>FR989946.1:3114761-4314761 GCA_905404155.3 Plebejus argus | reverse complement strand
ATTGTAGCACAGAATATATATTAGTAGTACCAAATTGTAGCAACTAGTAAGAGCTATGTAATTGGCATATAGGTTAGGTCGCTGGCAACTGTTGTACGATTCATAAAACTTGTTGCTATGTTTCAATATTAATCTTGAATATCACTTCATAAAAACATACTTCATAGTACATGATTTAAATGGAATTTTAACTGTATTTTTTTCTACTTTAATAATAACATCTAAACTATGATAAATATAAAGGCTAGCACACTATAATTAAGTAGTATAAGTACACCTTTCGCTAGCATTACCTACGTTACAATATATATTATAACAAAGTTTTTTTAATACTTACTTAAGGTTGTGTCCTTTGTTAGCTTTGCTTGTAGTTATTAAAAAGGTGCCACTTCGGGCTCTTCATAATGGTCCATTCTGGCCAGCACACTACACTAGTCTACAAGCCATTGTTATGGTGTATGATGGCCACTCAGACCAAATAAAAAGTTTTATTTGGTCTGAGAATGGCGGACGATGCAGGCCAGTGGATTGCCAAGCAGAGATGAGCCATATGCGTCTTTGTGTTTAACACCAAGTAACCGTGGTATAATAGAGCTGATAGCACAGACTATAGTGCACAACGGCTCACGATGGCTCATCTCATCGTAGGCCATTGTGTACTGGCTACTTTATAATTTCTCTCAGTGCTCTAATCTCTACATTTAAAACGATCATGCTGTAATGACTCTTTTCAGAACTCAGAAGTCAGAACTCAGGACTTCCGACTTTTACATTTTTCTACCTGTTTAAAATATTAGAATAATTTAGATAACCAGAATGTTCTTCAGTGTCTATTCCCCTAAATATATCGTAACATCCTCGTCGGAGTAATTTTGTTATTACAGCTTCCTACCTGCAATAAGATACGCGTAATGTGACGCCGAAAGAGTAGAGCTAACTTTATGTCAATGGATCCCTTAGTGCAGGGATATAAATGCGAAAATGTGTACTTACAGTAGTCTATGTTTTCCTGAGAAAGAACATAGGTTAGTTTTTATTTCAGCGCAACGATGTTCCTGGCAAACTTTTTTTTTACATGGGGAAATGCTTTCCGCATGGACCCCGGCGCGCCTTGGAATGCGGATTGGGGACATCGGCCTTGCGGGACTCTTTAGGTTGTTGCAAATTTGCGGGAACGAAAACCCACCGCGGACTCTACCAGCGGTTGTCTGTTCCTTGCTTCTTATTCCTTGTTGCTGTCATTGCGGGTAATATTTATTAGAAACATACTTAAAACTGGGTACTCTGTAGACGTAAAATAATGAATATCGTGTAATCACCATTCATGCTAATAAGTTTATTTATCGTCTCCTGTTGCCAACAATGAGGGTGAAGGGTCAAGACTCACGATGTATTTAACATGCATTCTGTCCTGTATAATTTTGTACGTTTCATTTGAATACAGAAAGTTTCTGGTTTAACTCAGAGTTAACTTTAACTCAGATCTGCGCAAGTGGGCCTAAGGAGACCAAAATATAGGGGGTTAGATTTTGTATCAAACTTTTTTCTTTAATGGACTTACTTCATAATATTAACTGTGTTTCCCAACCTAACATCTTCTGGTGTATAAAACCTTTCCCCCCATCCCTCTTAGGAGACAAAAGAGGGGGTAAGATTTTGTATCAACTGATGAAGTAGAACTACTTTAAATGGCAAAACGACGTTTTACGGGACAGCAAGTTAGTTATAAGCCACTAAACAAGAATTAAAATCTTCTTGATGGTTTTAGTTTAGTTGTTTTAGCTTGTGGTATCAATAATACTTAGTCGGTGCAGAATAGGAAGTAGAAACTGTTGATAGTGATGAACAGTAATAATATTGTTACCATAATATTCTAAATTCGAATCTTATCAAAATATGTTCAAACGTAACTTCACACCCACGAAGGAATATGTACATATTATCTAATCTTTATTTTATCTATGTTAACTGTGTTAAAAGATACCGTAAGCGCTATTAGAATTTGTGGATTTTCGCGAAATCATGATGATCAAATTTTTTTTGTCCCTTATCCAAGCTTTAATAGAGGATGTTAGGTTTGAAATTTCTGTGTATACTATTTATCCTATTTACCTACTTCGTAGCTCCCAAACTTTAAATAAATTGACAGATTTTAATGTTTTTTTTCTTTTTCTTGTTGATAATTTCAAGCATCAGCTCGCTTTTTCTATTTGGGCATGGTTGAAGTTCCTTTACACTTTTCTACAATCTTTTTTACAGCTTTAAAATTAAAGAAACTTTTAAGGGAATAACGATTTCGCATGTTTACTTTGTAGGCATGTTATTTAAGTATTCTTGTTAATTTTTTGAACGTTGAATTAATACGGTCAATGATTTTATAAAGGTGAACAACCATTTACTTAATAAACATACCTACTTGTTTTTAGGGTTCCGTACCCAAAGGGTAAAAACGGGACCCTATTACTAAGACTTCGTTGTCTGTCCGTCTGTCTGTCTGTCTGTCTCCAGGCTGTAACTCAAGAACGGTAATAGCTAGAGATGTGATATTTTCACAGATTATGTATATCTGTTGCCGCTATAACAACAAATACTAAAAATAATATAAAATGAATATTTAAGGGGGGCTCCCATACAACAAACGTAATTTTTTGCCTTTTTTGCTCTTTATCAAAAATGGCAACAGGTAGGTACTTGCATTTTTCACAAAATCCTTAGTTATATGCGTAAGTATTTAATAATAATATTAAAATAAAATAAAAAAATAAGGGGGGCCTAATTTTGCTCTATAATGGTACGGAACCCTTCGTGCGCGATTCCGACTCGCACTTGGCCGATTTTTTATATATTTTAAGTTTATAAATAACTATTAAGTTAGCTGGCATATCGATCCACTTTCAATTTAGATATGATTTAGATAATGTTTTGTAGTGTTAATGTCTTCTTTTAATTGGTCTTTTGAAATTTGACCATAGATAGTTTTAATCCACAGATTACTAACGCGCTGGTACGTAGTGTACGGAGTGTACCTACTGCCTACCTACCTATAATTTTAAGTACCTACCCTGTGTAATGTGTATGCGATAAGTAGGATTTGCAATTACAATAAATTTTAATTTACGGTTTCCAAAGCTAAAATGCCACAGGCAAAACCCCTCTGTTTCCGTGGAGGGTTAAAATTTAAAAATTATTAATTGACAAAATTGTAATCCTACCTACAGTAGGTTAGTCAGGTTAGGGTCAGGTAGGTTAAAACTTTATCTCAAGATTAGACATTAATACACCTTGAAGGCTATTTTTCTGAAATTTATAATTTCCTCAGTAAATTGTTGATTTTTTTGTTTTGCCTTTGAATAAAATCGTAAAAATTCAAATTTCAGTTGTGACTGGAAGAAACGAAACACAAGTTAAAATAATTTTAAAATTAACATGCAAGAATTAGTATTTCGTAGATTAAATAGTTACTTGTAAGATTCGTACGTATTAAAATTTTAAGTAAGTAGAAAGACTTTATAGGACTCATTTCGACCCATAGGTCTGGTAAAAATTCATAGAGCTCGAGGAAAATTTAGGTACTTAGTCAATACCTAAATTTTCCTGGAGCTCTACCTACACGCGAGCGCACCTACTCTTAAAGCTCCAAACTAGAAATCTAGACCTGTGCCAAAGCCCAAACGCCAAATTTATCCAGATCTACTCAGCTGTTTTTGGCGTGAGGTAAACATTCTATCTATCACACGTCCATCCACTCTACACAATTACTAAGATGTAGGGAATTTTAGTATGGAGGGTCAGTGTCGCACCAAAATCCAAATAGGTACTAATTGTAGTTATGGTCTACTGAAAAACCGTTGCTTGGCAATGAACAACCCATCAATTAACGGAATAACCTTCTGCTATGATACATGGCAAGCTTTGTAATCTTCAGCTAGTAATATTATCATCATCGTAGGGTACTTATAATCACAAATAAACCCTTTATTTTTTTAAAGGACCTATTGCTTTGACCTATTCAGTGTCCTGTGTCAGTTGTCACTCTGGATGCCGGATCTTAATAATTAATATGGAACCTCGCTAAATGAAATACGGCAAAGCGTTTAGGGTAAAATAAACACGTCGCTTCTGTCAGTTTTCATTATAATATTATATTAGAATTGCGTATCTGCCGGTTACGATGGGACTGATGGGAGGCGTACTTACCGAGTATCTGCAGGAAGCTATCCTCCAATCTCATGGTGGAGGATAGGAGGTAGTCCGTCCCCTCCAGCTCGCTGGGCGATATCAGATCACTCCTCATTCTCACACAACACACTATAACATTATCACAGTCCACAGACCGAAACGAAAAGTCTAATTAATCGTCTAAGATTACCACCAAAAACCGGTTATTTCACGTAAATAATAAGAGCGGTTTATAACGTTAAATTAGATAACCGATGTTTTGTAATGCGCGCGTGTCGGCTGTCGGCCACGCTACAACTCAGCGCTCAGCTGATTTGCCCACGCACTGCCATGACAGGCCACTATAAATAATTTGGAATTGTGTGATTGCTGGCAGTGGATGGTTCAGCGCAACATCTGGTGATGGATGCCTCTGCCGGTATACTCTGGGTGCAGGTATGCAGGCGTTTGTGCTTATCTATTTTTGCAGTGTACAAGATAAACATTGTAAATATTTCTCTACAGCAGCTATAGATAGATAGATGCAGCAGTACCTATATAAAGCATATAGATTGCAGAGAAGGGAGCATCCAACTTGGAAACCTTCAAGGATTTTAATAATCATTTGCATTTTTAGTAATCACACTCATTTCCCCCTGGAAACATTAAAAAAATGTTATATTAACATCATAATATTGTTTTCTATTGGTATACGATTAATATGCATAATATTTACATTGTCGAATAAAAATATCATTGTGATTTGTGAGGTAAATAACCCGTTTTTTGCACCCCTTGATATATTTCTAATACCATTCTAGGAAAACGCGCCCAAATGGTTACTCCTGCTGTGGAGCTGAAAACATTACTTAAATACTTAATTAAATTAGATAGTTAAGGAAGAAAACTAGTTTATTAAGAGATTTATACCTAATAATGTTTATAATGTTTAATGGTCATTGAATTCTTCTTATATTAGGTATAGTATAAAATAGAGTTCCTAGTCCACGCGGTTTAGAGATTAGACTATGCCACACCCATCCCAATTTATTAGGACTTGACCACAATCGGTGAAAAACAAATATTAATAATATTACTATCGTGAAAACGTGCTGCTATTTATAATCTGTGTCAGACAGCGTTGTCGAAATTGTTTTCCATAAATTTTTAAAACTCGGCCTTTCTATTAGCATGTCTTCTAAGGTATAAATCCTTTATTCTCTAGTCTATTGGTTAAGTTTACATAATTAAGTTTATGTACCTAACCAATAAAATAAACTAGGAATATACATGCTAACTAATAAACACATAGAAAAACTTGTGTGTAGAGCTCTAAACGTGGTTTTATATGGCTCTACCTACAATAATATGTATCTACAATATCTACATATACTCATAACATAACTATTCGTAGAATATCCATATTATACTAATATTATTATAAATGCGAAAGTGTGTCTGTCTGTCTGTAACCTCTTCACGCTCAAACTGCTGAACCGATTTTGCTGAAATTTGGCATGGAGATACTTTGAGTCCCGGGAAAGGACATATAGGATACTTTTTGTCTCAGAAAAATGCACGGTTCCCGCGCGATAAACGAGTTTTGGCGCAATGGAGTTGCGGGCGTCATCTTTTTTTTTTGCGCAGGGGTAACCCGTCATGGGTCCCCTAGGTTGGGTATGTGCTCAGCACCCCGGGGGTATGTGAGACTCCTACTCACTAAAACCACCTGCGGTTCGCCTTCAGCCATATAAAGGCGGGATATCCCGGATCTAACAAACACGGGACTCCCTCCACGACTGGCCGGTCTACCTCAAAAGGGACCGGACTTCCACCAAGGTAAGGGAACGCTTAGGCAAACTGAAGCGTTCCCCTCGGCGCCGGGACTGGCTAAGCCGGGGAGGTTCCCATCCTCTCCCGGAGCCCCGTTAGACGAGAGTTAGGAGGTTCGCATAGCGACGCCTCCGCACTCCCGTCCTATACCGGCGGAGCGGCAGAGAAGTGGGATCGTCCTCTTTGTCCCGCTCCGCGGCCTCTTTCTGCGACATAACAATTTCGCAGAAAGAGACCGCCGCGCCGCCTGCCAGAGCCCAGACCTCATCGCTCTCGAGCATGCAGCGGCCAGCGCACCATGCTCGGGAGCGAGAGGTCCCCGCCTGGCACTGACGGGCGTCATCTAGTCTAAAGTAAATAAATACTGTAAATACTGTACTACAGTACTTACTATATTTTACTGTACTACAGTAACTGTAGAGCGTAGGCTCAGTTTCATGAAAGGACAGGATATTTTTGTCATGGGAAAATGTGTGATAAATGATAATGAATGATAAGGATATTTTCCCAAGTAAGTAATGTTAACTTGAGAATTGAGACAAAAACAAACAAAATGTGTGAATACGTCTTGTTTTGTTTGTCTGTGAGTTGTGACAAAAAATATCCACAAAATATTGGCCTCAAGGTTCTCGCGATGTGTCGTTAAACAAAAACTCGATATTCAGTTAACCAGTTAACATCATAATTTTTGAATCAGAAATTTTGGGGGGGGGGGGGGTCACTCAGTAATCACTATACTTACTGAAAATTTATTGGCAAAAATTTCCTTTTATTATATTTTGGCAAGATTTTGAGATCTTTCAATAGATTTGGGGGGGGGGGGGGGCTGTCCCCTGTGGGCTGTGACCCCTGTCAGATATTATCAGTATTTTATAGCAGTTTTATTTTTGACATTGTCTTAATCTGGCAATTGTGAGGGGTTAATGATAAACTGATAAACAAAAAAACCCGTTTATGACATCTAGATAAAGTAGGTATGTTTTTCGTTTTACATGCGCCGACTGGATTTGTACACGTGTTTTTGTTGGAAATAAACAAAACATTGTTTTTTTTATTTATTTTTTTATTACTTACCTACATAATATTATGTCGTAACTTCTAAGCATTGTGTACACATTAGTACCTAGGCCTATCTATATCTATATAATAAAAAAAATATTAAAATAAAATAAAAAAATAAGGGGGGCACCCATACAAAAAATACAATTTACGGCCTAGTTTTGCTCTATAATGGTACGGAACCCTTCGTGCGCGATTCCGACTCGCACTTGGCCGATTATTAGATATTATAGCCTAGCCCGTCATTCTGCGCCCTCAGAGTCTATACCCTGTGCCTACGCACCGGCGCGGTGGCACTGCCCTATTTACCGAACTGCTACTCCCAGATTATTTTGGCCCTCTGCCTCACTAAAGAAACTCGTAAATTAATATGGATGGCAGGTTACCTAATAATAGCCTAGCATTAACTTGATTATATTGTATGCCTTAATTTTATCTGCATAAACTATACACATTCCTCCACTTGATACTTATAAAAATATTTCAAAGTAAATAACAAGGTTTTCATGTCTTTGTTTAGCACATTGGAAAATTTAAATTACAGAAAAGACAGCGAGCCTAGAATATTGGTATATAAACTTGTAGCTTTATTAGTAAGGAGCACAGCATAGATCAAGATAGATACCTCATGTCTCTCCATTTGTATGAAAACGAGCGTGCCACTTTTTTCTTAATTACTGTGACGTACCGATGACAAGAAACGTGTCCATTATCTAGGCCAACGTTTCTTTTCGAATTTCTACAGCTCAATACGGCACCTTTAGGCATTTAGGTATTTTTAAAATTTCGATTGACGTCCGATTCCGATAGCAGACTAAAGAACAAACTTTCAAAAGACGAGCATTGCTCGTCGTTTGGGATCGCGATATGGCACGCGAAATACATACACATGCGCGGTATCTATCTTGATCTATGTCTGTGGTAAGGAGCTTAGCTTTACCACAGAATATATAATAGTACTCCGTAGCTTTACTAAAATTGAGAATGTTTCCACAGAAAGTCTACCATTTCGTGCAGTCTTCAAATAATTGTTTAGTTAGAATCACAAATAAGTTTATTTCCATGTAATTAGAATGTATAATGAGTAAAATGAGCGACTGTTCAATGAAGGTCACACATAATATAGTACTTAATTTAAAATGATTTTGTATAACTTAACCATCATCAACATCATCAATATTGTCATAATTTAGAACCGTCATTATATTTAATTGAGCTTTGTGGCTCAATGGTTGAGCGTGTGGCTTCAAGAGTTGCCGGTTCGAATCTCGCCGACGGAACAATAAGTTCAATGTTTTTGAGTCATTGGTTTGTCTTATATATTATGTGTTGTTTTTAATGAGTGTTGTTTAATATGATAAAAATCTTGATTAATTAATTTAATTTATATAATAATATTCCTGTTGTCTAGTACCAACAACACATTAAGTTAGTTCTTCAGGTACTAAGCACGGTCCCCGACTAACGTTATGTAAGGCGTCCATGGACATTATTATCATCATTATCCCTCAGCAGGCGGTAATCCTCACTTAAAAGACATTTTCTTTATTTTCTGTTTCCGTAACCCCTTCTGGCTTCTAGGACAGGGGTCACCAATTAGTTTCGCTCGGGGTCCGTTTTAAGAAATAAAATGACCTTCGCGGTCCGCACATTAAAAAAAATAACAAATGTAATTACGGAAATTATAAAAGGTATTTGTATAAATGAGAAAAGTGACAATTTTTGTTCCTACATGTTCATCAGTATGTCAAGACCGAAATTAATTTTTAACGAAGTTCATCTTCGAACATGCTTGGTCCGCAGTCTCCGCACACAATGGGTCGGCGCGGCGCGGCGGTCCGGATGCGGACCGCGGTCCGTCATTTGGTGACCCCTGTTCTAGGACATAATATTAAGATATCTATTATTATATACATTATGTAAAGTTTTATTACGAAATATTATTTAAATTAGGGACACTTTCGCATTATATTCAACGAACTGAATATTTTAATAAAAAACGGCTAAAAATTAAAATAAAACAAAAAGTACAAAAATTATACAAGTTTATTAAACTAATAATTCGAGTATAAAATATAAAAAACCTTACATTAAAAGGCCAAGACGAGGCTGCATATTAATTATTTTTATTACATATTTCATTTAACTTTTTGTGATTCAATAGAAAATGTTTTTAAGTAGCGAAGAACGCCATCTAGTGACAACTGGTATGAAACTCAAGTTATCATGCTTAGGGTGTTTACACACGCGCCGCAGAGGCAGCGGCACCATCACCGCGGCGGTGCCGCTCCATTACCTCATCCTTGTATTTCTACGGGCCCTTACACACGGCGCCGCAGCGTCAGTCAGGCCCATTCCGCCCACAGAAATACAATATGGAGCGGCACCGCCGCGGTGGCGGTGCCGCTACCGCTGCGGCGCCGTGTGTAAACAGCCTTAGGGTGAGTTGCACCAGAGCTGCAGAGGCGTGGTTATCGTCAAATATGGCGTCTATTATGGTATTTTATATGGAGGGTGGATAGAGGAGTACTATCTCTGTATGTAACAAGTGTCCGCTGAAATGCGTTACATTAGGGTGGCGCTACGGTAGCAACAAGGTAAATCATTTAGCAGCTTTTATTTCAGCTATTTTAGGTCATATTTTTCAAAATATATTGGTATTAACCCAGTAATTCTGTGACTCGGCTATTCGGCTAACTTCAATTTATATTTTGTACATTAATTCCATACCCTTTGCTGCAGCTAACGCCACTCGCGGAGGATTTTTCAACTGTTATTTACTGCGTACAGCTGGACACTTTTTCAAATATTCCTCATATAAGATAGTTCTCCTCCATCTACACTCCATCGTATTTTAGTAGGGATTTGACAGTTCATTTGATATTTTGTTATGGTTAAAGTTACAGCTTTATAGTTAAAGTAAGTTGGTGCAACCCACCCAGAGTGGAATAATATTATAGTTTTTTATAACTTCGTGGAATATCCATGAAGTTATAAAAAACTATATTACTGTGCGCATACACAATTATGTATTTTAATAATTTTTATGGTTCATAAAATTTAAATTAGGTACTTACTAAAATTTACGCCTCAATAAAAGTTTTTGAGTTATTATTATACAAAGTATGTATAAAATTAAACAAATTATTAAACAAAAATTTGAATACAACTTTTAGGACGGAAATAAGTATAATATCAGAATAAGAAAATCCAATATTAAAAAAGTATAATATCAGAATAAGAAAATCCAATATTAAAAACACATGAAACGAGGATTTCACAATAAAAATTATTATAATACTTACCAATTTAAAATATTTTTTAATTATAAAAGTTAATAAAATAATAATTGATAAACTAGTTTAAAATAAACCTGGTTTTATCACTGAGGCTGTTACTTTATACTGGATACTGACAATTTTAGTTTTAATTTGAGTAATAAATGCAATATTATGCATATTAGTTTGTTCTTTGCTTACTTTTAAATCTCTGATATAAATATATTGTTGGAAATTGCATGAAAAATTAAAATCCGTAAGGGCCAACCCACACGTACCACAACCACACGACATCGCAACGACAAAATGTCGTCGAGCAGTGGTTACGTGTGAATCGTGTCGCTGCAGCTTTTTCTAGTTGCGTTGTGCTACCGACAAAATGTCCACGTGGTAAGTGGTTGCGTTGTCGCCAGTGGTTCAATGAAACGGAGGGGGGGGGGGCCTGATGGTGGATGAGTCAAGAGGATGGATTTGTGGATAGAAAAAAATGCTTCGTGCTTAAAACGATACTATTGGACGATCTGCGTGTATCGTCCAATGCTATCGTCTCATAGCTTCGTGCTATAGACGCATACGTGCGGCCGCGGCACAATAGGGAATATTACGCAAAAGTCGGAACAGAGGACGCCACTAACACATACAGTAAACAATCCGACCAAAATCCGACATGTTGCATACTATACAATATTGCATAATATATAAACTTTTTGTCTACTGTCTATGCTGGTGCTGCAGCCTAACGTAAATACATTGGAGTAATACTACGAATAATAAAAACTAAGGAAGAGTATGTGTCAAAAAATTTGTTGTCAAAATGAGTACCGAATATTTATGTATGTGTTCGGTACCTACTCAATTCTGTGTACTATTTAAGTGACGATTATTGTCAACGGTTTTATTTCGTAAATTTAAGTGTTAGTCGTTAGTGAATAGTGTCTCGTTGGTATTGCCATATTTTAGTGTGCGAAAAGGAACCAAATTCAAAACGTTTGAAGTATGGGAGTTACGTTTCCTTAGTTTTTATTATTCGTAACCGTAACAGTAATATAATATATCATTTGTATCTCGTTTCGCATACAGTGTAAACAAAATATTGTGTGTGTGTGTGAAAGAGACAAATAGGTTCTCTATCTATCCAGCGACCAGACTTTATAAACATTCAGTCTATTAAAAATACATTTTATAAAAAACTATTTACTAAACTTAATTATTATTACTAAGGCACGTTATACTTAACATAATCTTATAATATAAAGTGACTGGAAAGATTGTATGGACAATGTTATAAAAAAAGAAAACTAGTATAAAAAATACATAAACATAAGTTTAAAGCGCTTTTACCGAATAAAAAAAATACCCTACTCAATAAAAAAGTCGAAGATGGAAAGTATTAGATTCAAATAAACTTTTAATTAAGATCATAATAATCATCACGAGGAAGAATATATGATGAAAAAGATTCTAATAAAAGTTATATGTACTGATAAATTAAAAAAAAAAATATTTGTACTGAATAGCAGTACAATACGTTAAAGAGAGCACACATAATGTGCGCTTTTATAATTTTGAACGTGACGGTAATATCGTGGACGTCCGCGGTAAAACGATAACATAGGGAAGTAAAATGTATGGAAATATATGAAAACGCTTTTAAATTTCCGTCGACGATAACTTTTTAACGTGCACGTTAGAGGACATCACGACGTCTACACTCTTTATCGTAGTTTTATCGTAGAAGTCGTCTTTCACGATAAGTTGACGTCCAGAATTATAAAAGCGTACAATGAGAGCGAGACAGGTGTTATTGGTTTTCACGCAACACGTTACTGCATTGTTAAAAGACGTGCTTCGCTTCGCGTCTTTCCACTGTTCTGTAGTTTGTGTTATATTTAATCAAGAAACTTGTATTATATTTTATCAATTGTAATACTATTAGAATATAGAAATAACATCTACTATGTATGGCTCGTGAGTTCTTATTCATAACCGAGATAATATCAGATTCAGATGCCGCTAGGATATAACACCTTTTGGAGTTATGTGATAACGATCTTATTTGTTACTCAAGTGCTTTCCTGACAGCATTGCTACTACTTGTTAACGTCATAATATGCCGCTTGTCCACGTATGGACATCGCATAAAGTGCGACGTCCCTGGCGCACGGACCTCGCAGACCTGCGGGGGTGCCGGGGGCAAGGCGGGAACTGGTTTGGAGCGGCGACGGCGGCTAGCTGCGCGGCGGGGCTCGCTCTCTTCTTCCCGAACCACCGGCGCACGCGCACGTCCACTACATACTTAATCAGTTACCAACATTGTAATAAGTCGTTATAATATATCGGAGTTCTATCGCTTGCATCTTTTATTTATCTACCAGTAGATAGGACCCGACACCGCTATATTCTAAAATGTCGTATTCTAACAGCATTTGAATCTGTGTCTAGATGAGTATAATATATTAGGCCTATTCAGAGATAAAATAACTTTGAACGGACTGTTCTCATTTTAAAAATTAGTTTTTTTTTAAACAGACTGTGCGTCGACTTCCTCTCCGTAGTCCAAGTCGTCGTATGACAGGTCGTCGTCTAGCGGGCTGTCTGTACCCTCCTTCCCTCCGGGACACGCCAGACACCTGAAAAAAAAATGTAATATGGATTAGATATATAAATAATTATGGGCATTTTGGTCATGCATGGATATTTATAGGGAATTTGCCCATACCATAAATTTTTCCTTATGTCCTTTCTCGGCGTAACAAATTTTGGCGCAACCGAGTTGCGGGCATCATCTAGTAAAGAATAAATCCTACTGTAGTATTACTATTGATCACGTGTTAGATTATTAAATATAATCTTACATCTGCGCGAGCGCATCACGCATATTACACACCTGGGCCGCTGACATTTATGATGTCACCACGAAGTATTACTTAATTTATTCAAACGTCGATACAAGTATAGCCAGTTTTATTATTTGCGTCTAGCGAGCAAGATTTTAAACTTCTTATTTTATTAAAGCAGGGATTCTCAAAGCGTGTGTGAAATTTGTATAAATTTTTTAAGACCATGAAAAAAAAAGTCTATGGTTTGAACAACGCGACGGTTTTAAATATCATTTTGATCTCAAATCTTTCGTGAAAAAAAAACTGGATTCAAAATACTATAGGATTGGCTTGGCTCACAATTCACATTTTCGTTTTACACTTTAGCAAGAAAAGATATTATGCGTAATATATAACAGTATGTGATTACTGATTATAATCCAAACGCATAAGGTTACTATCGACCGTGAGCTTCTGTAAATAAACGCGCCTATTTCTGGATCGCGGTGGTGCAAATTAATATTATCTTTATATAGAACACTTGCTTATACACGCGTCTTTCGGCGAATTAAATTTTGGAAAATTAAAAATATAGCTTTATAGCGCGCACTGACAAAAATATCCCTGTTTCCTTCTTATTGACTTCAGTACTGTATGCAAAATATGGGCTAAATACTTTTCCGTGAAATAGAATAGTCTTAGTTTAGCGATCAATTAAATATTTAAATCGAAACATGGAAAGATTAAAAAAAAACGCCATTCAAAAAAAAGCTTTTATGAACTCATTCCCTCCAATTCCAATTTGCAAACACCACAGCCATCCTTCTTTTTGCCTCCATATGAATACTATTTATAACATCTAATATACGATTGAACCATCCACAAGTATTTTGCGATGGGAAGCCAAAGTAACATTGGAATATGGAGTCTTTTAGTTAGAGTATAAAGAACAACTCACCTGCTCTCATTGATGCCATAATACAAGCACTTGTCACCCACACACTCACAACAACCATTGTGGAACCATCTGAAAATATAAAGTGTTAAATAAGTATGCATGCTTTAGGGCCAATTTTACCAACATCTGTTATTAATTAATGCTCGAATGAGTCTCACGTTATCTCTTTCGTTATTCATACTAATGAAAGAGAAGACATGACATTTTAACAAGAGTGTTAACAGTTAACACTAAGAGACGTTGGTGAAATTGGGCCCCAGTATGTGAAGGAAATGTGTTTCCATTCTATACAACACTATAGCGCGGCAATCGAAATTTGATCTAGTATGTTTTGTAATAGGTACAGTAAAATTTATGATTATAATACATACACATATAATTTTTGACGTGGGAGAGCCATGCTTCGGCACGAATGGGCCGGCTCGATCGGAGAAATACCACGTCCTCACAGAAAACCGGCGTGAAACAGCGCTTGCGCTGTATTTCGCCGAGTGAGTGAGTTTACCGGAGGCCCAATCCCCTACCCTATTCCCTTCCCTACCCACCCCTATTCCCTTCCCATCCCTACCCTCCCCTATTACCCTATTCCCTCTTAAACGGCCGGCAACGCACCTGCAGCTCTTCTGATGCTGCGAGTGTCCATGGGCGACGGAAGTTGCTTTCCATCAGGTGACCCGTTTGCTCGTTTGCCCCCTTATTTCATAAAAAAAAACACGGAATTTGGCTTTTGTGTACAGTTCGTAATGTGAATATCTTGATTGAATTCTATACAACGAGGCCACAACGCAGTTATAGCTAGATTATGTTAGATTGTGTCTGGGAAGTATAGAATCAAAAATATGATATTATGCGTGACGGAAATATATTAGTATAATTTCACATTGAAAGAGAAAGTGTTAGTTTTTTTGAAAGAAATATAAACGCTAAGCTGAGCCATTTTTTTCAGAGATACAGCTGCAGAGATATTATAAAAATGCATGTGAAACATAACACCAGAGGCGGCCCTAGGGGATGGTGGATAGGGAAAACGCCAGGGGCCTGTAAAACAACGCATGTAAAACAACGCAACGTCAGCACTGCGTCGGCGCAGCGCTGACGCAACGCGCCGTGTGGACTGGCTCTAAGGCCGCTACTACATAACACCATCACCTGAAGCTATTGGAGCCCATGGAGCTGCACGAGGCACGGCACTTATCGTTGGACATGCATTGGGACATGTACGCCACGGTGCAGTTGAACGTCAGCATGTTCCTGCTGACCGGAGCTGGCTCCTGCTCCACACTCTCTGTAATATATTTTATGGTAAAAATCTGGTCTGATTCTCATTCTTTCATTGTAAGTTATAAAACTATCTTGCTCATCCCAGCGCAGTTGCATTTGGGACAGCCCTAGGCAGTAGCGGCGTTTTAGTTTAGTCCGGCGGCGCCGGATAGAGGCGCTGATGGCAAACAAAAGATTTGCCGATGTTTTCGGCTTTATCATACTGGCGCCGTTGGTCGGCGGAGCGGTTGCGCGTCACTAAATCATAGGCAGTTTGATCGCGGTAGACACGCGGCGGATTCGCAGCACTCCAGATTCTAGAGGCACTCTTCGGCGGCTATATGTATGGGTACAGTTCTGCCCACAAACCCTAATGTAATAAGGCCCTTACAAAAAAAGGTAGGTAGGTACAAGTCTTCAGTCCTAGCTGCTTTAAGTCTGATTATTATCAAACAGTTATTTGCTTATAGTTATTTGTCAACAGTTATTTGCTTATTGTTTTTAGACTTTGGTCTAGACTTCAAAAAAACACAATAGCAAAATATATGCAATGTGATTCTAAACATAATCTAATCCAAAAAGATGTTTGTGTTAACATCTCAATGATTTGTAGAAAAGCTGGAAATAAACAATAACCCCACACCCCAGGTAGCATTCCTAGATATGAGTCATCACTTGCTATAAAGCAGCAGGAGCCCTTCTCAGAATTATATTCTTTCCTTTAGGAATTATTATTTGTTACTTGCTTAAAAATTTATATATTGAAACTGCTTACAGCTTACTATATATTTTTTATTTTTACCATACTATGATAGTGAACTAAACTTTTTTGTTTTAAGTATAAAAAATAAGCCTTTTAGGTTTTTCTTAGAAATGTTTATAAAAATAATTGGTTTGATTTTAGATTTTTATTCTATGCAAAAACTGAAACAAACATACATAGCAAGAACTTACGTAAATGGTACACAAGTTGCTTCTCTGATGCTGGTCTGAAAGCCGACAGATCAATATCCACTGGATATGTGATGGACAACCATCTCTTCTGAGGGTCGGGATCACTGGTGAGAGCCGCAAAGAGTCCAGGCACATTATCTGTCAATTCTTCTATGTGTGATGTTTTTGATAGCTCAGTGGCTGTGTCGTTGGGCTTTGGACACATGTCTGCAAAAATAAATGGCACTAGGAATATGCACATAATATAAACATTAACAATTAAATATAATGTTAGGCCTATCATAATAATAATTATTATATCTTGCAAATGTACTAGTATGAAATCTGTTGTAATTGTAATGGATTTAAAAGAATGCTTGAAACTGACCATAGTTATTTACCAATCAACATTTTTAGACACTAATGTTATTTGAAAGTAGGGTTGCCATCCGTCCAGATTTCCTCAGATTTGTCCTAGTTTGGAGGGCGTCCGGGGAGGGACCGGTCGGGTCGATTTGCAAAGTGTCAGGGTAATATCCGGACACTTTTGTAAAGAGAACTATTTAGTATTTAGTCATGCAGCAATAAACGAAAGATAAAAAATTGCTAAGCATAGACAGTTTCTTGCACGGACTTGAGACAATCAGATTAAAAAAAAATTGGCAAGATGTTATCGTAAAATAGTGTCCGGAGAAATAACCATATTTTGGCCAAATGTCCGGGAATTTTGTCGTGCCTGACCAGCGATGGCAATTTAGGTGATGGCAACCCTATTTGAAAGGAACATACAGTTTGGCCTAAGAACCTAAACCTATCTCTGTTCTTAAGAATGAAGCTCTTTAACTATTAATAAGTTGGATATATAGCAAACTTACCAACACAACTACAGCATTCACTGTACAAATAGCCGAGACAGTTGAAGCAATCTTTGCAGCAGGAGCAATCCTTGAGGTCACACTTACAAGACTGGGTCAACATGCATTTGGACACCACACTGGCACATATCGCCTCGTTACACGCGTAAACTATCGAGACGAGGCAAATAAATGCCAAAACAAAGTAAAATTTGCGAGCCATCTTCACAAACACTGGGATACTTAGAAAGCAATCACGTTTTAAAGCTGAGTGAACTGTTTTTTTAATAGATGAATAATTGCTCCTTATTACTAGGTTTTTTTACAACAAAACTATAATAATTATTATTTTATTTTGATTTTTACTTTATAAAGTTTAGAACAAAATTGTTTTGCGCTGTAGTAGTAACGCATTCCTCGACAAAAATGAAAATGTCAGCTGTCAGTTGTCACTGTCACATCGCAGCCGCTGACAGCTTCTTTTTCTTATTATAGGGACCGTGCAGAAACTATAGAGGGCGTCGTAATTCGACAGCAGCGCCACGATGCGAGTAAAAGACGTAACTTGTGAGTGACTTTGACTTCGCATTCTCCTTGACCCTGGATAGTTTATGAGTGTTTTTTTATGTTTTACACTATAAAATGATATAATACTTACACTCCCAAGTGGCCACATGCGGCCGCGAGAACAACGACAGATTTCCAAGAATCCGCGATCGAAATATTAAAGTTAAAGACTAGATGACGCCCGCAACTCCGTTGCGCCAAAAATCATTTATCGCGCGAGAACCGTACAGTTTCCCGGGATAAAAAGTATCCTATGTCCTTTCCCGGGGCTCAAAGTAAATCCATACCAAATTTCAGCAAAATTGGTTTAGCGGTTTGGGCGTGAAGTGCTAAGTGCTAACAGACAGACACACTTTCGCATTTATAATATTAAGTATATTTTTATAATATTAAATATAATATTAAGGGTTTCTACTTTCTATCCGTAAACAAAGAATGGAAGAGTGAATAAAAATGTATAAGCTTATCTAGTTAACTAAGAAAATATCTGAAAAAGTAATTAATAGCATCCATCAGCATAGAAAGTAAAAACTTGATAAATATTGCAATAAAATAATGAAGCTATGCAAAAATACTTATATTAATTACTGAAAATGCTTGTGGATTAATAAAATAAAACAAGTTCACTAAAATAAATGCTTTAATTATTTCAACCTTCTGCGATTCGATCGATACCATCTTCACAACTTTTGTCTGTCACTATTTTTAACTAATTTCAGTCTGGATCTCATAAGTGTAAACACCATTTAGGTATGTATTCTTTAAATAACACACAAAGACTGCACTACTAATCTTTTTCTTACTTGAAGAATCATCCTTTTGAGAACCAACACTTTGACAAGATGGTTCAAGTTCAATACTATCCTCAGTGTTGAATTCCTGGCAGAACTTCTCCAAATTACCCTTACTTTTGATGCAACTTTATGCCAATTAAATGAGCGGCGCCTATGTATGTATATCAATTCATGGAATGTAGGAGGAACGAAGGCATCAGGCTTGAACTTGTGCAACACGCTAAATGTAACGATTTGTTCTTTTTTATTCATAACATTATGTCATCTAATTTTAAGGCTGAATGCAGTGATATATTTTTAAGTTATGTAATCCACTCATTGTATTTAAGGGATTTAGATCAAAGTTTTTTGTAATAATTATTACTGTTATAAGGCCGACTTAATCTTACGATGTAAGGCCTTTAAATAAAGAAAAAAAAAAAAAAAAAAAAGATGGAAGCCAGTTTGGATGTTTACTGAAAGAAAGCAATGGTTATAGGTTATGTTCATATTGTTCATAAAAAATGAATTTACGGTTATAATCTACAAAATTTAGTGTTTTTACCAGTCTACACATAACACTCATGGAACTTTTTAAATACTTACGTATATTTTTATCGCCTTTTATCCATTTCTTTCGTTTTTCAATAAGCAAAGCCATGTGAATATTTTGGCAGAAAAATAGTAAAATTTTACATCGTTCGATTTGCCTTTATATTTCTTGTATGTATTAGAACAACAATACATTTCAATTCTTGAAAATACTCAGAATTTGTTAAGAAATCTTCTAATTTTCAGTAGCTTCACTAGAGCTTGACAGTAAAATTTTCGTAAAAGTTTCGGCTATTCGCCACTTGTGGCAGTGTCGTCGCTCTGCACGGTCCCTATGGCACTTCGGATATATATAGCCATGGGCAGTTTCGAGTACATTATGGCGGGAAAATAATATTTTACATTGCATACAATTTTCTGCATCGTTTTTCTATATTGTCAGGTCTAAAGTGTAGTCAAAATCTAAGTAAAAGGTGCTAAAAGCCAAATACAGTCAGGAAGTTAGTCAAGTCGGTCGATTCAGTAAAGTGGTAGACTCAAACTTTCGATTTAATATTATAAACCGACTTCCAAATTGTACGTAATTAATAATAATAATATTAAAATAATATCTATGGACGCTTCACACCATAAACCTATAATGCATAGACGAACAAAGAGTGCGAGAGAGAAGAAAATCCTTTATGGAATTATAACAAGATGAAAAGAGAGAGGCAGTCTAATGTGAACTGTAACCACTTTTATTTGACAGGTCGTCACAAGTCGACACGCGTTTTTGTGCCCTTTCAGTATTTGAAATTTATTGTTTAAATCGTTTGTTATTTTTAACAAATACTATTATATATAGCAATGATAACTTGTTCTGTAAGTGATTGCAGTGTAAATCATAGGAATAATCCTGAAAAATATACATTTCACAGGTAATTAATCTTCATGTCCTAATTGCTACGATGTGTTTATTTTTGCTATATTCTGTCTTTAGTTCTGTATTTCAAATAAAATAATATCAATCCTCCCTTTTACTTTCATATTTTGCGTAACTAAAGGTACTATTGTTCTTAAATTACACAATTTTTGAAGAAAAATTTTTCATAAAAATTTTTTACATATACGCTAGTGCTTGAATCAAATTTATCGATAGGTATACTTATCGGTATTTAACAATAACATAAAACCAATCTAAAAATGTAATAGGTGTGTAAGAGTATTATGATATGTATTTAATTTAAGAATAAATAAAATACTAAGTGTGTTGTTTACTTTCAACATTATATTTGCATTTCTAATAATGTGAGGGCTGATTTTTCAGATAGCTTTTACCTGAGTAATAAATAAGTAACTTTATAATGTGTATATTATTTACCCTTATAAGAACCTCATGTCATAACATATCCGACGATTGAAAAATCACCCCAAACGACAATGTGTGTCTTAGATACTTTTCAATCGTCACCTTTTTTTCTGCCAAATAAAATATATGGTACCTAATTTGAAATAGAAAATCTGCCAAAGTTGTATATTATTTATTTCTCATAGAAACTCAGGTAAACTAACTCGAACGCACAGTGTATTTTTTGTCCAAAAAATTGGCCATGCCATTTTTATTACTTAATTTTATAGGATTTGTGATTATAAATGCAGGACGAGAGTACCTGACTGCCCAATTCCTATAGAAGAATGCAAATTAGTACTTGAAAAAAAGTTCTATGATTTCCAGAAAAAAACATAGAAACAGTTATAGCTCAAAAGTTTGATATTCTTTTAAGAATTTATTAATTGGTCTAAATAGTGTCTTAAGAGCCCTACGATAGCGAAAAACTTTATTATATTATAAAAACAGGCTTTATTTGTTCAACATAACGTATTTATGACTGACTTTATAAATTTATGTTTTAATTTTTTTAACGTCATGTCTTTTCATATTTGGATTTGAAACTAAGACTGAAATATTCTTTTTATTGATACTTATAACCCAAAAAAAATGGGATCCAAATGAGGCGGGGCATCGGAGTTATTCAATTTTATATAATTTTGGATAGGGTTGTCACCGCATAGTTCACATAGTTTAATAATATTTGAAGTAGGTTTTTATATGCTCAAAAAAAACAAAGTTCAAATGAGTAAAAAATGTTGGTACAGAAATATTGACAACCCTAAAACCATGGTTACCAAGAAAACTTTAGAAGCCTTTAACTTCGGTGCCCTTTATTATTTGAATCTAAATTTTTTTACACGAATTCTTGTACATTTAAGTAGCAATTCTGTAAAATCCAAATAATTAGAAATATGTTCATAATAAATTAAAGAAAAAAAAACATAAATCGTAAGTAAATCTTTAAACACTTATTTAAGAAATATGTAACTAAATCAGGTTAAATTGTGTGTTTTTTTTTATTATTGTCGATCAGAATAATCAAGAAGACAATTAAGTAAATATTTAAAAAGTTATGGCAGTTTTTAATTTTATTGAAAAAAAATTAAAAGTGTTTTTTTATTGTTCATAATAAGAAATTAACACATGTAAATACTAATAAATTACTTACATAACATTTCTGTTCAAGATTTCCAAAAAAAAAGGCATGGCCAATTTTTTGGACAAAAAATACACTGTGGAACGGACTATACTATCGATAGTAAAAGATACATCACTACTAGCACACGCACACATTGACAGATCGAAAATCGTCACGCATTTTCGGGTTGTCAGGTGGTCTTTACGTCAGTATATTATAAGTCTATGCTTCACACCACCCACGTCTGTCTGGCCCCGTGTTAAGTAGTCTGAAGGACTTGTGTTACCGGTACCAGACAACGGAAATATATTTAATACGTCTTTTATTATTATTATTATTTAGCCTTTTTTTCCGAGTTGCCTGTTTTGCAGCGTTATTAGAATTTTCTTGTTATATAATAAAGTCTCTTAATTCGGTGTGCCTGTTGGCAAAGGCCTCCTCCAGCTCTTTCCAGTATTTTCTATCCTGCGCTACTCTTGTCCAGTAAGGTCCAGCAGTTAGTTTTATTTCGTCTTCCCATCTCATGGCGGGTCGACCTCTTGTCCTTTTGCCATCTCTTGGATACCACATAATGACTCTCTGACTCCATTTACTTTCTTTGCATCGTACAGTGTGCCCTGCCCATCTCCATTTTAGCATGTCTATTCGTCTGAGGATGTCGACTACTTTGGTTTTCATCCTGATTGTTAGGCTAAGCTGTCGGTCTTGCAGTTTGTAACCCATCATGCTGCGCTCCATGGTTCTCTGGCATTTTGCTAGTTTTTCTCTATGCACTTTGGAAAGGGACCATGTTTCAGAGCCATAAGTAAGACAGGGGAGGACACATGTATTAAAAGTTTTGCTTTTTATACGCAAGCTTAGGTCTTTGCTTTTAAAAATCTCTTTTAGTGACCAAAATTTGTTCCATCCATGTGCTATTCTTTTTGCTATTTCTTTGGTCATTTGGTCATCGAAGGAAATTATCTGTCCAAGGTAAGTATAGTTTTTGACATATTCTAGTTTGTAGTCATTGACTGTTATGTCTTGCTTTGCAGAGTTTGTCATCAGCTTGGTCTTACTAGAGTTCAATTCTAAGCCTACATTTCTGCTGGCAGCTGTTAGATCGCTCAGCATAAATTGCAATTTGTCAGGATCTTCTTCAAATATAACAATATCATCAGCGAATCTCAGATGGTTTAGACGAGAGCCATTAATATTTAGACCGAACTGTTCCCAGTTTAGTTTTTGGAATACTTTTTCTAGGACAGCTGTAAATAGCTTAGGAGAAAGTGGGTCACCTTGTTTTACACCTCGTTGTATAGGGAATTTGTCGCCTGTTCTTTCCAACTTGATTTTACTTGTACTGGTGCTGTATATTTGTTGTATGATACTAATGTACGTTTCTGCTATTCCTTGTTGTTTCAGAGTTAGCCAAATACTGTTGTGGTTAAGGCTGTCGAAAGCTTTAGAGTAGTCTATGAAACATATGTATAAAGGCTTATTAAACTCGTTATATTTCTGAATGACTTGTTTCACAGTATGTATATGGTCAATCGTACTAAAATTCTTCCTGAAGCCAGCCTGTTCTATAGGTTGTTTTTCATCTAGTGTTAGTGTTAGTCGGTCCAATATGATTTTTGTGAATATTTTGTATATGTTCGATGACAGACTTATTGGCCTATAATTCCCAATGTCATATTTTGGGCCTTTTTTATGAATCAGTATTATATGCGACTCTCCCCATTGTTTCGGTATCTGTCCTGTACTTAGGATTTCATTAAAGATAGTTGTAAGGACTGGTGTAAGTTCTTCCACAGTACCTCTCAGCAGGTGATTTGAGATTTGATCTGGGCCTGGAGAAGTGTCTAATTTTTGGGAGTTTATTGCTTTTCTCACCTCGGTTGGGAGTATTAAAGGAATAGAGTCGCTATAATATTGACAACTGGTTTCTTCTATGCTGGTATTGTTATCAGATGTGTTACATGAGTATAGGTTTTTATAAAAATTAGTAGCCATATTTTGGATATCTTTACGATTGCTAATGATCCTTTGCTCTGTTTTAAACTTAGGGATCCATTCTTTGCCTTTCTCATTTAGCATTTTTAGGGCTTTTTTAGTCCCTCCTGTATAATCTAGTCTAATACGTCTTTTATACTATACATAATATAGGTATTTAAGATTTTTAATATACTACCTAGGTAACACTGAAAATGTTTAGAAAATGAAAAACGGCTTAATGTAGAAAGTTGCCAATACTTTTATTATTTTTAAAAGTAATCTCCGTTCCTCTCTACACATCGCCGCATTTGATGGAACCACCGAGAAAAGTGTTAAGGATTATGGGGATAATTAAAGATAACACTTTGAATATAAACTTGCTTTTTATTACATCTCAAAATCAACAACATGGAAGGCCTATCGCTAGCAGTAGAGAGACGTCTGAAGTGACAGTTGTCATATTGACACTTGATATATTGAAGTTGACATTAACCACAAAGATAACCACAGACCTATAATTATACCCGACACAGTGTTGTCATACAATATTAAACATATATTATAAATCATTGTTTATTAACACCTCCCCCCAATGATTTATATCAGAACTAAACTCGACTAACATTACAATAATTTCAAACTTTACAATAAGTAAGAACTAACAATACAATGGTTTGTATTTAGCAGAACTAACAAACTAAAAATACACAATGCAAACTAAACTCTATTCTAATCCTAATTTTTGCACAAAATAATTATGAGAGGTTTTATTTAACGGTTTCGTAAAAATATCAGCTATTTGTTGCTTTGTAGGTATATACATAACACAAATTTCCTTACATTCTATTTTATGTTTAATAAAGTGGTATTTTACATCAACATGTTTCATTCTTTTTTGATCAGGATTACATACAGAAAATATTGTACTTTTATTGTCTTCATATATGGTAGTGGTATTACAAGTAACGTCTAACTCATTTAACAATTTCCTAATCCAACAAGCCTCTAGAGTGGCTTCATTGAGGGAGTATAACTCTGCCTCAGTAGTGCTTAAAGCTACAGTGCTCTGCTTTTTGCAACGCCAAATAACACTGTTATCGAATACTTTAAATACATAACCAGTTATAGATTTCCTATCTTTATCTACAGCAAAACTAGAATCAGCATATCCAACTAGTGGTTCAGAATTACAATTCTTATTATATTTTAAATTATAATTAATGGTACCCTTAACGTATCTTAAAACCCTTTTCAAGCATTGCCATAATCTTTCTGATGGTCTAGATTGATATCTTGCTAAATAAGAAACAGCAGCACACAAATCAGGTCTTGAACCTACTACAGCATACATTAAAGAACCTATACAAGCTCTGCATTTATGCTCTAAAGAGTAATCAACTGTACAATCATCAAGATTAACATTTACTTCCATGGGTGATTCACTAACATTTGCTTCGGACATACCAAACTTTGTTAATATAGATTCTAAGTACTCTTTCTGGTTAATATACAAACAGTCACTATCTTGAATAATATTAATACCTAGATATTTTAAATTTTTACATCCTAGATCTTTCATTTTAAATTCTGTGCTTAAAATTTCTTTAATATTGTTTATCCTTGAATTGTCCTCACCTAAAATTAGCAAATCGTCCACATACAATAAAATGTAAATACCATCCTTAAAATATAAACAATAATCACTTTCTGCTCTTTGAAACCCTTTACTTTTCATAAAATCATAAAATTTATTGTACCAATTCTTTGAAGATTTTTTAAGACCGTAAAGTGATTTTTTCAATTTCAAGATATAATTTTTATTTATATTTACACCAGGTGGGGGCTTTAAGTACACAACATCATTAATTTCACCATGGAGAAAAGCACCTTTAACATCCATTTGATGAATTAAATAGTTCCTTTGAACAGCTAATGATAAAAGAACTCTGAGAGTTTGTAATTTCAAAACAGGAGAATAAATTTCGGTAAAACTACCTTCCTGTTGAAATCCCCTTGCAACTAACCTAGCTTTATATATGTTACCCGCCTTTTTTGTAAAAATCCATCTACAATCAATTAACCTAACATCGTTTGGTCTTTCTACAACTTCCCAAGTCTTATTGTCCTCTAAAGATTTAATTTCTTCGTTAACCGCTTCATACCATCTATCTTTATCGTCATAAGAATCTATATCATTAAATTTTTCTGGGACATTATCATTAGAACAAGATAAAAATGATGCCATTAATATATCACCTAAATCTGAATCATCAGTGACAAAATCTTGTAAATATTTTGGTTTATTTTTCTTTCTTTTCTCCCTAGAATTAACATAATCTGTATCCGTTCCCTCAGGTTGTAATGATTCTAAATTATTATCAGAAGTTAACACTTTCTCAGTACCATAGGTTTGAGTTTTATCAGAAATTAAAGGAGTTTTGGCTTTCTCAGGACTACTACCACCATCCTTCTCGTTCCCATCCGAGATAGACTCAACTTCAATACTAACTGTTTCAGGGGACTCTGAACATGTTTCCTCCCTAAACATTACATTCCGTTCTATGCGTATCCTCCTTTCATTAGCATCCCATAATCTGTATCCCCCCGGAGCATACCCAACCATTTTCAATTTCACACCACGAGGGTCCAACTTCATACGGAATTTTTGGGGAATATGGGCATATGCAGATGACCCAAATATTCTAAAATTAGACACGTTAGGACGTCTTCCCTCCCACATTTCAAATGGTGTAACATTAAGGGAAGCAGTGGGACTACGATTAGTGACATATACTGCATAACGCAGGGCCTCGCCCCAAAGCTCTTTAGTAAGCTGTGAATCTAACAATAATGCACGTGCCTTTTCAGTCAGAGTACGATTCATTCTTTCAGCTACTCCGTTCATTTCGGGATTATATGCAGCCGTATACTGCAATACTATGCCTTTTTCATCACAAAAGGATTTAAAATTTCTAGAAATATACTCACCACCATTATCTGATTTTAACTTCAATATACCATGACCAAAATGATTACTAGCATAATTATAATAAGTCTTAAAATATTCAAAAACCTCAGACTTGTCTCTTAATAAGTAAACTGCGGTGAAGTGGGTAAAATCGTCTATGAAAGTAACAAAGTATTTATACCCGTCCCATGTAGAAGGGCTAACAGAACAAACATCGGTATGTACTAGTTCTAATGGTTTCCTAGCCTTATACATTTTCCCATTAAAAGGAAGGCGTGTAATCTTAGCAAGTATGCATGGTTCACAATGCCTATTTTCAAAATTTTTTTCTTTCAAATCAGTTAAACCATCAACCATATTTTTATTTACTAAAGTTTTTAAACTACTGTAGCTTAAATGAGAAAATCGTTTATGCCAAATTTCTACTGAATTATCATTGGTGTCTGATTTTGCACCATAATAACAATCATTAAATATTACTTTTAATTCCACAAAATAAAGGGACCCTAGTCTATGCCCAACCATAAGCAATTCATTGATTTGTGAGAAAACTTTAACTTCCCCTTTATTGAAGATGATCTTTAAACCATGCTTTTCCATTTTTGATACAGATAATAAATTTTTTCTTAATTGCGGTACATAATACACATCATTTAATATAATATCAACTCTAAAGTCACTTAAATAACATTTTATTTTTCCTACACCAACAGCCTCTAAATCAACACCATTTTTGGCAGCTGAAATTTTAATCGGCTTATCCAATTTACAATAATTAAAGAATAAACTAATGTCATTTACAAGATGAAATGAACTACCTGAGTCAACAACCCATTTAAAAATATTTTTATTCTGTTGTTCGGTGTCAGGGCTAAATGACATAAAACTTACAAATTTGTTACCTTCAGTATTTTCTGTGTCTATAAGAAATGACTTTCCTCTACCTCTGCCCTGGGTCTGATGACGAGTTGCCTTACTGTCGTCTCGGCCTCCGTTGTACTTCCAGTCGCTACGTCCACGGCCGTGATGTTTCCAGTCGCCAGTCCTGTATCGTGCCTGCTGAATGCTCCTACACTGGAATTTCTTGTGTCCGGGGCGTCCACATCCATAACACAAGAAGATTGAAGAGTCAAGGGATTTGGTCGCTCCTCTGTTCCGTTTTTCCTCTTCCCCAAGTAGTCTGTTTTTCACAAAGTCCATTTTCAATTCCTCCACAGTTTCCAAAGCCGTGATAATGCCTTCATAGGATTTCGGCATGGATAGGAGTAAATAGTTAACCTTTTCTTCCTCCGAGAGCTCACTGCCAGCATCCCCGAGTTGTGCAAATAGTTTTTCCATATCAATAAAATGTTCTAATAAAGGTTTTCGTTCATCGAACTTCATATCGGATAACTCTCTTCTTATAAATAATTTAGATCGTGTACCTTTCTTCTTAAAGCTGTCCTCCATGCTTCTAATCATTTGGTAAGCAGATCTGTCCTTCAAGTACTCGAGGTGACTATCGGCGGTTGCCGCTATTATGATAGCCTGGGCCTTAGCTTCCAATTGCTTGTTATCCTTAGATTTACTGAAATCTTCCTTTTCGATCGCCTCTATTGCTCCATTATCCCGCAGGATACTTTTCAGACGAAATTCCCATGCGTTGTAATTGTCCCCCGCGAAAGGGACAATTTGGTATTTTTCTTTCGACATTTTTTGTCTTTTTACACGTAATTATCTTCGATAAAACCGATGGCCGTACTGGGCCCATAACCCTGTTAAGGATTATGGGGATAATTAAAGATAACACTTTGAATATAAACTTGCTTTTTATTACATCTCAAAATCAACAACATGGAAGGCCTATCGCTAGCAGTAGAGAGACGTCTGAAGTGACAGTTGTCATATTGACACTTGATATATTGAAGTTGACATTAACCACAAAGATAACCACAGACCTATAATTATACCCGACACAGTGTTGTCATACAATATTAAACATATATTATAAATCATTGTTTATTAACAAAAAGCAGTCAGCCCAGTCTTCCTTAGGGGTCTCTTCTATGGTATTTTCGTACGCTTTCGTCGCATCTTCAGGGCTCGTAAAGCGAATACCTCGAATTTTATCTTTATTTCTTGGGAATAAATTAAAGTCGCAGGGTGCCAGGGCAGGACTATATTATGGCGCATGACTCAATATCTCGACACCTGCCATAGTCAAATATTCAATAGTCCGTCTTGCGGAGTGCGCTGAAGCATTGTTGTGGTGAAGGAGTGTCCTGCTATATATTAAGATATACAAAAACTGCAGGGCAGTTCTGGAAATATTACATACATACGCGTCGAATTGATAACCTCCTTTTTAGGGTTCCGTAACCAAAGGGTGAAAACGGGACCCTATTCATGAGACTTCGATGTCTGTCCGTCTGTTGTCTCCAGGCTGTAACTTAAGAACGGTATTAGCTAGAGAGTTGAAATTTTCACAGATTGTGTATATCTGTTGCCGCTTTATCAACAAATACTAAAAGCAAAATAAAATTAATATTTAAGGGGGGCTCCCATACAATAAACGTAATTTTTTTGGCCTTTTTTGCTCTATATCAATAACAGCAACAGGTAGGCCCTTGAATTTTCCACAAAATCCTTAGTTTGACTTATACTTTAATATTTAATAATAATATTAAAATAAAAATAAAATTAAGGGGGGCTCCCATACAAAAAACACAATTTTTGGTCTAATTTTAATAATAATAATAATAATAATAACTTTATTGGTGTAAAAAAGGGGAGATTATAACAAGTGTTACTAATAACAGACTAATAAGTAATAACTAATTAAGTACAGGTCTGTTTACAAAATTACAATCTCGTCACTGGTGGGTGAAGCACTGTTACCCTTGATAGGTTGAGAAACCTGTAGTAAGGGTTAACAGTCCCTTTCCCTGCAGAAGTTACAAATTAAAGATGGTGACGTATATTTCAAATTTTTGCTCTATAATGGTACGGAACCCTTCGTGCGTGAGTCCAACTCGCACTTGGCCGATTTTTTATTTTGAAGTCAGTTAAAAACCCAGTTAACACAATTTTAAGAATACTTTTTAAATTAAAAAGACAAAACCGACTTCTAATTGTACGTAATTAAGATATTCCCTATCTCAAAAGCTACTGAACCGATTTTGATTTAACTTGCAGTCTTCCCTAAGTTGAACAATACCTGGTACATTAAAAAAAGAATCACTTAAATCAGACTTGTAGTTCCGGAGATATCCGTGCACAAACTAAAAATATACATACATACATACACTTTTGAAATTTGGCACATTTGTTCAGAAGCTGTTATAGAATAACATAATATACAAAAACTGGGCAGTTTTGGAAATATTACATACGTATACGCGTCGAATTGATAACCTCCTTTTTTTGAAGTCGGTTAAAAAATAATACAAAAACACTACATCACTCTTTCACATTCAGATAAACTACCCGCCACAGATTAAGGTATAATATATTATTGTAGTCACATTGTAGTTTGTAGTTTCTTCTCCTTTAACAAAACTATTTTTTTACAATTATTATTTATTTTTGATTTAAATGGCTTAAAGCCAATAAAGCCAAAAGGTTTCAGCCCGAAAGCGATTTATTAATCGTTATTCAAACGATCACTATAAGCATATTGTATTGCCTGAGACTTGAAAGTTGAAGAGGTACCGCAACTCGCAAGTAGTCAAGAATGCTGTAATTCAATTTTAATAATAAATTATTTCGATTAATAATAATTATTGTTGACAAAACAAAATGATTTTAACTATAATAATATGTGCAAAGTGCTATTGTTATATCATGCATAACATCTTAGATAGCCGACAGCTTAAAACTGTAATCAACTTTATTATAATAAAATTCAACAACACCAATGAACATAGATACCGGGACAGATTTAGATTAGGTGATTATAATTAATTAATATTATTTAGTTTCGAAATTCATTAAAATTTATCAGAATCAGTTGAAAGTTCACTGCATACGGATGGTAAGTGCATTTACATTTGACTTTAATAAAGTTTATTATTTTGTGCAGCTGTATTATAAAATAGCCACAAATATCTGCTTCTTAGGCTACCTCACCGTACGACTATATATACTTAGGTACTTGTATGTGCCTTCGTCATCGAATCAACTTTAAATTCAACTTACAGGGTACTCTACCACTTCTTTTTCTGCTCGCTGTGTCATCAGCACTTGCCTACAAGAACCCGTACTATGCGGCAGGTAGGTCTGTGAACGTCCACCTCTTCGAATGGAAATGGGACGACATAGCTGACGAGTGCGAGCGGTTCCTAGGACCGAAGGGATATGGTGGAATACAGGTAACTACAGTAGTCTTGTCTGTGTAAAGATAATAATAATTCTTACCTTGTAATAGTATGATAAAGAGGCCGAATGAGTCAACATAAGCGCCAACGCATTCAGCATTCTACGTCATGTTAAGTGCCACAGAGTACGTTACTTTTAAAATGATTTTAATTCAATCTTCTAATTTCTTTTACATCTGACAGGAGCCTTTTGGCAGCAACATAAAGATCATAGTTAGTCCATAAAATAACGGACGAGTCAGTCGGAATCGGCCACCCACACGGCACACCACATCTTCAACGACATGACAGACATAATATCATATTTTTACTGTAGAAATGCAATTCCGCGTTTATGTCCAAGAGCACCATTCGGTTTTCATTAGATCGAGCTCACTTTCAGATTTCACCGCCCAACGAAAATGTCGTGTTGCGGACATACAATCGGCCATGGTGGGAACGGTACCAGCCCATATCCTACGAGCTGGTCACGAGGTCAGGAAATGAACAGCAATTCGCCAACATGCTGAGACGTTGTAACGCGGCTGGTGTAAGGTAAGCTATAAAAAGTAAGTAGTAACTTACTGTACTTTTCAAGAACTGGCAAAAATGTACATTTTCATGAAAGTGACAAACTTAGCAGAATGTTGGTTTTCTTAAGCATTCCTGGGTCTCTATCCATATCATAATGTTCTCATCATCGTTCTCATCGTCTCTTTGTACAGTCCTGAGTCCATAACCACAGTTATGAATTCTGCTTAAGATTGTCTTGGAATAATAATGATGACAATTTTAGAATCTACGTTGACGCCGTGATCAATCACATGACAGGCGAGCCCCCGGAGAACTATGGTACGGCTGGCAACACCGCTGTCTATTCCAACTGGGACTACCCGGCAGTTCCCTTCAACAGGGATCATTTCAACTGGCCACACTGCGTCATCGACGGCATGGATTATGCTAACAACGCTTGGAGGGTAATATTCCAAAAAATAGCATGATAAAATTGTCTCAGTCACTGACCATTCGCAAAGGCAAACAAAAATCAATTTTAAAGTTAAACTTAACACGTCATGCGTTATAGTACAGGAAACTGCCGCGTTCGTAGTTTTTTGAACGCTATAGTAGAGTCGCAAAGAAAATGCGCAATGATGAAAAAATAGAGGCGATATGGAGGTGATTGATGATGAAAACAATATGTGATCTAAGGCGGTTTTTGTATCAGGCATTTTATTTCAGGTCCGTAATTGTGAGCTGGTCGGATTAAAAGATTTAAATCAAGGTCACGAACACGTCAGGGCAATGATAGTCAACTTCATGAACAAGCTTATTGATTTGGGTGTCGCTGGATTCAGGTAAAATACTCGTATTACTAGGTATACGTACTTACCACTTACCTATATTACAGGGTTTAGAAAAATCCTCATGTCAGTAACAAGAATGCTCAGCAAACGAAGAAATGAAGTTCCTAAGTCTGCAAAAGCTTTTTTCTTATACTTACCTTATTAGGCAAAAAACTTTATAATAATCCGTTCCATATTATAGGATTGACGCAGCCAAACACATGTGGCCGGAAGATCTCCGAATAATCTACGATCGACTCCACAATTTGAATACAGCACATGGTTTCCCTGCAAACGCACGTCCATACATTTACCAGGAAGTAATCGATTACGGAGGTGAAGCCATCAGCCGAGACGAATACACACCAATAGGAGCAGTCACTGAGTTCAAAGCTGGATTGGAACTCAGCAATGCTTTCCGGGGCAACAATCAGTTGAGATGGTTGGTCAGTTGGGGTCCTCAATGGGGTCTCTTGGCAACCCAAGACGCTTTGACCTTCATCGACAACCACGACAATGAAAGAGGCCACGGTGGCGGCGGAGGAATTCTTACTTACAAGGAACCCAGAAGATACAAGGGCGCAATCGCTTTCTTGCTAGCTCATCCCTATGGCGAGCCCCAGATAATGAGCAGTTTCGATTTCTGGGATTCTGAAATTGGTCCGCCAATGGACAGCAACCAGAATATTATTTCACCATCCATCAATTCGGTAAGTATTCAATGATCTTAAAGTGCTCTAATTATTATTATATTAGTATGTGGGAAACGTCACAAACATATTACATTGAAGACCTGCATACAATCTTCTAGTATAAACTAACCTAAACTAATATTACGCGAAATAGGTAACCTATATCTACACTAAAGCAAAATAATATGTAAATTACTCGTAGGTACTATCAGAGAACTTGATTCCTAGGCAGATGCGGCAAACCCAACCGACAGATCACAATTAACATTGAAATTGAATTGACATGATCCGACCAAATGGCATTGGTTTCAGGTCTGACAATAATTGCCTAGGAATCAATTTCCTCGATGGTACAAGTAAACTAAAATTAATTTTAGGACAACACCTGCGGAAACGGTTGGATCTGCCAGCACCGTTGGCGTCAGATCTACGCTATGGTGGCGTTCAGGAACGCCGCTGCTGACACCGCCCTCACCAACTGGTGGGACAATGGCAGCAACCAGATCGCCTTTTGTCGCGGCAACAGAGCTTTCATCGCCTTCAACATCGATACTTGGGATCTCAACCAGAGGCTACAGGTAATAAGGGCTTGAAACATGAAGAGGAAATATTCACTTAGTCGTAAAGATCCTCTTTACTTACTGATTATCAAAGTAAGTACAGGAAATAACACGATGTTTTCCTGCACTAATTGATGTATCTTAATTCTTGAGATAAAGTAGATTTCATCGTCATTCTTACATTTTGTAAGCTTCATACATAATATTCTTTAGAAGCCAACATACCTCACTCTAACTTTACACCCTCGATTGTTCCCAGACCTGTCTCCCAGCGGGTAACTACTGTGACGTGATCTCTGGCGACAAGGTGAACAACTCGTGTCAAGGCAAGACCGTATCGGTGGACAGCAGTGGCATGGCGCAGATCTACGTTGGCACACACGAGTTGGATGTCATGCTGGCCATACACGTTGGACCTGAGGTAGGTTCATGTTTAGAACAAAGGGGGTGGGAATGAATAAACCAGATGGACCACGATTCACCTCTTGGACAACAGCAACACCGGAACTACCACCGAACCACCTATAGGATCTGCAATGGGACCATAGAGCAAATCGTTGTAACACTTCTTTACTCAAAATCGAATCGAAAACAGTAAGAATTTGGTGCCTTTAGCGTCATGAATCATGATGCACTTGCATTGTACTATGGCACAATAAACATATCGGAAGTGCTGGTGACTAAATTGTTGTACTTGTTGTAAAAGAACTTGACAGATAAGTAATTGATGTTACTTTTCCTTTCAGAGTCGCTTGTAAACAAGGAAACACAGAAGCAACAACTGACGAAATCAAATCACAATTGCTCAATAAAAATAATAGGAACAAAATATGTTTTACTTTTTATCCCTATTTGAAATAAGTGTATTTTTTCTTTAGAAAATACAATAATTTTATTTTAAGTATTTATTAATAAAATTACCCAAGGGTATTTCTTGACATCATTTTTACGTAATCTATGTCACAAGTATTCGCATTCACTGAGTCACAGGCGTGATAAAGAAAAACTCGGAGAAAAGAAATGATTGCTATTTGCTACACGGAAAAGCTTTTAGGACAATGAGTCCTAGATACAGGAAAAATCTTACGATCCTAAGGGAATTTCAGGCTGAAAACGGCTTCCTTGAATGAATATTTATCCGAATACAATCAGATATTTTTTTTAAGTTGACAAAGTTTAAGTAAATCTGATATACTTGGATGTTTGGGTTTACATTTTAAAATCAAAATATAGAACAGTCGTCTTCAAATATTTTTAACAGCTGATATGCGTGATGAGTCTGATGACTGCTGATGAGTCTTGATTCTCGAATGAGATTTATGAGTAATATTTTTTGTACATGGATGATTTATAAAATATTGCTACCTATAACAGCCTGCAAGTCGCTGGATACATCCTCATTCCCCGTATACTATGTAGGCTAGGTGTTCCCCAAGGATGCGTTTTTTGACTACATTTTTACTAATTTACAATAATAAAAACATTTATATTCGGCCTTAGGTTTTTACAAAATGTATCTTAATATTTAAAATACCTACAGAAACTTTGTAACTTCTAGAATATAGAGATCAACATTTATCGATGTTTTGGTAAAACAAGGTTATGTAATTCGACGCCAAATGGAACCAAAACCTGATTGTATTATGTTGTCATGCTAGTAGAGCCTTACACTGCACCGGTAAAACGACACACCCGCGTCGCGCCTCCAGTCACCGAGATGGCTTTTAGACCGCAACTCCTGCGCACCGGTAAGTGAAAAATAAAAAAATAACATTTTAAAATTAGAATCTTATATTTATTACAATTCGATTTGTTATTATTTTAAATTTAAAGAATCAAATGATCTGAAAGTTAAAATAAACTCAGATTTGCATTGACCTCTTTTATTCGCAAGGATAACAACTTCAGTACGTGTTTTGACTTTTGAGAAAACAATCAAGTACTTAATTTTGATATTTACATTCTTTTTGCGATGTTTCTTTGGTATTATTTTAATTTATTTTACCTATATGTATTTTATTATTCGCATTAATACCTACAAACAAGAACCTTGTCTTAAGATGAATGACAAAAATATTTCGATCTTACTAAAGCCTTCGATTAGGTAACAGTCTAAACAAACTAGTTAGGATGTTTTCGTTTTGTACTAAGTATGAGGAAAATTCCATGTATATAGGTATAATTTCTAGTATGATGTGTCCGCAAAATCATATATTTTGTGTAACAAGGTAGTTGTATTCTGTTGAGTATTATCATTTATCGTGTAATGAGCCGTATTCACCGATAATTCAATGTTTGTATGGTACAATTTGCTATACAAACAGCGGGATTCATGTATCTAATTCTGAATAGAATTTATGAGTTGTACATACATAATAATTATGACATTATCGTACTTTCGTTATACAAAAAATTACTACGCCTAAATAAGCAATTTAGGCGTAGCAATTTTTTGCCTCTACCGCTCTTCTAAGGATAATGAAAGCTTTTGTTAGACTATTAATATCTATAATACTCTAATATACATTTAATTTATTATTTAATTATGGAAATGTTTAAACTGGTTACAATGGTAGCTATTATGTGTGGTCTGTATAGTTGGTACCCATGTCCTTTTATCTAGCGACTAATGCCGTCAAAACAACAAAATTCTCAGAAGTATATACGGCAAATTCATGAACCTAAACACTGAATTTATTCGCGAACGTTGTAGAAGTGCGATAGAAGATCTGTTTAACACTATTCAACTTTTGGTTCGTAAAATGTCCAAAAGTGCTAGACCAGTCACCAGAACTGTCTTCGACTGTGTGCAATCATTAACTGAAGGCATATTTTCCAGTTTTCAATGGACATAATGCCCGAAGACTACACGAATTTCATGGTAAAGAGAGAGAAGGAGTCGCCAAGCTAAGGGAAGTTCTAGAAGACAGACTACAAGAGATCAAACGCGCCAAAACATGGAAACACGAGAGAATACTTACATCGCCTCAGGATACTTCGGTAAGTATTAAAATACCCAGCAACTTTTTTTAAATCGAAAAATAACGAAATATAAAAACAGTCCTAATGAACTACTTTACGAATAAATTGGTAACAACGTAGCTCCCTGTATAGTGTATAGTACAAGCACAGTAATATGTATTTACACTGTGGTCACAGGGGCGACACTCCGTGTATATGAAAGCTCAAGCGCCGGCACAGGGGCGACACTCCGTGTATGTGAGAGCTCAAGCGCCGCCGGTGACCTTGAACGGAACGTGTACACCGCTAGGGTCGACACCGAAATAGAATTTACACTTGTGCCAAAGCAAAGATGTATATTATATGTGTAATACATAATATAACAATATAATATAATAAAGAGGAAAGATTTTACTGTCAGTTTTTAGTCTGTTTGTAACGAATAATTTCCGAAACTACTGGACGGATTTCAAAAATTACTTTACCATTAGAAGCCGACATTATCCCTCATGAACACAGGTACTTTTTACCGCGGAAAAATACTTCATTCTTACGAAAAATTACCCGAATTGAACGTGCGTGCGATGTGTGTAGGAGTAGCGCGCTCGCTCCACCGACTAGTCAGCCCTCGGCCGAATAAGTCCCGGACTTAGCGCTCCGCGCCTCGCGCGCCGCGCACAGCCCCCGCGCTGGTCTAGACACGCACACATAGCCGTGAGCAATTTTACGAGCACACATGCTTAAGTGTCGCTTCTTTTCGCGTAGTGTATTTATTCTTTGCTGTGGTACAAGTACGAGCGAGCGGTGCATACGCCATACGACAGCCGGCTGCGCCTGCGCCGCGCGCCGCATAACGTTCGCACTTTGCACTTAAGGGCCCGTTCTTCGTAAATTAGCAGGTCGATTTCTGTCAGTGCGAATATCGACCTAAATGTCATTAAAATAAAATTCATATCAGCGCGCCTTGTACGGTGGCGGTTACGACGCTCGCCGCGTCCATGATAGGGCGAAATAGGAGAAAAACCCGTTTTACTTAGATACAAATATTATAACTAAAGATCTATATCCAATGATTTCCCTGTTAAAATTTTATAGCTATCGAACTGTCCAAATTATTTTTTGATTGAGTCTCTGTAAGTCCTATATAACTCAAAATGCTTTTAAAATCGATGTTATTTCGGAATATTTTTTTTATCGAGCCAAATTGCATTTATCTGCATTGTGTTTCTATCCAATGAAAGCACTAGTTAAAAGATGCATCTATACGTGTATATATTTTTCAGTTTTTTTGAATGACGCTTTCTATCAAAAAAACTCATTCTAGAAACGTGAATTTGGAATAACCGGCCCTTAACGAGACTGTCGAGACGTATAGCATGCGCGTCCGCTGTCGCCTATCGTACGCACCGAGCGCTCGGCTGGTAGGTTTAAGTGCGGATTATTATAATATTCAAATGGAGATAAAAATGTGCAAGGTGATGATAACGTTTGTAAAATTGTTATACTGCGTCTACTCTTTCTGCAAATGTAGGTTTTTATATTACTTACTTTAAAATTTTATTGTAGTAGTTATGTGTTGCTTTTACTTAGTTGTAGGAGCGTGAACCAGCAACAAGATAAACCTATCAGGGTTTTTTGTTGCTGTATTCATTATTAAAATGTATCTTTTATATTTTGGTTAAAAAAAACGATTATTTTCTTAAACATTATGCTGTCTTTTATTATTGTAAGTCAACTGTTTCTTTTTTAAGGTCAAAGTCAAGGGTCACGATGGGGATTTCCTGAATTTTTGTGCAAATAACTACCTAGGACTTTCTGTAAGTAAAAATAGTCTTATGTAAAACAATCACTAAATTTGAGAAAGTATAAGAGAATAATATCTTATAGAAACAACTACAAATTCTACAGCGGATGTTTTGTTTCTCCAGGCTTAATAGTGATCTTCCATGAAAACTCCGTTTAGTAGAATTTAACTACTAGACCAAGTATAATTACCAAATCTTCTACATTTTGACAGAATCATCCAGAAGTGGTAGAGGCAGCGAGAGAAGGGCTAAGCAAGTATGGAGCCGGACTTAGCTCAGTCAGATTCATTTGCGGCACACAAACTATACACAAGGTAAAAAGTCCTAAAACCTGCCTTTAAAAATTCTATAATTAAATTAACAAGGTACTATCAGAAAATTTGATTCATAGGCAGATGTGAGATGGCGGAATAGATTATGTCAAACCCAGCCGACAAATCACAATTAACATTGTATTGCCATAATCCAGCCAAATGACGTAGACCGTCCGTCGACTGCCCAGGTGAATCAATTTCTTCGATGATACAATAAGCCAAATCAGTTACATGAACACCTTCAGAAGACTTTTCTCAAGCAAAAATACAAACCAGAAAGGCCTATAGTGAAACTGACGTTGTAGAGACTTCTATTGAAGCTCTTACCACTTTAAGGCCCGTATAAATATAGGAACAGTAAGTGTAGTAATGTTTCTGTCATTACATGCAAAAGTAGTAGAATCAGTGCAATTAAGCTGCGTGTGTTGGATCGATGGTTAATTGTTTTTTCTGTTTATATGCCCACTAACTGTTCTGATAATCTCTTGGAATTTGTTCAGTGTTTAAGTGAAATGACTTCTATAATTGACAGTAACGAAATTGAAAATGTATTTATATTGGGAGATTTTAATGCTCATCCCCATGAATTGTTTGGTAACGAACTTTGTAAATTTTGTAATGAGCAACATTGGACATGTGTAGATCTTGAGATGTTGGGCTCAAATTCTAATACCCATACCTTTATTAGTGATGCACACGGTAGCCGCAGGTGGCTTGATCACTGTATTGTCACTGAGGCATCGTTAAAGACGGTTACATCTGTAAAAGTATGCTATGATGTCCTCTGGTCTGATCACTATCCAATTGAAATCACTTGTAATTTAAAATCAGTTAGTGAGACTATCGTCCCGCCGCTGTCTAAAACTAATAAAGTGTATTGGGGAGATAGGGATTTGAGCCAAATAGAAAAATATTCAACATCTTGTAACAGCAAATTAAGAGAAATTGACTTTCCGGATACATTTCATAAATGTTGTGATAAATTGTGTAGTAATAATAATAGGGTTCACTTGGCCGCGATAGACACACTTTACGGTGACATTGTTAAATGTTTGCAAGAGGCTGCTGTTGACAGCTATATTGGTCGCGATGGTGGTCGTCACCGTGGTCGTCCTATTGTCGGATGGAACAAATATGTGAGTGATGCTCATAAGGCGGCCAGGCAGAAATTTTTGACCTGGATATGGTATGGTAGGCCTAGTAGTGGTAGGATTTATAATGAGATGCATCAGTCGAGAAAAATATTTAAAAATAAGTTAAAATACTGTCAGAATAATCAAGAATTAATAAAAATGAACATTTTGGCTTCTAAACATAAAAATAAAGATTTTAAAGGTTTTTGGAAGGAAACAAAAAAATTAAACACAAAACCCAGTATTCCGACAAGTGTAGACGGCATCAGTGACTCGAAAGATATTGCGAACATGTTTCGATGTCACTTCCAGGTGGAGTCTCCGCTAAATAGTGAACCTGGCAAGTTAGGGGGAGCTGACGCCGTAGTGTCAAAGGTGCCTGAGCGGGTCACAGCGAGACATGTAGCTCTCATTTTAAAAAGCATGACCCGTGGTAAGTCACCTGGACACGACGGTCTTAGCATAGAACATTTTCAATATGCGGGGCCACATCTTCCAAGGCTTTTGGGATTAATGTTTACACTGTGTATAAGGCATTCCTACCTGCCAAATGAGCTGATGAAGACGGTTGTAGTTCCTATAATAAAAAACAAGACAGGAGATAGCTCCGATAAGTGCAACTACCGCCCGATATCTTTAGCTACAACCATATCGAAGATACTTGATAGCTTGCTTGAGAGACAACTTAAGAAATATATAACGTTAAATGACGCACAGTTCGGCTTTAGAGCAGGACTCTCCACAGAATGTGCCATTATGTCTCTCAAGCAGACTGTCAAGTACTACACAGATAGGAGTACGCCTGTATATGCAGCTTTTCTGGACCTCTCCAAGGCATTTGACCTGGTTAGGTACGATATCCTATGGCAAAAACTTAAGGAGGCAGGTGTGCCGGGTGAGGTAACTAATATTCTTAAATATTGGTATGGCCACCAAACTAACCAGGTCAAATGGCTCAGAGAACTCTCCGACGAGTACAGGTTGGAGTGTGGAGTGAGACAAGGGGGGATAACGTCTCCTTCTCTCTTCAACTTGTACACGGACAGGCTGATTGCTGAACTGAGCGACACCAGAGTAGGCTGTTTTGTTGATGGTCTCTGTATTAACAGTATTAGTTACGCCGATGATATGGTGTTGCTCAGCCCATCAATAGCCGCCCTCAGAAAAATGATAAGTGTGTGTGAAAGCTACGCCAGGTCGCACGGTCTTATATACAACGTAAAGAAAAGCGAGCTCATGATATTTAGTTCAAGGGCTCGTAAAATCGGAGATGTACCACCAGTGCTGCTCAATGGTGTTGCGCTCCGAAGAGTAAAAGAATTTAAATACCTAGGTCACATAGTTACCGAAGATTTAAAAGACGATGGAGATATTGAAAGGGAGAGGAGAGCGATGGCAGTCCGCTGTAACATGCTTGCGCGCAGATTCGCAAAGTGTAGCACAGATGTGAAAATTACACTATTTAAAGCATTTTGTCAAACTCTCTACACCTGCAATCTGTGGATCAACTATACGCAGCGGGCTATCAACGTTCTCCGGGTACAATATAATGATGCGTTCAGGGTGTTGGTGGGGCTTCCGCGATGGCATAGTGCATCGGCGATGTTTGCGCACGCACGCACTGACGGTTTTCACACCGTGTTGCGACGTCGCATTGCATCGCTGATGTTCCGAACGCGCGGCAGCCCCAACATCATCCTGAAAACACTCAGTGACAAGCTGGACAGCCCGCTCCTGAAGCACTGGGTCCGTGCACACGTGCATGTATCCGGTACGCCAGAGGGTGGCAAATATTTAAATTAATTATTTCCTTTTAGTTTAAGAATTTTTCTATGGGTTATTGCCTGAAATAAACGTATTTTATTTTATTTTATTTTTTATAAATAGTTGGCTTTCAAATTTCATCTCAAGACGCTATTTGGTTGATATCCTCTCAAACACTGATCAGCAACTTAGGATGTTATCTAATTAATAGTTTAATATCTGGAGCGTTTCAGTTGATATTAATATCTCACTCACCCCAAATCAGCAACTAACAATCCAAATCAGCAACTAAATATGAAATAATTATTGTAAGCCTATTCTACACATACAAATTACGTTTCGTTTATACGATTAAAAATCGATTTTATTAATAAAATAAAATAGTACGATATTATCTTTATTTTCTCACATATTTATAACACAAATTACCAAAAGTAATTAACCTTGAAATTTTTGTATTAACCTAACTCATTTTCGTTAAAATTAAATGAAAAAACACAACTCTATATCATATTTTCTAAAACACGTTCGGTCAAACGGAACGCGTTGACGTCAACAGCTGACTGCTGTCACTGTCAAGTGTCAAGTATATGTTTATTTCTAGGTTATTTCGAAAGAAGAAGAATATTGTTAAAATTGTAAAATCTAACAAAGTCTTTAAGCTTTTTCGTTGGAATATAAGTTATTTATAACTTTACCGAAAGCTGTGTAGTAATGTTTTGTGTTTCTTCATTTACATACTTTATAAATTGATCAAAGGGATGTTATTTGTTAACCCTATACTTTGTTTCAGGCCAACATGTGGAAATTTGTCCAACAGTGACTACTAATAAGTTAACACACATTGTTGCTTTCTTGAAGACATTCAAATTAAAATACAGAACTGTACCCGCCTTACAAGGCCGTCGATGTGCAAGAATATATCATAGAAAAATATAAGAGAGTACTGAAAGAATAATACATCAGACTTCCAATTCAAAATATTTTAAACAGATACAGACAATCATAAATTGGCAGCACGAAATTGGAAGTATTATCTTGAATTGAATTTATTTGAAAATTTGCAACAGCAATAAAGAAAATGTATAATAAGATATTGTATTTTTTCAAACATAATAATATAAGTACCTACTTAAGTTTAAAAATTTAAGCTATGAAATTGTTCTGTATAAAAGAACTTTATTAGCCTTTTTACATTTAAACCCATTAGCCCCATAAGGACAGCGGTGACCGCAACAACAATAGAATAACAATAGATTTCCAACAATCCGCAATTGAAGGATTAATTTCCTAAATATGTACAACTTTCTACTGGTAACAAGAAAATATTTGACACAGTCTTTTATTTACCTTATCTAATATATAAAAATAAGTCGGATTTTCCTTCCTGACGCTATAACTCCAGAACGCACAAACCGATTTCCACGGTTATTTGCATTTGATGGAAAGGTTTTGGGCTCCGTGAGGATATATTTTTTGGACCTTCTAGATCCAACTTAATTAACAATTGAAGTTTAAAGTTTACCTTTTTTCTTTACTTTAGAACTTGATAACACAGACACAGTGTATACTTTATATTATATTAAAAATTTCAATAACAATTTTCATTTTCTATTAGAAGATATTACTTTAAATATTTTGTTTTGTTTCTGTGGTGAAGAGTTTATAATGTAACTGATGAAACATTATATTACGCTAAAAGTTAAAAATAAAAATAAAGGTAAAAGATTATTTTGTTTTTTATAATCCCTACCTTATACTACCTGCGGTGTTTGAAAAGATTAAAGAAATTTTATTAGGTAAAATCAAGAACGTTGGAATAATCAATAGGTGATTATTCCAACGTTCTTGATTTTACCTAATAAAATCCATCCCAATTGTTTCTTTTTGACTATAATAGTTAGAAACAACTATCAATACCTAATTATTGTTGTCAATATTTAAGTTTTATTGTATTTTTTGCACAATAATGAATAAAGTAAGTATATTTGGTTATTAATTAATTTCAGTACGGCGAAATGATCTGCAGAGTACTTACGGTTTATTCGAGACGAACTTTTGCCCGCGGCTTCGCTCGCATTAAGAAGTATTATTATATACAAACTTTCATCCCCTATTTGAACCCCTTGGGGTGAGAATTTATCAAAATCCTTTCTTAGCGGATGCCTATGTCATAACATCTACCTGCATGCCAAATTTCAGCCCGATCCGTCCAGTGGTTTGGGCTGTGCGTTGATAGATCACCATGTGAGTCAGTCACCTTTGAGTTTTATATATATAGATATAGATTCATTATAGTATAATTTACTTATATTAGCTTGATAATGCAATTTATATGGGTACTTACTTTTAATAGATTAATTTAGGTAGTACATAATAGAATAATGTAGGTAATGTGATGACTACCCTTACCTTACTTATTAAACACTGTAAATTCGTTTTAAATATATATTAGGTACTTAACAGCTTGTTATATTAATTTTGTGTTTAAAAATAAGTATTCCATATCCCAGAAAATACTCTTGAAATTAGTTTTTTTTCTTCTAATTGTGGGAAAAATCCCTATGATGGTATGCCTAAGATCGTATTTTTCTCCTAATTGTGGGAAAAATCCCTAAATTGGTATCCCTGAGCGCGCTTAAGTCAAGGTCTGACCACACTCAAGAATTAGCCACTCAAGCAACAGTTTGATAGCACACTTGAGTGCAAGATTTCATTTATTAATACGTTGCCCGCTCAAGCGACAGTTTGACAGTACAGTTGAGTGCAAGATTTGGTTTATTAATACGTTGCCCACTCACTTGATCAAGGCACTTAAAAGCTGTACTCAAGTGAGGTTTATTAATAAGGATAGCAGCTTAAAACACATTTTAAGCGAGCTCTTAGTAGTAAGAGCCAACTATTTATACCGGCCTAAGTCATGAAAAAATTCCAGGACTTAGAAGAAAGACTAGCCAAGTTCCACGGGCGTGAAGACGCAATCCTCTATGGGTCGTGTTTCGATGCGAACGCTGGTCTTTTCGAGTCCATGTTGACTCCGGAGGATGCTGTATTCTCTGACGCGCTGAACCACGCGTCTATCATTGATGGAATAAGACTTTGTAAAGCCCAGAAGTTTCGATACCCTCATAGAGATTTGAAAGGTAAGCTATCGATGATTTCAATTTATTGCCTCTTGAAAAATGATGCCTGGTAACTTAGGGATCAAACTGTAACAATTGAAACAGGTGATTATTCGGGTAGAGAACTAAATCTGACGTAAAAATGACGTTTGAAAGCCGCCATATTGGCGCTGATAGCAGTAGTGAGAGTATTTGGAACTAATACTAGTGATGACAACTGTTATTATTGGTTGTGGTTACGTCAAATTTAGTTCTCTACCCGAATAATGGGGGCGCTGATTCCGCTTCAAATAGGCACAAAAAGCAGGTCTGTATCAGCAATCCAGGGTACTTGTATAATAGACATCAGCGGTTTCTCAAAATTAAACCTTCTTTAAGAAGATATTCCTGCACTGCTTTATCTAACAAAGAATAAACGACACTTACCAACTCACTTCATAATAAACATATTCAGTTCCTTTCTGAATTTCAGAGTTGGAGCACCTCTTAGCACACAGCGAAGCTCGACTAAAACTGATCGTGACCGACGGTGTTTTCTCTATGGACGGCACAGTTGCTCCTATACAGGGTCTTCGAGACTTGGCTGACAAGTACAGAGCCTTACTGGCGGTAGATGACAGCCACGCTACTGGATTCTTTGGAGAAACCGGAAGGTTGGTAGATATCTTTTTTAAGTCATTTACGACTATGGATAGCCTTTTGCAAACAGTGATCAAAACAAGAGCTTCTACTTTTGCGTCAGTTTAGTGATGAGGATCATTTTCCTGAACAAAAACTTTGAAATTAATTAAATTCTGACGGCATAAACGGTCTACAAAATCTAGAGCAATAACTTCTTCAACAGGGGCACAGAAGAATACTGCGGCATCACGGGTGCAGCGGACATAATCTGTTCCACACTCGGCAAGGCAGTGAGCGGTGCAGCCGGCGGCTACACGACCGGACCCAAAGAGCTGGTGACGCTGCTGAGAAATGTGTCCAGACCTTATCTATTCTCGAATGCACCCCCACCGCCTGTTGTTGCAGCTTCTTTGAAGGTAACGCTTCGTTTTGATTCATTTCTTGCTTCTTTGAAGATTACGCTTCCACTGGTTTGGAATCTTCCGGAGGTTTGATTTTTTAGATCAGACTTCAGAGGAAATTCAACCGAAGTCTTTCCACACTCCAGTGTTTTGTATCGAAATAACTACCCAAGATATGAGATAGTCGTAACATTTCTTAAATTCAATAGTATCATAATTTTTAAACAATTCAGTCCTTACCAAACTGTCCTGTCTAATCGTAAATCTAAGGAAGATATTTTGGGAGACCCTCAAAACTGTTGTTGACTGACTGGATTTTGGTTCTTAAATTCTACAACGCCTTTCTTTATCCACTTTTCAGTCCCTTGAGCTGGTAGAACGAAGCGACGACCTTCGTCATCGCTTGAAAGAGAACACTCGGGCGTTCCGTGACGGTTTGAAGGCAGCAGGTCTGACCGTGGCCGGTGACAACCATCCCATATGCCCGGTGATGGTGGGCGAAGCGTCCGTCGCTGTGGAACTGGCTTCGGGGATGTTAGGTGAATTGACAGAAATTCTTCTTAAGAAAATGGCGCAATGGAGTCCTTCGATTTTTGACTGTTTAAAAAAATGCAATTTTTTAAATTGATTCAATAGTCTAGTACTTAATATTAATTATATTTTTTAGACTCACCACTAAAATAACTATTAACTTCTTTTTAGATCGTGGCATCTACGTAGTGGCGTTCAGTTACCCCGTAGTGCCGAAGGGGGGCGCGCGCGTGCGAGTCCAGATCAGCGCTGCGCACACACCGGAGCAAGTACGGCGGGCGGTGCGCGCCTTTGCCGAGGTTGGCCGACGCGCGGGATTGATCAAGGAGTGACGTCATAGCTTTGTTGATGGTGTGTTCCGAAACTCTACCAGTATGGCCAGTGTGACGCATCGGTAACCGATAAAATCTCTGTATTATTCGATGAGATTTGATTGGCTACCAAGACGTGGGATTGTCCCTGGAAATATACTAAGCTTAAGGAACAACCTTATGTGTCATAAAAATGACACCTCCAAAATGTAAGCCTCTTAGTCTTGCGTGTTTGACAACCAGGATTATATTAGAAAGACGTTATATCTGATTTATGTAGCTATTACTACTATTACTAGTCTACAATCAACATATCTACTACTACTTTAATATCTAAAAGATATGTTATAAATAAAATATAAATATAAGATTTATATTATTGTCTGTCAGAGCTTATAAGATTTTTAAAGACTGATGTGTTCCAACTTAAAATTATGTACATGCATATAATAAAGACTTGAAGTTAAAATATGCAGTTTTTTTTCCCAAACGTAATATTTATAAGTTATAACATTATGGTGGTTAAAACTTGAATTTGGAAATAATTGTATTATTTCCAGTTTCTGAGATTTTTATAAAGAAGAGCTCACCTTTTTAGACGTTAGCTAATCAGAAACAAAAATATAAATAAAAATAAAAGGAAGTTATAGAACTTACAGACTAAATAAGGTACCTATTAATTTTATTATAAGGTTCTTGGTCTCAAATTAGCGATGTAGCGAAAAGATAGGATACGATAATAAAACGATTCGTTCATAATAAATCTATTAACAATAATTTATTACAAATAAACACACTTTTATCGACTTCGTTCCGCATTCACAGTACACACATAATATTATTATTAAAACTATAAATTATTTACATTGGTATCAAACTTTATTGCAATTAGGAGATGAATATGAAGCGTCGATATGATGATTTCACGTCACTATTCTTGTATTGCCGAATTCTGTCCGTAGCGGTTATTGACCCCCTGTCAAAAATCTTGTCATAATATGTCATCGTTTTCTAACCGCGATTGACAATGAAGTGACAGATGTTTCTAGTCTAAGGGCGATATCGTATTTTCCATACTCGATGAAAACTAGTTTATAGTATATCACTTCGAACTCACAAAAGTTGAGATTATAATTCTAAGAGGTTTTACCAATAGCTTTTCTGATGAATCTATAATGGATTAGAGTCTGGCCAACGAAAACTGTCCACGGCTTAAATTAACTGATTACAGTGCGAGCATTTTTCATTATAGCTCCTAGACATAAAAGGTCAATGACCGATGGGGACATATAATTTAATTTTGACTATAATGGTTTGAAATTTGTGTTCGATTTTGTTCTGGCCGTATTTAGTGAGGGGAACGCGAAACACGATAAAAATTTGAAAATACAAAAAGTGAACAAACACGACCTTAATCAAAAATTTTGTTCAACATATTTTTTCTATTATGTTTTTGGTACAGAGATAGCAAAACGCTTACATGACAAATTTATTTTAGGATTGCTAAACTATGATTTATTCCCTACGTTCCGTTTGTAGTTGAGAACGCTCACGCTCAAGACCGTAGTTTTTCCCGTTCCATTAGCATCTGAGCGTCAGTGGTACAAACCCAAGTGGAACGGATTATTGAGCGTTTTCAGCGTTTTGAGAAAAGTTTAAAAAAGGAACATATGTTTTTTTTTATACTTACATTGAACAGAACTTGGATCCTTTTCTTGAAGTCGTTAATAAAAGTAATTGTAAAATTAAAGCTGTTTCTTATGTCAATGGTTTATAGTTACATTCTATTTTATTTTACAAATAAAATACATACTCAATTTATTATTTGTTTCGTTTTTAGTACTTGTTACTTACATTTTTTTACTCTTACTTTTACGTGCTTTTACCAACATTTTTATGAACATTTATGTAATCATATTTTATTATGGCTAAACTTTTATTACTTATAATATTTCACATTGAATCTTAATATGATAACAAAACCACATAATTAGTAAGTGAACAGGTACAGAAGAGATGAAAATTAGTACGTCTATTATATTTTATAAGAAATCATTTGAAATTTCATTTAAAACAATTTCTTTTCCAATCAAAATATTTTATTCAATGTTATATAGTATATTTACATTAAAAATATAAATTGTAATGAAATAATATGAAGTTTTTTTTTGTCTCTAGTCTCTCCTGAAAACTTTCCGAACATGGCTTTCGCGATATTATAGTCGTTAAAAGAAAAAAAAACTAGAACGCTTTTGACCCATACTTCGTCGAGGGTCGTTTTTAGCGAAAATGATGACGTCATGAGTGACGTCATAGCCGCGATCAAGACGACCGCGGTCGCCAAACGGAACGGCAGAAGGAGACGTTTTTAGCGTTTTGAGTCAAATCAACTACAAACGGAACGCGGGGATTATGTTGCTGTCATTCAAATTTCGAATAACCTAACCACACCTAACAAACAACACTACAATAAAATTTTAAGGCATTTATCTTGGCAGATAACTTTTTAAAGTTATTTCTCATCATATAATAATTATTCTATTCGATAAACTAAACTTTTTCTAATAAATAAATTAAATAAACTATAATAAACTAAGAGGATAAGTATCTAATAAACTAACAAAATACTACGCAATGAGTACAACACCACTTAAAAATATTATCACGTGTCCTTCTACTCTTGCTAAAACTAGAAAAAATCGTCATTTTTAAAGCTGGCTACACTTGATTTTATGTAGTTGCCAGATTTAAAATAAATTATATATACAAATGGAAACTATACGAAATTTTTATACAGTATAAATCAAGTTTTTCAAGGTTCCTAGATTTTAGTATTCAAACTTAATTATTAAAGGCTATGCTGTTAAAACTAATATATCTTTGAAATAGCCTCAATAATATTTATTTTAAACAAAATCGTTGTTGTTCACAACTTTTTAATTTAATAATTGGGGCATTGTGGGTCCATTTTATAAAGGATGTTTTTGTTGACTTGATTTGAACAGCCAAGAAATTTTGTAACAAAATAAAATTTTACTTAGATGCTAGTATAAACTTGCTTTTCAATTTTAATTTATAATAGATTGAAAAAAGTCACCATATTTCCAATTTACACCAAAACCCTGCATGCAATTAGATTGTAAAGTTTCATTTTGTATTTCGAACTAAGGTAAGTCCAAAAATATACTCTATGTAAAAGGTAGCAATAACTGCCTAAAGTTTGTTTCACAGCATTATTTTTATAATTTTAAATTTCGCTCTTGTTGACACACAAATAATCACTCTGTATAATATGACTTGAACAGAAAGAGGTAGCAATATCGATACATAATATTCAGCCAGCAATGTATGATTTTGCCAACACAGAATCAAAACAAAAAAAAAAAAAATTCAAATAAAATAAAAAGAATCCTACTCCACAATACCTTAGCCGTTACTCTATGGAGGGTTTTATCCGTATTTGTCGAATGGACGTAAGGTTTTGGGTTCGTGAGCAATTCTTTTTTCAAATTCAGATTTATCTCTTGACTATTGTGTTACTTCTGGTTTGGCTGGACCTGAAACAGAAGACGGAACAGTTATAGAAGAGAGAGTAAATATTATAACCTCGAACCTTGATAACATAAAACATGAAATAAATAAATGCTTTTTAAGCTTTATAGCAAGTAGCCACCAATAGGATAAAGTGGAGGGGAGGCCTACAATAAAGTATTTATAAAGTCAGGGTGACATAGTTTGACATTTAAAGAGCCAACAAGCCGACCTTAAATAACAAGACTGCCCTCAGAAGTTCACCTTCAACACTTCCCATTATGCATTTTTGTTGTTTTATAATTAATTGTAATTATTTAATGAGGTATTAAAATAAGAGATTTGGGCTCAACTGATGATAAGTGCCGTAGTTTGCCGTTACAATATACTTCTTTTATTAAATTCAAGTTAAAATTATAAATTCCAGATCCAGGTGTGATATTATCTAAAAATGTATGAAAGCAGTGTTTTTCAACCTGTGAATGCTAACCTCTCTTCGTCAAATTAAGGCGCAGTGATCGTTGCAACTACGTAAAATGGGTTTTTTATATACTGTTTTTTCCTAAGGAAATGTCATTATTTCAGTATGAAAAAAATACCGTTTTATAATTGAGAAAATTTACTACACGAATTGATATATCAGTACACAATTTGTAAAATTCGGCTCGATAGAAAAAAATCTCAAAGATGACTCTTTTATCGCTGTTTTTCATAAATTAAATCATTTTATGGCTAAATTACACACTTTCTAGAAAAAACAAAAAATGTAGTACATTTGTCATAACATAACCTAAACTATTTGATATATTTGATTTATGTAATACTAAAAACAAAAACACAGGAAAATTAATACTAAAAAAATGAACTCGAGTCCGCGACGCTCAGCCGATCAGTCGCGCTGCGGTGCTCTTTGAGGTTGGACCTGTGCCAAAGTTTGCGCTGCGCGATCGTTTCGAACATCTCGAAGTATTTTGTAAATAAATATAGGTACTTTATTTGTGAAGTTGACTTATAAGTTTGTAAATTTAGTGAACGTATTTTGTAAATATATTTTTGTAAAATAATTAAGATAACTTTGTGGTGTAGTGTTAGTAATAAGTATAATAAGTGTATAATGGGAAATAAAAGAAAAAAGAAACTGTCAAAGTTCGCGAGACGAGAACTATACAAAAAAATTTCTGAAAATATCAAACAGTAAGTACTAAATAATTTTCTTCTATTTTGCTACAAAAATAGGAATTTATTCTACAAAACTTACAAACCTATAGGTACTCAAAGAGCGAACTAAAAGTCAGTATATTATAATACAAAGTTTTTTTTCGTTTCTTTTTTTTCAGGCAAAAATCTTCTGGTACTGGAAATTTATTGAAAGAAGTAAATACAGCGTCACCAGAATCGTACGTAAAACTTACATATTTTATTACTGTTGTAAACATAGACTTATATATTACTATATTGAATCCTTATAAAACACATAGATTTATAACGCGTGTCTCATTATTACGGTTATCGAAATTTATAAATAACCCCTATCCTTACTTCTCGTATTATGTTGGATCAAAGTATATATTATATAATAATAATTAGTAAATAATAATAAAGATTTCCTGCAAAAGATTCCCGGGATTTTCAGTACCGGAGTTTCCCGGCTCTTCACCCTAACAGCTAACCGAAACTTTGAGAAGTTCGAACCACGATTCCAAAGAATTACTTCTTATTTTCGCTTTTTTTTCAATCCCGGGATTTCGGGACGAAAATCCCGGAATTGACAAAAAGTCCGGGATTATATTCCGTAGTAAGAAGCAATTCTTTGGAATCGTGGTTTGAACTCCTTCTCAAATACGCTATTACATATCTTGCAAAACTTTATAGTGTTAAGTTTTTTTTTTCAATCCCGGGATTTCGGGACGAAAATCCCGGAATTGACAAAAAGTCCGGGATTATATTCCGTAGTAAGAAGCAATTCTTTGGAATCGTGGTTTGAACTCCTTCTCAAATACGCTATTACATATCTTGCAAAACTTTATAGTGTTAAATCAGCAGTTATAATATGATTTTCTTTCAGATTCAGAGAAAACGAAAATTCTCCAGAAAATACGAACACTTTTATAGAACTACGTAAAGTTTTGGCAGATTTCGCAGAATTTGGCAGAAAGAAAAAATGGAAGAAAAGCTGATAAGTTTTTACAAAAAACATATGATACCCGAATTAGTGGATTCCCGAAATGCTCGCGGTATGCCTTTACGCGACTCTTAGCCATTTATATCAATTTTTTTAATTTTATGTTAAAAGATAGAAGTTTTTATGTTAAAAAGGATTATTTTATGTAACCAAATAAATGCTAAAACCTACTAGTATTTTATTTTATACAAAAAACGGTCGGTTGTAGGCAGTCCAGGAGCGGTCGGCAGGATGACTAGAACCCTTTTTCACTTTCAAAATATCTGCATTGAACAAAATTTCGGGGATTTCCGTATACTTTAAAAGCTTTTTGAATATAATTATATTCAAAAAGCCTTTAATTATATTCAAAAAGCATTTTTTCAATGCAGATATGTTGAAAGCGAAAAAGGGTTCTAACATTTTTGTATAGAGCCTGGCATACTTACTAACAAACAAACAAACAAACAAATATACTTTATTGTGCACATATTACATTATAAATACAAATACAATATTATAATTTAATTGAACTGCACACAAAGGCGGCCTTATTACTTAAAGCAATATCTTCCAGGCAACCTTTCACACGTCTTTGAGATGATGAACTTTGGAAAGTGGTGATGTGCAAAAGTATAAAATTAAGTTATAGATATAAGATATAGGTATTCAATAAATATTACAATAAACAATAATATAATATAATAATTAATATTATAATATAAAATACATACATATTACAATATAATATACATAAAAATATAAAATAATAATACTTACAATAAAAATATATTTATATATTAAGTATACAAAATAAATGGTCATAAAAAAGGAATATTTAAATGAAATTAATAATTATTATTGTTGACTGATGAATTAAAATAGTGATTAAAAAGTAACGACTTAAAGTGATTTAATGTTTTCGCCTGCCTAATATGAGTAGGTAAGGAGTTCCAAAGTACAATGGACTTGACAGTAAAGGAGGAATGAAAATATTTTGTTTGATGGATGGGAATGTTGAGGAGGAGTTTTGAATTTTGTACTACTACGGGAGGCCTTTTTTTTTTTTTTTACATGGGGAAATGCTTTGCGCATCCCCGGCGGATTGGGGACATCGGCCGGGGTATGTGGGACTCTCCGGGAGCTACCCACTAAAACCCCATGGTGCTCCACTCCCCGCTAGGCAAAGTTACGGGCACGATCAACCCACCGCAACTTTGCCAACGGTTGTCTGTGCCAGACTCGTCAAAACATGCAGGCTTTTCTAGGTCGCCACGCGAGGCGGCCTAGAAAAGCCCACACGGGTACTACGGGAGGCCTAGAACAATTTTTTTTATTACTAACAAGCTAATTTTTTGTGAGTAGCTTCATTTTGATGAGACTAACAACATTTTTATTTGCGAAAAATTTCGAAAGTGGTAGCTAACAGAGATAGATATATTTTCATACTTTGAATTGATGGTCCTAAAATATGGACTGTTTTATTTGTAGGACAATGTTACTCTTAAATTATATGATTATTAATCTATCAATACACAAAAAATCAGCTCGTTAGGGTTCCGTCTTAGGGTTCTGTAATCAACAAAATATCTTGGTTGACTACGGTACTCTAAAACGGAACCCTAACCAGCTGATTTTTGTATATTGGTAGGTTAATAGTTATATAATTTAAGAGTAACATTGTCCTACAAATAGAACAATCATATTTTAGGACCAAAAATTTGATCTAGGGCTCCCTGACTATCATTCTGTACTTGTTCAAAAATATGGATTTTTATGCTACTCCAGAGTCCAGTTATAGTGAACATTTTAAATTATTTTGTGTCAAAATATGACATTATGTCATAAAACAGGCACATAAAAATGAGAAAATTGTTTTTTTTGAACACATGGGACTATACGATACCCCCAACAAATTTTGTCACTAGATATTTTTTGTTTAAATTTACTCTATCGATTAGCATATTTTCCATCAGTGGTTTCAAAATATTTATGATACTAATCTTATTTTATATCTTAAGATATAACATCAGTAATTTCATAAAGCTTTAAAAATCCCGGGACTTCCGGGACTGTAATATTTTTCCAATCAGAATAGGGACGTCACCAGAATAAGGATGCGTGAAGACGCGGCGCGCGGGCGGCCCCGCGCGCCGCTGCTATCGCGCCCCTCACCTCACCCCCTCAAAAGCGGCGTGGTGCTGAACTCACAGCGCCTTAAGAGGTAATATGGAGTTTAAAAATCTATTTTAGTTATAAAACTACAATTAGTAATGAATAGCATGATAATTTATAAGTGACCACTGCTCGCGCCAGTGTCTCTGACGTAAATGACAGTAACAGTGACAATTTTCTCTATCGACACTAGGGGGTGCTTTCAAAATTTCTGTATTTGTGGGTAGTTAAGTATTTATCTCGTGCGAAACGATCTTCTAAGTAAACACTAGTTTTCCAGTGCATTTATGTCTCAGTAAGTCTAATAAATGATACCTAATAGTTTACTAACATATTTTCAAGCCCCGAAGTGAGGGCTGCCAGAAATCTATGACTCGCACAGAGGTCGCGTTGTAGTCAAAGTTGAAAAACACTGCAATACAGAATATCTACTTTAGATAATGCTCCCTTTTAAAACGCAGCCAGTCCTACAGTGTATCAACACAAAAATAGGCGCCTCGATACGCCGTACTGAGGGGTTAGTGCGAGTTTTATTCGATCATACGCATCGAGCACGTAAACGCGAATTTGTATGGGATCAAAGCAGCGCCATCTACTGGCTAACGTGGATACCGTTTTGATCCCATACAAATTCGCGTTAACGTGCTCGATCCGTATGATCGAATAAAACTCGCACTAGCCCCTCTGTTGATTCGTTACGTAATGGCGCACTGGCGTATAAGACTTTGTTGGCATGTCATTATTGCAAATATTACAACTACTACGTCACACTTGTCTCACCAGTGAACTACTACAAAGTATCCTGGGTAATATTTCGAAACTGACACCCAGCCATTTTACACTATGTAGTACAATAAAACGTCTACTAACCAGGCGCTGCACTGACGTTGCTGGCCTGTGTTTGTACGGGAGGTGGAGTTGTTGTTGTGGTTGTTGATGTGGTCGTTGACGTTGATTTCTGGAACAATAGAATAAATACTAGTGTGGCACTCGGGAACCGTCGAGGTAAATTATTGCATGGCATTTTTTATCAACTAGTTTAATTAATAATTCGTATACGAAGTCTGGCAACGTCTGTGGTGGTAGGTGTTAGGTTATTTCGTTACGGAATTTTTTGATACGGTCAAAGCCCGCGAAAAAAGCTATGCAATAGCTTAAAACTTTAATAAATGTGTACGTTTGTTACTTTTTCATGCAGTAACTATATCATAAAACACGCGAATAAATAGGTGACCACTGTGAAAAAAAGAGATACGTGAATTTGGATCTAATTTGGCACGGCTGTGGTTTAAGATCGGTTTACAATTTACGTAATTATTATAGATTTTTGGAACCTTTTCGGATGAGTACGTAAGTAGTCAGTCCAGGGGGGCTATTACGACCTCTTATATCCAGCCAGTTTACAGGCCGTTGCATAGACACGGCCTGTAAACTGGCTGGAAACTGGCTGGATATAAGAGGTCGTAATAGCCCCCCTGCGCTTGATTACTTTCCAGTCAGTTATAAGTCACGAGTGTTTTAGTTTAAGTCGCAGTTAAGGCGGGGATCCACCGCAGCGCACGGAGAGACTACGCACGTGCGTCAAGCTTCGCTTTGCAAGAAAATATAGTCACGTGTCCACTGCAACCCACCGACACGCTACGCACGAATTGACTCACGTAGATTGCTCGAATGTGGTGCACACGTATCTCAACGTTGGCTACACTACTCATGCTGTACACGGGATACACGGAAGCTAAGGGGATGTAAACTACGTAACAACTAGTCGTGTCGAGTAACGTGTTTGTATAACGTGTGCAGCAGTGGAAACGTTGACCCACCTAGTTGAACAAAAAAATCCGTTGCGTGAAAAAGCGTGCGCCACGGTCGATCCGCGCCTTAACCGAAACCGTCATACTCACATTCATTTCAATAATCTTCTCCTGCAATCCTCCCACTCTTTCCACTAAGGTGGTGTTTAGGGTCACCAGCTGTTCTTTCAGCTGGCCCTCCTCTTTGACAGTGGCTGTGAGGTTGGCGATAGTCTCGTTCGTTCTGGTCTCCAGCTGGTGAAGTAACGTCTTGATCTCTTCAACCCCGGACTCCGCGGTCACCGCCTGCTTTTTAGCTGACGCGAGCGCGCTGTCGAATCCTTTGATCTGAAAGGTATGAATATTTGTTATTTTCACCGCCCGAGTTGAGGCTTACTCCTGGATTTGATCTTTTTATAGTAGGTATTAGCATAAATGAACTGTATTTTATAGCCTTATCTCTTATCCCAGACGACAAAAAAACTGTATAACCACAACCTCTACGTAATATTATTTTACACAATTTGAATGTTTTACTTATAGTATTGCACTTACTACATAATATTATAAGTAATAATATATTAAGTTATTTATTAATTGCCTCAAATATACCGCATTTTATTTATTAAATACTTAATTCATTTTGCGGCGAAAGTATTTGGCACTAACTCAACATAAAATCTATTTTTTTATGGTCAATGCCAATGCAACTTTATGTAATCTACACTTGTGACATGTCGGCCATGACCAGTAAAGCTTATTATATTTGAAGTTAAATTCTGTTATCTTACATTGCAGAATGCACTGCAGTAATCAGATAAACGACCTAGGTTTTTACATTGGGCAAATCGATCGCTCGGCAAACTAAAAACGGAAGAAATTTCCTTACCTCACCAAAACGATATATTATGTAAATTGAACACTGCGTAATTTACGCTACGTGACGCAACGTGAGGTAAGGAGATGAGAAGCGCTCAGGAATACACTACGAAACTTGAAATAATAACAGCGTTAAATCTCTCTACGCCTGCTTTACCCTTCTCCTCAGATCTAGCCACCAAAATCAGTTTAAGCCTGCAAAAAACAAACGCACCTGTGACCCAAAATCAGCGACCGTCCGCTGCAAATCTGCCAGCCGACGCGGCGTGTCCGCCAAGTTCGGCGCCGCGGACAGCTGGCCGGAGACCAGCGCCAGGTCCCTGGCTGTCTGCTCCACCCGCTTCACCAGGTCCTGGTGTTCCAACTCCAGCTGGGACAGCCTGGCGCTCAGCTCTGTGGCATTCGCCCGCAGCTCCTTGGCTGCTGTGTGACATATCTGTAGCGCGTCCCCCACGCTGTTACTGCTCGTTGATACTGTTGACAAAGGAATATGTTAAAGACTATTAAGCTGACAAGTTGAATATCGGGCTGACAAGTTGAAGACTATTCAGACTGACAAGTTGAAGACTATCAGGCTGATAAGTTGAATACTACCGGATGTCAAGTTGAACACTACCAGGCTGTCAAGTTGAAGCCTATCAGGCTGATAAGTTGAAGACTATCAGGCTGACAAATTCACGCCTATCGGGCTGACAGGTTGAAGAGTATCAGGCTGACAAGATAAAGACCATCAGGCTGACAAGTTGAAGACTAGGCTGTCAAGTTCAAGCCTATCAGGCTGACAAGTTGAAGACTATCAGGTTGACAAGTTGAAGGCTAGTTGAAAAGTTGAGACTATTATAACCACAATAAGAATGCAAATTACTGACAGATTATATTGTAATTTGCGTTATTTGCTGATCGAATATACTTAGATAGTGAGGCGTGCAGCCTTTTATAGAACTTCCGTATGCCCAGCAAAACTTGATAGGAAGCGATTTATAGAATGTAGGCAATTAATTATAAAATACAGTTTATAATTTATGCTATTAAAATATAATATTATAGAGAGGACATGTTTATTCTTGTATTTTTTATGTCACAATAAGCAACAACGTACGGAACTCAAAAATTACTGGACCGATTTACTTATACAAACTTAATAATCTTTTCACCTTATATACTTTTTATTCCCATTGTAACAGGTAAGGTATAATTAATTTTTTGTCAGCATCAACATCCTCATTGAGTTTTTTTCAGTTCACACTTCATAAGTTTTATAATGCTCACATATTCAGATCAGTGTGACTCGAGGCGAACATTATAATAAATTCACAACAATACGTTGCAAGTTGCAACTAAAAGTAATATTTCTTGACCTAGATTTTTATCAAGGATCCTTTTATACTCATGCTGAGATATTAAACAGTAAATATTGTTATTATTGTCACAATAAAGTTTAAATAATAACATTTAAAAATAGCGCCGGTTGAAATCTAAACAAAAATTCCTCTCGTGAGGGTAAAATCACACTAAATGCGGTGCGACGCTTTTTGAGGTCTATCTACTAGCTTTAATAAAACTAAAACGTGATAATACTTTAGGGTGTGTACGTGTCCCTTATCTTGTACTATTATCTATTCTGTGCCCTTATATAGAGTTCACTGTGAAAGTAGCAGTGCTGAAATAGCAACATTTTTATGATTTCATGTATGGGCAAGCGCTCCAGCGCTTAGAGCATTAAACCAGACTGTTTGGTTTAATGCTGTGAGCTCCAGCGTCATGGATTTTTCTATACAAAAAAAGTTACTCTTTCAGCGCTCCTACTTCCACAGCGAACTCTATACATATTATAGTATACATATAGGGGACTCAAACACACCCTAAAATATTATCACTTGTTACACCTTGTAAAAGAATATTTTAACATTATTCTTGTTTCAAAGAAGCCAAGAAGCACAATACCCAAAGTCTAAAATCAAAAGGTGATAAATGCATTGTTAATGTTCAAAACATTATACAGGATGTTACAAAACTAAGTGATAATACTTTATAGGGTGTGACTGGGTCCTCTATAAGACTTCGCTATGAAAGCTCTGCTAGAGATGAAAGAGTAACTTTTTTAAAACTTTTGTGTGGGCAAGTTCATGACGCTGAGTTTGAGTGATTTTGACAAAAAAATTTCGCTCTTCCAGCGCTGCTTTTTTCAGTCGGCTCTATTTTATGTATATATGTATATTTCTGTATGTTTGGTTATTTTTACTCGATGTGGCAATATCGCCGATTAGTGATTAGATCATAAAGTTAATATACCTAGCGGAATAGAGCAACAAACTCGAGCTGTCAAACGTAACCGAAATTGGTTTTCATCTGTGTGAAAAATATGTGTACGTATACACTTACACAAGCATTGTAAGTGTAAATGGAGTGGTACTCCATTTTATTGTTATCTATACAAAATATAAAATTACAAGTCCTGACTGACTGACTGACTGATTCATCATCGCAAAGCAAAAACTGTTAAAGTTACAGCCACGAAATTTGGTGAGCAGGGTTGTTTTATTAGGTAGACACCCACTAAGGAAGGAATTTTGGAAATTTTAACCCGAAGGGGGTGAAATAGGGGTTGAAAGTTTGTATGAAAGTCCGTCATTTCTTAAGTTAGAAACATGAAACTTTATTTTTGGGTTACTGAATAAAAATGAATGAATCCGTATTTAAGCGTTTTTGGAAATTCTACCCTTCTACCCCCAATGGGGTGAAATTGGGGTTGAAAGTTTGAATGAAAGTCCGTCGTTTCTTAAGTTAGAAACATAATACTTTATTATTGAGTTACCAATTAAAATTGAATGTATATAATTTAGGCGTTTTTGGAAATTCTACCCTCAAGAGGGTGAAATTGGGGTTGACATTTTGTATGAAACTTTGTCAATTTTATTGAATAAGAAAATTTAACGCTGGTTACATATTTTTAGTTTTTATTTTTCTGTCAGGTGACAACACTGGTCTATGATCTTTGATTTTGTCTCTGTGTTCTTACCTCATTGTGAAAGTTTGTGCAAGTAAATTATATTTACAAGAAAACATTCTTTTATTAGAAATACTAGATCACTTAATAGGTTATGGGCCCAGGATACTCTGCTAGTAAGAAAAGGTAATAAACCGATCGGACTGAGACTGTGTATATGCATAAAGATACTATGACGTAGGCATCCCCTCAGAAAGGAATTTAAATTCCACCCCTAAGGGGACGAAATAGGGGATGAAAATTTTTGGAAATTTTCTTAGACTTTCGAGTTTCGACTGATTAAACTGAAATTATTAAAGATTTGAGCTTCTATGATGATGGCGTTCGCTTTAATAGGATTTGGGTCACCGAATAAAATCGTAGGAAAGTCAATTCTGTACATCGAATATTTTTGAAAAATAATATTTGGGACGTGATCAAACTATGCTAACGCGGACGAAGTCGCGGGAAACAGCTAGTCTAGACATAAGATAACGTTACCAAAGTGACATAAAACATAACAAACGCCGATTAATACAAACGGTAAAAACTTCAGGAGTTTAACCTCGAAAAAGAAGGGGAAGAACTATCCTTACACACACCATTGGTCCATGCACACACTAATGTACCAACCTCTATCCATCTCTATCCGGAGCGAGACGATTTGTCGTCGCACGTCCACGAAGAGCCATAACACAGTCGCAGCGGAGACCACGCACACACACAAAGCCAGCACCGCCGCGAGACGCACAAAGGGTCTCGATCGGCGGCGCCTGGTGCTCCTTCTCCCCCAGGGTTCCCCCTCATCGCTGGAGGCGGACAGCAGGCGTCCCCCCCGCGCCACCCCGCCCCCCACCAGGGCGTCCAACTCCCGTCTCTTCCTCATCTTCTTCCCCACCCGAAGGGGGACAGCGTGCACCCCGCTCTCCATGGCTGTCGCTACCGCATTCGACCGACACGCACGGCGACCAACAACGGAGTGTCAGACTCAAGCGACACTAAGGATAATCGAATGTCGCATCACTCGCATTCTTCCGTAAATATAAACTCAACTACGTTTGCTGTTTCATTTCTGTACGAAAACTTTTTATAATTTGTTATTGTTATTACACGGCAATAAATTTAATTACGTTTAATAACTTTTAACTATGTTGCTGACTTGCTGTTGATTTTCTGCACGAAAACTTTTTTAGGATTTTGTAATTATACGTCAAAAATTTACCCTAACTTACGAGTCGAAGTTTGAACGGTTTGAAGGGTTGAAGTTTGAACTTTAAGGGGGTTGAAGACCGTAATATTTTCTTACTAAAAATATGATCCTTACTGTTTCAATACTTAACCCTAGAGTACTAATATAAAATTTCCACCGCTTAATACTAACGATCGCCTGGGAGACTACTTTTGTAATAAAACTTGTTTATTGTATTATTTATTTACTATATTTTTACAAATATAGCATAAATTAAAAGGCTTAAAATTAGACTTAAAAAAAAAACATAAAAAAAAAAGAAAAATGGATGGTATCCATTTTTCTTGTAGCACTAGGTCTTTTGCAAGTCTTGTAGAATAAAAAATACTCTTAAATTTTTTATTTTTTGGTATCAATATTACTATTTACTATTCAATATACATACTTTATAAAACACATTATTTAACTTTTTGTAAACTGATATTTTTATCTACACACTAATTTGAAGTTAGCCTTAAAATTCTTACTATTTTGAGATCAACAGATCGATCTAAACTAGTGAACTTGATGAATTACTTGTGGTTTGATGTGTTACTGAAATATTCGAAAGTTGAAAGACATCCCCTATTTAATTTGGTAGGTCTGTTTCCAACCATAATGGATCAGAAGAAGGACCTGCCGCGCCATCGTCATAGTCATACAGATTGACACCCAGTTGGTCCTTAGTTTCGCTGTCTGAATTCCCATTGAGAAAATATTTACGATTTGGTGTTCATTAAGAATTATATAAAAATAAAATAAGCATTTGGTAGATTAAAATATGCTACAAGCTGTAAAAAATCGCAAAACAAAACATGTTACGAGCGAAAAAAATTAACGCTTAATAGTAATGATCGCCTCCCAGGCGATCGAGTAGGTTATATTTTGGAAAGAGGGAGACTGGGCCGGAGATTGTTTGGTCTACTCTCAGCCTGAGAGTCTCAGGTGTGCAGCAAGGTGTATTGCGGAGTTGGCGCGAAAGAACAATTTGACTCGTGAACGTGTTTTTGAAATAATCGAAAAAAACTGTCCGCACGCGGCCTGTCAGGCGTTAATACACTACTTACAAATACAAATATTTATTGACCAAAAAATTTTAACATAGAATAATGCGATAACGGATCCCCACACTAGGCGATGCCTGTCCTGTGGGGACGAAACGAAGTTACAATAATTAAGTACTTAAATAATATTATAATTTTTATTTTTACAAATTTTATATAATAATTAAATGAGCGTGTTTGTTAGAGTGTTTGTGTGTGTGTGAGTTTATGTGTGCATGACTCTATTCCGTAATTTTGATTATATTTTCGGCTTCCTCGAACGAAATTCCAAGAAGAGTTTCAGAAAGAACAGTCTTAGCTTTCATAAAAGATAACTTATCAATTTTGCATAATTTAATGAGGCTATTGCATATGTAAGGCAGGAGAAACAAGCCAAATTTTTGAGCGAACGAAGTTTTGACGGCGACTGCGGGAACTCTAAAGGACCGTTGTTTTAGTAGTGTAATGTACTCGGAGGAGCTAAGGATATGCTTGTGCATAGCCACTCCTGCTCTTAGTATGTAGAGTTCCTACTTAGTACACGAAATTCTTGGTACAGAGCAGAAGTGGGATAATATCTTCTCCTCTTGTTCAGAGCAACTTTAAGTAAAGCACGCTGAGCTCTTTCGGCAGCGATAAACCCTGGTAGACGCTGCACCTCCCCATACAGGTATGCAGTAGTTTATGATAGACTGACAGAGTGCTAGGTATATGGTTCTTAGTACTTAAGTGAGGGTCCGCTGCGTTGCGTAGATTTTTCAGAACTGGTAACTTATAGTTATATTATGTACAATGTTTAATATTCGTCGTCTAGGCACTTTTCTAAAGAATCATTATATCTTATAATAATTACTAATATTATGTAGAATGTAGATGATTGCAGAGTATAAGAAAAAATGTGGATTTTCATTACGGCAAAAAATTCAGGTGTTAATTATAATAATTATAAAAAATCAGCCAAGTGCGAGTCGGACTCGCGTACGAAGGGTTCCGTGCCGATAAATAAATAAGAATAAGTATTCAAGAAGTGGCAAAAAACCTAACAAGTAATTACATTATCAAGTTAAATTGTCTTTATACCTTATCGATTATATTAAACTTTGAAGATTACCTTCGGTAACAAAAACCATTTTATATTATTTTGTTCTTATTCGTTCATACAATTTTAATATAATGGCTAACAATAGCGGGGCCCGTATCTAAACTCTTTTGGGGGCCAAGGAAAATTTTTTCCTCCACACATCAGCTAGCCAAGGAGGTTCGTATAGGTAAATCAGAGGTTCCCAAACTTATTAAATAAATTACCCTCCCCCCCCCCCCACAAAAAACATAAAATTTCTGAAGTTCTGAAAATGGAATGGATTGTTGAGAATCTTAAAAACTTCCCATTTCATTTTGATTAATTGGCCTCGGCCCTCGAAACGTTGAAAGCGGGAATTTGTACCAAATATCAGCTGAAGTTTCGAGAACATTCCAAATTCCAATAATTAAGCTGTTTAAATTTTTATATGTAATACTAACAATGGTTTCAGAAAACTATTATTTTTAATAAAATGAGTGAGCTAATGAAACTCAGATTTGCCACAAAAATATTAACAATGCTTAATTTTAAATTATATGCACCAAAATAAAATATTATCCAAAAATTTAAGCATCCTTTGTATTATATATTTTTTATCGTATTCGTTCCTAAGTTAGAATTTTTTTATGTTCAGTAAGTATAAAGACCTTTTCATGGACAAACATTTTTAATTGCTTCATAGAATATGTATGAGGTATGGCGACCCAATTCCACGGGAAGGACACAACAAACATTAAGTACGGTTTGTTGATGAAACATTAATAAATATAATGCCTGCCTGCCATTGGCCATAAAAAAAAACAAAAAAAAGTTTTTTACGCTTAAATCTAGATGTAACCCGAAAGGACATACATAGAAATCGCCAAGTAAATGAAAAAAGTATTCAAAAGTGGAATAAAAAATAAGTTGCGAGCTATAAAATAAATAATGTTACATCATGACGTCTTGTTAATAAATAATAAGATAATATGGGATGCGTGCGTGCGCTTACCATTTAACAGTAGGTAGGTATAATATTGTTTTCGTGGGGGACATAATATTTTTGGGGCCACACTGTACCCGAGCAGATATTAACGTAACATTGGGGCAATTTTGGTATTTTATTACAAGAGCCAGACCATCCATATTTTAGTAGAGCGCGAAAAGTAATAAATCCAAAAGTTATCTGTGCTGTGGGGTATAAAGATAAACTACATCCTTAAAAATTAAAATATTTAGTCTATAACGATTGTCCTTGCCCTCTCTTTTTCTTACATTCAATTAAAAGAGACGGCTATACAAGAAAATATACATAGCTAGTTTTTATCTCGCTCACTTGAAGCTGTCTGAGACGGTACTTAGCGACCTGACTGGGGTGAAGTCCTCTACAAGACCACGGTGATTACTGACAAAAGTATCTTCTTTTAAAGATCCTTTAAAAAATATACGAGATGTGAATTATGTATTTATTCGTTCATTGGTCTCAGGTCTATCTTCTGACCTTACAGAAATCTTAGGCATTAAAACATAATATTCAAGAAGCCAATGTTTTCTTGAAATAGAGTATTTACCTGCACTTGGCTTATCATTTTGGTATGAAACGTCTGATTTTGTCAAATTCCTAACTGTACTAAGTTTTTTTTTCTAAATCTTATCTCGGTGATCTGTATCATGTATATTGTATGGGATTATAGGGAGGCAGACCGCAGACAATAGGTTATAGGAAGGAAACATTTCCCAAAGTCAAGTTCAAGTCAAACTATTTCGAAGGAAAAACAACGATTTCAAAGTCGGTTATTCATTGGTCATTAAGATGAAGTGGTAGGGCCAGAAGCGTATAATATCGCGATCTAGGGTATCTTTGAACCTGTTTTTAGATATCAACCGCTAAAATTAATACAATGTTATTCATACCGGCGTAAGGGTGTAGATATGCCTAATAACGTTATATTCTTCGAAACACGATTATAGTAATTTGCCTCGATAGAAAAAAATCGTGAAAATCATCATAAATTGCCATTTTATTGCAATTTTTCGATTTTACGGCGAATTTAGATACAATTCTAGTAAAAAATTTATGTTTTCATAAACCTTTCATCAAATCCCATAAGGTAGTATTTATGGTTTTCACTAAAATGATAGTTAAATAAAATAATACCTATAATGCTCGCACTGTATGAGGGCGGCGGGGATGCGGGGTGGCGATTCAGTCGGCCGCGGAGCCTCGTCGCAAGCAGACACGTACTACTCGTCGGCCCGCTCTTTACGAGAATTTGATGTGAAAATGGGAAATAAAAACTGCAGAGGAAAAAAAATATCCCTTTTGCGGAAAAGAAGAATAATTAAAAAAAAAAGAAGAGTTAAGGGAAAAAAAAAGAAATAAGGGTCACCGTACACTTGACTGAGTATCGGTATTATCTTTTTTTTGACGTTATTTTTTTCCTCAGTAGGCATTAGAATAAGGGTCACCGCATATTTGACCGGGTACCGATATGGGTATTGGGTATCTTGTTTTGACTATTCTTTTCCTCTGTAGGCATGAATTAGTAGAAATAAGAATAAGCGTCACCGCACACTTGATCTGGTATCGGTATCGGTATTATCTTGTTTTAAATTTTTTTTTCTTCAGTAGGTATGAATGAGTAGAAATAAGGGTCATCGTACACGTGACTGGGTCTCGATACTTATAATATTTTTTTGACACAATTGTTTCCTTAGTAGGTATGAATGAGTAGAAATGAGAGTAAGGGTATTGTCCAGTATCAATAACAATATTGAACAGTTACTAGAACTACACATTTAGGGACTCCTAACAAATAGGATGGTAATGTGTATTTTGATTTGTCTTTTGCTTTTGAAGACCGAAGAGATAGAATGAAGAAGAATGTTATTATGTTTCTTACAGATATCGAGCTATGGTTGTGCAACCAAATATAAAAAAAATGTTCAGATAATTCTGTTCAAGTTTTAGAAGGGTGAGACTTACACATAATTTATTATGCATTAATATAGGTGTCGACGGCGAATAAATATTCGTAGTATTCAAATAAAAATAGTGTATAAATAAATAATAATAATTATTAATTTTTTTTATTACAAATAGAATATAATTACAGCTAATTAGTTACATATAAAACAAAGGGGATAATAATAATAATAATAATAAAAATAATAAAGAAACACTATATATAAAAAACTAAATCTAAGTCGGAGGCTGCGGGCAATGTACCCAAGAGGCTGGCAGCATTATCTCGCTGTATCGCAAGGCTGATACGTTGGCCGAGGTAAGCGCCAGCTCTGGGATCGTTAGTTTTCTGAACCAGTCTTTGGGACAATTCTCTGAAAAGTAGCTTGGCACCAGGGCCCCACGGACCCAGGGTTTCGACACCGAAGGGTAAAAAAAAGTAGTCGTTCCCCAGTGCCTCATATTTCTTTTTTTTTTGTTTGTCTCTGCTTGTGCCGCCGCAGCTCCCGTCTCTCTCGTTGTGGCCGTCACGTGCGACGCCGCTAGCGTATCCACGCAGGTGGCGTCCCAGACAAGAGGCCTCCCGCGGCTCCACGGAACGAGCGTCATTCCGTCGGGCCTTTTGCCGTCGTCACATGCGATACCGTTCGGCTCTAGAGTAGCCGGCACGTTGACGGAGACAAGGGCTCTGCGGATAACGTCATTCAAGGAAGCATGGCGGGACTGGCGGCCGGCGCTGCGTCGACAAGATAGACCGTGGTGACCCTGGCGGTCTACTGCGGCGCCGCAGGGGCAGCGGTGGGGTTCGGTGATATTGGCTCCTAGTCGCAAACTGAGTGAAAGATTGAATGTGTGGTTATCTAAAAGTGTTCCGGTATTGGATGATGGGTTAGCCTGGAGCCAGTAGCCTGATTCCGGCTCGGCGGACGCTAGAAGACGCGCCCGATCTGTGGTGGACGAGGAATTTAGAATTTCTGATTGTGCCAAATTGATTAGTGGTTCATCCCAATTCTTTTGGATATTGGGGTTAACTGAAACGTCACTAGGACAAACACGTTTCCAAGCGTTGATCGCCTCAGCTAGTGACTCAATGCCTACGTTTCCAGAAGAATTGGTGATGATTTTGATGAAAAGAGGATGAATGCTGTGAGCTGAAGAAAGGAAGGCAGGAAGGGACACACTGGACACGCTTCTAAGACCCAAGCCACCGAAACGAATGGGGAGAGTAGCTTGGGCCCAAGAGGTGTCAGAGATTTGGCAGTTGAAAATATTCATTATTGTGTCTTTTAAAATAGTGTCTAAATGGGAAAGAAGGTTGGGGTACTCCCATAGAGGGCAGCACCTCAGGACATATGTGAATTGGGGCACAAACAAACAAAAACGAATTATTTGGTAAGCCATATGGGATTTTATTGCGACGAGTTTGCCAGAAGATACTACGAATTTTTCGGAATCGGTAACTAATGAGGTAAGTATCGGTATTCTCTTGTACAATCAACCGATAAGTGTGTACATCAAGTGTACGGTAAACCTTATTCTCATTTTTACTCATTCATACCTACTGAGGTTAAAAAGTGTTTCAAACAAGATAATACCGATACCGATACCCGGTCAAGTGTACGGTGACCCTTATTTCTATTCATACAATACCAACTAAGAAAAAATTTTTCAAAAACAATATAATACCAATTATAACTATACCCGGTCAAGTGTGCGGCGACCCTTATTCTCATTTATGCCTACTAAGGAAAAAATTTGTCTAAAAGAAGATAATAAGAGGGTAAAATATTGAACTCGCATGCCCGGTCGCCGCTGCCTCTACGCCATAGTAAAAGGATACTATGTCTACGCTACGCACCTACTACCAGGCGTGCGCATAGAAAGCGCGGGGCGGAAGATGGTTGCCCCGCGCATGCTCCCGCCACGCTTCATACCTCACCCCCTCAGAAACGCGATACGCACCCTACCACTTCATCTTAAGGTCGGCACATTAAGTGAGTATCGATTAATTATAAAACCGATTATTCTAATGAGGCTCCATGTAGTTATGTAAGAAAAACTGGGTGCGTGCGTGCAAACGGCACGTAGTCAATGTCAGAAAATCGGTAGCTGTGTTATCAATTATCATCATTTTTAGGGTTCCGTACCCAAAGGGTAAAAACGGGACCCTATTCATGTGACTTCGATGTCCGACTGTCTGTCTCCAGGCTGTATCTCAAGAGCCGCTATAGCTAGAGTTCTGAAATTTTCACAGATTGTGTATTTCCGGTGCCGCTATAACAACAAATACAAAAATAAAATTAATATTTAAGGGGGGCTCCCATACAACAAACGTGATTTTTTTTCCTTTTTTGCTCATCAATAATGATAAGAGGTAGACACTTGAAACTTTCACAAAAGCCTTAAATATAATTGTACTTTAATAAATCAAAGCGCACGGAAGTGCGCAGGCCTAGTTCCAGCAGACCGCGCGCATGCCGTGCACTATTTACACGAACCGCTTCAACGCACTTTTGACCCCCCTGTAGCTCAGTGCCTATTGCGAGTGCAAAGATAAAATTATACCTACGTAATTATATACTAGTACTTAAGCAGTATACCAAATTTCATCGAAATAGGTTCAGAAGATCCTGAAATATGTCTCTGTAAAAATAGCTAATTTTGGCACTCACTCACTTACTCACTCACTGACCGGTAATTTCCAATTATTGTCCTAGCGTTATGAAAATTGGCACACGTCGGGTGTTATAATATGTAGATTACCAAAAAATTCAGAAATTTTAGAAATCGGTCATGCGTGAGTCGGTTCATCTAAGAACTTAGATTCTACTTCCAAATATCCTAGCGTTATGAAATTTGGCACACAGGTCGTGTGTTACATGTAAATGTTAAGAAATTTAAGAAATCGGTCAAGCGTGAGTCGGCTCGTCTACGAACTTTACTGTTTACTTAAAAATTTGTCTTCTATTGATAGTTTAACAAATACCACTAGTGGCATCTATCGAAAGTATTGTTTATATCGGGCGTGGCACAAAAAGAAAACATAGGTATGATTTCTTGAAAAAAGTATTGAAATCCCACCAAAAACATACCTGTTAAAATAGGGCCTAGTTCCTTTAGGCTAATTTTTGGTCTAAAAAAGAGTTGAAATCTAAACCAATGCCCAGTTCAGATGCACTTCATCGATCATAATCATCTTCATCAACAGCCTGATCCATAATACTTCTAAATTTGAACTTGGCAGGTTTTTGTGATAGACGTAACACTGGAGGTAACACTTGATTAATTATGTAATTAGATAATATTTATAGAATTTAATTAACCTGCCAAGTTCAAATTTAGAAGTATTATGGATCAGACTGTTGATGAAGATGATTATGATCGATGAAGTGCATCTGAACTGGGCATTGGTTTAGATTTCAACTCTTTTTTTAGACCAAAAATTAGCCTAAAGGAACTAGGCCCTATTTTAACAGGTATGTTTTTGGTGGGATAATAATAATATTTAAATAAAATAAAAAATTAAGGGGGGCTCCCATACAAAAAACACAATTTTTGGCCTATTTTTGCTCTATGACGGTACGGAACCCTTCGTGCGCGAGTCCGACTCGCACTTGGCCGATTTATTATAACTTCACTATTTTATTAATTTATATTTTATATTTTATATTTTTTATGATTACAGGCCACTTTAATTTTGCCGCCCCTATCATAATATTATTACAGAGACAGCAATACATTTTCAAAATACCTATTTTGAATTTCTCTCGCCCCTGGTGTATCCTCTTAAGCGTGAAGAGGTAACAGACAGACAGACTCTTTCGAATTTATAATATTTGTAGTTTGTACGGATATTGAAATCTTCTTCAATTTTCCGGCAATATTGGAATAAAGGTACTAATTGAATTTTGAGATAAATATTTTATTGCAACAAAAAATTTGTATAGAAGTTCGAGGACAGTCACAGAATAACAAAAACATGCAAAAACCTCCATTGCGCAAAACAAAGACAAGGATAATATATTATTTGATTAAGTATTTCAAAGATATTAATGTTTCTCGAACATACCGATGTACAGTAAACAATAACATTTTATTCATTGATCTTTTAATGTCCGGAGTCCCCGGACCCATCTCTTTACAGCAATTGTTATTATTCTACAAAAAGGTCCTAATAATTTAATAAATATCTTTATTTAACTTGCACCAATATTGGTTGCACTGCAATGTATTGATTACTACCTACGTAGCTTACTGACAGCCACGACGAAGGTTACCTAGTCTAGCTACATCACTGCTGACGGACCTTTATTCCGCCCCGGCTCCGCCCGTGGTACATTCAGAGCCTATAGCACTCAGGGACATCTTAGCTATACAATGGTGAAAGAATTTTTTAAATCGATCCTGTAGTTCCTGAGATTATCGCGTTCAAACGAACAAACTCTTTAATAATATTAGTATAGATTATAAATTAATCAAAGAAATAAGAATGCTTTTCTGCTTCTATAAAATAATCTTAGGTACGTAGGTACTACGTATTAGTGTAATATAATATTCATTTATGAACATACACATTACAATCCTTATGACGAATTGACTCTTAATTTTAAAAATAATCGGCCAAGTGCGAGTCGGAATCGCGCACGAAGGGTTCCGTACCATTATAGAGCAAAATTAGGCCATAAATAGGTTAGGTTTTTTGTATGGGAGCCCCCCTTATTTTTTTATTATATTTTAATATTATTATTAAATATTAAAGTACACATATAACTAAGGATTTTGTGAAAAATTCAAGTGCCTACCTGTTGCATTTTTGATATAGAGCAAAAAAGGCCAAAAGAGCCCCCCCTAAATATTTATTTTATTTTGTTTTTAGTATTTGTTGTTATAGCAGCAACAGATATACATAATCTGTGAAAATATCAAATCTCTAGCTATTACCGTTCTTGAGTTACAGCCTGGAGACAGCAAAAAAGGCCAAAAAATCACGTTTGTTGTATAGGATCCCCCCTTAAATATTCATTTTATATTATTTTTAGTATTTGTTGTTATAGCGGCAACAGATATACATAATCTGTGAAAATATCAAATCTCTAGCTATTACCGTTCTTGAGTTACAGCCTGGAGACAGACAGACAGACAGACAGACAGACAGACAGACAGACAGACAGACAGACAGACAGACAGACAGACAGACAGACAGACAGACAGACGGACAGACGGACAGACGGACAGACGGACAGACGGACAGACAACGAAGTCTTAGTAATAGGGTCCCGTTTTTACCCTTTGGGTACGGAACCCTAAAAACAAGCTAGAGCAGTAAGCAGACAATAGACATCCCACCAAAAACATACCTGCTAAAATAGGGCCTAGTTCCTATAGGCTAATTTTTGGTCTAAAAAAAGAGTTGAAATCTAAACCAATGCCCAGTTCAAATGCACTTCATCGATCATAATCATCTTCATCAACAGCCTGATCCATAATTCTTCTAATTTGAACTTGGCAGGTTAATTAAATTCTATAAATATTATATAATTAGGTATATTTATTAATCAAGTGTTACCTCCAGTGTTACGTTTATCACAAAAACCTGCCAAGTTCTTTAGAAGTATTATGGATCAGGCTGTTGATGAAGATGATTATGATCGATGAAGTGCATCTGAACTGGGCATTGGTTTAGATTTCAACTCTTTTTTAGACCAAAAATTAGCCTAAAGGAACTAGGCTCTATTTTAACAGGTATGTTTTTGGTGGGATTTCAATACTTTTTTCAAGAAATCATACCTATGTTTTCTTTTTGTGCCACGCCCGATATAAACAATACTTTCGATAGATGCCACTAGTGGTATTTGTTAAACTATCAATAGAAGACAAATTTTTAAGTAAACAGTAAAGTTCGTAGACGAGCCGACTCACGCTTGACCGATTTCTTAAATTTCTTAATATACCTACATGTAACACACGACCTGTGTGCCAAATTTCATAACACTAGGACAATTGGAAGTGTCCTCTAAAGTTCGTAGATGAGCCGACTCACGCTTGACCGATTTCTAAAATTTCTGAATTTTTTGTTAATCTACATATATAACACCCGAACTGTGTGCCAAATTTCATAACGCTACGACAATTGGAAGTGGCCTAGAGGTTTTGATTACCGGTCAGTGAGTGAGTGAGTGCCAAAATTTGCTATTTTTACAGGGACATATTTCAGGATCTACTGAACCTATTTCGATGAGATTCGGTATACTGCTTAAGTACTAGTATATAATTACGTAGGTATAATTTTATCTTTGCACTCGCAATAGGCACTGAGCTACAGGGGGGGTCAAAAGTGCGTCGAAGCGGTTCGTGTAAATAGTGCACGGCATGCGCGCGGCCTGCTGGAACTAGGCCTGCGCACTCCGTGCGCTTTGATACATATTTTTCACCTTACGGTAGAAACGGTCTCCCTCTCTCTCTATAAGTATGTATATTTAGCGAATTTTTATTTACACGTATACCGAGTCCTGACGCGAGTTCCACATTTTTAGGGTTCCGTAGCCAAAATGGCAAAAAAGGTACCCTTATAGATTCGTCATGTCTGTATGTCTGTCTGTCTGTCTGTCTATCTGTCCGTCCGTATGTCACAGCCACTTTTCTCCGAAACTATTAGAGCTATACTATTGAAACTTAGTAAGTAGATGTAGTCTGTGAACCGCATTAAGATTTTGATGCAAAAATTGAAAAATTATTAAAAAATTTAGGGGTCCCCATAGGTACAACTGAAACAAAAAAAATTTTTTTCATCTAACCTAGGATTTTGGCTTAGGGTTCCGTAGCCAAAATGGCAAAAAAGGAACCCTTATAGATTCGTCATGTCTGTCTGTCTGTTTCTAACCTGAATAGTTTGCGAGAGAGACTCTTCCAAAGTGGGAAAATGTGTGTGTGTGTCCCCCCCCTCTAATTTCTAAAGTAGGGGCATGATAATTCTAAAAAAAAATATATGATGTAGATTACTATAAAAACTACTAACGAAAATTGGTTTGAACGAGAGCCAGTAGTTTTTTTATACGTCATAAATGGTAAACCTTGATGTAAATTTCATTAAATCAACTGAAATATGAAAATAAATCAAAAACCTTTTAATTTCATAAAAATAAACCTTATTCCTGCTGCGGAACCCTTCACGGGCGAGTCCAACTCGCACTTGGCTGCTTTTTTAACAATCAAAAAGTGCATAATATATCGTCCCAAAAAACGTATATAGACTGCAACGAAAATACAAACATTTGACATAGCGTGCATGGCCCCGAGTTTAACCAAACATACTGCATTCACAATTCGGTTCCGGATACGAGACTGCAATTACTGCAAACAGAGCGGAAGGTCACATGTCACATTTATTTTCCTATTAGGTGGCAGCCTTGCTTTCGAGACGTCGTATTTCCTATGAAAGTAGAAAAAAAACTCGGGAAGTACGACATGATATCTAATACTAGTTCTAATATCAGCAGTGCCCCCGTTAAGGCTAACGGCGCCTGTGTGCAAAAAAATGGCCAAGTGCGAGTCGGACTCGCGCACGAAGGGCTTCGTACCATTATAGAGCAAAAAAACTTTTATTAAAATATATTTTTTTTCTTTTTAAAAAAAAACCACGGGCCATGTTGGACAAATACAGGCGATCGTGAAAATTTAGATATATTCGTCTATAGTTGCCCATACGATAGAAAAGCTCTAGCAACTTGCAATAATGGTCATCCATCATGCAGGCCAACATGAGGAGCCTTGAAGTAAAATAGGGCTACCTAACGAGAAACATGCTATTGTCAGTTCAAAGTTACATTAAAAGAGTTTAAATGACAGTGATCCTTATGTCCTTAACGTAAAGGTATTTTCAGAGGTAAAATATATCTGAATATTTTACACGAGTCAGACTGGATGAAAAACGAAACAATAGCTCAGACAGACAGAGAGGGTGAGAAGATCCCCCTGTATATTGTCTTTACGCCCGGAATTCCCCTGTATATGTACAGTCGACGACAAATCCTTGTTTCCTTCGTTATGCATTTTCAAACTTACTACTTATCAATAAAGTTCAAGTGATAGATAAGATCTATTGGGTACTGTACACGATACAGTCAATACTCAATTGAAAAGATATTATACTTAGATATGGTTAAAACTTGCAGCATTAAGTAAAGGTACGTTTTCTCATACAAAAGTGTCAAACTATGATGCTAATTAAAGTATGAATGAATGGGTACTATGTTAAGTAAGGACTGTGCAGTAAGGTGGAAAGAGATGTTAAATATTTGTTCAGTTAAAATCGTTTTACTAAGGAAATAAAGTTGTATGAAAGCCATAATACATAGTCGTATTTATCGTGAGTATAGACAAGTAGAGAACGTGATACCTACAAATTGTCTTTTCAAAGGTTATTTTTACTGTACAGGGTGAGATATATTATGTATATGTCGCAGGGAAAAGAGAATATCAGGGATTTCACGATATCCCTAGGGATATCACAAACTCCCGGTAGATGCCGAATATTCTTGTTTGTTACGTCTTCTTACTAAAAATGTCTAGTGATATATCATATTTTCACTATACTAAATCTAGTGAAATGTCAGAAAAGCGGATACCGCCGAATAAAAATCGAGCCACGCATTTCTCTCGCTCGCTCTAGTATACACACGGGTAAGTACTTTTATTGATAGGATCATCTAACATCTGAATCTGACAAGTAAGATGTTAGATGATCCATGCGTCGGATCTCTCGCCGGTCGTGTCGGTCTTCCGTCCCACTGGGTTATGCGAGTAAAAGAATAGAGAGATTGCTCTTGTGTACTGCGCACACACTTGGGCACTATAAAATTACTCCTGGCCTGGTTTCAATGAAACCGGCCACCGTCACCAAAACCAGAGTGGGGGTTATTATTATTATTATCACACGTGTTATGCAACTATAGCATCTGAGGGGGCATCACCATATCTCTGAATCATACAGTTGAAACCAGCTGAGGGTTCTCATCAGATACTTCAGACCTTTGATTTGTGACGTCAAATGAAGCGGCCCACCAAGTTAAATATTTTTTGTAAAGGTGGCATGTCGATCTCTAGTTTGGTTAGGCTCTTGTGCAGGCACAGGTTCTACAGGTACTCCAGATCTTCGATTATCCTAGTTTTTAAGGTTCCGTACCCAAAGGGTAAAACTGTCTCTCCGTTTGTCTGTCTGTCTCCAGGTTAGACGAGCCGCGCCAGCTCGAGCGACGCATTTGTTTCACTCCCACTAGTGCCCGTGTCACGTGTGGGAACTAGAGCGAGCGAGAGAAATGAGTGGCTCGATTTTTATTCGGCGGTATCCGCTTTTCTGACATTTCACTAGATTTAGTGATTTAGTTTAGTGAAATGATATATCACTAGATATTTTTAGTAAGAAGACGTAACAAATTACAAACAAGAATATTCGGCATCTACCGGGAGTTCGTGATATCACTAGGGATATCGTGAAATCCCTGATATCCTCTTTTCTCTGCGACATATAGATATGTTGTGATATACAGGGTGAGAACCCGATGTATAATGTAACATTAAATAACTTGACCGTAAATTTGAAGCCTAATATATAAATGAGAGAGATGCCACTGTTCCGTCCCTTTTTCGCACGTTACTTCGTCCAATCGCGTCGTTTCTCCCCTCTGAAACCCGCCTCTCCCCCCACCACCACCGGCAGCAGCAAGATTGCTTGCGCACGGGCTTGACTCATTGACGTCGTTGTTCCCGTCCTGACAACTGGTGACACCCGGAAGTGTAGTAACTTAGTCTAATATTTTATTAAAATTATAATAGTGTAAGCTTTACCTGAAGAAATTGGTATGTAATTTTTAAATTACTATTTTATTTTTTTTTGAAAATATCGTTTAAAAAGTAACATAAAATTAGTTACGTTAGCACGTTATTATGAAAGATTTTTCGTTTTTAAATCGTGTTGTATCGCATTAATCCGTTACACTTTTATTAAAATTTGTGTTTCTATATGCTGAAATAGATCAGATAAAGCGTGTCGACCTAATATTTTTGGTATATTTTGATTTTGCAAAGTAATTGATATTATGTTTTGGAAGGATATCCGCCATGTCTTTTTGTAAATCTATAAAAATCTCGTCAATCGTTCAATGTAATTTATTATTAATGAAAGATATTTGTCTCGATTTTTATAAAATGGTGAAAACGTAATTGATTTTACATTAATTTACATTATTTCATTGTGTTACACATATTAACGGTGTTACCGTTCGTGTTGTATGAAAATATAAGGTAGTTGAATTATTTCTGCTTCCTTCTATAACTAGCTTTTTGTTTTAGCGAAATTTAACATGAGTGATCAAAATATTGTACACGCTGGCACAAGCAAACCGAATCAAACCCAGACCAATCCTACAAGAAAAAGAAAGCGTAAATGCGAATCTAGTAGTTCTTCATCTTCAAGCAGTGAATCTAGTGAATCCGATAGTTCATGTAGTCGTGATCGTAGACGTCGTTCTAAGCGCAAACGTGATCATAATAGTATGTTAGAAAAATTAGTTAAGGAAGTCTCTAAATTAAAGAAGTCCCTAGAACCACGGGCAAGTGATTTAGATCGTAGATCGTTTTCCGGCGATAGTATCGATGACACTGTAAGTAGGGAGCTGTACTTTGATAATTCCATAGGGCATAATAACCGCGAGCCAGAGTACCAGCAACCGGAATTCTCCCTTTCTCTTTACACTAAAGTTAAAGATCCTGAAACCTTAAAGACACCAGATACATACTTAGACGTTCTTAACACTTTACAACGTTTTAACGATGTTGATTGGACAAATGTAAGGTACGCGGATGTTCAAAAATTATATAGACATTCTCCAGGTTTTACCGACTTAGATGCAAATGAGGAGGTCAAACGTTATGATGCACCGCGATCGTTGGCTAATACTGAAAGAGCATTTGCGTCAATAACGTTTGCTCTCATGAAACAAAAAGAAACATTACAGTCGGAGCTTCGCTCTTTTTTGACTTGGATTACAGAATCGAACGATTTAAATGCTGATTCTATAAGTGAACAAATTTCCAAGATTTTTGTTAACGGTGACTATGCCAAAATTTCAAGCGATGTTTTGCAAATGGTTTGCGGACATAGAGCTGAATGTGTGCAGCAAAGAAGAGAAACCATTTTGTCTTCGGTTAAGGACGCCGTTACAAAAAGTATTTTAAGAAAGATCCCTCCGTCGTGTCACAATTTATTTGACTCTGAAAAATTTAGTTCTAAAATAGATAAAGCTGGAGGTGTAAATAAGGTATTCTGGCCACGTGGACAATTTAATCGAGATCGCGCTTCTGCACCGCAGGCCGATCCAAATAATTCAATGGTTCAGCGGAGGCAACTTCCTAGCCATAAAGCTTATAAACATGTGGGATCATATAATAGACCAAACCAGGCTAATTCTCACAACAGTAATAAGTCATTTCGTGGGCGTGGAGGCAAACAGTCTAACGCCCGAAAGACAAATACCTATCATCGAAAGCACTCTCCCTCATCCCACCGGGATAGGAGAGAAAATCCTAAGAGATATTGACTATCCGGATCGGTTTCGTGCTGGTCAGCTAAAAAACTTTTACGACCATTGGCAGAAAATGGACGCACCAAAATACATCTTGTCCATAATCTCGGGCTACCGGATTCCGTTTGTTCGGAAACCGCCGCTCCAGTTGCCGATTCTAAACGAGCGAGGTCATACCATCCCTCCTTCTCGGGAGATGGACCAAATAATTCACAAGATGCTGACGGAAAGAGTATTGACTGTGGTACCGTTAGGGCCGAGTTTCATCTCCCCTATGTTTGTAATACCCAAAGCCGACGGAAAGCTTCGACCTATCTTCAATTTGAAAGCTCTAAACAGGTTCGTGGACAAGTCAACCTTCAGACTCATAAATGTCTTCAAAATTCCGAATTTTCTACAATCCCACGACTGGATGACCAAAATAGACATGTCGCAAGCTTATTTCCACCTTCCGGTAGCAAAATCTCACCGAGTTTATCTACGCCTTGTGTACAAAAACCAGCTCATGCAAATGAACTGCCTGCCCTTCGGGCTCAGTTCGGCACCAAAAACTTTTGCATCCCTAAGCAATTGGATTGCACAAAAGTTACGAGAGCGTGGAATACGGGTGGCTGTCTACCTGGACGATTTTTTACTAGCAAATCAGGATATTACAGAGTTGATCCGTCACACCGAGATCACTGTAAACCTACTCAAATACCTAGGTTGGGCAATAAACATGGAGAAGTCAATTTTACAGCCAAGTCAAACCGTAGAGTATCTCGGAATCTGTTGGAACACTGCAACAAATCAAAAATCTCTTCCAGCAAAGAAGCTAATAAAGCTGAAAGATCGGCTCACAACCGTCTTGACCAAACAGACTGCTTCCCTGAAAGATCTTCAGAGTATAGTAGGAATGATGAACTTTGCAAGCTACGTTATCCCACGCGGCAGGTTGAATTACCGTCATTTACAAGGCCTATGTATCAGCAGACTACACGAGAAGCCGACCATCCTCCGACCAGTCACCACAGAAGCTCTGGAAAATGTCGAATGGTGGAAAGACCACCTCGAGATCAAATCCGATATTCACATGCCTTCTCCAACGGCATTCATAGTGACGGACGCCTCCGACATAGCTTGGGGCGCTCAAATAAACAATCTCTATATTACAGGGATATGGACAGAGGCAGAAAAATCGCTACATTGCAATCAAAAAGAAATGCTTGCCATTTTGAAAGCAGTACAGCATTACTCCAGGAACCTATTCAAAGCTGTTCTGCACATTCAAAGCGACAGCAAAACCGTGGTGTCGTACCTGAGAAACGAAGGGGGAACAGTCTCTCCGGCACTTTTAGAACTAACATACGAAGTTCTGAATGTTTTCGATTCCTACCAAATTCAGTTTACGATTCATCACATTCCAGGCATTTACAACGTCGAAGCCGACAGACTGTCAAGACTTCGCAACCTTCCGGAATGGCATCTGCTCCCACAGGTGACAGAACAAATCTTCAAAAAATGGGGGACTCCCCAAATAGACCTATTCGCCTCTTCTCGCGCTCATGTAGTCTCAGACTATTGCACACTAGATCTCCGAGACCGAGTCGCAGCTTTTCACGATGCTTTTACCTTGATCTGGGACTACCAACTCGCCTGGGTGTTCCCACCACCCTTCCTAATACCGAAAGTTCTTCAACATCTCAACAAATGCCGAGGAATATTCTTGATCGTAGCACCGAGATGGAAACAAGTCTATTGGAGACCAGACTTGAAAAACCGAGCAATAAGTCCCCCGTGGACTATCAGGAACCTACACGAAGTACTGATAGATGTATCCTCGAAACAACCTCCACAGAATGTCGGAGAAATGACCATGGAGGTCTGGAGATGTGGGGGTGGGATAAGAAGCTCATGAACTGGTCCCAGAAACAAAGAGATCTTCTCTTGACAAGCTGGCGCACTTCTACCCTTAAGACATACAAGCCCGCATGGCTACGATGGAGAAAATGGGCCAGCGATCATCATATTTCAGAAACTGAGCCAACTGGTTCTGATTTGGCACGATTTTTGGCGGATCTTCATCAAAACGAAGGACTCTCCTATAACACAATTTTATGCCATAAGGCTGTTGTCTCCACCTTATGTAGCCCTGATTCTGAAGATCGACTTAGTGGACACCCTCTTGTTAAGCGCATTCTAAAATCTATTTCTTTGAACTCCCCGAAACCATCAAAAATGCCGATTTGGAATGTTGATCAATTAATCACCTTCATAAAAGGCCAAAATCCTAATGATAAAAATCTTTTTGATGTGTCAAAATATACCGCTTCCTTGTTACTTTTATGTTCCGGACGTCGTGTACACGACCTAACATTATTAAGTACCAGCAATGATAACTGTGAAATTAATGATGATTTTATAATATTTTGGCCAAAATTTGGATCCAAAACTGATTGTGCAAATTACTGTCAATCCGGATGGAAGTTACTTTCAAATAAGGAAAATAGGAATTTAGATCCAGTATATTGGGTTAAAAAATTAATGTTAATTGGCGAGGATAGAAGAACGAAAGCTGATTGTGATAATTTATTTATAACGATTTGTGGGAAACCTCGACCAGCTTCACGTAGTGTTATTGCAGGCTGGGTTAAAAAACTATTAAAAGAAGCTGGCATTGAGGCCTCAGCTGGGAGCTGTCGTTCTGCTGTAGCATCGAAAAGCTGGGTAGAAAACTGCCCCATAGATGATATTCTTAAAAGAGGAAATTGGCGATCTAGTAAAACATTCAAAAAATTTTACTGTAAAGAAATTAGAAAAGAAAATAATTGTGATTCAGTGACAAAATTGTTCAGTACTGTCTGATGCTTAATACGTTATGTTAATACATAATATTTTTATACTGTTTACTATTCTTTCTATACTTGGCTAGGTATCTAAACCTTCGTTGCAGGTCATGTGATCTATTCACTTAATTATCACATTGACGTCTCCACCACCACCAGGCGATATCAAACACGTCTCTCATTTATATATTAGGCTTCAAATTTACGGTCAAGTTATTTAATACAAACGTTTTACCTGAAAATAAAACGTGAATTAAATTACTTACCTAAATTTGAAGCCTAATAGTTTTATTTCTGCCTGGTTCCTCAACGACATCAATGAGTCAAGCCCGTGCGCAAGCAATCTTGCTGCTGCCGGTGGTGGTGGGGGGAGAGGCGGGTTTCAGAGGGGAGAAACGACGCGATTGGACGAAGTAACGTGCGAAAAAGGGACGGAACAGTGGCATCTCTCTCATTTATATATTAGGCTTCAAATTTAGGTAAGTAATTTAATTCACGTTTTATTTTCAGGTAAAACGTTTGTATTGTGACATACAGTACAGGGCAAAATGCTCATGTATGTCATGATATACAGGGCGATAATGTGAATATTGTATACAAGGTGAAACATGTTACAAATATTTACTAATGTGAGCAATATCGACCCCATGGGGGCGCGTACCACGCATGCGTAAGTGCCTATCCTACGCTACACTATATCCGATTGATAATATTATTAATTATCCTAATAAATCATATTATCAACAGCAACACTATAAAACCTGCAACACTCGCACTTCACAAACTGTTCGATTTTTAATATTTTTTTTTTATTTCGACCGCACGCGCAATTTGGATATTTTTTGACAATTTCTTTTTTTAATTTGAATTTATCGCGAACAATAACAAGGAGCCCTAGGCCATGCGGCGTCGCGACTCAACTGACGTCACAAAAGGCGGTATCTTGACGCATGCGTATAAAACAATAATAGGGTGACCATTGTAACAGTTTTTAGGGTAAGGCTAGTGAATTATTTTACAATTTGCTACACTACAGTCAGATTTGGCGGCAAAACAAGAAAAACAAAACAAATATTACGTGATAGGGTAAATGACTAGTGATTGACACTACCAGTGATTGGACAAAGCACAAAAACTAAAGTATTAAAACGCCTGATTTTAAAGAAAATCATGTAGTTTTATAGCAAACTTAATAAATATTGTTTTTTGTACTCTGTCCAATGACTTGTACTGTCCAATCACTAGTACAAAATTTATCTCTATGATTGGTGTGGATTTTTTCAGAGCTCTACCATAGAGTACTTAATTCTCCTTTCGAGACAAACGATAAAGTTAAAAATCGAACAAGTGCGTTAATAATTTTATATTTTCATTAGCTTTCATGTGTTTGCAATGCACAGGCTGCATTCTGCATTTGCAGATCCTACAGGAAAAATGTTTGAGAACGCGGTCGCTTAGAGTCAATTTAGTTTCAGGTATCTAACACTAAAAAGTAGCAATCGATGTTTGATTTTAATATCTAAGGGTCAATTTATAATAGCGCAGAGTCGAAGCGCATCGAAGCGAATTATCAAAACTGAACATAACAAATTCAACCTTAACTCCAAATGGCACGCACTCGCGTGAATTCGCTTGACCAACGCTTTTTGGTGCGCGCGCATTCTCGCGCATCCATGCTCCCACAAGTGAATCTACGCGTCATCACTGTAGGCATTCTGGCGAATTCGCGCGCATTCGTTCGACTTGTTGCGAATGGGACGCTTCGACGCGCTTCAATGCACTTCGACTCTGCGCTATTATAAATTGACCCTTAGATATTAAAATCAAACATCGATTGCTACTTTTTAGTGTTAGATACTTGAAACTATTAAAGGGAACAAAAAGAAAATGCTTTATCTGAAGTTATAAGTTGCAGCATATCCCACACAATTCAAACGCATGGCCACTCCACCGATACATAACTGCTAGATATGCCTGGAAGTTCTAATCTAACCGACATATCGCATATCACATCATACCGTTATCAATATAATCCAGCAATTATAACACGCAAGGTTTTATTTTTACCGGTGTAACGCCTACCACAGAATAGATACGCCTACTTGCGCCAGCCTTAACTTTACATTTCAGGCCGGCAGCACACCTGCAACTCTTCTGATGTCGCAATGTCCATGGGCGACGGTAGTTGCTTTCCATCGGGTGACCCGTTTGTTCGTTTACCTATTATTTTATAAAAAAAACATTACAGCTGCTGTGTGTGAAGCGCTTTACTAAATGTACCGTTCCGATAAACGCAGCAAGCGACCGCCACCGACAAAAATTCAATTAAAATGCCACAGTACCATAGTCTACACATAGACCTAAGTCCTAACTCCTAGGCAGGGATGGCTAACCTAACCTCCCCGGCGCCGAGGCGAGGGGAACGCTTCAGTTTGCCGAAGCGTTCCCTAACTTTGGTGGAAGTCCAAGCCCTTCTGAGGTAGACCGGCCGATTGTGGAGGGAGTCCTGTGTTTGTTAGATCCAGGACAACCCTCTGTATACGGCTGAAAGCGAACCGCAGGTGGTTTTAGTGGGTAAGCCCTTTGCCGGCAGTCCCACATACCCCCGGGGTGCTTCAGCTTAACTGAGGCACATCCCCAACCCGGGGGATACATAAAGGGTTTCCTCTGCGCATCAAAAAAAGCGGCCAAGTGCGAGTTGGACTCGCCCATGAAGGGTTCCGCAGCAAAAATAAGGTTTATTTTTATGAAATTAAAATGTTTTTGATTTATTTTTATATTTCAGTCGATTTAATGAAATTTAGATTAAGGTTTACCATTTATGACGTATAAAAAAACTACTGGCTAGATCTCGTTCAAACCAATTTTCGTTGGTAGTTTTTATAGTAATCTACATCATATATTTTTTTTAGAATTATCATGCCCTTACTTTAGAAATTAGAGGGAGGGGACACACATTTTACCACTTTGGAAGAGTCTCTCTCGCAAACTATTCAGGTTAGAAAAATATGATATGAGAAACCTCAATATGATTTTTGGAATCTTATCCATAGATACCCCACACGCATAGGTTAGATGAAAAAATTTTTTTTTGTTTCAGTTGTACCTATGAGGACCCCTAAAATTTTTAATAATTTTTCCATTTTTGCATCAAAATCTTAATGCGGTTCACAGACTACATCTACTTACTAAGTTTCAATAGTATAGCTGTAATGGTTTCAGAGAAAAGTGGCTGTGACATACGGACGGACAGACAGACAGACAGAGTTTTTTTGCCATTTTGGCTACGGAACCCTAAAAAGGGATCGCTAACCTATGTCATTAGCTTTGCCCACACTGGGCCTTTTTTGTTCATCAATGGCATGCGTTATAGCGCAGTCAACAGCGGACGTGAGGCATGCCCGTGACGCGCGTTTAAATCGTAGCGCTCCACAGTATAGCAATATAATATCCCTACAGTAGTGAAACGAATGTACTTGCGCAGAGCAACGGAGGGGTACCCGCGGGGAAGCGGGCGGCGCGGGCCCAGTCCGCCAAACTTCGCGAGTTTGAACGACTTCGCGCGCAGGTGTGACGTTGGCGCGTTTTGTGTTTTGTGTTGTAAAACGATAGCCTGTAACATCTTATTTTATAAACAATGGGATATAACAAGTGTTCAGTGTACAGAATATTATGTAAATCTGATTCAAAAAAACAAAAAGGATTTAATTGTCATAAAATATAATATCGACTCACAGTTCACACTAAATTGTGTTGGCCTTGGTGGCATTTATTTGCAATTTGCATCTCTGTTTTATTGTTTACGTTGTAAGAAGTGTAACAAGGAGAGAAACAATTTATAGAATAAAAATAAAAAAAAAAACTGTCAAATATCCTGTTACATACTAATTAGTACACAGGGCCACACATCAAGTGTAACATTTTGACCTTTGGACCGCCCTTACCGCGCACGTAATAAGAGCGAGTTTTGAAGTGCTTCTGTTACACCTGACGTGTGGCCTACCGTACCTACCAATTGTTATAATATGATTAATTATTGTTGGATATTTTATATATCCGAATGCGTCTTCATTATTTTAATCCTTCGATCGTGGGTTCTTGGAAATTTATTGTTATTCTATTGTGTCTTGCTCACCGGTGAGCTTATGGGGCTTGATAGGTTAATAAAATTTTTAAATCCATACTAATTAGTAATTACTAATATTATAAATGCGAAAGTGTGTCTGTCTGTTACCTCTTCACGCCCAAACCGTTGGACAGATTTTGCTGAAATTTGGCATGGAGATACTTTGAGTCCCGGGAAAAGACAAAGGATACTTTTTGTCCTGGAAAAATGTACGGTTCCCGTACGATTAACGAGTTTTGGCACAACGGAGTTGCGCACATCATCTAGTAAAGAACTCAAATCATCTAAAAATAAAGTTTCACGTAAATATCTGGCAGTACGACATAATATGTAAATATAACACGCTGATTAATTACAAGCACAATATTTTATTTTTATTTTATTTCCCGTTTCGTGGCAAGTGGCAACCCTGGCATATCTGCTTGGTACTTACACCGGTGGCGGCATCGTGCGACATCAAAGGCGTTTCGTTACTGTAGGGATATTATATTGCTATACTGTGTAGCGCTCGCTATGACACTTTTCTTTCAACACGGGTGGATTTTGACGCATGCAATTATTGAATATGCCAAACGAAAGTTGAATAAAAAGAAGATGGCGAAAATTGAAGATGTAATTGCATAATGTGGACATAGCTATAAAGTGGCATTGTATTTGAATTTTTGTCGGTCGCGGTCGCTTGCCAAGTTGATTGGAAATTCGGAACGGTACCTTTAGTTAAGCGCTTCACACAAAGCAGTTATAATTATTTATTTTTCTTATTTTATAACTGATCGTTTCCACCTTGTATATTTCCGAGCACAATTAATATACACGCGTAGCATTGTTTAGTACAATTTGTCGACTCATGAAATGTTATTGCATAATGTCTAGCTGCTGGTTACTGGAGTTAAAGACTGATATTACTCCCACGTACTTGCATAACGACGTACAGGATCATGGAAACTAATCCTAAGCTATTATTTAATTTTAAGTACCGTCGCGTCGCCAAGCCGGCATGGCATACCAATTTTAAAAATTATTTCTCATAGTAGAAATTGGCGATTTTCGGCGTTATAAAACTGCATTGTACACAATGCATGCACAACGCAATGTAATCCATTAAACAAGACAATCTTACATACATGAGTGTTTATTTATAAATTATAATTAATTGATTTCTAAAAGCCGCGAATTTTTTAGCAAATATTTTTAATGTAGTTTGTGGGGAATTTTTCGGGAGATGAAAGGATCAAGCTAGATACCAAGAAATCATGAATTATTAAATTATATATTATATTCGTTTTTAATATTACCGAAGCTGCGCCTTAAATATATTGTGTCTTAAGTGGTAACTGATAACAGTAGCGCAAGTAGAAGTGATATATTTAAAGCTTTATTTCGCTCTCGTGACAACACAGGTCGATTGACGAATTTTCGTCCAATTTTTTTTCGACAAATAGCTATTTTCATCAAGTCGCCGACAGCGACATAAAAAGGTATACTGTATAATATATTTGAATTGTTTTAACATAACTTAAGTAAGTTAACCTAACCAGTATCTATTTAGTATTTACATGTCACAGTATAAACAGAAGTACTTTCAACATCTTCTATTGGACTAGTTCACGTTAATGTAAGCCTTTTTAAATATCAAACCAATATACTTTATGTCATAATTATTGTTATATATTTCAAATTATAAATTTTTGTATAATGTATAAAAATACGTACCCTTCTATTTATTCATAATAGTCAATACTAATATATATATTTTTAACCCCCGACCAAAAAGAGGGGTGTTATAAGTTTGACGTGTCTGTCTGTCTGTGTGTCTGTCTGTCTGTCTGTGGCATCGTAGCATCCAAACGGGTGGACCGATTTTGATCTAGTTTTTTTTGTTTGAAAGCTGACATGACGGTGAGTGTTCTTAGCTACAGTTCATCATCATCAGCCTGCTCATTGCTGAAATATCACGGAATATCTGGTGCGTGATAGGACGATTAGCAACTTGCAGTCGTTTGATGGGTTTTATATTTTGCATCCTGGTTCGAGACACTTATGAATATATACACATTATTGGAAAGTTGACCTGGTGGTGCAGCATCACCTGGTAATCAATAGGATACCCAACTCCTCACCAACTTAGAGCAGAGGTTTCGTGTTTGGGCTCATTTTAACTGCGACAACCAGTAAGACGTAGATAAACAGTAAATATTTGCATGCTGCTGCTGCAGCATCACCTGGATTCTATAGGAGCCAAGCTCCGTATGAACCTAAAGTGGAGGTTTCATGTTTGGGCTCATATTGATGGCCTCATCCAAGAGGACATATTTTATAGATGGTATTCATTGGGATATGATCCAGTTGATAGGAATTATTCTGCACAAGTTTAAAAAGCATAAAATAAAATTAAATTAAGAAATTTAAAAAAACCCCCGCCAAAAAACTTTAAAAAGTAATGAAATAACATTTCCTGACTTTAAGTTTAAATCATTCCTAAGAGTAAAGTAATATTTTAGTCCATAATTGTTGTCAAGGTGTGTCGGGGGACCGCTAATGTAGATGTTTGATTTCACATAACAATATAAATTAAGGGTCTGTATACAGCGACCTGAATCGACAGAATCAGCGACTATTATGGCGATACAAAATGCAAAAGTCGCTGTTGTGGTAGTTTACTGCGGTCCCCCGACACACCTTGACAACAATTATGGACTAAAATGTTACTTTACTCTTAGGAATGATTTAAACTTAAAGTCAGGAAATGTTATTTCATTACTTTTTAAAGTTTTTTGGCGGGGGTTTTTTTAAATTTCTTAATTTAATTTTATTTCATTTATGCAGCCAAAATCAAAGACACGATCTTGAGAACATTTTAAAAGCACTTACCCTTATTTACATCTATCTTCATAGTGGACACCTGGTCGTAGAGTGAAGCACATATCCATGTCAGCATCAGCAGCCACAGGAGCAGCGTTCCCCGCATCGCCCAGCATAAGGCACATTGTACTTCCGTTGCTATATTCGGCTCTGGTGTTTTCTGTGCTATATTCCTGTTTCTTTCTTTCCTAAAGGAAGTAAACAGCATAGTTAATATTATGTTGACTATGCAGTGGAAAGGCTAAATATTTAGCAGAGAAATAGAATAATATTATGTGAGATGAAAAGCATTAGAAATACTTCAACTGAGAACTAAGTTACTATTTATTTATTTATTTATTTATTATTATAAGCCTAAACTGTCGCACTGCTGGGCAAAGGATTCCCCCAGACTTCCATCTGTCTCTCTCCTGCGTCACCGCTGGCCAGCCTGGCTGGTATATGCCTGCAGCTCATCACGCCATCTTTTTCTAGGCCGGCCTCGGCGCCTTTAGGTGCCTACTTTGTCGAGATCCTTGCCCAGCGGTCGGAATGCATACGGCCAACGTGACCCGCCCAATCCCACTTCAGTAACAGCTATTAGTTAATAATAATTATTAACTAATAGCTCTCTTATCTTTTTATGTCATCTATTAATTATTAATAGATGACATAAAAAGATAAGAGAAACAGAAATAATAAATGTTTAGCTGCAATGCTAATAATCTTGTTTGGAATGCCACTTTGCAAAGGTTTTCATTAACATTACTCTCTGCAGTTCTGATATCTGTTAATTATTGATAATAATTTTTAATTAGCAGAAACACTATCGTTATTTCTGATCGGAGATCAGATAAGTTCTAATTCGATGATTATTAAAATGAGAGCGATAAACATGTATTCACCTTGATATTTTCTTCTTTCTGTTTGGTATTATTTCTAACTGTAAATCTTCTGATTCTTCATCGCTGGATAAATCCAAAAGCCTGAGGTTTTCTTTAACATTTGATTGAAAGGACATTGTTTCGAGCACACCATTCCCTTTTTAATTTATTGCTAAATTATTATCAGTTCCCTTTCAATAACAATGAGTAGGCAGCTAAAAAAGAGGTTATGTTATAGTTAAAATATAGTTTTACATGAGGTTGCATTATGCATAGTCGTGTAATAAAAGAAAGTGCTTGAAAACATACCTGCGATACAAATTTAATAAAAGAACATTCTAATAATTTATAAAAACTCCTATTTTCTATTTTGATATGAACTTCGTATTGCTAGTCTTGACAAATGTCATCTGCAAAATGACGGCCTAAAGATCTAAGTTCCAATTCAACTTCTTTTGTTTACAAGATAACCATTTTTTTGCCATCGGTAAAATGCGATAATAATTATTATAGTTACCTATCAAAAACGTTTTGCAATCTAATTTTTTCAAGTAAATAAGATTTTATAACATTTTGTGAATGATGTTACGGCCCAGCCGCATCTGCGTCTATCGTCCAAAGCTTCGTGCTACGCTACGAGACGATACTATTGGACGATACACGCAGATCGTCCAATAGTATCGGTTTTAGCGCGAAGCACCACGCAATACGCATAATAAATAAGCGGCCGCGGCATATTTAAGCAAAATTTTTGTCGCACAAGAATCAAGTTACTTTATCGATCAGACATCAGTAATTATAATAGGGAGTGCCTCCGCTCACCGCTGCCGGCGCCGGCTCCCAAAAATATCAGTAATTGGAGCCGGCGGTAAGTATACTGCCGGCAGCCGAGATTTAAAACAACGGCTGCCGGCGCTGGCACTCAAAATGGGAACCAAAGGTGAAGGTTATATTATGTTCGGTTAAGGATTTTTTAGTTTTTTGTGATCACTGTATATGTCTAATGAACAAGTACGCTGGATATGAGAACTTTATTAATTCGAGATAAAAATGTGCAAGGTGACAATATTTAAAATGTAATAGGCGTTCTCTGTAAAAATACAAAGAAAACAATACACCTTATAAGCGTGATTACGTTTAGAAAATTTTCCCGCCTGTCATGACTTTCTTGACAGACTGTACTTCCGAAGATACTGAACAGAACTTCAACTTCTTAATCATTATACATGTTGGAGAGTTTCAGCGTTGTTTAAATAAGCAAAGGTACTTATATTATGCTACTATGCAGATAAGATTTATCAATATCATCATCACCACCATCACCATTTAAATATACATCCTTACATTATGACCTTATTATTTGTACTTTTCATAGTCCTTTAGCTCAAGCTCAAGACTGATGATTTTGATTATTATTCTGTAATTTGACAAGCGATGTTTGCCGAATAGGCACCGGCAGCCTATTCGGCAAACATCGCGTGACTTCGGCAAACCTCGGAGTTTGAAAAACGGCGCCGGCAGCCATTTCAGCAACCGGCCGCGCCGCGGCGCTGACAGCCGTTTCGGCAACCGGCGCGGCGCCGGCAGCGGAGGCACTCCCATTATAATATTCTCTGTACGCCGTTTGCTAAGCCTTTGTCTAATTACATTTTCCTAAAAAGGATTAGATGTCAACTGGATCATGCCAATTGCCAATGTCAGTTAACTGCACAGTATAGCAATATAATATCCCTACAGTAGTGAAACGAATGTACTTGCGCAGAGCAACGGAGGGGTACCCGCGGGGAAGCGGGCGGCGCGGGCCCAGTCCGCCAAACGCCGCGAGTTTGAACGACTTCGCGCGCAGGTGTGACGTTGGCGCGTTTTGTGTTTTGTGTTGTAAAACGATAGCCTGTAACATCTTATTTTATAAACAATGGGATATAACAAGTGTTCAGTGTACAGAATATGTAAATCTGATTCAAAAAACAAAAAGGATTTAATTGTCATAAAATATAATATCGACTCACAGTTCACACTAAATTGTGTTGGCCTTGGTGGCATTTATTTGCAATTTGCATCTCTGTTTTATTGTTTACGTTGTAAGAAGTTTAACAAGGAGAGAAACAATTTATAGAATAAAAATAAAAAAAACTGTCAAATACCCTGTTACATACTAATTAGTACCTACCTAGCTAGGTACACAGGGCCACACATCAAGTGTAACATTTTGACCTTTGGACCGCCCTTACCGCGCACGTAATAAGAGCGAGTTTTGAAGTGCTTCTGTTACACCTGACGTGTGGCCTACCGTACCTACCAATTGTTATAATATGATAATTAAATAATGTTGGATATTTTATATATCCGAATGCGTCTTCATTATTTTAATCCTTCGATCGTGGGTTCTTGGAAATTTATTGTTATTCTATTGTGTCTTGCTCACCGGTGAGCTTATGGGGCTTGATAGGTTAATAAAATTTTTAAATCCATACTAATTAGTAATTACTAATATTATAAATGCGAAAGTGTGTCTGTCTGTCTGTCTGTCTGTTACCTCTTCACGCCCAAACCGCTGGACAGATTTTGCTGAAATTTGGCATGGAGATTGGAGATACTTTGAGTCCCGGGAAAAGACAAAGGATACTTTTTGTCCTGGAAAAATGTACGGTTCCCGTGCGATTAACGAGTTTTGGCACAACGGAGTTGCGCGCATCATCTAGTAAAGAACTCAAATCATCTAAAAATAAAGTTTCACGTAAATATCTGGCAGTACGACATAATATGTAAATATAACACGCTGATTAATTACAAGCACAATATTTTATTTTTATTTTATTTCTCGTTTCGTGGCAAGTGGCAACCCTGGCATATCTGCTTGGTACTTACACCGGTGGCGGCATCGTGCGACATCAAAGGCGTTTCGTTACTGTAGGGATATTATATTGCTATACTGTGGTTAACTGTCATTTTTTTACTAAAATGTCAACTGTCAAGTGTCAAGCGTCGGCTTAGCTCATCCTTGTTTTATGAACATTTTCTGAATTATTGAAATTAAAACCGATGTAGGCTGTTTGTGATTATAATTTTACATTATACTACATTTGTGATCATCAGAAATGAAAGAAAAATGGAACTTTATCTTATACCTTTTATGGTTTTCGTACCTTATCATATCCGCAGTGGTAATGTTTGGTCATGGTTTCTTATTATCAAGAAAAACGTTGAGTGATGTATCAGAATGTATTCCTTTGAGTAGTATCGGTTGTGATGGACGGGAAATCTCTAATTCGACCGGTGGATGCAGTGAAGATGACAAGATCCGTGCGATTTTGTTAAACCCGGATTCGCCTCTTGTCTGCCCTCCAAGAAGTCAAAGAGTGGTGTTAATTCTAGTCGATGCGCTCCGGTATGACTTCACGGAGTACAATACTGACTTGGAGACTCCTCTTCAATACCAAAACAAGCTGCCAGTCATCAGAAATTTTCTGGATAAGTGGCCCAATCGTACCAGAGTGTTCAGATTCATGGCGGACCCGCCCACTACTACTTTACAGAGGATTAAAGCGCTTGTTACTGGATCCCTCCCCACCTTTGTGGATGTGAGCTCCAACTTTGCAGCAATGGAAATACAAGAAGACAATATTCTGGACCAAGTATGTACTATGGTTTTCATCAATAATATTATCTAATGTAAATAATAAATTCAATTGTAAATATCCTATTTAACAGATATACAAAAATTTTAATTAAACATTTTTATTGTCAAAGTAATATTAAAGCCATGTAACTTAATATTTCAGATTCTCAAAGACAAGCATCGGGCTATACTTCTTGGTGATGATACATGGGCTAGATTGATGCCTGGGCGATGGTATCGGAAGCATGCTTTGTACTCATTCCATACTTGGGATTTAGATACTGTTGATACAGGTGTGAACTTAAAATTAAATCACTTTACGTGATAATTTAAATAAGATATAGTATTATTATTATTTATGTATGTTTGTTCTACAATAATGCATAAGTTAGCCATTTAATTTTAATACCTCAATCGTGGTAATCATAGACACAATAGATTTTCAATTGTTATGCAACAGCTGGCTGCCACTTGGGGATTGATGTGATAATGAACAAATTATCTTAGATAGATTTTTATCATAGGCTTAATATATATATTTTTTGATAAATTCAATTTTAACACTCAAATATTATTATTTTTACAGAATGCATTTATTATCAAATTAAAAAAGTATGTTAAGGAATTCTAGGATACAAGTACACTATGGTATCCAACTTCTAATAAGAAAATACTATTTTGCAGAGGTTGATTCAAAGATCTACAATGAATTAAAGAAAGACGATTGGGAGTTGCTCGTGGCCCATTATCTGGGTGTTGATCACGCGGGCCACAGATACGGACCAAACCACGCAGAAATGGCCAGGAAACTGTCAGAAACTAATGACAGACTGGAGAAGATAATTGAGATTTTGCCTACGGATGCTATACTGTACGTCATAGGAGACCATGGCATGACTGAAACAGGTAAATGTTAGTATGATGATAATACTTTCTTTCAAGGCCTCTTACTTGAAGAAACATTTATAAAGCAGGCTATGTAGGTACTATAAGTATGAACTTTACATTTTCAATACTGGTGGCCATGCCAACAGATACTATTACAGTCAAATAACAATCATACTCATATTATCTAAGCTTTTTAAGGTTAATTTTATGTGTCAACTGTAATCTTTAGGTATTTAAAAAAGCAAATATGAAAATGTAATCTGTGATAAATGATAATGTAACACAGATTTTCTTACCAAGCCATTGTGTAAATATTTATTATATCTCCAGAATATTGTCTTTTTGGTAGTAGGGAAGACTTTATACAATTTTTATGCAAATGATCAAATTAATGGATAGTATTAATTAATAAACAACACTAAAGTATTTTCTTAAATAGTTTAACATTATAATATGTGACTTGATTAAAGTGGGAGGAGATAGAAAAATACTCGAATAAAATTATAGAGCCTTGAAAATTGATATACATAGAGAGTTAAAAATTTGTACAATAATGGTCACATAGAATAAGGGCCTTTTTCACCACTTCCTGATAAAGTCCTGGATAGGCTATTCACAAATCACATTCTTTTTTGACAGGTTCTTCATACTTTATCTGTCAAGTTAACTGGTGGATAGTGTATAATATGACACTTATCAGGAAGTGGTGAAACAGGCCCTAAGTATGTTACATACCTACAAACACCATCAAAATTATGTAACAATTTAGTTCACATAAAATTAGGGTTGCCAGGCGTCCGGATAAAGCCGGACACACGATTTCGCTTGCGTGTCTGGCCAAAATTAAAGTAAGTCTAGCTTTTGTAGAGCCTCGAATTTATAACTTTATATAAAAATCCTAAAAATTTTAGTCGGTTTTACATCCTAATAAGATGTTAAATTGTAATTGTTACATGTTAAATTGTTTCAATAAAATAGAATACAATCTAAACTTTTAGTATAGAATTTCTATACTAAAAGTTTAGATTCTAAGTACACGAAAGCAAGGCTTTCAGGTTTTTGTACTAATGTCTGGCCAAGCTGACATCTTTGTCCGGCTTTTCGGTCTACCGATCTGGCAACCCTACATACAATAGTAGTGCTTATAGACCTACAAAGATGTTTTGGCGTAAGGATGGTATTGGGTTGTGGATACGAAGCAGATGTTTAATTTAAGTTTAATTTACGGTTATGTGCCAAAACAGCCTTGTGGTTCTGTACTATTTAAATAGAATGATAATCACATAACACAGTATTAAATTGTTTTAGACTCACAAGAAAGGATAGATTTGGAGGGTAGGTTATGTAATATGTATTGGTATTAGTGTAATGTGTATGTCATGTTTAAAAGAAGCATAAATTATTTCTTTGATGTTATTGTGTGAATCTAAAACATGTGTGTAGTATTTCGCTTTTTATTTTTATAGCTATGCCAGTTATTGTTTCTTTTAATTATTCATCGTGCTTTGTTCTAAAGTACAAACCTAATATAAGGAATGGAAAAAAAATGTAATGAAATTTTACTTTTCCAACGTACTTTAATAATAATTATTAGCAAAAAATCTCATAGTGATAATAATTATTCCCATAGGACTTTTAAACAATAGAGCAATATGTTTTGCTACTAACATTATTTTTTCATTGTAGTAAAACAAAGTCTATTTAAATTCAAGCATGTTTTTCATTGTTAGAAAATAGAAATGTGTGTCGCTTGATTTAATTTTTAATTGTTATAGCTAGTGTGATACAACTTTATACTATATAACTTTCCAAATTATGTTGCAATTTTAATGTTCGATTGCCAAAGTTGGTAATCGCCAATATTTGAAAATAGCAATAACGACTAGTCGTAGTCTTCTTCTTCTTCTTTAAAAATGGCCTCCCATTAGGAATAGCCAGTGTTAGTAATTTGATGAAGTCAACAGTCGTTGCAATTTTTAATTAATATTTTTATGAGTAAAGCAAACTTGTGTCAAGCGCCAACTTTGACGATATACAAGCTGTGTACTATATATAATAATAATAACTTTTGATATCCCAAAACTTCCCAGTACCGTCATAGAAATAGACTCGTAGTCAAATAGCGGACTGACGGCATTGGTCGCGTTATGTTAAGTCAAAGTAAAAGGTAGCATTCGGATCAAAGCGACCGCGACGAGAGACTGCGACCCACTGCTTTATATGAAGGCCACGCCCACACGTCGCGCGACTCAATCGCTTGCATCCGTCAGCACTTCCTATTAATTCATATAAAGCAGTGGCTTGCGGTCGCCTTGATCCGAAAGCTACCTTTAGGCGGAATTTGTCGGCTGGCTTTGACATAACATGACCAAATAAAGGTACAAGCTGGAAGCCGACTACATGAAGTTGCAGCAGACGACGTGTCGTCGTGACATGTCATTTCTATGTATTTTTATGAATGTGCCGCTAGCTTCGTGTCGCTAGCTGCGCAGGGTTTTTCATATAAATACATAGAAACCAGTAGTGTCGTTGCGACACGTCGTCTGCTGCAACTTCATGTCGCCCGCTGCCAACCGGCACCTTTACGTAGGCCTGTCAACTGTCTGCATAAATATTTTTCTCTGATGGTACTTATTGGCTTTTCATATTCTAAACTCCCTACTTTACCAGAGCTATTCTACCGAATATTCTAGGAGACCACGGCGGTGAGAGTAAGGCGGAACGGACAGCTGCATGGTTCTCCTACTACCGGTCAGGGTTTAGAGCTGATGATGGAGCCATCGGCAAGGAGGTGCAGCAGACTAATTTGGCTGCTACTGTCAGTGCAGCCCTGGGCAGACCGGCCCCCGCGCCGTCGCTAGGCAACGTGGAGTTGCCTGTGCTACCGCAGATGAGCACTGCAGGAACGCTACTGTGCTTGACTAATAATTTGAAACAGGTAATTTGATGTGAATACATTGTAGTTAAAAGGTAGAGTTAAGCTGATCGCATATTTGTCAGCACCGAACGCGTCGAACGCACCGCATATTAAATATGCGAACACCTTTATGTGTAATCTGATTCTGCTATTCAATACAGTATTGATGCAGCATTTTTCCATGTTCCATTCAATAAAAAAAATGTGTTTTTCCTCTTTCGGTGTATGCTTTCTTATTTCAGGGAGTTTCCAACATCCGAGTAAAAACCTCGTGATATTGATAAATAATTTCACCTCAATCATCCTCAATCAATTTTACTAGAGATCGCCCAATGGTCGAAATTCGACCTTAGTTTCAACGATATTAGGACTACTACGGGTACTACCTATATTTTGTAAAAAAATATTGACTATCATATTTTTTTCAACTCTTGTCTCTCATCTCTGGGACTCAGCTGATCTCAGACTGGCCGTGCTTATGATAAACCCATTTTGTAGTGACAAGTTCATTATCTCTGTCAACTGGAAAAATCAAACAAGGAACGAAGCTGAATTAAAATAGTAAAATTGAAGTACCGTAACTTTAAGTAGATAAACATTTTGCACAGCTTATGTCTTGTAAACTGCTATTGATATTTCTCTAAATTATGATAATTCTTATTAAAGTTTAGTATTTCATGTTCGTATAACGTATTACCTACTCACTACCCTACTTCCTATATACCTATCAGATGGAGGAAAAGGCCAGCTATCGAAAGCTTTCTTAAGCTTATTATATCCAGCATTTGGGCTGTTAACTCTGATCAAAATATACCTAATGATCTGTCATCAATCATCACTCATCTATCTATGAAAGAGACACAAATGATTAAAGTTTAAACGATGTCTCCCAAGTCCCTGCAAGTAACATTTCACAATATGGCGACCTTTATTCTAATTTTGGACAAGCCCCAAAACAGCCTTTAAATTATCTTTGTATTTTTTTTTTTTCAGATATCAAAATATCTACTAAGATACGGTGAGGAGTCCCAACAAGTGTCTTTAGACAGACTGACACAGCTGCTCAACGCTACCAGGACACAGATTGACATGGCGTCTACCGTGTACTCGGAGTTGGAGCTACGGCACTATATTGACGATGTTAGGTGAGTAAAACCCAATTATTGTTATCCTTTAAAATGATAGCGCGACTCAAATAACATTAAGGGCCTGTTTCACCACTTCCTGATAAAGTGCCGGATAGGCCATCCACAACTTTTAATACAGATTATCCATACTTTATCTGTCAAGTTAAGCGGTGGATAGCCTATCCGGCACTTATCAGGAAGTGGTGAAAAAGAGCCTTAATGTTGTGGCTACAAAATAAAAAAACATGAAACAAACACATGACAAAGATATTCAAAAGTAGACGTTGCCTGCAAATTTTATAATATTTTATAATTTTATAAATAACAAATATCGCTACAATATGATGAAATACTTTTACCTTATCTGTTTCTGAGATAAAACTGTCTCATGTACTTTACCGGCAAATTTTGCCAAAATCATCACAATCAATTCAGCAGTTTAAGCGCTATTATATAGATATTTTATGATACATTTTACATTGGGCTTCAACCATGGAACTATTATTACTATGTATAGAAACGACACAGCGAACTTTTTGTGCTGTGCGCTGAAGCCTGAAGCTGGCTGGCATCAACTCAAAATGTCACTTCATGTAAAAGTGTCACCTCTGTCACGGTGATATCGTATTTTGTCACTAGTATTTGGGGCATAGATTTTGGTCGCGCCGTCTTTTCTATACTTAATAATAATAGTTCAATGGCTTCAACGAACTTTCTGTTTCTACTTTCTTTTTCTTAATTTTTTTTTGTTTCAGGTTGTTAACGGACAATATTCGCAACGTATTCCGCGAAGTGTGGGTAGAATTTGACTCATTGTCTATGCTCAGAGCGTTACTTTTACTACTCCTAGCAATATTCTTCAACTGGATAATAAGCGAGGGTGTGCCTATAGAGAGAATACCTCATGTATTCGCTAGCTCCTTCGTACCCAGTGGTCTTATATCCATAGCAGTATGTATAGGGGTCTGCTATACAGCTTTCACCCTAGAAATGTTGTCAGATTTGGAGCATGCGATATTTCTAAGCACCGGACTTATATCTGGTGCGTTCACATGTATGTTAGTTATTATGCATTGGGATGGAATAACTCAGAAGTGGTATGAAAGTCATCCATTATTCTATGAGCGGTTTGCTCGCACGGCGTTATTCGCTTCTGCTACAGTGCTAGTCTCTAATAGTTATATTATTGAAGAGGGGGCTACTCTGTCCTTCCTAGCGTTGTCCGTCCTAGGTCTCATCGCTTGGAACGTTAGGACGATTAAGTGTTTAGCTCTCTGGGTGGGTTTTGGTGTGTCGTTGGCTCTGACTAGACCGTACCGTGGGTGTAGAGAGGAGCAGGGCGATTGTTGGACTAGTGATAGCAAGAATGCTGGCAACGCTTCTAGGGCAGCTTTAGTGTTGGCTTTAGGGTCCATGGCCGCTGTGGTGTCTATAGCCAGACGATACTTGGACTGGAGAGGCTATGGTTTTGTCATAGCTGGTATATTTTCGTGTGCGCATTGGGCAGTAGGTTGGGGGTCGCTAGGGTCGCCGGGTAGGTCGAAAATGTTAGCGAGGGGGGCGTGGCTTGTTATAGTGTGTACGTTCTTTCTCCTTCTAAAAAGAGATAGCAAGGGTGCGACGATGCCGCTCATTATAGCTGGATTATCGTTGTATGTCGCGAATACGTTGGTGCTAGGCGCTGCGTTTGCGCCCACAGCGGGCCTAGCACTGCTGTCGGGACTGTTCGTGTTGAACATCGTGGCTATGATCAAAACTGATGGGACAGGAAAGTCCAGTAAGTTGACAACTTTAAGTTATAATATTTAGTAAGATAGTAATTGACAACCTTTTTCAATGATTCAACAATTATAGCATAAAATTTTTGAATTCTTTTGCCACTGATTTAATATGTTAAAAAAATTATATAAATAAAACCTACTTAATTTTAAATGGTTGGTAATTTTAGTTCAAATAAAATATTGTGTCCTTTGAGCATAATGTATTATTCTTTACTGCTAGTGTAGTGTAAAGTTTAGAAAAAAAAAACAGAAAGTATTAGCTTTACGATGGTTTTACGGGTCTGTATTTGGTTGTCTGTGACACAGTTCTGTTCTATGTTCAAAATCGAGGCATATAAATGAGCACACTTCTCAACAATTTACTAAAAACGCAAATCAATATTTCCAGCTCTCTCCAGCCGGTACAACTCGAGCATAGCTTGTCTGTGGGCGTTACTAGCGTCATACTATTTCTACGGCAGCGGGCACCACGCTACGCTGGGCCACGTGAGTTGGGCCGCGGTGTTCCACGCCGGAGACCCCGCCCACCTGGTGTACGGACACGCTCTGTCCGCGGTGCTCATGTTTATTAATCTGTTTGGTGAGTACTTATTGCGTGGTAACGTTTTATTAATGATGCAAGGCAGCTCAATAACAAAATCGATTGTGCGTTTTACGCGCCTCACCGTTAACGTGGTGTTTAAAAGACGACAATGACAGATGCTCAGTTCTGGTTATACATAATAATCAATCAATCGATTAAAAAGTGAATAAAATATCATTGGTCAATGTTTATATATTTTGTTACTTTGAGAATCATATTTAAAAATTATAGTAATCATATTTGTGGACACAGAATATTCAGTACGTAATTCTTGGATTATTTTCAGGTATGCCCCTGATGTTCGGCGTGACTACGCCTCTGCTGGCGCTGTGGAGCAGGGCCGGCGCTACGCCGGTGGGCCCCCGCACGCAGATGGCCGCAGTATTCTCGCTCTGTCTCAAGTTCTCGCTGTGTTTCGCCGTGCGGGTACGTACATATATTATATGAATTTAAAAGTTCAACAATATGTTTATACTTGTGTATAATATGACTTGTAAAATCACAATACTTTCTTAGTGCTAACATAAAACTGAGCCTTTAGCATCAGCAAACTGCAAACAAGACACAAGTAGCTAACAGATCTAACTGTAGGTATATATTATTATCCTAATTTGGAGCGTAAAGCATTAGTTTATGAAACTAAATTATTTCCGCAAAATATAAAAACACTCCACCCACAAGTTATCCTGAGCAATAGACACTAGCCCAGTGGCGTAACTATGGGGTGGCAGGGCTGGCAAAATGCCACGGGCCCCCGACCTAAAAGGGCCCCAGCCCAAGAGGCCATGAGGTCAGAATTTTTTTACACATTGTTTTATTACTAACGTGACGATTTTTACTGATAGGGCCCTATCAATTTGCCACGGGCCCCGGATCTTATAGTTACGTCACTACACTATCCTATCCTGAACAGCATTTTTTTTCAGATGTTCGCCGCGGCCCTCTCAGCCACAATTCACTGCAGGCACCTCATGATCTGGGGCGTATTCACACCCAAACTGCTGTTCGAGTTTGGGGCATGCGTGGCTGCCCTTCTGGGCTCCTTCATAGGGGCGACACTGACTGCTTGGCATTTTACCACTCAGCATAGATCGAGTTGACATAAGTAATTGATCTTATTTTCGTAGCTAATTGATTAGGATGGAATGTTTTAATATCTTACCAATGTATTAGAAATGCTGTTTCTACTTGAATAATTTTAATATTATGGTATTATTTTTGTCTCTTAAGGGTTAATTCAGACCGCAACGCGACGCATAGATGCATTTCTAAGGGTGGGTTGCACCAGAGGCGTAGTTAAAGTTAAGGTTATCGTCAAATATGGCGTCCATAATGGACTTTTATTAGGGATTTGACAGTTCATTTGACTTTTTGTTATAGTAAAGCCCGTCACAGACTTAGCTATAATATATATTAATATACCGTACTAAACACACTGAGACCAGAAATATATATTATAGCTGAGTGTGTGGTCACGCGAAAATTGTATAGAAAATATATAGTAATATGCCTAGCTATAAACATATTAATATAATGCTAAGTCTGTGACGGCCTTTAAAGTTATAGTTAATTAAAGTAAGCTGGTGCAACCCACTCTAAAGTATGGATTTGACAGACTTCAGTTGCTTGAGACGTCATGCAAGTCTGTCAAATATAAACAAAATTAGAAATGCATATCTACGCGTCGCGTTGCGGTCTGAATTGATCGACCGCTTTCGCACCACGTCCGATCCGAGCTTGTCAAAATACGACCCGGAGTAGACGCGGAACTATTTTTATTATAGCTTACTCACAAAACTGGAAGTTTTCAACTGCAACCTTTCAATTCGTTATAGCATTCCGACGAAACAACACTATGCCTTTACAGGGACGAGCGTCCCAACGGCTATCTAACACCTATCGTAAGATTGTAAAACAAGCCCTAAGGATTATAATAGTCACAATAATTTATTTTATTTCATAAAGCTGTTAAAATTAAATGACATTTTAGTCTTCTGCATTTTATGTTCCATGCTTGTATTAAAATTGAACCTGTAGATAAGTAAAGATTGTCCTGTAAAGATCTTGTTGAAAACCATTGTAAGTATATATAAAAAATATATACTTTATACATTAGTACGAAAGTTAGTTTTTCCACATCTATTTTAATTTGTTGACATTTTTGTGCAAAATAAACTTAAGCTACTGTGCTTAATTTCTTATGACTATTTTGTTATTGCATAGAAATAAGTACTCTAAAGAGATTATTTATTGACCAAATATTTTAAGCTTCTTTTTAATATTTTAGCACTAGTCTTTGTTATTTTTTTCTAAATAACATGCCTTTTGCCTTTTATTTTATTTATCCTACAAATAAATTTCTTAAACTCAAGTGGCCCTTATAATGTTATTTTATGGTTAGTGAGATAAAAATATAAATTACTCTTAAACCAATATAATAGTCCAATTATAATAAAATGTGAACTTTTTTATCTAACTTCATTTTGTTTATATAAGACTAGCTGTCCCGGCAAACGTTGTTTTGCCATTTAAAGTATATTTTCTACATCATCAGTTGATGCATGTTTTACCCCCTCTTTTGTCCCCTAAGAGGGTGTGGGGGGGGGGAATGTCATACACCAGATGTTAAGTTGAAAAACACAGTTAATACCTAATATGAAGTAAGTCCACCAAAGAAAAAAGTTGTATACAAAATCTGACCCCTCTTTGGTCCCCAGAGAGGGTTGAGAGGGGAGGGGGGGGGGGAGGATTTTTATACACCAGATGTTGAGTTGGAAGAAGACAAATATAATATATCTGTGAAAACCGTATGCAAATCGGATCAGTAGTTTTCGTGTGATGCTGGAACAAACATACAGACAGACAGAAAGAGTGACAGACAGACAGACAGACAAAAAACTAACCACATTTTTGGCTTCTATAGCGATGTAGTGACAAAGGTGTAATTTCGGGTGTCATTTCATATCTTTTATGTACAGAATTTTCATTTCTACATCAGAATATTGTCTTCCTCCGTGACGCCCACTATCGTAATATTTTAATTTCGCCATAACTTCAAAACCAAACGTCCAATTTTAATCATTCAAAGACCAAATATTATCTACATAAACTGTACTTAGTGATAAAATAATTTATTTTGATAAGGATTAATAGCGTGAGTAAAATATATCCGTTTAAATGTAGTCCAAAAAAAATTCAGGATTTTTAAATAAATAAATGGTTATTGTGCCTCACTCGACATAGATAGGTATAGTGTGTCGCGGACTTTTTTGTAGACATTTATAAGATCTACAATTACTTAGAACATTTTATGGTTCTATCTTTTATAGTTTAGGCAGCGTACGCAAAATAAGTAACTTTTCTAGCTGATTTTTTACACCTTGCGTCCGAAGAACTCAAATATCTTACGGAACCCTACTTTTTTCCAAAATAAAATGTAGCCTATGTTCAGCAGAAATAATGTAAGATTCCAATAGCAAAAGAATTTTTCAAATCGGTCCAGTAGTTTCGGAGCCTATTCGACTCAAACAAACAAACAAACAAACAAATCTTTCCTCTTTATAATAGTAGTGTAGATATTGAAGTGTGCAGCATATTCCTCAATATTAGAAAATAGTGTATTGATTATAATTTATAATAAGTTTTTTACAACAAGAACTAAAAATAGGCATTTATGACGTGTTTTAGAAAACATTTACAGTGTTTAGTGAATGCGGTTTGACTTTTGATCGGATTGTTTTTGTGTATTTTACAATGATACAGTAGCTGGCGCGTGTTACTGAATGCTTGACTACAGACTTTAAACAGTTTTTCTTTATCATGGGACCACCTATGCATTGTCTTCTTTCCAACATAAAAATAATCATCAAAATCGGTTTATATATTATGATGAATTTATCCACGAACAAACAAAAAATCTTTATTCACGCTCAAACCGAGAAACCTATATTCCTTTTTTGGAGTTGGTTAGTGAAACTTTTTATATATTATACTGACTAGCGTCTAGCTGGATACATTGATACAGTATTATTGACTACTGATCCAGCACTAGAACCTTCGTCTTCTACTGTACCAAAGTAAATTACCTCTAGAATGTTTAGTTTTACTATTACTGTTGCTTGATAATTTTTATACAAACACTGCCATATAAAAGGCATAAAGCAGTATTAGGAGGGAATAGTTTTAAAGTAGGTATATGAAATTGTTAATGCATTTTTGTTACTTGTACCTCTTTTTATTGAAATAAATTATTACAATTTTTGTTGTATTTTTTTTATCCGGTCTATTTTTTGGGAAATTAAACGAAAATACTAAATACATTTTCAGAAATCAAAACCAGCTATCTGTAAATATTATAATTTATTTATGGTAAATAATATAATACAACGAAAAGCAAATCAACTAAAAAATAAAAAATAAAAATGTTTTACATAAACACATTGCAGCTGACATAAGTCTATATTTCCCTAAACCATATTCTAAAACCTAATACTCTATGATGGTGGAACGTACGGTTTGACCAGGTATTCCGAAAAGAAAGAGACGGCGGCTGCGCCTCGGACTTCCTTGTCTAACAACGGCAGTTTTGTCACATGAAAGTCTTCGTATAAGTCTGCGATTTGTTCTAGGTATTTCTCTTGCACCTTGTGTCTGGCTGCGCAGAGTTCGCAGGGGGCTGATGTACGTAACAACAGCTGATTGACAATAATATTGTGCGTATCAATACCACATCTGGTCAACTCCTGTACGAGTCGCTCTGTTTCGTACAACGACAAGAATTCCGCAATGCACACACACACAAATGTAGTTTGATTCGGATCCTTGAATTGCGTGTTAACTTGTGTGATCACACTTAACATTTCGTCCATTTTGTTGCTGAATATATCAGAGTTGAAGTCTGCCAGACCAAATAATGTAGCCATTTGGTTTATAAATGGCGCCACCTATAATCATGCAAATAAGTGTCAGTACTGTTTATTAAAAAGGTAAAGAAGTACATAATCAAAAGCAATCAACAGTAAGTACAATTAAAATTTTACAAAAATTTCATTTTTTTAAATTATAAATGTGTTTCAGTATTTTAAACCAGTTTCAGTATTTTGGCCAGAATCTTTTAACACTTATCAATCAAGTAGATTGATTATTCAATCAAATATTATCAGATCACACTAGCCTACTGTTACTTACATCCATGTAGCTAACACATCTATGCATAATATGTAGCTAACATATTGATTATGTTTTTTCCTCACCTTGGATTTCAAATTCAGTAGCTTCCCAAGTCCCTTCTCGACAACTTGTGGGAACGACAGCAGTCGGAGTGTGTGACCAGTCGGCGCAGTGTCAAACACCACAGCACTAAAGTTCATTCCTTTCACCAACTTCATCACCTGAAATAAATAAAGCAATGGATATTAAGTATTTATGACAATATACCATGCTGGTGATCAAGCAAATATAAATTGGGCCATTTATCTTCTGTGGTCCACTCTGGAATGAATGCGGATGTGGTTGATGATATTTTCACATGCCTGCCATGAGACAGAAATCAATAGCTAAATTTCGATGTTTTTGGCTCATTTTACAAGCCAAATTATATGATAATAAGATATTTCTTTGGGATGTAACTTAAAACGATATAGTCTTTATTTGATTCTATGAACAACTTAAAATCCAGTAATTAATGAAAATACTAAATGAAGAAATTCATAGTATGCATACGTCTTGTAAAAATAAAAAAATTGTAAAAATACTATAAAATGTGATGATGACATAATATTTAAAATGCACAAATGTGATATGAAGAATTTAAGTGGATTTGCATATAATTACCTCAGCGTAGCTCATAGCCTCATCAATGCCAGGGAACGCCCCAACAATCTCCTGCATGACTCCCTTGCCGAGACGCATTGCCTCCGTCTCTCCCTCAAAATATTCTTCTGGCAGTTCTGTTATACCAACATTAGGATCTATCTCCATAGCAAATAGATTATCAAAACCTTTCACTTTTGTTGGTACCTGAAATCAATATTCTTTGTTGATATGTGAATGAAAGTAAATTACACAGTAGGTAGATTCTGATAAATTACTTGACAGTAATGTACTCTTGATTTTAGTGTTGATTCCATCTTGATACAGTAAACCTCCAAGTTGAAATGAAGTTGTATTCTCATAAAATGCTAAACTAACATCAAACACATTCTGATTGGAAAAAACTCTAAAGATCAAAGTTGTTTGACATATTATACTATGTATTTGCTGCTTGATAGGATCTGGCCCGGATCAAAGCCGGTCAATGTTGAACATAGCAAAATCAAGGTAAAGATGTTGCAATACAAACCTTCGAGAACTTTTGATCAAAAGCATCGGATATATTGTGCGCAGGGTCCGTGGAAATAATTAAAACCGACTCTCGAACTTTAGAAAGTTGAACAGCCAAACTACAGCTGAAAGACAAATTTACAATGAGTGTGACAGGCACAAAGTTGATCAAGTAGCACAGTTTGTTGTTGTTTAAGATAGTTACCTGCATGTAGTTTTGCCCACGCCACCTTTTCCACCAACAAATATCCATCGTAAAGAAGTCTGCTCTATTACATTCTTTAGAGAAGGCTCTAATGGTTCGAAGTTACTTTCATCCATTTTAGCCTACAACATAAAATGTTTTTTTATAAATTATGAATAGGAGCAAAATATAAGCAGTAAAGGTTGATTTTATATAATTTAGTGATTAAAAAGTACCAAATTTTATAATAAATTTACAAAATGCACGCACAAAACGCACAAAACACACGTAAATTTAAATGACAAATTTCAATGAATCTGTGAATCATGACAGCAACTGTCATTTGTCAATGACGTCATCAGATTTTTTTCATACATAGGTAATTCTTTGCATTGCACATTAATCTTCATAGTTCATGCTATTTATTTATACAAGTTGTCGGCTGAACACTTTATATTTCCATAGTTTTTATATAATATAAATATAATTTTATTATAATAATCAATGATAATAATAGTGTGTCTTCTCTACTCAGACTTCAGAGTAGGTGACGTCTCTAGCAAGGTCTACCGACTACCGTCTAAGCAGTCTGGACTCTGGACTATAGCCTCTCCCAGGGCTTCAAATACCGATATTATATTTTCATAACGTTACTTCTTCAAGGCCATAGATAACGGGATGAAAATTTACCGATACTAGAAATAACGGTAAAAATTGACATTAATAACGGTAATGTAGGAGAGGCCCTCTCCTACATTGATTTGCCATTTGCGTTGTGCTTCATACTTCCTAGACACTGATCTCAAGTGCTAGAAAAAAATATGTCTAAAAGAATGTCATTTGTCAATTTGACAGAAATTCTGCGAAAATTTTATAAACATTGCGCTTCTTGAAAATCGCATGTTCGTCGCCAAAAGCGCCAAAATAATGCATTTATTTTCGGAAACAATATAAAAGACATCCATCCTTTAAATGATTTCTCATCGACACGTTAAAGAAAATACCCCAAAATCACTCTGTGCAACCCGTGCAACCCATTACACTGTGTTATGAACTAGATAGTATTTCGGAGAAACAAAAATGTTTTATCGCGTGTTGAAGTGCCGCTTGATGTTTAAGTTCTGTATTCTAGCGGCAATAGTTATTTTAATTTACTGTCTGTATTTTCATTCACACCATAAGTTGTATCCGATCGCACCTGTGACTATACCTCCTGGATTGACACACTCCCACAATTCGAGGCACTTATCGAAGTCCGTGACTATTGTGTTTCGCCAGTTCGAAGATTTCGAGAACGACATCGCGGAGAGTGTACAATCGTTCGTGGTAGCGTATCCGAACATAGCGATCGTCGTTTTATGCGAGCGAACGCAGTATCCGCCTTTCCAGTTTTCCGCAACAAATCAAACACTAAAGAACGTCAGGATCGTATCTTTGGAGTTAAAATTGGATAAGTCCCCGCACGATCTAGATCCATTAACTTATATAACCACAGAGTATGTGCTATTCGTGCCTGATTCAACGAGGGTGTCCAGACGGGTTTTGCAACAGATGTACCTAGCTGCTACGACATACCCGGCACAGGCGATAGCTGTGGCCACTGGTAATGCACACCTGATATGTCAACATGTGACTTGGAACTATGCTGACTGGACGCTGCTTTACCGTAAAGATGCTTCAGGAAAACTGTGTGATGCTGTCCACGGCCAGCATGTGTTAATGGTCAAAAACTCTATCCTACAGACATTGCCTCAACCATTCATCTTTCCTTTTCCAGAGTCGTTATATTTACAACTGACTGTTAAGAAAATTAAGGTATACTTAAGTTGCTTTATTAATGAAATAATAACAAGCTTTTACTAATAATGTTGAAATCAATTCTAGATTGAATAAAAAAATGATAATTTTATGTTTCAGGTCCAAATTATTGAAGGTAAATTTGGTGCTGGCAGGAGCGTGTTAAAAACTCCCGCATCAAAGCAGAAATCTAGTAGACGTAATAAAGATTACCGGCTCTCACTGTACAAGGACTTAGGAGTAAAAGTAGTTGTTAGAGAAGATGGAAGGATGCAGTGGTACGGGTGTAAAAAAGAAACACAGGTAAGTATGTCATGTTTCTATTCATTAAAAATTATTTTATAACGCCAATTTTAATTCTTCAACTCCGAAGCGGCCACATACGACCGCAAGAACAATAGATTTCTAAGAATCCGCAACAATAGATTTCTAAGAATCCGCAATCAAAGCATTATACCATTAACAACTAATATGAGAAAATTAAAGCAAAATAATTGTTAAATTAACTGAATATTATTTTCATCCTAATAAAATAAAAAGTATTTTATGTAATAATGTCAAATATTATGGTAAACAAGGGTACAAACTGTGGCAGAGGCAGTTGATATGTTGATTTTATTTAAGTTGATAGGCTTTCAAAGCAGTTATTCTGAATTCTGCTCCAGACTTATGAGAGTAGTTGTTATGTTGTTAGTATAATTCTATCTGAGTAAAAATTCGTAATATCTATGTCTGTGTAACCTATAAGAACTCTGAATTACATATTATATTGCAATCAGTTGTAAATATTTTATTAATAATATAATAATATTTCAGCGGTGCTTCCCACCTGTACAAGGCACGCCGTCATACGTGTTGTCGGGTCGGAACACACCGCCGTGCTGTCGCCGCAACATCCGACGCACCGTGACGCACGTGTTGCGCGTGTTGACGCAGGCCGGCGCGCGGTGTTGGCTGGAGACTACGTCATTACTGGGCGCGATTGTCAGGTAGATCAATGATTTAACAAACTAATAGTAAAGAAATAATAACCATCTATTCCTAGCAAAGTAAATGTTTATTCTAACCCGTGTAAACTCTAGGCTGTAGACATTATTGACTAAACTGTCATTATTAGTTGGTTTTCGGTAAAGACGTGGTTAAGAGTTGGCTTGCCAAGAATGTTAGCCAATAAAAAGGTCGCACTGAACATTATGTGGCATTAGTTCAGGGCTAAGGCCTAAGAGACTGGGCGGCAATCTCACGACGAAAACCGCCGCTTTACAGAACATTTTTCGCAAATCGGCAGTATGGCAATGACTATTTACAACTTTATGTATTTATTTTACAGTAGCGACCTCCTACCGTACGTCGAGTATGCGGAAATAGGGATCCACAGCGCTGACGTATCACGAGTGCTATGGCTGCAGCGAGGTGGCGCAGACAACGACGGCTACGTATGGGAACGAGCGACTAAAGGACACTACTACAGAGTGGCCTACTCCGCTACTAACCGAGTGTATGTGCTGATATTGCCGTTTGCGGCGAGGAATGGGACTATGTGGCCCGCTGACTGGGTCATGGCGCATCAGAGAGAGTTCCATGAGAGGCATTTGCACCCGCTGGCTCAGGTAGTTATTATTTTCATTTATTAAAGAGGTGTCTAAACACACTAGGCTGAAGTTACGCGGCGTAAATTCTGCATGATTACGTCCGCAATATCAAACGCATACAAAATACGGACGGAACGCGACAGAATAGTGTGTCATCGGTAATTTAAAAATACATCACAGGCGGAATCATGCGGAATTTACGCCGCGTAACTTCGGCCTTTTTTTCTTTTTTTTTTTTATTGAGGAAGGGAAATGCATTACGCATCCCCCGCCCCCTCGGGGGTAGGGGCAGGGGTATGGTATGTCGGACTCCCTCCGCAGAGGTTTACCGACTAACTAGTTTAACTAGTTTAACTAGTTTAACTTCGGCCTAGTGTGTTTAGACACTAGAGACTGACTTTAGGCTGGTAATTTAAAAAATATGTATCTACCGTATTAAAAATATTTGCTCGCGAGTGTTCTGTTGCTGCTATAAAATTAAAAGATTTGTGTTTAACAAAGAATAAAACTGGTTATTTTTTCCCAATAAAATGTGCCTTGAACTTCAAAGTTTAAAGGTAAAACTAAGACTGCATTTTGCGCAGCTACACTGCAACTGAGCCCTAGCTCAAATGTCCCCTAGGTCCTAGGACATTTTATAAATTCGTAGACGGCGGGGCAAGATCAAAATTTTATGTGGGCAAGATATATTTTTGCATATTATGCATATTATTATTTTATTTACTCAACAAACTTGTTACTTTCTCAGATACAATTTGCTGGCCATCAGGCGCCGGCCCCTAACGACGCGCGCGCATTCCTAGACCACAAACTTGGACCAAACGCCGTCGAGAGATGTGAAAAGATCGGTCCAAAACTGCTATACTAGTCTACGCTTTTCATATTTGTGATAATAATGTTTAAGTTTTGTGACTCAAGTTGTGTGAGCAAGGTATGCAAGTTTTCATGTCACTAATCACTATGGTTGTAAGTTTTATAAGTTTGTCATTTTACTTTAACATTATGAAACACAGATCTAGCGAGGTTCGCGCTCTGCGTTTTTATGAAAAGATAATATTAATTTTGAATGATAAACAAGAAAGAGAGTTGTTTCAGTCTAAAGGACAAAACATGGCAATATCTTCAAATTATGGTTTTACAAAACTGATAAGTGCCTGTATGTTATGTATCTCCCCAAAACAATTTTGTTTTATAACTTTAACATTTTGACAATATTACAAAACATAATAATACAAAACATACAGCTTATGCCTTGTATTTAGTACTTTTTGTAATTCATCTAGGTATAAAGTATACTTTATATTTTTTACACAGTACTTGAGTAGAAATATTTGTGAAATTTATAAAAATTCTATACGTAAATAAATACGCGTGGCGTCTCCCAAACAGACGCGGACAGCGGTGGCGGTGGCGGCGGCGTTCAGTTGTTTGTACTGCCACCGCCACCGCGTGTGTCTGTGTCGTTCCTAGAACTCTCAAGTCATCCAACTGACCGCCGCCGCCACCGCGACCGCTGCCCGCGTCTGTCTGGGAGACGCTTAAATCTGTTCTGTCGGGACCGTTCATTTTGATGGGATAAAACGTAGCTAATGTCCCCTCTATGTCTTTGCCAAATTTCATCAGAATCGGTCCAGAAGCTTCGAAACCTATGTTGAATAGGTAGTTAGGTACTCAATTGAGACATATAATATACAGAGTGTAACAAAACTAAGTGATAATACTTTAGGGGGTGTATGTGTTCCATAATATAGAGAGTTCACTGTGAAAGTAGCAGCGCTGAAAGACTAAATAATTTTTCACCTTTGTATGAGCAAGCGCCCCGGCGCGACGTCACGAGTTTCCCCATACAAAAGTGAAAAAAATATTTGGTCTTTCAGCGCTGCTACTTTCACAATGAACTCTATACACACCCTAAAGTATTATCACTTAGTTTTGTTACACCCTGTTATATTTTTTCTAAATACTTAATTTATGTAAAAATACGTGCAATACGCTAAAAGAATCTCACTGCTATTGTACTTATAGAAAATATATTGTAATATTGTTAACTGATACTGATTTCATAATGTTTTGAATTTTGATCTCTATTATGTCTAGTCAATAAGAGAATTTAGACTAAGGACCATTAAAAATGGTATTTGTTTTGTTTATAAAAGTTTATCGATTGTAAAGAATTGGTACATAATAATTGTTAAAAGTTAACCGAAAGGTTTGTTTCACAGTTCTTACAACAACAATACTTTACTAGAGGATTGTGAAACATACCATAAAATAATATGAGAACATTATTTATAAATTAATGTAGTTTCGGATTTGGTTATGTTAAGACGTAAGAGCAATAAATTAAGATAGCAGCGGTTAGGTCGCGGCGGCCGGCCTAGCCGCTAGTGCACTATTGCTCTAAAAGAATAAAGATTGATTTGCATTTGTAGAATATAAGTTATTTTAAGTTTCTTTTGTTCATTTCATGAAACAAATACTGAGGTATTACCATTATGCCCATTTTGAAGTTTATCATGTGTATAGCAATAAATGAATTAAAACGGTATAAGTTTGGTGTTTTATTTTAACAATGCAATTAAACTACTAGAGCTTATAATTACAAAACAATTAAAATGCATCTCTAGTCGCTACTACAGAATTACCCTTCAAGGATGACACTATCTTAGTAGCCAGTAGGCCTTTATTGCTGTAATTTCATTTATTCGGAAAGTAATTTTTAATTATTTGAAAGTATAATATTATGTACTATAACGTACTTATGTAGGTACTATAACGTACACGATAATTCATTGTCTAATCATCCTCGAATTTTTCTTCCACGACTCCCGTTTGGAAAGGCGGATCTCGAACCAAACTTAGTAATTTGTCAAGTTTCATTATCTGAAAAAATAAAATAAAACTGGTGCCAGAAATTAATTATAGTACCTACCTACACAAAATATAATTTAAATTTTAAATTAAGACCATCCACATTGTTCACTTCAAAATATCTCAAGTGGTCTTACTCGTAGGTTTTTCAAAAATATGACATAATATAGCTGTTTATATACTCAAAGAAGTAAGAACCAAGAAGATTATTAAGAGTGGGTTGCACCGGCTTACTTTATAAAATGAACTATAAAAATACAATGTATCTGTGCATTCAGTATTCACAGTCGCTAGTAATACATACAAGTCATAAAAGAGCAAGCCTACCTGCAAAGTTCTTTGATCAATTCCTTGCGCCTTCTTCGGTGGCTTGCACATAACTCTCAAATTCGGTGATAATTTAACTACGTGACATGTTCCCCTGTAAAAAAGGGATTTAAAATAAATAAAAAAAGCTAAAAAAGTAATTTTCTTTGATGCCCCCAGAGAGATTTGAACTCTCGACCCCTGGTTTACAAGACCAGTGCTCTAACCCCTGAGCTATGGAGGCGATGACAGTATTTACGAAATTATCGTTGTTTTATTATGTGCCGTAAAATCTATAAATCTGTGGCACGTTTTTGAGGCTTCTGCGGTCTGCCTTAAGTGCCTTTAAATAATTATGTGATCGAAGGTTTTTAATGTTAGTATGTATATTTAAAACTTCATCTTAAGTTAGAATTCATATTTTTAAGTTCTTACTTGGTATCCCCACACACTATAACAGGGAGTTTGGGGTTGAAGTCAATTCTGGTGAGTTTCTTGGTCTTCTTGGAGACCACGGCTTGTACGCATATGGGTCTATATTTGTTCACATTCAGATCAAACACGTACACCTGAAAAAACATAAAATTATAAGTAAAGACTTGAAGTACCGTTGATCGCGGATTCTTGGAATGCTATTATTATTCTATTGTTAAATGTTAACGCGGCCGACTTGGGCCGTTCGGGAGTTGATAGGTTAATGTTTTTATACAAATAGCTTCGAAGATAAATAGCATCAGACAGACAGCCATTTTCTGGGTATTGCTATTATATTTATGAAGGAGTTTTAATCTTGTCAATTTTACAGGCTACAGCAGCAGCATCGAGCTTTTAGACGACTTGCATCCGATAGGTTGGCCAGCGAAATCAGAAATATCATATCTAGGCCCACTTGCGCCAATCTGGGTTAAAGTTAACTCTGAGTTAAACATCATGTCATCTCTATCACTGACTTGGTGAGTGACAGATATGACATGATGTTTAACTCAGAGTTAACTTTAACCCAGATTGGCGCAAGTGGGCCTTAGGGAATTAATAAAACGCTGCGACACTTTAGTTATGAAATTCCATACAGATTAATGATATTATAATACTAGGTACTAACGGGTATCTAACTAGGTACCTAACTGATATCATTGTCGAAACTATACGAGCCACATGGTGTTATAACGAAACACAGTGATTACTGACTAGTGAATAGTGAAATTTAGTGATGACACTTTAGGGTGTGTGTGTGTCCCTTAGTTATAAGATACTAGCTGTCCCGGCAAACGTTGTTTTGCCATTTAAAGTATATTTTATCATCAGTTGATACATGTTTTACCCCCTCTTTTGTCCCCTAAGAGGGTGTGGGGGGGGAAGGTCATACACCAGATGTTAAGTTGAAAAACACAGTTAATACCTAATATGAAGTAAGTCCACTAAAGAAAAAAGTTGTATACAAAATCTGACCCCTCTTTGGTTCCCAGAGAGGGTTGAGAGGGGAGGGGGGGAGGATTTTTATACACCAGATGTTGAGTTGGAAGAAGACAAATATAATATATCTGTGAAAACCGTATGCAAATCTGTGAAAACCGTATGCAAATCGGATCAGTAGTTTTCGTGTTAAAGAAAAAAGTTTGATACAAAATCTGACCCCCTCTTTTGTCCCCTTAGAGGGGTGGGGGGAAAAAATTTTATACACCAGATGTTAAGTTGGAAGAAGATAAATATATCTGCGAAAACCACATTCAAATCGGATCAGTATTTTTCGTGTGATGCTGGAACAAACATACAGACAGACAGAAAGAGAGACAGACAGACAGACAGACAAAAAACTAACCACATTTTTGGCTTCTATAGCGATGTAGTGACAAAGGTGTAATTTCGGGTGTCATTTCATATCTTAATTTTCATTTCTACAACAGAATATTGTCTTCGTCCCGCACGCGCTTTGGTGACGCCCACTATCGTAATATTTTAATTTCGCCATAATTTCAAAACCAAACGTCCAACTTTAATCATTCAAAGACCAAATATTATCTACATAAACTGTACTTAGTGATAAAATAATTTATTTTGATAAGGATTAATAGCGTGAGTAAAATATATCCGTTTAAATTTAGTCCAAAAAAAATTCAGGATTTTTAAATAAATAAATGGTTATTGTGCCTCACTCGACATAGATAGGTATAGTGTGTCGCGGACTTTTTTGTAGATATTTATAAGAGCTACAATTACTTAGAACATTTTATGGTTCTATCTTTTATAGTTTAGGCAGCGTACGCAAAATAAGTAACTTTTCTAGCTGATTTTTTACACCTTGCGTCCGAAAAACTCAAATATCTTACGGAACCCTACTTTTTTCCAAAATAAAATGTAGCCTATGTTCAGCAGAAATAATGTGAGATTCCAATAGCAAAAGAATTTTTCAAATCGGTCCAGTAGTTTCGGAGCCTATTCGACTCAAACAAACAAACAAACAAACAAACAAACAAAAAATCAAATCTTTCCTCTTTATAATAGTAGTGTAGATGTAGATATATTATGTACAACGTGAAATTTTAGTGATTGTTTTCCCGCAGCAGAACGATTTACCTATAGTAGTACTATCGAACCATGCATGTTATTTTTTGAAAATAAAAAATATTTTGTATGACGTACTATGGAAACTTTATGCTGATAGGCGCGAGTTACCTACTATTTAATTCTAACTTTTAATTTTAATTTAATTTTATATATTTTATATGGGTTTATTGCCTGCAATAAATGATTATTATTATTATTATTATTATTATTATTATTATTATTATTATTATTATGGACCCGACCGATTTTTTTTTTGATTTGAACAAAAAAAACTTTACAAATCTATTGTACTACTAAGATAGAATCATTTCACTGCGGGAAAACAACCATTAAAATTTCACACTGTACAGTGTACTGTGAAATTAGCCGCGTTGAAAGATCAATAATTAGTAATTACATAGTTTTTTAGGTAAGATTTATTTAGAGTTATATTATGGGCAAACGCTCCAGCGAGATGAATAATTCTTCCAAACAAAAATTAAAATGTTACTCTTTCAGCGCTGCATTTTGTTACACTGTAGAGCTAAATCTAGATAACCAAGCAATTTAAACATGAAACGCAAGTTGAAATCAATATTTCGATGGCTAATGAATTTTCTATCAGACGAACATTCAATGAATAAAAGTGAACCTTAAATCGTTACCATAAGGGTTACATCAGGGTTAAAATAGCCCTGAATAGTATTTATAAATACCTAATTTGTCACGACATTCGTGCGGCTTACTCATTAAGTTAACTTTGTGCTTTTTATGTAATTACTTTAAAGGGAAAGTTGTACTGGTTGCATTTGCATATCTACGCATAAACAGGGAATTTATGATTTGATTTATTTTGAACGTATTTTATGGGTCTTGCCTCTTAGAGCCAGTCCACACGGCGCGGCGCTTCGTCGCAACGCACACATGACGGACAGCAGCCCCCGAGATGAAACGGGGGTGTTGACGTTAAGAGCATACACTACAGCCGTTTTTCCATGCAAGCGTTTTCCCCTGTTTCCTCCCTGGATAATGCCGGTAGAGTTATAATTTTTTCCTGAATATCTACGGCCACTAATACAATGTCCCTATATATATTTTCTTTTTTTTTAAATTTAATCATTAAAAAAGATATGAACGTTCAAAAACCCAAAAAAAATGGCCAGATTTTTCGCTGTGTTCAAACATCCAGGAAGCAAATGTGGCTCGATAATTACAAAAAAAAAATTAAACATAGGAACACAGCTCAAGCCTTGCTTTAATTTTTAATTGGAGAAGAAATCAGGGGACAACGAATCGTTCATTTTCTGCAGTTGTCTCTATCGCGCTCTGCGGTATAGGCTTGAGGTAAGGGAGACAGCAATAGATATTACAAGTACTTTTTTTCATTTCTCTTGACCTTGGAGTATCCTCTTAAATCTTAATACTGCTTGATGTTTCGTAATATCGCTGCGATGGCGCCGCGCCCGTGTGGCCGGCTATGCATCAAAATATTTGCAACGCAACGCAACGCGCTGTGTGGACTGGCTCTTAAGTCGTGACTTTTGTGTTTTGCAATTTAAGAATAAGGTTATTGTCTTCTCCCGAAGAGCGCAAATTCTTTTATCGCGCGGAAATCAACATTTTTCGGGCCTCTATCCTTTTAATCTTTTTCTGACTCTAATGTCCCTACCGCATCAAAATTAGTTCGGCAGTAAAAGAGTAACAGGCTCGATATAGCTATTTAGCCGCTCCGGAGTCCGGGCATTTTCGCCGACCTTTACATTCAGAAAACCATAAAATTAATAATGGGAGGAATATTCTAACTATCCATTCCCCAGACTCAAAGTATGTGCAATGCAAACCAAATTTCAACAAAATCGGTTCGGCGGTTTTAGCGTGAAGATATATCAGACAGACACACTTTCGCATTTATATTATTAGTATGGATTATTAGTATCACATCTTCCATCCATTCAGGATATACGTTAAACACACATAGCCTTCCAAAACCATCACCCTTCCTGTGTAGTCGGTTAACTGACCTTGCCATCAGATGTGCAGGCTGCGAAGACGGTGCTGGAGTATGGCGCCCACTTCACGTCGCCCACCGGTGAACCCAACTCGAACATAAACAGTGGTTCGCTACGAGATAAATATGACGTATTATTAAAGGTATTATTGTAGGCTGACTTGCAGATTTTTTTTTATGAAAAAAGGGGGCAAACGAGCAAACGGGTCATCTGGTAAACAACTACCGTCGCCCATGGACACTCGCAGCATCAGAAGAGCTGCAGGTGCGTTGCCGGCCTTTTACGAGGGAATAGGGTATTAGGGTAGAGGAGGGTTGGGAAGGGAATAGGGGAGGGTAGGGAAGGGAAAAGGGTAGGGGATTGGGCCTCATGTAAACTCATGACTCACTCGGATGAGTGGAGGACTTGGACAAAGTTCAGCAAAAATATACTCACTCCCTTCCTCTCCCATCCTTCCAAATCTCCTCTTCCAAATCCTCCCAAATCTTGATCCTCCAATCGCCAGCGCAAGACGCGTAGATGGTATTATTGTAGTAGTTGTAGCTGATGCGATAGCCCGGCATGTGGTGGGCTTGAACGGAGTGGACTTAAGAGAAATATAACAAAGTTCAGCAAAATACTCACTCCCTTCCATCCTCCCAAATCTTAACCCTCCAGTCGCCAGCACAAGACGCGTAGATGGTATTATTGTAGTGGTTATAGCTGATGCGGTAGACCGGCATGTGGTGGGCTTGGACGGAGCGCACGTAGTTGCGGTTGTATTTGAGCGAGCAGGTGTGGATCATGCCGTCTTCGGTACCCACCATGAAGATGTCGGCTTTCTCCGGGTGGAAGCAGAGGCAGCTGCCGCAACCTGGATGGAGTTGGAAAGGTCTATATAAACCAAAAGCAACGAAAAACTTTGAGGTCATAACGATTAGGCAAACGTAGAAGGATGCTTTGCTGCTCGAGGCAGGTTGTTTGAAAAAGGTGGCGGGCGGCAGGGAACTAAGGGCAACTAAGGGCTGCCCTAGATTGATCGTATGTTTATGTACAGAGATAGGCTAAAGATGACAATGATGAAAAAAAAGCTGGCTGATCCCGTGATTGTTTATCAAATTAAAAATAAAATATTATATGCATCGGATGGAAATGAAAAGTTGGTCCTGGGCCTAATCTTTTGCCAGTCGTCTCAGTTTTCACTGTTACTGTTTCTTGTGCAAGAATAATTAACAGTGTAGTGTGTTTTTGCGCTACAAAATCCGCATTCGTATTTGCCTGGTTTCAACCACCGTCACCCAGCAACCTCACCTTAAGAACTTAATACTCACTATTAATATTCAGCAGAGTCCCATCAGGTCCAGGCGGCGGTTGTGTGGGTGGAGCGAGCGCGATCACAGTAGTGGCCTGCAGCTCGCCGGGTAATACAGCCCATTGGACCACGCGACCGTCACTGGATATGGAGAAGAAGGACGCTTCGCCGTCGATAAGACGAGCACCCCAGCGGATCTTGATGAAGGAGAATAAAATTGTGGTTAAAAGACTGGAGGTATTTCATGTAATGAATTTGTAGTAGAAGGCGAAAGCATACACATTCATGCAGAGTGTGCTCTCGCCAATTTTTTACTCTCAGTAGACATTGCAAAGGAATCTGCTAGCAGACGTTTTGTACAAGTCCTATTTTGTTACGGGAAAAATATAATTATAGGTTTAGAATTAACATAGCCATGAAATAAACAAAGCATTTAAGTTGTAAGACGTGTCTTTTACGTTTTAGCATTAGCAGGCTTATTGACCTGATAAATTAAATAGGCTTGGCCAACTAAATTGTAGGATGTAACTTACATTCTATCTTCTTCTACATTTTTCTTAATGTTTTTTGTTTTAATTATCCTGGATAATTCAGACTAGTTAAAATAAAAATTACCTCCCAAACAGCGCTGCTGTGTTTGTCCCTCACCGAATCAGACTTGTACTGGTACGATGCCTCTAGCGTCAGCTGTGCGTTGTATACCAATACATTTCCATCGTAGCAGCCTGAGAAAAAAAGCGAAAGCTTTAATATGTCATCACCCATCATCGTGAGACGTCATTATCACCACTATTATAGTGGAGCTGCTAGCTTTAAAGTAGCAGTTTGGGAAACGCGAAAACCTTGTACAGATAATCTGGTACAAAACGGCTGATAAGAAAAAAGCAGAGCTAAGTCTATAAAGATGAGGCATTTGGAGTAGTTTCAGCAGCAACTGAATGGAGATAGGAGCCATATGGCTAAATGAAGTAATTCAAATTTCCCTTTCTTGAAATGGTTCTTTTTACAAGTAAAATATGTCAGCCCAGTATAATTAAGCTCAAGGGAACTTTTGGCCACTTTCTATACTTAATAATGAACGCAACTTTCAATGCTACAATGACGATCCTAATATAACTCTTTGCATCCATATTATTGCATGATAAAATATTACCAAACTCTTACCAACACAAATCAAATATGGCGTCTCTTTATACACATCCAGGCAGATGACGGGCGAGTCTGTGAGGACGGAGTACTCGGGGTAGGCGGGGTTCTTGATGCTGTACAGGCACAGGCAGCCCTGCTTCTGTTGCTGTGTGAAGTCCACTGAAACATACGAGTAAGGGCCGGGACCCAATAACATGATACGACGTCGTGTCATACCACGACGCGGCGTCGTTTCACGATGCGACGTCATGTCGCGGGAATCCACGACGAGCATCGTAAAAAACTACGACGCGACATCGTGACGTGCCACGATATACGACACGACGTCGCGTCGTAGAAACTCACGTAGAAATTCAAAGATGACGCATCGTGAGTTTTGTATTGTAGTAAGGATCAGTCAATAAAAGCTTTCATCCGTAATTTTAATCACGGGGTGAGCTTTTAAATTTAATACGAAAGGAATTGACAAAAAAGCAGAATCTTTATTCACAGCAAGAAAGATTTTGGAGCTCTGGTTTTATTTTGTCTACTCACGTGAGCCATAAGCCACCGCAAACAGATCCTGGTAGTGCGGGTTCCATTGCAAATCACACACGGCATGGCTGCGCATCGGCTCGAACTGGAACCGCCATAGTGGCAGCAGCGAACCCATACCGTCGCGGAACTCATCCGACGGATCGTCCCAGTAGCGGTAGTCTTGAGCTGGATGCAGGAGGAGAGGATGATGAAGTCAATAAGGATGGTGATTATGATAAAGATGTTATTGAAGGTTGAAGAAAAAATATCACAAAATAACAATGATGTTGGCCATGTTGCATTACTATACTGATACGGATGATAAAAATGGTTTTGTGAATAACAAAAAAAAAAATGATGATGAAGATGCTACTGATAACGAAACATTTCGAAAAGAAACTTAAGATTTTAGCATAAAAGTGTCACGCTTTTGAAGATACTTCGTTTCACGTGAGTCGTGACTACAGAATTATCTTTTGAAGACAATTATTCTATGGTAGCATAATGAGTGATAAGAGACTGAGAATATGGGAATCTGTAAAGATGATAATATTAGGTTTGGTTGCAATAACAATCTCATACTATATTCATTTCAAGTATTTTGAAAATAGCATAAGCATCCTATCAAAAATTTAGTCAAGCCAATAAATATTACCTATATCGTCGTAAATGTTCTGGTTGACCAGTCGTTCTAGAACAGTCCACGCCTCGCGAATTCTCTGAGCCAGTTGCTCGTCGTGTATCTCCTGCTCTGACTTTTTGTGCTTGGTCGTCTTCTTGCGAAGCTATCATAGTTTGGTTTGACATTAGAAAAGTATAAAAATAACAAGGTTATGAAAGATGTGGAAGTCACGTGACAGACAACTTCTGCACAAAATGTGCCGAAAGACCGATATCACGACTTTACAGCGAAAGAGCGTGGCACAACGCTTATATTTTGCTTTCGCGGTAAAGGGTGTGGGAAGGGGGGATATGTCATATAAGGATGTAGGGATGTTTAGTTTAGGGAATGTAGGGAACGCGTATCGTAACAAAAAAAGATTTACAAGAAGTTATGTAACTCCTTCTATGTTGCAGTATCCAAAGTCCATGGGCTGTTGCCTAAAATAGCTGCTGCTGTTATTGAGTCTCGTAATATGAGAATTACTCGTTTTGGTTTCTCCTCTTCTTTTTCCTTCTGTTTCTTGGCGAAGTCCTCCTGATAGAAGTCGTAGATGATGCACTGTAGCGCCGTGGCTCCGTAGTTGGCTCGCGGTGGGGGCGCAGTTTGTGTGTCAACTGACTAAAAACAATAAAACAATCTTGAAAATACTACCTCATATTTCTTTTACTTTACTTTTGATTTATTTCGTTGCGGGTCTCATATCACAGTTTGAGTACACTGAGGAACTCAGCGAAATACTGTTTTCTATACATTTTTTGTCAAGCTACTTTTCTGACATATCCGTCTTAAGGTGCCGATTAGCAGCGAACGACATAAAGCGGCAGGAAACGACGTGTCGTCGCGACACTACTGGTTTCTATGTCTTTCTATGAAAGTGTCGCTAGATTCGTGTCGCAAGCTGTGCAGGGTATTTCATGAAGCACATGAAGCGGCTCATGTAGCCGGCTTACCTTACCGTGTAGTAACTTAAGGCTGCGTTTCTACTGACGCAGAGCGGGGCGGAGAGGAGCTTAGCGGTGCCTGAATTGACCAATCACCATGCTCGCAATCTCCGCTCCGCTTCAATGGAAACAGCACGAGCGGGGTCGAGCAGAGCTGAGCGGATATTCATAATAAAAATACAGCGAGGCGATGCGGTGCGGAGGACAGTGAGCATTGGGGTGCAGAGCGGAGGACAGCGGGGCGGTGCGGAGCGGTGCGGAGCGGTGCGTGACTCGCTCGCAGTGCCTCAGTTAATCATTCAATCAATTCCAAAAGTATGCTCCGCTCGGCTCCATTCCATTCCACTCCGCTCCGCTTCGGTGGAAACACTGACCACTTTTCACCGCCCAGCTCCGCGTCAGTGGAAACGCGGCCTAATTTATAATTACCCTGGAAGGATTATTGTATGTGAGAGCAGCTCGCTCACAGAAGTTGAACTGATTGGCCAACTTCTTGACTCGTGGTTTTATCACTATGTTCTCTTCGTCAACATCGGGCAATTCTTCTTCCTCTGCCAGAAAAAAGTTATTACTATTGTCCGCAACTTCGTTGCACAACATAATATGATTTCAGATGACTTTAAATGGCAAAACACTGCAGTATCATCGCACGCCATGAAAATTATTGTCTCTGTGTCTAGCGAGTTAAAATTTCTAGGATACTGCTAAGTAACCTCTATTGTATGATATTTTATTTTTTACTGTGATATTAGTAATATAACTAAACAATGCCCGTAACTCCGTTGCGTTTAAATTGGTTTGTCGCGCGGGAACCGCACATATTCGCAACAAAAACTATTATACCCACAGACATAGATCATGATCTATGCTGTGATTATACCCGACTCTCAAAATTAGTTAGCCGTTTTAGCATAAAGAAATCACAGATATACTGGCATTTATAATATTAGTACTAAGGATGTTAGTGCTTACTTTCTTCAGGTACTGCCTCCTCGGCGTTTTCATCAGCAACTTCTTTCTCCTCGTCTGCCGCTGCTTCTGGTTCCTCCTTAGTTTCTGGAGCTGGTTCCTCCTCTTCTTCGCGGACATCCTCTATATGCACATGATAAATATTACATACAGAAAATACTAATTGAACTGCCTGTAACTTCGAGATTATATATATTTTGAGATATACCTTCCGGCTTAGCTTCTTCAGCAGCCGGCTGTTCAGCCTCCGGTTCTTCCTCCTCCTCTTCTTCAGCTGCTGACTTCTTCACTTTAACCCGCTTCGGTCCAGCGTCATCGAAGCTCACCATTCCTGGAGATATTTTAGAGGGGTTATTTTCACATAACTTAGGTACCTATGAGTATGTTGCCAGTTGCACAGAGAAGTAATTGAAACGTAAATGACTACTCAACTTTAATATTATGCACATTTTGATATAATATGACATATCGAGGTTTTTGACGGAAGTTTAGGTAAGTATCTATTTACTAATGTCAAAATTAACCTGACTGGTTAATTTTTGATAAATATATTAATATAGGATATATAAGCGCTGCTAGATATACTCCAATGAAACCTCTGGGCATAAGATGTAATCTTACCATATCCAGCAGCAACCTGCGCCTTCGCCTCATCCGAGTCCTTGCGTATCGCCGTACCCTGGTACACGTACAGCGGGTATGCCTTGCCGCACGTGGGTTTGGGTTTCGCCACGAATTTCCCCTGGCCGTAGTGGTAGGCGACCTCGTCTGGCACCCATTGTGGGTTTATTGTGGTGAGGACGCGGGCTATTTCCTCTTCAAGCTCCTAGAAGTATTCAACATTTTAAGTGTTAGGTACTTCCGATTTCAATATTAGATAAAAAAAAACTAAAACAAGATAATTATAACGTACCAAGTTTATTAGAGAGAAAACAAAATAAAGTAACGCCATTTATTAATTAAAACTCGTTAAGAATTGTTAAAACACCGAGGTAAGGTCTTTTATTTGAAATAGCTTTTTGCTTTGTTAAGCAATGTTTACTTTTAAATATTTTAATAAAAAATGCATCTATGGAAAAAATACTTACGGCATCAGCTAGCGGCAATTGATCCTCGGGTTTTATTAGTGTTTTTGGTTTCAACCACTCCAACGCCTCATCGTCAATGTTAGTGCGCGATTTTGACTGATCCTTCTGCTAAAACAGATATTTGGTAAAAATAAAAATATAAAAATTACCTAGAGATGTATTTTCTTAAAAAAACTCATCAAAGCCACGCGTAAGTACCTTCGCGAAATTGTTCTTATTTTGAATTTGGCTAACATTCGAAATTTTAATAAGAATATAATTTTACTTTTTTTAAAATGTTTTTATCACCACTGACTAAAGCTTCATAATATTAATTCGTTTGACGAGTTTTATTTAAAAGACGTTTCGTGTTACACAGAAAGCACAAACCTCTAGAGGCAATAATTCTTCGACTTTTAATCTGCTTATTAAAGATTTTAACATTTTCACCAAGCACGCGACATGGATGCCTATAAATGAATGAAGGGTTTCCAATTTTCGATATTTTATTTAAATTTTTATTACTTGTAATCATGGCAAATGTACAAGCGAGCAAAGCAAGCAAGCATTTTAAATTTTTTTTTAATAATAATAAATATTATTATTAATTCTTTTTTACACTCACAAACTTTAAAAATTCCATGCTATTTAACAGTAATATAAAAAATCCATGCGTTTCTTACAACACAGTAATCCATGCACAAATAATATTATAATTTTACAGGGGTTCTATTTCATTTTTTATGAATAGTTAAGTACGACGTTATTCAATTATTTATATTGAACTTACAGAATCTTCTTCGTCTGATGATTCTAGTTCTGTAGACATTTTTCTAAATAAACTAAGATATTTTATAACAATAAGTAGATACTCAGGTAATAATTTAGAAGTGAGTTTTTTTATGAGAACAATACTGCAGTAATTCCTTGCCAAAGCAATCTTCAACTAAATGTCTGAGGTGTTGGCTGCATTGCATTAGTTTGTAATCGCATTGTATAGTTTCAATGAAAAGTTTGTTTTAATTTTAAAATTTTCCCCGTTATTTTATTTTTTATTTTATTTGGTCGCCTATATTTTTCAATAACTTGGACTACTTGGTTGGATGGAAACTTCAATGGATAAAGCGTTGATTATTATTATAAACAGTATTATATGTATTTAAAAAAGTCTTTCTTCTGCAGTCTGCACGAATATTGTTTTTTAAGAGCTAGGTGCTGCTGCTTTAGTAGTTCAGCTACTTTGGACCCCTTTATAGTTTTTCAAACGTAGGTACTATTTGCGAGCTTCCAGGAAGTGCAACGAATATCGGAGCATATTTCGGAGTACAGCAGACTACACATACAAGCAATGAGGTTGAAACACTCGTTTAATTTCCGTTAAACAACACATGCGTAAGCAATGAGGTTGAGGCACCTAATGTTTCTCAATTTTATTACGGAATACACTTTTCTCTCCAACTGTACATGGGGTAATTTTCCCTAGGCGTGTCACCAGATTCTAATTAGTATGGTATCAACCAGTACCAGCGGCAGTCAGTAATATCCACCAGACTGGATGACAGCACGCCAACCGATCTAATAAGTATGGAAACCACAAGATGGACAGGTATTACTTTTGTATAATATTTTAAAATTGTAAAAAATAACACTTGAATTTGGAACGAATATGTAGATTGCATGAATATAATAATTATAATAGATTATAGAATTTATTATTTTCAAATGCCTCGAGTGGAGAACGTCCTTAATTCGAATAAACAACTCAATCGATTAACTAATAGAATATTATTCGTATTAGAGATTACACAGTGGGTATAACTTATAGACCTGCGGGACTAGCTTGATTTGAGGTGTTAAGTTTCAAAAATTCTAAAGTTTCTGAATTTTTGCACATGGATGTAGTGATGTCTAATTAAGTTATTTTTAAATTTTGTGTCATTTCTGATAATAGGTTTTTGAGAAAATCAAAATTTTGTAGTCGATTTTTTAAAATTTGTATAAAACTAGCTAGCAAAAACTTAACTTAAATATAACAATAGCATCATATCTAGATTAGTCTTCGGATTGTGTGTACCTTTTTTGAACCATTTTAGCCCCTTGCAACCTGAAATATTGCCAGTTATTTAAAACACTATCTAAAAAAATATTAGAGTTTCTGAAATCACAATAATTGGGATCAGGTCTATTAAATAAAGCCATAGAATAAATTTGTGTCAGATTCATCCACGATATTTCGAGATTTTAATCATTTTTATTTTTGTAAGCTCAAAACAATACGAAAAATATATTTTTAATTAAAGGCGTTTACATATTCAACATCCTAAAGAAGTAAGAAATATATATTTTCATTTTGAGTCCTTTTCACCAATTGCTTTAAAAATTAGAGACAAAAATATGAACAGTATGAAAGAACAGGACGAGTGCGAGTGGGAGACAGATCTCAGAGTAGTTCTGTCCTACCGTTTTTAGGGTCCCGTACCCAGAGGGTAAAATGGGACCCATTACTGGGACTTCGATGTCTGTCCGTCTGTATGTCTGTCTTCAGGCTGTCTGAGATACAGCCTTTAGACAGACGTACAGATCCACTATAGATAAATTTCTGTTTTTTTTTAAATTGTGTATTATCTATTTCGCAAAAGCAAAAATATAATAATGTTTTATCCGCGCGCTACGCTGATAGTGATACTGATAGTTTTCACCCGCGCACTTCACACCCCGGCCCCCGCACTCGCCCATCGCATTCAAAAATGTCAAAATTTTTCAATTTTGTAATAACTCTCGTAATCCTCGTCAGAGTCACAATAGACATAACTACCAGTAGTTCGACTGCAAAGAAACGGACAGGTTTCAATATCTGTCAAATTAGTCGGGTTTCACTAAGATTATGAACGGAATGTACCTTGCGATGGCTGATATAATTTATTTTTAAATATTTAAAATGAAGATTTCAAAATTGGATTCTGACAAATTTGATCGCATGTGCCAAAACACAAACAAAAATACGACCAAAGAGGAACACGCCCAGCGAATATGTCCTAGTTTTAAATTCATAGATAACAAGTTAACAACCCTAGCGACGAAAATCGTCGCTAGCAGAGCTAGGGTTGATCTACGAATTTAAAACAATGACATATTCGCTGGACGTGTTCCGCTTTGGTCGTATTGTTGTTTATGTTTTGGCATATGCGATTAAAATTGTCAGGTGAAACCTGACGAATTTAACAGATATTGAAACCTGTCCGTCTCTTTGCAGTCGAACTACTGGTAGTTATGTCTATTGTGGTCGGTGGTACGAGTTCGAGTACATAGAGTTCGTTCCCAGGGTTGTTACCAACAAATTAAATAATATTACATACTACAAATAATATTATGATATTAAGTATTAGACATAATATTATGTTTTTCACGATTGCATTATTTAAGCATTAAAAATAAAACATTTTAATTTGATATTTTCATATTTTTCATTAACAATACTCATGTGCCCCTAGCAGCGAATTTAGAATATCTTGTCTAAAGACTTCTACAGATTGTGCGAACCCGGTCCAGAGTGAAGTTGGTTTTCACAAGTTTGACATGTGCCTCGTGTTCAGGTTGTACAAATTTGACATTTTTGATGGTTTTGGACGGAAAATTTTGAAGACCTATCCATAGATACCCCACACGCATGGGTTAGATAATTTTTTTGTTTTAAGGTACAATTCCGTGCATCGCGACAGTCGTAAGCCGCGCGCGGCCGACGACTGTCGTCGGCCGCGCGCGGCTTACGACGGCTTACGACTGTCGGCTACTTGCTAGATCTCGTTCAAACCAATTTTCGTTGGTAGTTTTTATGAGATGTAGATCTAGAGTAGGTTTGTCAAAAAATAAGATATCATTTTTTGACGAACCTACCAGCTGCCAGCCAGTAGAGTCACCAGACCCATGTCCTCCATAAAGTGTCCATGTGTGAAGTGCCAGGGTAGTTATTGGGATGAACAAAGCGTGTCAATTCCACCAACGTGTCTGGGTTCCACATTTAAATAGTTTTACTGTTTTTAATAATTGAAAACAGAGTAAACAGGCGCTGTGTTTCGCCGAAAGAGTGAGTTTTCCGGAGGCCTAATCCCCTACAACCCTAGAGGGAATAGGGTTATAGGTTAGGGGAGGGACCCCTAACCCTATTCCCTCTTAAAAGCCGGTAACAAACCGACAGCGCTTCTGATGTTGCGAGTGTCAATAGGCGACGAAAGTTGCTTTTCATCAGATGACCCGTTTGCTCGTTCGCCTCCTTATTTTATAAAAAAAGTCTCACATAGTTGATCTGTCAAAACCATACATGTTTAGTTATTATTATTAATAGTATGCATCTGCGCGTCACGTTGCAGTCTAATTTAAGCTGCGCGTCCACTGGATCGGAATCGGAGCGTACGCAGCGTACGGATTTGTTACTTTGTATTGATTTATATGGTACTGCGTCCACTGGATATTGACCGGTATTCATGACGAAGACGTCTCCCACAGAGAACGCGTCATTCGGATTCCGAAGGTTTCAAATTCTGGCGTGTTAGATACTTATTCACGATGAATGACGATATTTTAATTATTACTTTTGTAGGAAAATATGAAGAACTTTATAATCTAAAACTTCAACAACATCATCATAACCAACTGAGGACAGACAATATTTGGGATGAAATTGGGAAATAATGAATTTCGTTTTCTCTTGTTTCTCTTTTGCTCTTCTGATAAAATACAGCTAGTTACAACAATATCCTCTATAATACAAATTCACGTTAACAGTCTATGACAGACTAAAAATAACTAATTAATTGCCTATGATGAATCCGAATGCAGTGGACACATCCCATTGGCATTTCGTAAGACGACATGCCGATGCGTACGCTCCGATCCAGTGGACGCGCAGCTTTAACCGTAAAACTTAAAAGGTAAATTGCGATTTGCGGCTTATGATTTATGACGTATTAAAAAAAACTACTTATCTTTATCCAAACGCCTGATGGCAACCCTACTTGAAAAAGTACTCAAACCAATTTAAGTTGTCAGTTTCATTTTACAAATAGAATAAAATTCAAATCGAGAATTTAGTGCGGATGACGTAGTAAGTAGTTTTTCTTCAACAACTTAAAATAATACATAAACTTTTAAAAAACTACTAATAAATCATAATGGTAGATTTTTTAGTACATATTAAAATATTGACTGAGCTTTAAGTTTCAAAATTAAGTTGAATGTTTGTGAAAATAAGATGCAAATTTTTTATTTCTTTCCCATCGAAACAATTATAAAATATGGTGTTTTCTCTTACACAAGCCCTTCAAAATATGATGTTGTATCTATGTTTAAAAATAAAATGGTTTGTGGCCTATTAACAAGTATAAAAATCAATTTCGCTTTACTTGATCATAAATTTTTCTTAAAATCGGGGCTGAAAAGGAACTAAATTTTGAAATGTGGTTTGCAATAGACCTTTTAATTGTAAATATGTGAACTCTAAAAACTTTAATTACTTTTTGTAGCTTTTACGGGATGTTGAAAGCAAAAATATAAATTTCTTCAAAACCCGTGGATGAAAATGACACAAAACTTTAACAGTAGCAGTTATCAATAAACTAAACCATATTATACCGGTTTTACAAACTCTAATATTTTTTCGACGCAATTAGGCGATGTTTCTAATATTTGCTAATTACTGGGAAACCCGTGGATGAATCTGACACAAAACGTGTCTGTACATCAGTTACTACCCTAGCAATATCACAAAAGCTAAATTTTAAACTTTAATATTTTTTTCGGCCTATAGCGACCAAAAATCAAAATCCCGAAATATCTCTGGAAGCTGTCGACCAAAATGACACAAAATCATTTTTTAGGTTTACCTAGTGGTCCCAAAACTATACGCAAAAAAATTAGAAACTTTAGAATTTTTGAAACCAAAAAACCTAGTCCTATCGGTCTATTATAAGTAATAAAATATTTACGACCCTTATTGACAATTCGGTAAAAAGACGCAAACGACGGATTCTATTCCTAATTTTCCTTATGTAGCAAAACTGGAGAGCGAAAATTATTGTCCTTTGTAGTTGGTACCTATTAACTTATAAGCACCTGAGATAATAGAACTCATATTTTTTGTTTTTTTTGCTCTGGCACGGGGATATGCGCTGGGCCGATAAAAAAATTCGAACTCTTCATCGCACCTTTTAATAATACATACAACATTCTCCTTGATGCGCAACAGCAATCTTTTTAACACCATCTATGAAGCAAGCCTTTGGAAGCATGCACAAACACATAATTTCACATTTAACACAAAATTACAATACAAGTTACAACACATTTAAATACGATTAACATTTGTAACGCAGAACATCACAGAGTAGGACAAACAAAGACATAATATTATGAACACAAATCTTCAACATTTTCAGGCTTATCATATTAATTTCAGACGAACTCCAATCAAGTAAGTATTAAAAAAGTTTTTATTTTTTTAAATATGATTCGCCTCGATTTACAATTCACAGACGAACACAAGTGGCAAGCAACTTCCACGTACTTACTCTTAGGCGTTTTAGGAGTAGGACTCCTAAAGATTTCTCGGTGGTCTTACTATGCCATAGTAATGGTAACTTTACCGGTTTCGTCCCTTGAGGGTTAGGCATCTAAATCAAGTATATTTGGTGAATAGTGGTTATTTTTCATATATTATAGAAATATTTATATGTCAACATTCATATTATACTTATGAACGTTTATTTCAAAAATTTATGGTAGAAACAGTAAGATAATAATTGATATAAAAGGGAAAGTGTATTTGTCTGTAATAAGCAGACACTGCGCTGGGACGATTTAAATACTAATTAGAGTCCTGGAGAAGGACATTGGGTAATTTTGTTCCGAAAATAAGCGATTTGTTTAATTGCTCTGTGTGTTAATCTTAGTTATCTAGTATTTATAATAATTAATGAAACAAACTGTTTATTAATAACATAATTAATTAAATTATACTCGTTAATACTTTTAAACTCTTAATAAAATTTTCACTCATAATATAAAAATAAGACATAGTAATGAATAAAAATTTAATTTTATGCATGATGTCAAAGAATAATCTCCTAAAAATAGGTAGCCACGTAATAAAGAACGCTCGTGAGAGAGAGAGGACGTCCATTGTGCCACCAAAACTTGTCGTTCACGAGACAAGATTTTACTTTTAAATTTTCCTTTTTTTATCCGACTACAACATAGTCCAAACAAGGAATAAATAAAATATTCCAACATAAGGCTGCGTTTCCACCAAAGATGTGTTGCGAGGAATGTTTTTTTAAGATCCAATAGAATCGCTGCGCTGAGCGAGGTCACGTCAATGAAGCGATTCTATTGGTTCTCAAAAACACACTCCTCGCAACTGCACATCTCTGGAGGAAACGCAGCCTTAGCATCTAAATTCTAAACTACCCATCCGATTTTAACACATTACGAGGTGTTAATTTTTTAAATACTGGCCATTTAAAAAATTAACACCTCCACCTCCACCACACCTCCACCACAAAAATTTAAAATTGACACCTTTATGGCCTATGAGCATTGCGTTAAAGTTTAATTATTATTAATTCAAATGTTAATTTAGAATTATTAGGTATGTAATATGATAAATAATGGAACTTATATTATAATATTATTATTAGTTAAAACTAGTAGAAATCTACGCCGTAGCTGTAGATCTACGGGATCTACGAGAATCTACGAAGACCTACGAAGATCTACGAAGTTCTACGCTTTACGTTGGTCGAATCGCAAAATAGGTAAAATAGCTGCTTTCTACTATTATTTTTCTTGCATAGCATAGCTATTGTTAAATTCTATATTTGAACATATTAATAATAATAGATTTCAATTAATTATTTTTTGGATTTAGAATTTTTAAATTAATAATTTTAAGTATTACTTATCCCAAAGTAGTGCGAAATATTATATTATAGACCAGCATCTTTTAATAATTAGATTAGATAATATATTTATGTAAGGTATTGTATGATATTCAGATGTTGAAACTATTTATCACGCAAATAATATTTGGGGATTTCTTCACAATCATCAGTTATTGTAACCTAACTCATATTACTTAACTTCAAATGTGCACCTCGTAATAAGAGCTATGACAGGTAGGTGCCAACTGCCAAGTTTATTTAGCTGCGTGTTGTACTTACAAAGTTTTTAAAATATAAATATTATAATTAATTATAATATTTTTAAGAATTTACCAAAGAATTTACCTAATAAAAAGAGTAACACATTCTGGGAAATTATATTAATAAAATTATATTGACTTAAAAATATTTTATTCTCCTTCATCGTCTCGTATTTAAACAACTTTAAACTAACAATTTACTTCTGATTTTAAAATATTTAAATCTTACTTTTCCGTTAGTAGTAAATAAATATTTTGTTTCCATACCTTTTTAGGCATATCAAAAATCCAGCAATATTATGTTCTTTTCGAAATATTTTCGAAAATAACTCGAAATTCTTGGAATCTTGAATAATTGACAAAATAGCCAAAATATTTCGTCACGTTTAGTAGTGCGCGCGCAGTAGTCCGTTGTCATGGCAACGGGTACGTAGATTAGACCAGTGTTACGCAGTCTGTGGCAAAGGCAGGACGAAAGAGTTCCTATAGCATATTAAATTAAAGGATTTTCTGTGAGTAAAAATTTTTTTTCAATACTATTATTAAACGATTATTATTAACGTAAAATAGATTGCTTAGTTGTGGATTGCTTTATGTTCCTTTCATTGTTAACTTTTATTGTATCTATTGACAATTGAAATTGAATGTACATTTTAAAAGCCACATGTTTATATTCATAGACTTATAATATACTGACGGGTTTATGTTTATATTGCGTCATGAAAACAGTTTAGGTTTCTGAATATTATAGTGCTTAAAATTCATAGTGTATATTTTATAATAATGCTTAAAAATTATATGAATGTTTTGAATAATACTTGCTGTAAATTGTAATACCTGGGTAGTATACTATATAATATAATAATTTTGCCACTCATTAGAGCCTGCTGTCTGATATCTGTTTATTGTAAAAAAAAAAACAAAATTATTTTTTTACCAAATTTTTGTCAGGCTTTATATTGCTCTTTGGGCTAAGCAATATTTGAATTAACCTCTAGCACCTACCTAATATCAGTTGCTTAGTTAGTTTATCAGTTACTTAGTTTTAATTAAATCTGTTTTCGCATGATGAAATTAATATACCTCGGCCTACGCCGAGAGCCCGAGACGATTATTTTGTAAGCCTCATAACGAATAAGTATCGCCCTGAATTTTGATACTAAAATACTAAGTGCCACCCGCAACTCCGCAACTCTGTTGCCCTCGAAAGTTTTTCTCACGGGAACCGTACGATTTTCATAACAAGAACAATCCTCCTTTCCCATCTTTCAAAGTCTTGTTACCAAATTACATTTTAATCGGTTCAGCTATTAATCATCTAACCACGAAGAGGTTAGAGAGATAGTCATTTGTTTTTAACGATCTGTTATTTTTTTTTGTTTTTTTGGTCAATATTTTATCTTATACTTTGGCTTGTGCCTTTTACTTTTACAGTTTCAAAGAAAAAAAAACATTCTGAATTTAAAATAGCTTTTTTTCAGTCCTCAGCTCTGCGATCATTAACAGAGCCTGCGGTAGGTTTCGCGTTTGCATTAGCAATCTTAAGAAAAAAAAAACATTCTAAAGGTAAATTAGTTTTTTTTTCAGTCGACAACCGCAGCGGCAACAGTCAAGCTGGCGGGGGATGAGCGGGAGGCGCTGGAACCGCTGCTGGATCCAGACGACAGCGGCATTGACAGCGACGGCGACCGTCGACGACGATTGCTGCAGGTATGGCTAAAGGTCCAGGGGTATACTGAGTCAAAATGCATTAACTTTGCTAGTTTCGATAGCAAAGTTAGATGTTAAAAATATAATATTGACACGCTTCGCGTTGCTAAGGGACTTCAAAGATTGAGTGGAGTGTCTATTTAGTAAGTAGTAACACTTTACAAATTATAAGTTATAACTTATAAGTCAGCGGCACTAGGTTCCTTAACTTACTTATAATAAGTTCATATTTATTCAATTGACTAGTTTTATGCTTTGAACCACAGTTTTGTGGTTTTGCCGCTATAGTACTTTGCTTTCCATTTCAGGCGAGTGAGGGGAGCACCGACGATGATTACGACTACAGACTCGGCTCTCCAGGCCGGGACAGTCTGAAGGGAGACTTGGTAAGAGCAATACAATATAATATTATAGGCCTATATAATAATAGGCTACACCAGGGCTTCCCAAACTGTGCGTCGCGACGCCCCGGGGCGTCGCAACATATTCCCAGGGGCGTTGCATGTCAATTAACACAACCAAATCGAGTAAATCGCCTCGCCCATTATGTCATATACATCCCAGGCAGTCTAAATCCCCGGTTTCAGAAGATATGCTCAGAAAAATAAGCGCATCCTTCACATTAGCCAGCCTTGCTGGCTTTAATATCTTTCATAAAATATATATTTCTTAATTTTTATGCTTGTGTTTTGATTTGGTCATTATTTCCTAATAACAATATAAATGTCCAAATTGTGTTTTAATATGATAATAATTGATAACCTATGTTGTGTAGGCTAGCTCTAAAATTAGAAAGTATTTTTGTGGTCTGGGTTGTGGGGCGTCGTAAAGAAATGGCAAAGTCCCAAGGGCGTCACAGTGCAAATAAGTTTGGGAAGTCCTGGGCTACACAATGAGGTACCTAACTATCTTAACCCTTTAACTCTTAAATTACATTTTCCTAAAAATAGCACCATCATAACTAGGTAAGTACAATTTTCTGTTTCGGCGTAGTTAATCTTAGAGATTGTAAATCATTACAAAAGAGCCATAGTAATCAAATCCGTTGTATTAGAGGTAAGGATTATTTTTTTCCGAAATTAGGTACTGGACCGATTTTGACAATATATTTTATCAAAATGGGTCCACTAGTGTATTCTTTTCGTTGGAAGAATACGTACAGTTACAGTGGGATACTGAATACGGGCGTAACATCTTCACATCATAACTTGAAATTGTAACTCGGAGGAAATGTTGGAAAATCGTTACCTCACAAGGACGTGTCCTTGCTCCGGCCTGTCCTTGAATTAAACACAAATAAATTGAGATCGACTAACATTTCGGTGTTCGGTACTCGTCTCCCGGCAAATGCTGTTTTGCTATATACACGTTATACTACTATATTGTGCGTGTTAAATGCATTTCTTCTGAATCACTCCGTCTAATAAAATTAATGCATTGCGTTCTTTAAAATATCTAAGGCTAACGGTCGCACTTAGAGACATATTTAAGGCTGGCCACATATAGACACGTTTTCCGTATTCGATTTCCTAATGTAGAATTAAGGTGACTATACACGGGACAATTTGTCGTTTCGATCGATCGTCAAGATAATCGTCCAATCGATCTTTTGGCCGTAAAATCGCTTGCGATATTGCTACACACGTACAATTTGTCGTTCTATTTTAACATCGAGGCGACAAATCGTTACGATAATTGTCCCGTGTATGGCCACCTTTACAATTTGAATTGCCGTGTGACTAGCGCAAACGTTCGTTTTTTTTACGCGCGAACGCGCCGGCTTGCACTAACGGACGTGCAATAATTATTCGTTCCGTTGCACCAGTTAATTTAATAATATTTTCTACTGATTCCATGCATTCGGATTTCCGAATAAGGAAAACTAATTCGGAAATCGTATGCGGAAAAATTGTGTATGCAGCCAGCCTTATTAAAAAGAATAAATGAAAATAAAAATGAAAGTTCAACGAATGAATGAAGAGTTTTGACAATATTATTACACACTAGCTGTCCCGGCAAACGTTGTTTTTCTGTATGAAGTATTTCTGCTTCATCAGTTGAAACAAAATCTTACCCCCTCTTTTGTCCCCTAAGAGGAGTGGGGGGGGGGCTTAGCAACAGATGTTAAGTTGGAAAACATTGTTAATAATATGAAGTAAGTCCAAGAAAAAAGTTTGATACAAAATCTGACCCCTCTTTCGTCCCCTTAGAGGGGTGGGGGGAAAAATTTTTATACACCAGATGTTAAGTTGGAAGAAGACAAATATATCTGCGAAAACCGCATTCAAATCGGATCAGTAGTTTTCGTGTGATAGTGGAACAAACATACAGACAGACAGACAGACAGACAGTCAGACAAAAAACTAACCACATTTTTGGCTTCTATAGCAATGTAGTGACACCCCCCGCTTATTATTTTAAATATCTTTAATATGTACAGAATATTCATTTCTACAGTTTTATTATAATAAAAATAATATGTATAGATATAAATGTATAGATGTAATAACAATCAATATTTTCTCCTTTCCAGATAACCCTAGAACAGTGGTCGCACACGGCTATGGGTCAGAAGAGCCCCGACCGCGGCTCCCCCCTCCTCTACGAGGTGGAACTGACCGCGTCGGACGAGGACGACGACACGTCAGTCTTCGAGCTCGTCATACCCGTGCCCAACAGGTATCGGGCCAATCCCCCCATGACGAATAAGAGAAGATTGATATTCTTCTGCAGCTTCTTCTGTTGTTTCCGGAAATGTTTTTGAATATTCTAAATTTGAACTTCACATAAAGTATGTTTTTATTTTGGAGGTCATAATAGGTGTAAAAGGGTCTATTCTACCCCCGTGATAAAGAAGGGTAGGTTGATATTCTTCATATTCTTGTATTATTTCTTTTGGCGTTTCCGGAAATGCTTTTAAATGTGTTTTTTAGGGTTCCGTAGCCAAAATGGCAAAAAAGGAACCCTTATAGATTCGTCATGTCTGTCTGTCTGTCTGTCTGTCTGTCTGTCTGTCTGTCCGTCCGTCCGTATGTCACAGCCACTTTTCTCCGAAACTATTAGAGCTATACTATTGAAACTTGGTAAGTAGGTGTAGTCTGTGAACCGCATTAAGATTTTGATGCAAAAATGGAAAAATTATTAAAAATTTTAGGGGTCCCCATAGGTACAACTGAAACAAAAAAAATTTTTTTTCATCTAACCTATGCGTGTGGGGTATCTATGGATAGGTCTCCAAAAATCATATTGAGGTTTCTCATATAATTTTTTTCTAACCTGAATAGTTTGCGAGAGAGACTCTTCCAAAGTGGTAAAATGTGTGTCCCCCCCTCTCTAATTTCTAAAGTAGGGGCATAATAATTCTAACAAAAATATATGATGTAGATTACTATAAAAACTACCAACGAAAATTGGTTTGAACGAGATCTATCCAGTAGTTTTTTTTATACGTCATAAATGGTAAACCCTAATATAAATTTCATTAAATCGACTGAAATATAAAAATAAATCAAAAACCTTTTAATTTCATAAAAATGAACCTTATTGCTGCTGCGGAACCCTTCATGGGCGAGTCCAACTCGCACTTGGCCGCTTTTTCTATTATTTAGGAAGTTACACCTTTTATTTCAAATTTATTCTATTTAGAAATGTTGTAAGTACAGGCTTTGAGATTTGAATTTGTTCGTAATTAATTTAAGAATTATGTGATAAGTTATTTTAATAATTTTATACGATGTAACTAGTTTACTACTGATTATAAAATTGTAATTAAAGATAAAATATTTAATAATCTTTTGTGCACAATTTTATCATAAAGTTTATTATTGTTTTAACATGTGAAAACTACTCTGAATGTAGTATCCATAGACTTATAATATACTGACGTAGTAGTATCATATTTTACTAAAAGTCATGTAAAGTTTTATGTTACACAATTTTATATATAAAACAAATAAAAATAGTGAGTAAGTAAGTGAAATTTAACCCCAGTTCTATCTAATCTATCTTTGTATAATCTTTGTAAGTCTACGTAAATTCCGTCAATTATTTTGATATGTTTATAGGTAATCATTATACTAATATCTACCTTCTAAAAATAATAACATAATCTACAACATAACATTTAAATATTTTACATAAAATGCTTGGCATATTAGATTGTACGAAACATTTTATATTTTACGGTTTTCCTTCTCTCTCTCGTCTACTATTAATCGTGTAAGCAAGCTATAACAAGTTGCAATAAAAACTATGTATTCATACTAATATTATAAATGTGAAAGTGTGTCTGTCTGTCTGTCTGTTAGACTGTTACCTCTTCACGCCCAAACCGCTGAACCGATTTTGCTGAATTTTTTTGTTTTTTTTCCGAATTTACTGAAATTATTATGTCAGCAAAATGTACGGTTCCCGTGTGAATTTCTGCGTGAACGTGGTTGTGGCAACATCTTTTATCTTGAATTTAATAATATTGTTAATTATTGTTATTTTGGAGGACTGTGTCAGCGTGTACTCAGTCTTAAATAATTTTGATCTACGTGTAAACAAAGCTCAGTATGAGAGACAAGCGGCTGTAACGCTGCCGATTTAAATTTTACATCATCTATATAAAAATGAATTTTCAAATGTGTTAGTCGCACTAAAACTCGAAAACGGCTGAACCGATTGGGCTGATTTTAGTCTTAAAATATTCGTAGAAGTCCAGGGAAGATTTTAAAGTGACACGAAGTTCACCGGGACATCTAGTAAAATATATTATATTATGTATAATAAAACACACAGTAAAGAAAAACAAAATAGTATTAATTTGGTCGGCTTTTTTATCTTTCGTAATTCGTTACATTTAGATCAAAAATAATTGATACGGAATATAATTAAAGGCCTATGGTTTATTACCCCTATGAACTAATGAACTGATTTGTAAAATAAAATTAAAAATAATAGTAAAAATATCAATAAATGTTGTGATTATTTTTATTTTAATAATCATTTTTGGATTTGATTTTCTTAATTTAGAAATTTTGAGACTGATTTGAGCCAAAGAATAACATCAAAATTTTGTAAACTTCATGTTCAAAGTTGTATATGAAACTAAATGTTTTTTCTTCGTAAAAAATAAAGTAACTATTTGTGTCTGTAGTTGTTTCACTATATTTACTTAATTTTACTGTAGATTTTGATATAAACCCTGTACATTTTCTCATAAGCTTGTCATTAAATTCAACCGAGATAATCATGAAAGGAAAATTGTAGTTATAGATTAGTTAATTGTAAAATGGGTACTAAAATCCAGTGGCGGTTTTACCATTAGCGCCCTGGGAGAGGGTTCTAAGTGCGCCCTTTAAGTCCCTAAACGGGATGTAATGTTTCCATCAAACAGATCGACCGATTGATGTGCTGCTAATTTATTCTCCCAGAGAATTTGGGAGTAAGTAAATCTTAGAAAGCCCCGGAAGCCTTATGAAAAGTGGCTCCTAGCGGATGCCCCTGATTATATTATACATCGCCCGGCAGTCATCCAACGCCATACGCTCTCTTACACCACTTAAATATCTATCTTTTAAATAAATAAAAATAAATTTTTATTTTTGTAAGTATCGCTAAAACTCGGGAGCCAATTTTTCTAATTTTAGTCCTGAAATGTTCATGGCACTCCAGTGAAGGTTTGTACGGTGAGAAAATATAATGTTAGGAGGAAATTAGTGCACGAAGTTCACCGGGTCATCTAGTAGAAAAATATAAAATAAAACATAATATTATTATTTTTGAAAATCACAGTCACACCAAAAATATATTCTACTCGCCGCTAGATGGCGCTTGTACAAAACACCATAAAGTGACACCTAGCGTATATTATTCGAATCGTTTTCTCAGAAATGCTGGCCACTCTTGGAATCTACACCGCGTCGGCAATGCAAGGTTCTATGCCAAGGAATGTTACTCCGAGCACGGGAAAAATGTTAGATGTTTTTGGTTTCCGTATAAAAACTACAGTTACGATTTCCAGAAAACGATTCAAAATGTTTCCGGAGATATCTTACAAGTGACATTGATTTGACCACAGGTTTTGACGGAACATTCGATGGAAGATAGGTTTTAAAATCACCGTGGTATACCTCGATGTTAGTCATAAGTTTCTATAACGGGTACTTACATTTGAATGCTCAAGTCCTTTTGATCTGTGCCTAAGCGTCCTACTTCCTACACTCGTTTGCCAAATACTAAAACTAGATTTTATACGGAAGAAACCGCACTTGATATAAACCGATTTTATTGATCAAATAATATCACTAAACCCCCAGTAGTTGGCAGCCTCTCAAGAACACGCTCATAGTAAAAGCCACTTTCATTTTCCTGGGAAGATAAAACATGTACAGGACTAGATTTTACCTGTGGATTTTCCTGCTAAAATAAAATCAGATTTGTTTGAAATGATTTATATTTTATATCATTTATATCTAGTTTTTTTAAACTGAAACTACAATAGATTTTCGCGAAAGAAACGGAACCCGTAGAATTTGGTACATTGACTCATCGCCACATGTCTCTTTCAATCATAAATAAAACAATATGTTTTAACGGAACCCTTATAACAGATTCGTCATGTCTGTCTGTCTGACTGTCTGTCTGTCCGTCCGTATGTCACAGCCACTTTTCTCCGAAACTACAGCTTATACTATTCAAACTTGGTAAGTAGATGTAGTCCGTGAACCGCATTAAGATTTTGATACAAAAATGGAAAAATCACTAAAAATTTTAGGGATCCCCATAGGTACAACTTAAACAAAAAATGTTTTTTTCATCTAACCTATACGTGTAAGATACCTATGGATAGGTCATTAAAAATTATATATCGAGGTTTCTAATATCATTTTTTCTAACCTGAATGGTTTGCGAGAGAGACTCTTCCATAGTGGTAAAATGTGTGTCCCCCCTAGCTTCTAAAGTAGGGACATGATAAGTCTAAAAAAAATCGATTCCTAGGCAGTTGACAGTCCAACGTCATTTGGTCGGATCATGTCAATTCAATGTTAATTGTGATTTGGCGGCTGGGTTTGACGTACCGCGACCAACTACGTTGGTCCCCCATCTGCCTAGGAATCAACTTCTCTGATAGTACATTACTATAAAAACTACCAACGAAAATTAGTTTGAACGAGATCTAGCAAATTAGTTTCTTTTATGCGTCATAAATGGTAAACCTTAATAATTTATCTTTCTTTATATTACTGTGAAACATGAATTTCCACCAAGAAGTTACAGTACATTCAATCTACACTACTATTATAAAGAGGAAAGATTTGATTTTTTGTTTGTTTGTTTGTTTGTTTGTTTGAGTCGAATAGGCTCCGAAACTACTGGACCGATTTGAAAAATTCGTTTGCTATTGGAATCTTACATTATTTCTGCTGAACATAGGCTACATTTTATTTTGGAAAAAAGTAGGGTTCCGTAAGATATTTGAGTTTTTCGGACGCAAGGTGTAAAAAATCAGCTAGAAAAGTTACTTATTTTGCGTACGCTGCCTAAACTATAAAAGATAGAACCATAAAATGTTCTAAGTAATTGTAGATCTTATAAATATCTACAAAAAAGTCCGCGACACACTATACCTATCTATGTCGAGTGAGGCACAATAACCATTTATTTATTTAAAAATCCTGAATTTTTTTTGGACTACATTTAAACGGATATAATTTACTCACGCTATTAATCCTTATCAAAATAAATTATTTTATCACTAAGTACAGTTTATGTAGATAATATTTGGTCTTTGAATGATTAAAATTGGACGTTTGGTTTTGAAATTATGGCGAAATTAAAATATTACGATAGTGGGCGTCACCAAAGCGCGTGCGGGAGGAAGACAATATTCTGTTGTAGAAATGAAAATTCTGTACATAAAAGATATGAAATGACACCCGAAATTACACCTTTGTCACTACATCGCTATAGAAGCCAAAAATGTGGTTAGTTTTTTGTCTGTCTGTCTGTCTGTCTGTCACTCTTTCTGTCTGTCTGTATGTTTGTTCCAGCATCACACGAAAAATACTGATCCGATTTGAATGTGGTTTTCGCAGATATATTTATCTTCTTCCAACTTAACATCTGGTGTATAAAATTTTTTCCCCCCACCCCTCTAAGGGGACAAAAGAGGGGGTCAGATTTTGTATCAAACTTTTTTTTTTAACACGAAAACTACTGATCCGATTCGCATACGGTTTTCACAGATTTGCATACGGTTTTCACAGATATATTATATTTGTCTTCTTCCAACTCAACATCTGGTGTATAATAATCCTCCCCCCCCCTCCCCTCTCAACCCTCTCTGGGGACCAAAGAGGGGTCAGATTTTGTATACAAATGATATAACGAAGTAAAACACCCAATTTTTGGCACTTTATTCGCTGTTAATACAGAAAGTACTAAGTATAAGTACCATTAAAAGTATTTTGAAACAAAAATCTAAGGTGCCAATAATATACACAGTATGACACCAAACCAAAACGATGGGTTACCTAGTATTTACCCCACCCCCTTGCTTACTATGTTTCTAGAACATCACGAATTTTAAAGCTTACACCACCTTTGAATTTAAAAGCTAACGTTTAACTTTTAGCTAGTTAACATGAGTTGACGAAAATTCAGTCTTTGGCGGGTGATGTAGCGCTTTGTGAGTAATTGCTAAGTTAATTACATTGTACAGGGGCTAACATGAAAAATGAGGCATACTTTATACATGACAAGGAGGTTCCAGTATGAAAATTATTTAGTGTATTCGGATATTAAGTTAAGTCTTAAATTACTAGGTCAAGAAAAGCATAAACTTTTTTGCGGATCAAATGCCAATTGTACCAACTATTTATTATCATAATGTTACTCGTATTATTCGTAATAATGAATTAATAAAATATTTATACCAAACACAAGGCGTTGATATAAATTTATATTTAATTTACATTTACAGCAACACAATTTTTTAAACTCGATTACTTTTCATACACAATTTTTAGATTCTAGCCCTTTTTAATTAATGTATCCACATGAGTGATAAATTGATAATATTTATAATTTAATAATCTTGTTAATAACAATATATTGTCTCATTAACAGACGTTTAAATGTTGAAGTTTTATAACTTTTGAAAAAGAAACGCAACTTTGTTAACATTACTATAAATTACCTTGAAATTACCGTCAAATTAAAATAAACAACTTTTTAATCATGTTAAAAATACATTACAATAATTCACAATAAAATTACCGTGAATTTAAAATTCGAACAATCTTTATCGTGTATTACTATTGTTTTGATATGGTGACTTGAATGGTGTAATTAAGTCACGTGACGCTCAATGGCGGCCCCGGGGGCGGCGCCCTACGGCAGTCGCGCTGCCTCGCCCGCCGGGGCTACACGTGCCGCGCCGCCACTGACGCCCGACGACCTCCGGGGACGCCCGAGCGCGACCGATTGTGCAATCAGCTGAGTGACATAATCGATGCAGTAAGTTCGATAAGTGATATGCGGATTGCTATTATATAATCCTGTGTGTAACCTAGCAAGTTCAGGAGTTCGAAATTCGAATCGTCCATCCGTCCATAAATCGAATCATGCAACACTTTTTTTCTGAGGAGAAAAAAGCAAAGGCGTTAATCTATGTAAATAAACATAATGTGAATAACCCTGTAGTAGATACGTTTCGATCCGCGTAATCACAAAGGATTTGCTTTCATCCGGATCATATTAAGTACAATATATATCAGAATTCTCAGATCCTTAAGTAGGTACTACATGTTGCCACTTGCCCCTCTTCTCCGTTGCTTAGAAATTCGCTTATCGCGCGGGTATCATAATTTTTTCCGGGAAAAAACAATTCTGAGTTCTTTCCCGGGACTAGAAGGTATCTCCATACGAAATTTTACTAAAATCCGTTCGGTGGTATAATTATGCAAAAGGAGGCCACAGGCAGACAATATAACTTTTGCATTCATAATTATATTAGTTAGTATGGATTATAATTTATAATCTAGTACCTAACTGAAGATAATTTTTTTTGATTACCCACATTACCGTGATGTTTACTGACTTTTTAAGATGGGCGTTTTTTATTTAACAAAAGTTGAAACTAAATAATCGTACAGGATTCTTGAAGATATATTATATAATATGTTAAATAGTTTTTGAATTATGAGGGGGTCAAAAGTGGCTCGAAATTGTTCGTGTAATATTACACACGGTGCTGCTCGCCAGTTCTGTTTTACTTAAACTTGGCTTGACACGCTGCCGCGTGTCTAGATTATAATACATCTAATTTCTAAATAACTTTCTACTGGCATCCGTAAGTACCTTTAATATTTATACGCTACGAACTTGGAGATTGCAAAAGTTTGATTTCGAAGGAGAAATGCCAAAATTACACACTACGGAACAGAATATTCGTTTACTTGATATAATCTGTATAATTTAGTGTGATACTTCCATATTTTACCAGGTATCAATCATTAAATATCTGACTAAACTTTATCAGCACTACTTCTTGAATCTAGTTATATAGTAAGGATTCGGAAGGAAAAGGAATCTGAGTAAGATTTAGGAAGAAAACAGTGAAGTACATAGATTTAATATGAAAAGTGAAGTATAATAAATTGCGATAATTTTATCCTATTTAATATGAAAATTGTTTATTCATCATAATAATAAAATAAAAGATGTCATCTTTATGATTTCTAAACTCCAGCGGAAAAAAGCGTTTTTTTTAATTATATTAATAATAATATGTATTAATATTTAAACTTTTAGGATATTATGTGGCATCGTAATTCGTAACTTAGGCGATGACTATAGTGTAGAATACGATTTCAGAATTCAGATGTTTTAACAAGGTTGATAAAAATTAAGGTTATTCCTAGGTGTAGGACTAATTTGTAACTAAGTTTTTTGAAACATATTTTAATGCTTAGGAACTTTTAGTCCCGTACAAGGAAATAGTTAATAAAATAGTTTTAACTCAGAAATATTTCAGGTTCTGGACGGTAACCTTATATGCACGTTCATACTTCTTTGTTTTTTTTTTAGTTTCATTGCAAATATTATTATGTATAGTTTTTTTAGTTATAATGTCTTGTGGTGTGGTCAAAAAAGGGGAATAACGCCACTACTCGGTATATATATATATATATATATATATATATATATATATATATATATATATATATATATATATATATATATATATATATATATACCGAGTAGTGGCGAGAGTAGAGACAGTGCTCTCGGCCAATCATAAATCATATTGTCTGTTTGCACTCGCCGTTCTACTCTACTCGGTACCCAGGAAGTAAAGCGTGAGAGGTCTCAACAATAGATAATTGGAGAGTGAAGGAGGTCACAATTGAAGACCTTCGCGATTTTCCGATAAAGTAATTTTTAATTCTGAACTGTTTGAGGGCTGTTCAGATGATTTTTCCTCTTCAAGTTTTTATATTTTCCATCGTTTCTTTCAAAAGTCTTGGATAGCTGAAACGGTATATTTTCGTTAATTATGATTTTACAAGGTTTTTCCCGTAGCGTCGCTTGCGAATAATAAATTATATTCCAACATAAAAAATTTTATGTACCATCGAGGAAATTGATTCATTCCTAAATCCTAGGCAGTTGACAGACCTACGTCATTTGGTCGGATTATGTCAATTCAATGTTAGCTTTGATCATAAAGTTAATATACCTAGCGGAAGCGGATATTCTGCTAAGTATATTAACTTTATGGCTTTGATCTGGCCGATGGGTTTGACCATGACAGACTAATGGCCGTTCCCTATATTCAATCTATCTCTAGTTTGACATACAACCGATCGCAGCTGACATAGAATTGACATAAAATATATGGAGCTAATGTCTAATGTGAGCTATTCCTATCTCAAGTAAGAGATAGATCAAATATTGGGAACGGCCGTAAGGAAAAAATAGTTTGACGTATCGCGACCAAATTACCTAGGTCCGCCATCTGCCTAGAAATAAACTTCTCTGATAGTACCTACTTGTGGTAGATAAGGGAGTATTACGCAAAGGTCGAAGCAGAGAGCGCTATACTAGCACATACACAGTAAAATAATCCGACATGTTGCACGCGCCATATCCATACTAATACTAGTACATATTATAAATGCGAAAGTGTGTCTGTCTGTCTGTCTGTCTGTTAACTCTTCACGCCCAAACCGCTGAACCGATTTTGCTGAAATTTGGCATGGAGATACTTTCAGTCCCGGGAAATCCCGGGACATACACGAAAAGGACATAGGATATTTTTTGTCCCGGAAAAATGTGCGGTTCCTTCGCGATGAACTAATTTTGGCGCAACGGTAGTGCGGGTGTCATCGAGTCAGTCTATAAGTCTACCAATAATAAAGTAAGATTAGCCTTTCGTCCTAGATTATTACTAACCCAAAGTGGGGCCATTAATTTGATTGCTTTTTGCCTCCGTGTCTATTTTATACGCCTATGATATTAACATAAATATGTTTATAGCCTTAACAACGGCAAGCCTCTCAAGTTGTTATTGGAAAAGTTCGCGCAGAATGAACCGGGAGAAACAAAATATCAACTTTATATTTCTTATAACCTAATTTTCAATATTAACGGGCTCTGAATTCTTTTATTGATATGTTACACGGAAATGTTCCTATTTCAAATTTTTAGCGCTTGGTATATTTAGACATAATATGTATTAAGGGCATTTAAGGACCTGTTTCACCACTTCCTGATAAAGTTCTAAAGATTCTCCATACTCTATCTGTCAAGTTAAGTTTTGGATAGATTATCCGGCACTTATCAGGAAGTCGTGAAACAGGCCCTAAAACTTTCAAAGCGACAAACTAAGTTGCAGTTAAAATATTATCTGTTAGAACTGTAGATAAAGATAACATGTTTTATATGAAAAATATAATATTATCGTTATTATAAATATAATGCAGTTGGCGATTGAACCATTGCGTGATGCGTCGATATAAAAATTTAGTAAAATATGTTGCCCGTAACTTAGCTTATCCCGTATTATATTTTGATGTTATTTAGTACAGGAGCTCCTGATCTACACTTACTCCTGTACAAAATGACATCAAAATTATTTCACCAATAAAGGCCGTCACAGACTTAGCTATAATATATATTAATATGTTTATAGCTAGGCATATTACTATATATTTTCTATACAATTTTCGCGTGACCACACACTCAGCTATAATATATATTTCTGGTCTCAGTGTGTTTAGTACGGTATATTAATATACATATATTATAGCTAAGTCTGTGACGGCCTTAATTTAGTGTGGCAATAGACCAACCGGCACAAAGTTTTGATATGAATTGGCAAATGCTAATAATAGTTTTTGCTAAACTTGTGCAATTTGAGGTTTATCATGTTGCATAATTCCACATGAAAATGATCACAAAAATTGTGCTAATTATATTGTAAAATATTACCAACTAACTAAAACTTACCGGAAAAACTCAAGGTAACCAGACTAGGTAACGATGATCACCTAACTTTTTTCAACATCCTCAAATTAGTAACGTCTTCACATAATAGATTTGTTTTTGTATACATACTCTTTTTATGTATATGGTTAATTATGTACTAGTATATAGTAGGTATGTACTTGATTGTTTATTACTTATTTGGGGGCGTGTACAATTTACGCGAGTTTTTCATTTATTTGCTAAGAATAGGTAACACTTTTGAAATTTGGCACATTTGTTCAGACTATATTGTATATCAGCATATAGACTAGCATATACGAAAATAATATTATTATATATACATGCAGGTCGATTTGATAACCTCCTTTTCTTGATGTCGGTTAAAATAGGTCCGGTGTGGGGCTGCCTGTTCATTGAATGGTTCATTACTTTGTTGAAAATTGTGAACTGACTGAACGTAGACTACATATTAAAAAAATATACAGTTTATATATTTTAAACACATTAAAAATATTAATTTTATTTTCGCACTGATTCAGTTTAAAATAACAATGGCAATTTATAATAACAAACCTCTTTATTTAAATTGAAGTGTGTTTTTCTCGACGGGTCTAGTTATAACTGAGGCATGTAAAAGTTAATATAAATGTTATCTTTCATAATCATCATCATCACCATCAACTAGTAAGTGGTGAGTTTCCGGTCTTTTCAATTAACCATCATAAAACATACTTCATCATCATCAGCCTATGTTCGTCCACTGCTGGACATAAGCCTCTCTCAATGAACGCCAAGATGACCGATCTGATGCTACTCGCATCCAACATGGACCTGCAACTAAACGGAGATCGTCGTCCCACCTAGTTGGAGGTCGACCTACACCCCACCCCGTTTTCCCAGCCTTGGTACATGCTTACCAAGACATACTTACCTACGAAATATTGAGTTACAATTTAGAGCAGCTGATGATTTTTGTTATTATTTGTAACGAGTCTATTTTGCTATATGGGATCATTCAGAGTAAACCACGGGATCTACTCTACAAATGTGCCAAATTTCATTAAAATCGACATATTTTAGAGCCTTTTTGATGCACTCAAAAACTTTTAAATACAGTAGGTAATAGATTTCGTTTAGTTTCCATTCCGAGTTATTTTACCTCTAGGCTTTGACGCCATATTTATGCATTATGCAAGCGCCATAAGGAATTTCTATAGTCATTTCTGGATTATATTGCGGCGCCTCAAGCAACATTTGCCTGCTCGACGTTGCTCGCCACTTATCGCCCAGTAACGACCATAATATAATGCCACTTTAATGTATTTCGCGAATGCTTTAAGCAGATAATTGTGGGGTAACGAGGAAGGGGGAGGGGAGGACATTATCATAATTCGAATTTAACAAGCGCGTGTAATGACCGCTTAAGTTGGGCCATTTGAGAATCGCCAAGTAAAGTGGACTGTTGCATTATTTATTAGCTTTTTTGCTCCCAACAAGAGTTAAGCACGTTTTTGTCGGGGTAAAATGTACGGTGGCCGCGGGGTAGTATTTGAGCGCAAAAGTTATAGCCAAAATGACGACTGACGACCTCTGTGGCTCAGTGGTAAGCGCGTCAGTCGCTCAAGCCGGGGGTCGCGGGTTCGAATCCCGCCGACGGAACAAAAAGTTTTCAATGTTCCCGGGTCTGGATGTGTATTAAATATGTGTATGATATAATAAAAATCTTAAATATATGTATAGTATAAAAGTATTAAATATATTTCCGTTGTCTGGTACCTGTAACACAAGTCCTTTAGGTACTTAGCACGGGGCCAGACTGACGTGGTGTGAAGCGTCCATAGATATTATTATTATTATATTATTATTAAAATCTTAAATGAAATCCAGTCGCGAGAAACATAAAATTACATAAACTCATGTAATTGTATGTTTGTCTCCTAACTCCTTATAAGTAGGTACATAGTATTGTGTACCCCTTGATATTGCGATTTTATTGCATTGTTCGCAACTTTGTTTACTAGGATAATCGTTTATTGCGCTGGAACCTTTTCACACACAGTAGACACAAAGTATCTAAATATAAGTATCTAAGTATTTGCCTGGAAGATATTGCTTTTTTTAAGAAATTATAATTTTTTCAGACTCCAAAAAAAAAAAAGAAATTAGTATTTGAATTATTAATTATTGTCTCCATGCAGGTATTAATAGCTCGTTGAGCCCCTATAAGGCCTTTGCTGAGCCTCAGGTTCCACTTTGAGAAAGACTGCCGTAGGTAATCTTCTCAAACATTATAAAATTAATTTATATTCTATACAAAATAATCCCTATTAAGTACATAATCCTTATGCTACCGTGTTAATTTATTAACCCACTTCCAGCCAAAGAGGATTAGAAGGGGAAAGGAATATAATATCGACGAAGAATACACAACATAAACCAACTAAACTTCTATGCTTTGTGATATAAATACATACATCCATCCATACTATTATTATAAATGCAAAAGTGTGTCTGTCTGTCTGTTCTTCTCTTCACGCCCAAACTTCTGAACCGATGTTGCTGCTTGGTATGGACTACGGAGATACTTTGAGTCGCAACTCGCAGTAAAGAACATAGGATACTTTTATCTCGGAAAAATGTACGATTTTCGCGCGATAAACGAATTTTTGCGCAACTTTGCGAATCATTGGGACGTGGAACTCGAGTAAGCTTTTAGCTTCCGTTACTTTCGATACAGTATTTACATAACCGACTGCCCGTAGAATACTAAACTGAAATACTGTGATAAGTGCCGTTGGTTGGAGGCAGAACCCATACTAATATTGTATGTGTCTGTCTGTCTGCCTGTTATATATCTTAACGCTTTTTTATTTTGATGAAAGAGATAATAGGACTTACCTATTACTCCAATGTTTCCACGGTGGAGGCAGCACCAGCATTGTAAACAAAAAGTTTTGGCAACGTTTCTGTCAATATTCTGATAAGACGTAGTGTGCACTGTGCAATATGTCGGATGTTGGTAGGATTGTTTACCTGTAGTGCAGCTAATAGCAGCCTGTATTTACCTTTCTTAACATTTCTATGGAAGTATGAAGGTTAAATTTTCGCATCACGGGTGCAAAAACCAAGTTAAAATTAGTGTATTAAGGCTTCGCGTATTCTCCGCACGTTCACGCCTTCAGGTACTCATAATTAAAAGTTCCTTGGGGGCCTATTCTTATAACTCGAATGTCGATTTGAGCGCAGGCTTTATCGGGCTTTGGCCAATAATACATTCTCACTGCATTCTATGTCGCCAGGATTGACAGCTTTATAACCAACCACAAAAACCCTTAAAAATTATATGCTTTCGAGGTGCCCATAGGATATTATGCTAAAGCGGTTCTGTGACCAGCAAACAATTAAATCAGAAGAAAATGATGAGTATAGGAAGGCAGGCTGTCTCGAATCTCGATTGCAGTTCAACGTCCTATATAGAAGTGAGGTTCATGGCTTGAGAATAGGGACCCAGCATTCGCTCGCGAGTCCCGTTAATATGATACTTCATACCGGCGGGAAGTCTTTTGTCAGTATACATCGACTGTCACGTATGACGTGTTTAGAATCCGAATGATTTATTGCCAGCAATAGAGCGGGGACTCGGCGAAAGTTTCGTGTCAATGGTTATTATGTGTTTACGATCCAGAAGCGATGTTTGTACACGTCTAGCTCGAGTTTGTCTACAAATATTGCTGAAATTCGATGTCTAGTAACTCTAGGTTTTTATCTTTTTTGTTGGACGAAAATGGATTGAAAGAAATTTTTACAATTGAATTTTAAATTCAGGATAGGTTACGAGTTACGACATAGCATTGACAGAAATATTTTCATACAAGAACGAACTTCGTCAGTTTTAAAAGTCCCAAACAAAACTTCAAATGTTAAAAATATGGATTTTTGTTTAAGTATTTTGAACTTTTAATGACACTTTTCAATCTATCTTTCCGTAATTCCAAATTTAATAATAGATACAATTAAGTAAACGTAAATTAATTAAACTCTTTATCTAATAATAGCTGCAAAAAACTTTGTTTACAGCGGACAATAATTATCACTAATTACTATAATTTACAATGAAATTCCATTGATAACAATTTTTCTCACGGCTCTACAAAATGGCGCGGCCGCCATTTTGTTAAGGAAATGGAATATCACTTTGCAGTTAAATGAAATTATTATCCTTTGATTTTAATGTTCTTGAAACTCAATTATGTAATTTGAATTTAAATTATTATTTACTAGATGTTGTCTGCAACTTCATCGTGCCTTATTTCGGTCATCGCGCGGGAATTATGTATTTTTCCGAGATCAAAACAGCTATCCTATGTCCATTCATTAATTTTTGGTATCTCCAAACCAAATTTCATCAAAATCGTCTTAGCGGTTCAGCGCGAAGAGATATTATAGACAGTCGGTCTTGGTATTATTATTGGTCTTGTTTATTTAGTCTTGGTCTTGTCTGCCAAAGGAGACAGTCTTGCTTCTTCACGCGACCAAAACCAACAAAAATTTTGATTATTTTTACGCCATAGTCTGTAAAACGTTAAGCTGCAATTAATTTACAATAATAAAAGCTACAGCTCACGTAAAAACAAAACGTAATTTAGTTCCAACTTCCAACTTAAATGGAGTTTTAACTTTTTCAACGGGAGCTGGATGGCCCTCAATTATTATTATAGAATAGCATGTGTCGGAGCTCCAGTCTAAGTGAACGATTATCTTTTTTACTCAAAAATTTCATAGGGAATTTTTAAACCATTTATCACTTAACTCTTCTCAAAGCTACTGATTGATGGTCGACGTACGAATCCTTTCATTGATGTTAAGCAATAATGAAAATATTAAAAGTAGGAAAAGTAGGTAATCTACGAAACTACATTTTTTTTTATTGTTACCGTTAGAAAATAAAATCCTACTTTGTGTCGGTTACAATTTTGTAGGTTAGTTTAGGGTAATTGATAATAATCATCAATACCCCGTATTTTTTTTTTCATTTAAAAATGGCTTCTAAACGGCAAAAAGATTTTGCATTGTCAGATATCTAACTAGTATTCCATTCGCATTAAGGAAAAAAACAAACTTAGCCATTTAAGCTTACATAGCATATAAACAGTACATTTTTCGCTTGGTTGGTGTTGTGCGACATGCTTAACGAAAAGGGTTCAAATAGTTTAAAAAATATTTAAAATAAAAATGCAAGCGGTAAAATGATCATCAATAGAGCTTAAGGGTGGGTTGCACCAAAGGCGTAGTTAAAGTTAACGTTATCGTATAGACTTTTACTAGGGAGTTGACAGTTCATTCGACTTTTTGTTATAGTTAAAGTTATAGTTAAAGTATAAGTTGGTGCAGCCCACCCTTAGTTTATTTTAAACATTGATTAAAGCAAAAGGGAAAAAAATCCGCGAATAATGCATTTTAATATACAGTTGCATTAGCATTAATTATTTCTTCAAGTTACTACTTACTAGTTGCCGACAGGTTTCATTTTGTTAATAATTTAACTGGGTTTAAGTAATTTTAATTCATACAAGAAAAAATTTTTCTATGTCCTTAAGATTTAACAAGCAACCGACTGCAAAATATTTTGTACCTGTTATTGTGTTCGGAACAGCTGTATTGGTTCTATATTACCATCATATTGTATACTCGAGGAAATTGATTCCTAGGCAGTTGACAGACCTACGTCGTTTGGTCGGCTTATGTCAATTCAATGTTAGCTGCAGATGTGATCGCTAGTAAGCTGTGATCGGTCGGATGAGTTTGATTTAACGCGACCAAATAACTTAGGTCCGCCATCTGTCTAGGAATCAACTTCTCTGATAGTACCTGGAAACAACTAGTATATTCAAATAAAGAACGCAAAAATAAAAAAAAAGTAAAATCGCTTTGGCCTTTAAACATTAAAAGGTCATCACCGTATCTAAGTCTGACGACAGCACGATTAATGTCGGTGCCGGCCGCGATAACGCCCCTGATACACCGACTACCTGTGATGATCTATTGTGGTTCAAAATATGCTAAAATATGCAAAAAACAATTTTAATCAAAGACATAGGCTACACGCTCAGTTTCCCATCTGTTCAGTCCATCAATCTGGTGAGATTAACGCGAAAGTGAACGTCTAATCTGTTGATTCAACGGACTGATCATTTCTTTATTATGTACTTTTTAGCCATCACATTGAACATGTAAGTTGTAACCTACGTCAAAGTTATGACTGTAAGGATTATATTTTACCCATAAAGTGAATATACTTAGCGGAATAGGGAAACAAAGACCTCAACAAGCGAGATGTCACTATCAGTAACACTGCGTGTTAAAAAGAGACGTGTGATGCATCATACATGACAGCAGGACTCTTTTTTGACGTCCTGTCGGTACTTATCGGCAAGTTGACAATTTAATCTCTAAGAAAGATGCTTGTGTAAGTGTATACATAGTACATACACATATTTTACACGCAGGTGTGAATCAATTTCGGTTTCGTTTGACAGCTCGAGATTGTTTCTCTATTCCGCTAGGTATATAACTTTATAAATTTACCAGAATACCATGGGTGACGCAAGCAAATGCCACTATCAACAAAAAGTGTACAGTGGTCAGTGTATAGCTGCTCTATAGAGTTTCTCACTTGGTGTCCATTGGGTGATCAGGATCACTGATCACTGATCAGGCCGATTGAAGCGAGCCCTAGTATATCCCACAACCTGTGCATTTTACGCCTATTGATAGTAATTTTTATTTATATATTGTAGATATGTGTTACCATGAGTCAGTCAAGGTGTGACGACACGACGCGAGCCCTCACAAAGCTCGGCTTTTAGCTTGTTTATAACTGCAACATGTCCCGTTACAACTAAAAATCTCTACACAATATTATGCATTGAATCGCAAACACAAGTTTTGCTTACAAAATAAAATTATTATTTAACGAATTGAAATTTTAAATGGATATTACATATTACGAATGTAAACAACGGAAATTAAATTTGCTGGCTTATATAAAACGTACAGTTGAATGCGCTTGGCTGCTGACTTCTTACCTTTCGCTAATATTTGCCATTTATTTGCTTGACGCTTGTAATATTTAAATATTCTAGCGCGTTGCATTGGTAGTTAGTTATACTAGAACATAGAAACTTATTCATTTCTTGATAGTATTGTTAACTATCGAGAAATGAATAATGATCGACACAAGATGTTTTAAAACGTAAGTTAATATTAATACTTAGTTTATCTTTCAAAATAGCATTAAAATCAATACATGAGTTTATATACAATTATTTCAATTAAGTATATGTTTTATTATTACTTTATACGTACGACTGCATTAAAATATTTGCATAATGTCCCAGACGTCATTCGTTTGAATTTGGTAGTGAAATTTTTTTAAATATTTCTAGAATAATAATTTTTATAACTTTATCAAAACTGTTTATTTGGAATTGGTAGAAAATTTAATTAAAATAATATGAAATTTTAATGTAACTACTAACTAGCTGTCCCGATGAACTTCGTATCACTTTAAAACCTTCCCTTGGACTTCTACGAATATTTTAAGACTAAAATCAGCCCAATCCGTTCAGCCGTTTTCGAGTTTTAGCGCGACTGACACATTTGAAAATCCATTTTTATATATAAGATAAACACCAACACCAACAAATAATAAAGCTATCAACAGGTATTAAATAATTTAATAACTAGTGTATCTACGGCATTACAAGTAATATTTTTTTGCACAAAAGCATGGCGGGTGCAAAAACTCTCGCCGGAAACCAGTTCTAGGTACAACTTCACTTGTTAACGAGTCATTCACTTAGGTTAGGGCCGGTTTTTAATTTAGGGTTACCGACTATGACTTGGCCAAGGTCAATACCCTGTAGCCTTCCTGACCAGTGACCACTATTATTTTATTTATATTTATTAATTTAGAAAAAGTTACATCTAGATTAATAAGTAGTTTCAACATTATAAGTCAGAGTAAGGACTTCGTTTATTACATGGGAACTGTACATTTTTTCGTGATGAAAAGTATCCTTTCCATTTCCTGGGACTCAAAGTATGGGGATACTAAATTTCAGCAAAATTGGTTTAGCGGTTTATGCGTGAAGGAGTAACCGACAGCCAGATAGACAGACACACCTTCGCATTAATAATATTAGTACGTCGAGAAAAAGTATATTTACTCGTAGTAGCATTACTACTAGAGTCGCGTTAAGTCCCGATTAATAAGTTTTAATTATAATGCAACGCGAAAGTTTAAAATGTTATGGTATGGATCTCGGTATGGCTATCCATACCGAGATCCATTGAATTTTGACTGAGCACTCAGTATTTTAGGTTATTTTATGTATTTGCAAACGCATTTTATTCGACATTGCATTAATTTTAAACAGAAATTACGTTCTTTATTTTGTGTAATGCAATAACATTTTTAATTGCTGAATTGTTTGAAACTTTAACGGCGAAACTTTACGATCGATTTTTCTTTGTTGTTCCAAAATTCGTAACTTAATATTGTTATACGCTGATATTATCACTTGATACTACGTAGGTATCTGCACCTTTTTAGGGTTCCTTAGCCTTAGGAAAGCAGTGCGACCAGGGAAGATTTTAAAGTGAATCAGAATCAGAATCAGAATTTCAGACACGAAGTTCACCAGGACAGCTAGTCTACAGCATGACTGGTGAGTCAATACCGATATTTAAGGAGAGTATTCAGTACTCGATTCTCATTATAAATATGTAATAAAATTAGGTTCCGAATTTTTTTTAATTTCCCAAAAATTAATGAATCATGGATACTAAGTAAATTACGCGGCTAGCAAGTAGGCATACTATGCGGCCGGTGCAGAGGCGTGCGCTACCAAAGAAACACCACTCAACTACCCCTCCCGCTCGCGGTGTCCATACGTTGGGTAAATAATTATTTAACTTTAAGCTACATTTACTCAGTGATCAATTATTGATATTATTTTTTTAAATTATTTTTTTCCAACTAATATAATAGCCAAATATCACGTCCTCAAGTATTGAACATGTCTCACCAGTCACGCAGTATACGTATACTATATAGTATAAAAAAAAATATATATAAACAGACGAACATATAACCTCCTCCTTTTTGGAAGTCGGTTAAAAATGGATTTTCAAATGTATTAGTAACGCTAAAACTTGAAAACTGCTGAACGGATTGGGCTAATTTTAGTCTCAAAATATTCGTAGAAGTCCAGGGAACTTTTTAAAGTGCACGAAGCTTACCGCGACAGTTAGTCACAATATAAATAGTGTACAGGCTCTTAAGGCTGCCTTCACATGAAGGCAGCCTTAAGAGTAAAGGCAGCCTTATACTAGATCGTCCGAATCGTACGCACAATGCACATATTATAATATGCATTCCCTTGATTTCAGATTTTAAGTTTTAAGTATGTTATGACGTGGGAGAGCCATGTTTCGGCACGAATGGGCCGGCTCGACCGGAGAAATACCACGTCCTCACAGAAAACCGGCGTGAAACGGCGCTTGCGCTGTGTTTCGCCGAGTGAGTACTGAGTGAGTTTACCGGAGGCCCAATCCCTACCCTATTCCCTTCCCTTACCATCCCTTTTTTTTTTTTGAGACGGGGAATGCTGTTGCGCATGCCGGAGGGTTTGGGGACAACTCCCCCGGGTATGTAGGACTCGCTGCGGCCGTAAAGATGGTGAATTGACCGCAGCCCTACCCACTAAAAACCCGTCTATACCCTTCCACTCATCGCACGCAGAATTGCGAGAACGCGCTTTCTTTCCGCGGCTCTGCGTTCGCGTGCCTGCTTGTCACCAGCAGGCCCTCCTCGAGCCCATACGGGCTCCCTTACCATCCCTACCGTCCCCTATTACCCTATTCCCTCTTAAAAGGCCGGCAACGCACCTGCAGCTCAACTGATGCTGCGAGTGTCCATGGGCAACGAAAGTTGCTTTCCACAAGGTGACCTGTTTGCTCGTTTGCCCCCTTATTTCATAAAAAAAATGTAACTTGAAGTAGCAAAACAATGCATCGTATGCACATAAAACTTGTACATACTTTCTGTTAATATCTTTATGTGAATGGTTTGTTGTATGCTTGTATGACCAAAAATACTTCAATCATAATATAAGCACACAAAATCTCTTAGAAATCAGAAACCTCGCAGCTGTTTCTTCGTTTTAATTTTAAGCAGAATGCATAACTTATTATGCAGACCGTTTTGGCGGACATTTAAATGCCACACAGGTCCAGAAGTTTTCGACTGCGGTCCCATTACTGATTTGGTGCCTATTCAATAAAATATATCTGCATTTTCCCCTAAACCTCAAATCAATTAGATGTTTGTTTATAAGCTATTGCATAGCTTTTATCTACGGGCTTTGAGCGCGGCGCCCAAATTCGTTACGAAAAAAACGTAACCTTATAAAGATAGGTACTTACTACATCGTGTTTTTGAAATACCACTGAATGTAGACCGCGGGAAAGGACGTATGCTACTTATTGTGGTAAAATGTACGGTTCCCACAAAAGCGCCATTTACTCGGTGGAGCCGCGCGGAAGGTCTGCATAATAAAGAAGCTACCCTTCAACTCACAGGTAACAAAATTCATAAAACTATAGCTACCTCATCACGCGCCCGCCTCGTCAATCTTCTACGTGCGGGCCGTTTAAATTCCGAACACTCCCCTCGCTATAACCGCCCCGGGAACCTTCTAGAAGGTATTACGTCATCGATTACGTCATTAGGGACTTAGGAACAATTATAGAACGACAAGCGGCATAGCATACTATGAAGTTTTGAGCCTAGACTTGCCGTTTAGAGTTTAGACTATAGAGTTACAGAGAATATAACTGTAGAGCTTGTCTAATTTAAAATGACGCGCCCCACCATACCACTTCATTATTTGATATAATTAATTATGAAAAATTTTGTACTGTGAATACGAGGGAGGGGCGCGTTAGTTTAGGTGTATCATGTATGGAATAAATGGATTATACACCTATTTTAAGCTAAATCCATACCAATATTATTATAAATTCGCAATTCCCGCGCGATAAACGAATCATGGCGAAACGAAATTGCGGCCGTTATCTAGTTAAATCATAATCTGTACTTGCTTTTCTACACCTTGTCTAATCTCTCATACTATTCGATCGGCCTTACAAAGCCTATTCAAATGTGGCATTACATTAAAGTAATAATTCACGCGGTAATTTATCAAGCTGACATTATAACAACTTCCTAGATTAACTCTTAAGAACAGACTAGCCACTCGTTCTGACTTCGCATGCGTGGTGGTGGAGTGTTTTGTAGATAATGAATATTTATATGTTCTTTAAACCCTCGATCACAGATTCTCGGAAATCCTTTGTTCTTCTTTTGTTATCGCGGTCGCATGCGACCGCTGGGGGCTTGAAAGTATTGTAGAATGTAGATCATACAGGTAGATCAACATCTATCACTAATAGTTTCCGCAGCGCATGCGGTGAAAGTTTTAAGTGGGTTTACGTTTTAGGGCACTTTTTACACTTCCGATCACGTTAGTCCAGTTTTAGTAAGGATCCCTAATCTTTTCTAGAAATAAATATAGCTTATGTTACTCAGGGTGAACGTAGCTTTCTAATGGTGAAATAATTTTTTAAAACGGCACAGTAGTTTTTGAGTTTATTAATTACGAACATATACACAAAAATACAAATCTTTCCTCTTTATAATAGTAGTGTAGAAGTGTAGATGTAGGTGTAGATACACTCATACACGCTAGGTATAAAAGGTAGACTATCTTAATGACGTTAGACGGAAATAAACGAGATAGGCCTGGAACCTAATTAGAGCTACTCTGATCACTGATGGCTTTGGAGAACTTTTTATATATATACATCTGCCAATTAAAACGAGCAATTTATGTCCGTTCTCGGGTATAATGACGTCATTTGACGACGTTGTAAACAAATCCATATATTATATGCGAAAATGTGTCTGTCTGTTACCTTTTCACGTTGAAAAACAAAAGGTATAGAGATATTTTGAGTCCCGGGTAAAAAAGTATCATCTATGCATAAGATACTTTTTGTCCCGGAAATATATTCGGTTCGGCGTTATAAACGAATTTTGGCGCACTGGAGTTGAGGGTGTTATCAACAACAACGTTCGTTTTCTATTTTATGAAATTGAATATAATCATCCAGTTCGTTTTCTATTTTATGAAATTGAATATACTTAATAGAAGCTGCATACATTTTGGTTAATATAGCAGATGACGCATGCAACTCCGTTGCGCCAAAACTCGTTTATCGCGCGGGAACCGTACGTCTTTCCGGGACAAAAAGTATCCTATGTCCTTTGCCGAGACTCAAAGTATCTCCATACCAAATTTCAGCAAAATCGGTTCAGCGGTTTGGGCGCGAAGAGGAAGCAGAGGGACACACTTTCGCATTAACAATTAGTATGAAGTATGGATATGGATATGTAACTAGCTAGTAACTAGATTATCTTTATAGTAGACTCACATTAGCGGCGTCTAACTAATCTCTGTGTTGTGCGAGTTTGATTCATTCTGCGGTTTCGTCAGTCTTGCCCCTAAGCCAGGCGAAATTGCACCAAAACTCAATAAACGTCAAAATATGCGGGTTCAGGAATTGCAGGATTCTGTATTGCACTCTTACGTTTGCGGTTCTTCAACTGTTCCAGTTTTAAAATCATTGTATTTACTGAGAAATGAGAATTTGTACGTACGTAACATCAAATATCCGTAAGATGGCCGATTTTTGGCCGATACCGAGGCCACAGATTACTGAATCGGTAGTATCGCTAAAATACTTACTATATATAAACCTTCCTCTTTATTCACTCTATCTATTAAAGAAAACCGCATCAAAATGCGTTGCGTAGTTTTAAAGATTAAAGGGAACAAAGGGACATGAGGACAGAAAAAGCGACTTTGTTTTATACTATGCGATAAACGCGTTTTGGCTCAATGGAGTTGCGGGCGTCACCTACTACTAACCACACACTTTTGTTCTAAATAGGAAAAGAATAATAAAACATGGATATAATAATATATAACAATAATATCTATGGACGCTTCACACCACGTAAATCTGGCCCCGTGGTAAGTACCTGAAGGACTTGTGTTACGGGTACCAGACAACGGAAATATTTTTAATACTTTTATACTATACATATATTTTTAAGATTTTTATTATATGATAAATATATTTAATACACATCCATGACCCAGGAACTTTGAAAACTTTTTGTTCCGTCGGCGGGACTCGAACCCGCGACCCCCGGCTTAAGCTACCAACGTGCTATCCACTAAGCCACAGAGGTCGTCAAATGGATGAAAACTGAAATAAAACAGACTTAGTTTCAAAGGTTTTTTCGTCGCCTCGTTAAGTTTATAAATATCTGAGCGAGTATAATATAATTACATAGGATAGCAATAAAATTGAGATTGAATAAAGACTTAAGGGCCCGGGTTACCCTCGAAATTTTCATACATTCTTAATACCAAAACCATTTTCTCATACGAAAATATTTAACGTGTTTGAGTTATTTTTCAGCTTAAGATAGTAATTACCTAGGGTCCTGAACAAATTTTTTTTACAAAATATTTAAATACTAAAAAAAAAAATTTTGTGTTTAAATATTTTTTAGTAAATTTACTACTAAATATTTAAACACCAAAAAATAGACAGAAACACTAAAAAATATATAAATAAATAGTAAATTTACTACAAAATATTTAAACTTTAAAAAATATTTTTTATTATTTAAATATTTTGTAGTAAATTTACTATTTATTTATATATTTTTTAGTGTTTTTGTCTAGTTTTTGGTGTTTAAATATTTAGTAGTAAATTAACAAAAAAATATTTAAACACAAAAATTTTTTTTTTAGTATTTAAATATTTTGTAAAAAAAATTTGTTCAGGACCCTCGGTAATTACTATCTTAAGCTGAAAAATAACTCAAACATGTTAAATATTTTCGTATGAGAAAATGATTTTGGTATTAAGAATGTATGAAAATTTCGAGGGTAACCCGGGCCCTTAATAGCTCATAATTACAAGTATAATTACAAGTTACTTTAATACTTAACAATATACTATCAATTTGCGTGATCGTATTAAGATTGGACATTAATTATTTTATAATTTATGGCTATTGTTAATTATCAAGTAGTATTCTTACTAAAATCAAATGAATTAAGGTGGCACCAACACACAACCAATGGTGGTGGAAAAACTCTTGCAACTCTTAGAACGATAATACCCTCAATAATACCTAATCTTCAAATTTTCATGAGTTGAGAAGTGATTTATACTATCACAATTTACTCACTTCTAATCAATCTTCTAATAGAGTATGCAAAATATTATGATATTTTGTCTATCGAGGTTTTTATAAACTGAGAAATTGACAGGTTTTCATCAGGGGGCAATGACCGCTACAGACAGGTTGATTCGTACTTACCACAGTACTCTATTTTTCCCTTAGAAAAACTATTGTTTTGAATTTTTCTCCGTACCAAATTTCGGCAAAATTGGTAGAAGTTTAAGCGTGAAAAGGTGACAGACTGACAGACAGAAAAGCAGATAGATAACATACTTTATTTAGTAGTATTATTTATTAGATATCTTGATATCATAATTCCTCTTGAAAAGAAGTATAATTTGAAGACAGTCGAAAAATCACGACTTTCTTTCTCACCATTTACAAACTGTAAGGGTGAATTCGCAATGCAACGTAACATCGCATTGCCTCGTGTAATAAGAGCTGACCCTAATTCCAACGTAGCAAAATCGATTATATTATACGTATCAATAGAACCACAGAGAGCGTACTTTACTCGTAAAATTGTGTCAAGTTAATCCCGCCCAAGTATTTACCCGATGCTCAGATTGAGTCACACTCAAGTCTAAGGACTTTGCGGCACGAGCCATGAGAATAATTACCATAACTTTACCACACACATGCATAATATATTTTACGACAATTTGCATATTGTGTAAACGTAGCGATTTCGTGAGTTGCTTTGCTAGTTGTGGCTAAAGCAAAATTGGGTTTCTTAATTTGTAATGAAATAAGGATTATTCTTTAGTATGATAATATACAAGTACTTATAGATGATTGAAAATAGTTATGATAATATTATTTGATACAAGAACATGGTAATTCTTTTAGTCAATTTTCACGTTAATTAGCGGTTAATAGATACGCAAATATCCAGAGTTTATCAAAATAATTTCTTAAAGGTTTAAGAAAACCTATCCTTGATAGCTTGAAGACTGAAAATTTAGACATAGTTTACGAAGCAGCAATATTTCATATTGTAAACGATGCGATGCTTCATAGTGTCAAAAAGTATAAACTTAGCTTTTCGATAAATAATAGTGCCGAAGACTGGTGCTATCTCGAACATGTGAAAAGTTACTTCGCCTGCTCTAGTGTACAAGAATGTAGTAATTCATGACATTGTATTGTTCTGTACAATTTACTATCAACTTTATCAGTTATGCGATGAAAATCTCTTAGTAGCGCTGATAAATCGCACGCTCAATAACTCAAGTCAGCGATCAATGCGGTCACTTTCTTGCTCTTTAAAATATATTTCGAGGCGAAAAGTGGCCTAAGCAGGTAGTATTTTCCTGTAAAAATATTTTTCAAGAAATAAGTAAAGTTTTTAACAGGGGGTCAATGACCGTTGTCGCCTCGAATCGCCGCGTAAACTATAGTAATAACCGGCCAAGTGCGAGTCGGACTCGCGCACGAAGGGTTCCGTACCACAATAGAGCAAAAATAGACTGAAAATTGTGTATTTTGTATGGGAGCCCCCCTTAATTATTTTATTTATTTAAATTTTAATACAAATTATTAAAGTGCTAATAATATTGAGTATTTCTTGAATATTTCAAGTGCCTATTGTTTGCCGTTATGGATATCGAGAAAAAAAAGCAAAAAATCAAGTTTGTTGTATGGGAGCCCCCCTTAAATATTTAATTTATTCTGTTTTTAGTATTTGTTGTTATAGCGGCAACAGATATACATAATCTGTGAAAATTTCAAAAGTATAGCTATAGCGGTTCTTGAGTTACAGCCTCAAGACATACAGACAGACAGACAGACAGACGGACAGACATCGAAGTCTTAGTAATAGGGTCCCGTTTTTACCCTTTGGGTACGGAACCCTAAAAACAACAAACCGTAATCATTAAACTGTAATATAAGAAGTGTGAAATTTTGACGTCTAGTGCCTATTAGTAGGCTCGTAAAAATATTGTGGTCGTAAACATGACGACTACCGGACAAATCAAATAACTTTATGAACATCTACTAGAATTACAAATGAGTTTGCGGGATTTTGTTGGAAAGATTAATCATTATCTAAGTTTTACCAATTTTCTGGTAGAGTTACGGTAGATTCTATCGTACCCGTAACTCTAAGGCAGAGTTACGGGGATAATATAAAATAAAAAATACATAGTGGGGAGTGAAGCACCATGGGGTTTTTGTGTGTAAACCCTCCTGGGGAGTCCCACTTACCCTGGCCGATATCCCCAATCCGCCGAGGATGCGAAAAGCATTTCATGTACAAAAAAGGTTCTAGAAAATTTAGATTTGCAGGTCAATCCGCGACATTCGATGTGTTATTTTTATATTTACATTTTCGTAAAGAAATTGATATTGAAATAGACTTGGAAGGCCCCATTTTAAGGTAGTTCTGACATTTGGGTTTAACCGTGACGAGTCGCGTAGCGTTGCTGTTGCATAGTGCGGTCTTGCCTTTATCCCAAGTCTTGAAATAGATTTTTACACTGTCTGTAATTTTCTTATTCTATCTATAGATTATTGATTTGTGAGTACTGAAAATGTTTTATTACTTACTTTCAGTCTTTGCGTTGTTAGACAGTAATTGACTTGTATTATCAGTCATTACACATTTTTATTAATCCTGATCGGATGACCGTCGTTCAGAAATATTCCGAATTGGAATTCCGTACGTTTGCGGCTCGTAAATTCGTCAGGTTCGCATATAAGCTGCCAGTGCAGACCGCCCACTCGGGTATATTCATACGCCTACTGGATCTTCATAGCAACCAAATGATCCACTCGATGGACTCAAGTCGTCCTTGGCTACACGCCAAGATTAAGGTTCTTTTGTTAGCATTTATTTAAGAATTGTTTTATCATCATCATCATCAGTATCGTCATCAGCATCAGCTTAGACCAGCTAAGTAGCATATTGGGTTGATAATATCCATAATCATATACTTAAATGCGAAAGTGTGTCTGTCTGTTCACGCCAACCTCTTCACACCCAAGCCGCTGAACCAATTTTGATGAAATTTGGAAGATACTTTAATGTTTTGTTATTTCGGAGGTTATCTTTTTTGTTGTTGTTGTTAGCCGCAATACCTATACCTCTACTCTTTTAAACTCCCCCATAGGACAGGCCTTGCCTAGTTTGGGGGACTGTTAATTGTAAAAACCCCTTGTAAACATTATGGTCAATAAACTTTGTCAAGTCTTGGTCAAGTAACTTAAGGGCCCGGGTTACCCTCGAAATTTTCATACATTCTTAATACCAAAACCATTTTCTCATACGAAAATATTTAACGTGTTTGAGTTATTTTTCAGCTTAAGATAGTAATTACCTAGGGTCCTGAACAAATTTTTTTTACAAAATATTTAAATACTAAAAAAAAAAATTTTGTGTTTAAATATTTTTTAGTAAATTTACTACTAAATATTTAAACACCAAAAAATAGACAGAAACACTAAAAAATATATAAATAAATAGTAAATTTACTACAAAATATTTAAACTTTAAAAAATATTTTTTATTATTTAAATATTTTGTAGTAAATTTACTATTTATTTATATATTTTTTAGTGTTTTTGTCTAGTTTTTGGTGTTTAAATATTTAGTAGTAAATTAACAAAAAAATATTTAAACACAAAAATTTTTTTTTTAGTATTTAAATATTTTGTAAAAAAAATTTGTTCAGGACCCTCGGTAATTACTATCTTAAGCTGAAAAATAACTCAAACATGTTAAATATTTTCGTATGAGAAAATGATTTTGGTATTAAGAATGTATGAAAATTTCGAGGGTAACCCGGGCCCTTAATATTTGTATTTAGTCCCTGAAAAATGTACGGTTCCTGCGCAATTTCGGCGCAACGGAGTTGCGATCATCTAGGAATATTAGAAATACAAAATTCTGTCTGTCTGTGAATATTATAAGTGCGAAAGTCTCTGTCTGTTACCTCTTCTTACTTAAGCCGCTGAACTGATTTTGATGTTTGGTGTGCAAATAATTTGAGGACAGGGAAAGGAAAGTGTAATTTTTATACCGGAATAATGTACAGTTACGCGTGATAGACGAATTTCGGCGATAGCGTCATCTAATTAAAGAATAGGTATGCCTCTCTACAATAATTATGTAGAGCAAATATTAATTTACTTTATTACAAATTGTAACAAATAAACCAGAAACTAAATTTCTAATTGCTCTAATCACTAATTAATGCCATCAAAGAAACTAAATAGTATTTCAATTAAACGGCAAAGGGATTACGGTCGTCGGGAAATGTAATATGAGATATCTAATGAAATTTTTAAGGCCAAAATAAAAGATCACTTCTAGTTCACGTCCCCAGGGGAAAAAGGGGAGAAATTGTCCGACCTACATGTGACTGTAGAATGTTATATTCAATACCTAGTTTGTGATTATTGAAACACTAGATTGCAAAATATGGTTTGTTATCTATTATATTAGTATTGAATACGTAAGTATTAATTATAAAATTCTGTGCTTTCAGATTATTATTAAAACAGGTCTTAATTATTCAAAACACGAACCGGTGGTAGGTACTAGTATAGTCCCGACGTTCAGAAAATAATTTAGAAAAATATTCTGAATAAAAAATTTTGAATTTGAGTTAAAACCATATAGTTAAAACAGGACTTTCAACGTCAAAGCAGCCATTAGTTTGACAATTCTATACCATGTTTACATCCTATTATAATAATATAATGCTTGATGATTCTTTTCATGAATTTGGATCCTCGTTTTTCCCATTATCGTTTCGCTCAACATGTACTATCAGAGAAGTTGATTCCTAGGCAGATGGGAGGTCTACGTAGTTTGGTCACGTTATGTCAAACACATCAGAATTAATATTGAATTGACATGATCCAACCAAATGACGTTGGTATGTCAACTGTCTAGGAATCAATTTCCTCGATGGTACATACAATATAATATATATTTAACACTAGCTGTCCCGGTGAACTTCGTGTCACTTTAAAACCTTCCCTGGACTTCAACGAATATTTTGAGACTAAAATTAGCCCAATCCGTTCATCCGTTTTCGAGTTTTAGCGTTACTAACACAATTGAAAATCCATTTTTATATATAATAAAGAAGATCTATATATTAGATGTTACAATTTTACATGTACATGCATATTGTATACATATATTATGTATGTCCCGCTACGCTGACTTCTAACAAATTCAGTATATTATGATAGTTTGACCTAATTCTCGTAGCGGGAATTATGGAAATTCGGAAATGGGTGAGCTTCTGGTGTGTAATTTGGACTTTTAAATTACGTTTCGAATGGCTTATATGGCACATAAGTAAAAATTAAACCACTTCAACTATCAGTTTTGCCAATTCAATCACACATTTAATCTTATAAAAGCGGAAGTGTGTGTTACTTCGTCACGCAAAAACTAATAATATGACCAAATGTTAACTAGTAGGATTATAGGTCATATCATTCACCATCATTCATCATTCTACTTTATTTACCAACATTACGAACTACTGAAAGTACAGTGAGGGTGGGTTGTACCATAAATTTAATATTCCTAGCGGAATAGAGAAACAAAGGCCTGAGCAAGCGAGATGTCATTATCAGTTATCAGTAACACTGCGTGGTAAAAAGAGACGTGTGATACATGACAGCAGACTTCTTTTTTTGATGTCCAGTCGGCACGTATCGGCACGTTGAAAATTTAATCTCATAGAATTCATGTTCAATCATGCTTGTGTAAGTGTATACGTACACATATTTTACACACAGATGAAAATCAATTTCGGTTTCGTTTCACAGCTCGAGATTGTTGCTCTAGTATTCCGCCAGGTATATTAACTTTATGGGCTTACTTACTTTAACTATAACTTTTAAATGTCAAATGAACTATCAAATCTTTAGTTAAAGTTAATAATGGACGCCATATTTGACGATAACCCTCACCTTAATTATAACGACGCATCTGGTACAACCCACCCAAGAGTGGGTTGCACCAGAGGCATAGTAAGTTAAAGTTAAGGTTATCGTCAAATATGGTTGCCCAAACCACTGGATGGATCGGGCTGAAATTTGGCATGCAGGTAGATGTTATGACGTAGGCATCCGGTAAGAAAGGATTTTGATCAATTTTTACCCCCAAGGGGATAAAATATGGGGATGGAAGATTTTATAACATAATTTCAAACGCGAGCTAAGCCGCGGGCAAAAGCTAGTATAAAGATAAAGCAATAACAGTTGTATGACGTCATATAAGAATATTGCCTCAACGTACTGTGATATCTTTGTGTCAAATGCAGCTTTCCTTTGTCTATCGCAAAGTATTTTAATATCAAGCTTCACACACGATGCAAAAATGTAGAGATATCCATACTTCCATAATAATATTTTTTTATACATCTTCGACATACATAGTTGAAATGAATTCAATATTATTATAACTTCTACACAGTTTTGGTGTCAATCGTCAGTTTCATAGTATTTTCATAGTGCCCAAGTGTGTGCACATCACTGAAAATCAATCTCTTTTCTTAATACTGTCATAAGACTATTTACATGTCTATACTATCCAAAACATGGATCATCTTACTTGTCACTTGTCAGTTAATCATGCGGCTGGTCGCATTGTCTTAATCAAATTTGGAACTTTACCCAACGCGGGAATCGAACCCACGACAACCCCAGAGTCAAAAGAAAGAGAAACTGTTCTAAACAATAATTCTAAGCAATATTATCAAATAAAATTAATTGACTAACTGCCGCAAACAGACATATTTTAATGATGATTAATTACTTTAATTTATTTAAAGATAATCTCCATACATTTTCAGTCAATCACTTCATTAAATTAAAGTTAAGTAATTATTAAAAATTTCTGAGTTCTATTACGGGTCTAAAAGCTCTGTTTCTAAACGACTTCACATGCTAGTAGGCTTTACTACAAATGGGAACGGCGATATTTAATTAAAACGGTTGTTATTCCGGATTTCCCCTCGGCCCCAAAACTTAGAGAAATTAGGTTGGTTGGTCATAGCGCGTCTAATTTCCATGTGCGAGTAACTTTGAATCAAAGTCTTTATTAGTGTATTAGAAATTTGCTTCAAAGTCTTCAAAATCTTCTAAATTCCATGTGCGAGTTGGAAATTTGCTTTCGCCTTTAAGATTCAAAGTCTTCAGCTTCGTGTGTTTTCTTTCAATCTTAAGAGGGTAAAACACAATATCACGCTGGCTTTAGTAGTTTGAAGTATTTTGAGATTCGATACGATTAAATTAATAGATCTTAGGGGCACTTGCGTAGATCTGGGTCAAAGTTAACTCTAAGTTAAACATCATGTCATTTCTATCACTCTTTAAAGTGAGTGATACAGATGACATGATGTTTAACTCAGAGTTAACTTTTAACTCAGATCTGCGCAAGTGGGCCTTAGAAGATTTACAAAAGAGTTACTGAAAAATCCTCTTAGTTAAGAATCATTTTCATACCGTTTCGCACTTGGAGTCATAAAACTTATGACTACAAGTGCGTTTTACTTAGTAAAAGCCTGTGATAAAGAAATAGGATTTGTTACTGCAATATTGTTTTAATCGCGTCGCTCCTGTCTCGGAGGTCGTGGGTTCAATTCTCGCGTTGGAAACATGTTATTTCCAAGTTTGGTTAGGACAATATAGGTATCTTACTTGTTAGACAATCAGGTGATCACCTGATTGTCTGACAAGTAAGATGCGTCGGATGGGCATGTAAAAAGTCGGTCCTGCGCCTGATCTCTCGGCAGTCGTGTCGGTCTTCCGTCCCACTGGGTTATGAGAGTAAAGGAATAGAGAGTGTTTACTGCGCACACACTTGGGCACTATAAAATTACTCCTGCGTAGCTGGCCTGGTTTTCAATGAACCCGGCCACCATCACCGGAACCGGTGTGGGGAGTATTATTATTGTTTTTACGCTAGAGTGCAGCACCAGCATAGAAAGTAAAAAGTTTTGTTCGATATTTGATAACGTTTCTGTCAATATTCTGATATGACGTGTGCAACATGTCGGATTTTGGCCAGATTGTTCTCTGTATGAGCTAGAAGCGCTCGCTGCTCCGACCTTTGCGTAATATTATATAGTATATTGACATATTCTCCTGCCCTTACAGGGCTGAAATAGAACAAGAATGAGCCCTTAATGCTGAATCCGCTTCTTGACCTCTCCCGACATCCCTGTAATCAGAGTTACACTTTACTAGGTCGTAGATAATACAACATAAATTGTATACAGTAGATTATTATTTGTATACTAGATGACCTGGTGAACTTTGCATCACTTTTCGTTTCACATAAATCTACCCGACTTCTGCGAATATTTCAAGACTAAAATCAGCGTAATCGAGTGTTAGCGAGACTATCTTTATTAGAGTTACTAGGCATAATTTAAATGAAGATGCACATAATTTAACAGTTTATAATATGAAGTTTTGTGTCTCGATTCGCTGTTTAAACGTTATATCACCCAAATCGGTTACATGCACTCAATAACCCAATTTAAGCTCAAACAAGCAAATTAAAAGAGTGTCACGTGGCAAGCGTAAAAATATTGTGTCTGAGCGAGTTTCATTTCGAGGACGCGACTCATTTACTCTACTGTATGTTTCTTGTACTGTGTAGTTAATCACGCAAGGTTAACTTTAGACCTTGTAACTCCAAGTGTGAATTGGCAAATTCGCGCGCAATCAACCAAATGTCATTAAAAAAAAGTGAAATGGAGAGTAAAATATTCCGTTTTATGTTATTTTCTTTCGGAATCTCTATGTCTTTGCTATTAGGATCATGATTCATGTGAGGCAAAATGTAAAAAAAAAGTAGAGTTTAACATGATTTGGATAATTTCAAAATTTGCTCTACACCCCCACTGTCACGTTTTTTTTAAGGCTGCATCTATTTGTCCGGATACCGTACGAATAATTTTAAATTATTCGTCCGGATACAGCTGTACGAATAATTTTAAATTATTCATCCGGGTACTGTACGAATAATTTTTAATTATTCGTCCGGGTTCTGTACGAATAACTTTAAATTATTTATCCGGGTACCATATGAATAATTTTATTTTATTGGTCCGGTAAACTGGGGGCACGGCAGACAGCAGTGCCTCTGCCTTGTACAGTACCCGGATTAGGATTGAGTTACTTGTACTATTATCTAGTCTGTGATTGAGTACAGAAATAGTTCAGTTATAGTCGAATTTAGAAAAAGATACTAATGAAGAATAAGAATTATGTGATCCTTTTGAGATCATTTTTAATGTCGGCTGCAACGATATCTAAATACTTAGATACGACGTGTGCCGTCAAAACTATAGCAATGTTTTTGCATGTGTGCGTTAGATAAATAGCGACGCGCGCCACACTAATGTGTGTGTGCGTGGTACGGTCAGCAAAAAAGGGTGGTCGTTATTTCACGTCACTAGTTACCAGGGACTGTAATGCCGGTATATTTTTTATACCGATATTGATTATCAGTACAAATATCGATAATATGGCAGCGAGCAACCAGTACAGGGCCTATAGCCGAAACATTTTCGTTATCGCTTCGTTATAGAATCGCCGATCAAAATGTATGGAATTGACATAAGACGAGTCGAACGTCAACGTCATATTAACGAACGCTTATGTCAATTCCATACATTTTCATCGGCGATTCTATTACGAAGCGAAAACGAAAACATTTTGGCTATAGGCCCTGTACTTGGCTTTGGCTAAACCCCCGTATGTACTGAAAATCCAATATATATATATATATATATATATATATATATATATACAGTGTGAAATTTAAATGGTTGTTTTCCCGCAGTAAAATGATTCCATCTTAGTAGTACAATAGATTTGTAAAGTTTTTTTTGTTCAAATCAAAAAAAGAAATCGGTCGGGTCCATAGTAACTCGCGCCTATCGGCATAAAGTTTCCATAGTACGTCATACAAAATATTTTTTATTTTCAAAAAATAACATGCATGGTTCGATAGTACTACTATAGGTAAATTTCCCTCGATTACATAGATCCCATCATGGTCACAACTTTAATGAACGTGGTACCAAATTCGAGTTAAGCACTATAGAACAAAAAAAGAATTTTGAAAATCGAGCAACAAACGAGTGATCCAGTTTTAAGAGTCCGTATACGAAATTTGCCGATTTCGCTGATTTTACAGACGTGATTTAACAGTTAAAATACAGTATTTCTATAAGTTTTAATGCTAAACATGTAAGATCATTTCAATTATAATCTAATATTGGAGCTAGATTTTTTTTAAGTATTTTTAAATAATCCAACTCAAACCCGCGACAGTTTTATAATTTTTGCTGTAAAAGATTTAGGATATCACCTGTTTATTGATTGTATTGACGTCTTAACGGTATGAAAAAAATACAATGTACTGTTGAGAAAGTCGTCTATACAATGTTGGAATTACTTTTTACCACTTTAATATGAAATAGTTGAGTAAAAAAATATGTAACTCGGCAAAATTTTAGAGAAAATGGGCAAAAATTGCTGTTAATTTCGGCAACTTAGAGCTGTAATTCATAAAAAGAAAACGACAGAAATAATCTATAGATAAAATTCTATCCAATTCGATAAAAAAGAAAAAAAAACCTTTGCAATTTCATATTCATCGGCAAAATTTCGTATACGGACTCTTAAGTAATCGGATTCGTAACATTTCAAAAAAAGTACTCTTGTGAAAAGTGAAAAAAAAAATTGGTCTTTCAGCGCTGCTACTTTCACAGCGAACTCTTTACAAGAAACACGTACACATCCTAAAGTATTATCACTTAGTTTTGTTGTATATTTATTACGTATTATTACGTGATTTTCAAGAAATTTAACGAATACGGTAACTTAAAACTTTACATAAATACGTAAATAAAATCGTTACAAAAATCACTACTCGTAACGTAACGGTATTCGGTTGCATGCTGAAATAACTTTCGAGTATGCTGACGGTACCTAAGTTTACCCGTTTTGATTTCCACTGTAAAATGATCCCTATTAGTATGAGCGTTGATACAACCGGGGGTCACAAGATATTGGTCATAGCCCATTGAACGTTAAAGCAAAATGTGTATCGAGAAAATATTGTCGTCCTTTTTTGACTTACAGTAATAGCATATACTACTTTCTCTTTCGTTCATTTTACGCTTTGCTAAAATTTTTCTCTTAAAATGGCCGACAATAAATTAAATAATTAATTAAATCATAGTACTAACGTGTGAAATGTTACACCTTTGGCTTTATTTGTGTTTCTGGTGTTATTATTACAATTTCGGAAGGCACACGACGGCATTCTGAAGCGAAATGTGGTGAGAAACAACGCAGTAAACAATTAATTGAGCATGTCTGACTGTCACCGCGTCCTAAGGCTCACTGGTCACAGATGAGTGAGCTCACTCATCTCGAGAGTGACACATTTTCGCGCTGACGATTGTATGGAATGCCTTTTCTAACGTTTTAGTTCTTTGGTCGGCTGTACACTCTCGCCGAGAGCTCTCGGGCGAGAGTCTCGTGCGAGAGCCCCTTGCCCGAGTGCGATCATGTACATTCTCGCTTAGTTCAATCGCAGTTATGAACTCAGAGAAGATGGACCATTATTTTTCTCTGTGAGATGGACGAAAACACTTCTCTTGCAGCTGACGTAGCTCTCTATGCTTTGAGCTATTTTAAATAATTAGTAAATAAGAAATATTTACACAATAAAAATACAAAAATAAAAAATGGCGAAATCGTATTGAAGTGAGCAAGGTCCTCGCAGGCGTGCGAGGGTGCAAACTTGTCCGAACTTTTAGTTAGAAGGTGCGAGGAAAAAAATAACAGACTCGATGTTCAAGCGAAATTATTTTAATATAATGACAAAATCTATCAAAAAGTAAACAAGTCAAAATATCATAAAGTAAAGAGTACAAAATAAAATAGGTTTTATAAAAGAAGTTTAGCTATGTACACTACAGTATCTACGATCAATGATCACCATTCACCATGCATCGAAAGATATCATTGTACTTCATCATCTAGCTAATACGGGGGTGTAACAAAACTAGGATGTGTATGTGTCCTTTGTTTAGAGTTCACTGTAAAGGTAGCAGCGCTGGAAGAGATTTTTTTGTGATTTGTATGGGCAAACTCATGACGCAGGGGCCCTTGTCCATACAAATCACAAAAAAATGCTTTTTCAGCGCGTCACTTTCAAGGTGACCTCTATACAAGGGACACACACAGTCCGTAAAGTATTATCACTTAATTTTGTTAGTCTGTATACCTAGCTATTACACAGAATCCACATTTTTAACACGCTTTTATTAGCTTCACTTTTATAACTATGAATACGTAAGAGAGTGTAAATGAAGTTTTTAATCACCATTATTTAAATATGGGTGATAAATTTTATACTTTTGAACAGTTAGAATAATCATTCTAATATATCTGTTATAATATCTATCCAATCATCATCATTATAATATAAAATCCACTGTCCTGACAAAATGTACCCGGACGAATAAATCAGAATTATTCGTACAGTACCCGGATAAATAGATGCAGCCGAGCAGTACCAGCTAATTGTCCGGATATTGTCTTGTATGTCTTGTGTTGTCAAAAAACTGTGTTGTCAAAAAACTAATATATCCGGACGAATAAATAAGAATTATTCGTACGGTATCCGGACTAATAGTCACTCCCTTTTTTTAAACGTTCGTCGTTCGACGTTCGACCCTCATTACCCATTGGTAGTTAAATGTATTTTGTATATTATTAATCTAATATTTGTGCTATATCCGCGTACAGTATAAAAACTTAATTCTGTACAAACACAATTTCCATCTACCAGATGAAATTTCATGTGTGATGCCTCCTAATTGGCAATAGTGCGAGTCAACATCGTTCTGTGTATTGCTAACGCAAACTGTCCCCGATGAGATATTTTAAGCGGCCATGTTTTTTTAACCCCTGACGAAAAAGAGCGGTGTTTAACCCCCAACCAAAAAGAGGGGTGTTTAACCCCCCAACGAAAAAGAGGGATGTTTAACCCCGATAAAAAGAGGGCTTTTTAACCTCCTACAAAAGAGAGGGATCTTATAAGTTTGACGTGTCTGTCTGTCAGTGTGTGTGTCTGTCCGTGGCATCGTAGCAACCAAACTGGTGTACCGATTTTGATCTAATTTTTTTAGTGAAGCTTGATTTAGAGTGTTCTTAGCAATGGTTCATTATCATCGGCCGGTTTAACACCGCGCCATGCATTGACATAAGAAACAGCTTTGGTACCATGTTATTTAAGAAGGCTGGCAGGTTATGGGTTTACCAGAATCTGATGGAAATTTTTGACAGAAGATTTTTAAAAAATATCCTTGATCATAGGATTAATTTTTATATTTGCATGTTTAACACACAGAATCAGCCGCTATTTAGAAAAAAAGGATCAAAATGTTTTATTCCAATTACCCCGGTATTGCTAGAGTCAATTTAATTTCTCACTTTTTGCCATCAGATTAGAAAATAATATTAATATTTAAGGGGGGCTCCCATACAACAAACGTGATTTTTTTGCTATTACTTGCTTGATATCAATAATGGCAACAGGTAGGCACTTGAAATTTTTACAAAGGCCCTAAATATATGTGTACTTTAATAATTAATAATAATATTGTAAAAAAATAAAAATTTAAGGGGGGCTCCCATACAAAAAACACAATCTTTGGCCTATTTTTGCTCTATAACGGTACGGAACCCTTCGTGCGCGAGTCCGACTCGCACTTGGCCAATTTTTTCAAAAACGCCTGAAAATAAGCTACCGCAATATCATAAGAGCACACATACGTATATAATATTATATAGAATAAATAATAATAAGTGCTAAATCAACTTAAAAGAAAAATACAAAGATTTTAAATTACGCTGAGTATGCTGATGTAAGAGACCATTAAAAGACAATTTTAAATTCCCGTGGCTTTCCGCATTAAAATTCAATCCAAGAACTCTTTGAACGCTCTCGACCTCATTCCGAGACCATGTATCGGCTGTGTCATTAATATGTCATCACTCATCAATATACATCATCAGAGATCAGCCGTACAATTGGATGGCTGATCTTGAGTTTTATTTTTCTATTGAATTTGTAGTCCTATGGTTTTTCTGATAGAATATGACGGAAACTAAAAAGTAACTTGTAGATGATAATCCATACTTCCATACTTAGTTCCTGTTTCACCTGAACTTTCTGATAAAGTTCCGAATAGGCTATTCACAACTTTTTTGACAGATTTTCCATACTTGATCTGTAAAGTTAATTGGTGGATAGCCTATTCGTCACTTATCAGGAAGTGGTGAAACAGGCCCTTAATATTATAAATGCGAAATCTGTCTGATTACCTCTTCTCGCCCAAACCGCTTAACCGATTTTGCTATTTGGTATGGAGATACTTGAAGTCCGGCAAAAGGACATAAGAAAATTTTAACCCGTAAAAATGTGCGGTTCCCGCGAGTTATACTTTCTGCTCAACGGAGTTAATGCGGGCATCATATTTTAGTACTTTAAGGCGTCTCCCAGACAGACGCGGACAGCGGTGGCGGTGGCGGCGGCTGTCAGTTGTTTGTACTGCCACCGCCACTGCGTGTGTCTGTGTCGTTCCTAGAACTCTCAAGTCATCCAACTGACCGCCACCGCCACCGCTGCCTGCGTCTGTCTGGGAGACGCCTTAAGGATGCGAAAGTGTGTCTGTTTCTTTCTTGCTTATGCGTAAGCCGCCAAAGTGATTGGACAATAGGTTTAAAGATACTTGGAGCCCCGAGAAAGGACGCTGGGCCATTTAGTCAAAACTTTTTTGCTATCGCTTGGTTCTTCTTCTTCTTCTTCTTTTATTATGGCGGCCTCAGTGAGTTGCCAATGTCAGAGTGACTTTGCGTTGACTTTGCTCTATATTGCAGGTCGGGTGAATATAAACAAGGTACAGTATCTAATAATTTAAAATCCGTTGAAAATACCTAAAACAAACACAAACATAAAGGGGTTAGTAAAACATCACAATTTTATGTTATTAGAACAAATGTATGTACACAGAATATCAATAAAAGAAGTATTTACATAACATAAAATTGACTTAAAATTGGTAGGGCGAGGAATGTTGATAGGAAGGAGGTCATAAAGGGAGGAATGGTTTTTGGGACAGCAGAAAAAGATATGGTCCAAGGTACCCTCATCTAAACCACACTCACAAAGAGAACTATCCTTGACCCTAATTTTTTCTAAAAAAACTGGGGAACAGCAATGTCCTAACCTAACTCTGCAGACTGTTGAGCAAACTCTTTTGCTATTTTGCGAGTATTTAAAGAACCAAGGCCTGACTGGAACTTCACTTTGAATGTCAAAGTAATGTTTGCCTTTTACGGTACTTGAGCTAGTCCATTCCCTATTCCAACTAATGTATAAATGTTTTTTAGCTACAGGAATCAGATCCTGACAGTATAACTGGTTATCGCTTGGTTATAGCCAACCAAAATTTATGGAATTGACATAAGCGTTCGTTAATATGACGTTGACGTTCTACTCGTCTTATGTCAATTCCATAATTTTAAAAGAAAAGACCTTGGCTCACCTCGCAAAATAGGAGGCATTTTGATCTTTTTTAACCTCAAATGGAACGCGGGGCCTGTTCTTATTATTATCAATATGAAACCTTTTTAATAATCTATTATTTTTATATACTACGGCTACTAACCCAACCATTATCACGGTCTCCTATTTCCATTTTAATTAAATTATCTCATACTTCAATGGTCTCTTATAAAATAAGATTTTAATCTTAGAAAAGCATCTATAAGGTTGCGATAAGATGACCTTTTACCAGGGTCAGATGTAGGTCAGATATGATTGTCGCATTCAAGTGCCGGTGACGAAGTATAGAGGGTTGATCTAGCTGAAACTCAATTCCAAGATGTATGGGCGTTTTCAATCGCAACAAAATATCAAAGCTTCGCTTGCCTCTTACTATTCTCATACGCTGAATGTTGAAACATAAAGTGTAGCAGCTATCGTTCATATTTTTTTTCCATTTTTAGACCTGGGTGGATTATGGAGCTCGGAAATCAAGCTATTCCTAGCAAGTTAGCCACCTTACTGAGGCTTACCAATTAGCGCCACAATTTTCTGAATCGCGCTATCGAAAATTTTCTAAGCGAGCAGTGATAACTTTGCTGCTAACTAAGCTAATGGTTTCTGACTGAGGTATACTTGATACCTCTCTTGATCTCCGATCAAGTCATATCCCAATGAAGTATTTGCTTCCTTAACTGTCTTTTGATGTCTAATTATTTGTTTCAGTATCTACGAAAGCCGCCACAACGCACACCACGTATCGAAACACGCCTTCCCCCCTAGTACTCAGTGCCAAGTGTGACGTGAATGTTCCTAATCGTGACCAGTGTAGTGTTCGCGCGTGCATTGACCGTCCAACGCGGGACGTATCGTAGGAGCTCGTACATCGCCGGTCGCGTACGCGGGGGTGTCTCATATGTTGTAACGTGGCGGTCGATGTATCAGTAGGTGCGTGTTAAATCGTCAAGATTGAGGTGGTGTGCGGGTGGGGGAGGCGCGCGCGCGTGCGTCCGGTGCGCAGCCGCGCCGGCATGTTGGCGCAGAGGTCGCAGTCTTGCAACGAGGAGGGTGCGTTCTTCGGGGCGCGCGCGCTGCGCCGGCCGCGCGGGAAGGGGAGCGGAGAGGCGCCCTGCTAGGGGTACGCCATGTCGCTGCGCAGCCTGCATCGGAGGCTCTCCTCCGCCAACAACACGTGAGTACCCTTATTTGTTTATAGTAACATAGCCTCCTGGGTGAAGAACTAAGAACAGCTCTCGCAAAGTTTAACGAATAAAACAATAAAATAATGGAATAATGGACTTTTACTAGGGATATGACAGTTCATTTGACTTTTTGTTATGGTTAAAGTTATAGTTCAAGTAAGTTGGTGCAACCCACTCTTAAAGAATTTAATATGAAGTCGAATGTCGACTTCATAATCAAAAGTTTATGTCGATTCTATACATTTTTGATCAGCGATCTAATTGAAGAGCTCCTACTACCAACAACAGTTTCGAAAACACATTAAGTTACGTTCATATTACATCAAGTTGTGTACGTCACCCAATTAATATAACTTTTCTGACATAAATATGTCAGGAAAGTTATTCAAAACGTTTTTTATTTCATAATAAATAAATGAACATAAAACAATAAAACCACATTAAAAGTTAACTGTACCAGTTTAAAACTGACAGTAATTAAATAATTCAAACGGCTTTTGATCAGCTGAATGGAAACTTCAGCTAAGCAGTTTATATGAAAAGTTGTACAGCTGGAATTGTAGGCCGAAGTCGGACATTTCGAGTGGCAAACAAAATGGCGGATTTTATTACAGACTACAGTTGTACAGTCCAAACAGTGAATTGAGGCGCAAAACTTTTTATAAAACTAGGGTAAATGACTAGTAGATTGGACAGTACCAGTCATTGGACAAAGCAGAAAAACACAATATATTTTATTAAGGTTGTTTCAAAAACTGCCTATTTTTATAGTAATAGAACGCCTTGATTTTAAAGAAAAACAGGTAGTTTTTAAAGCAGCCATAATAAATATTGTCTTTTTGTACTGTGTCCAATTACTAGTACCACAGCTAGTACTGTCCAATAACTAGTCATTTACCTTACATGATGCTCGCTGAACCCCGTTGCGTAGAAATTCGTGTATCCCGCGTGAACCGTACATTTTCCGGGATAAAAAGTATAATGTCCTTTCTCGGATCTCCATACCAAACAGCAAAATTGGTTCAGTGGTTTGTAAGTGAAGAGGGAACAGACTGACACACATTTCGTATTTATAATGTTCGTATATAAGTATGAATTTATCAAGTCTGGTCATTTTGAAATAATAGACTATCTGGGTTTCAAGGAATTTTACTGTCTTAGTATTCATTTGTCAACTTTTTGGGGCAATTTTACACACTGAACTTAGGAACAAAATTGATCTAGAATTTATTGCAAGTAGAAGAAAGAAAATGGAAATGAAATATTTTTTTAATAAAACATTTTCTGCATCCCTGTGAAACCGGGTTGAATTTTATTCCTGAAAATTGTATTTCTACGATAAAATGCATCTATAAAGTTACCTATTTGATATGACGTTAGTAAACGTTTCAAAAGCAATTCTAGCGAACGATTTAAATATCGAACAGAGAATATTGGGTTACACAACTTTAATTGACGATCTAAATTCAACCTACATCCCTGAGTTTAAGGTGCAATTTGCATTGTACGATCGGGACCTCAGAGCAAGGAATATAATAGAGGGGATTTAGTTCTTGAGTAGTTTTTGTGTGTCTAATAGATGTAAGGATTGGATAAGAACAGGAAATCCTACTGAAGAAAGAGGTTTTACTCACTTGTAATTTATACGGTTGGAAAGAGATGAATGACCTTTTTATACAGTTCGACATTTAAACATTTCGTCTTAAAAGTTGGAAATTTTAAAAATAAAAGAAGTAGAGCTAGGGTAAAAACTTAATGAGTTTGCTAAAGGGTTTGCTAAGATCATTTCATTTCGGCAATGTGCCAGTTGAGTAGCTTAGAAACTTAGATACTAATATTATAAATGCGATTGTGTATCTGTCTGTTATCTCCTTATGCTAAGAAGTTAACAAAATATAAATATACATTGAGTCCTAGGGAAGGACATAAAATAGTTTTATTGTAAAATAATGACAGAAATATTACGCGAACGAATCGCGTAGCGTTCCCGTAGTTGTGCTTCGAAACGCTACGAGATTTTTCAATGAAAAATATATAAAGATTTAAAATAACATAATATGCGCGTGCACTTGATTTCACGGCGTGCGTTGTTAAAGCCTTTTCAAAAAATTTTTTTGTCAATAATGGACTCAACTTGTTACCATATTTTTAACCATATCTTTTACTGACCGACCCGTGTGGCATCGTCAACTACAGGTAATAATAAACAGGTAATAATAACTAGATTATTAAAATTATACTTATAAACCTTCCCCTTAAATCAATCTTGTAAAAAAAAAACAAATATTAAGGGACCTAAAAGACAGACAGCAGAAACCGACTTTATTTTTATTATGTATTTTTGAAGTTCAAGCAGCAGGGTGCATGCTGATGCTAATGATGTCCTCTTAAATAAACGCCGACAAAGAAGGCTAATTCTTGGCGGGCATCCAAAGGTCGATGTTGAGTCGCGGGGCGGATCCGCCGGGCCTTCAAAATCCCCTTTTAATTGATACTGATATTCTATTGTCCACGAATATCATGTTAAGGACGCTATTACAAATATTAGCGATTTTCCGGTATCCTATTAAAGAATTAGGAGTCAAACTGCGAGTTGTACATTTTCCGAGGTAAAAAGTATCCTATGTAGTATGTACTTATTGCTAAATTAACTAAAGCTGGCACGTTCATAGTGCTGACACTTTTGCAATTTCACTATACAGTAATAATTACTAATAAGAAAAACAATAACTGTCCCCTGTTCTTCTATGATATAAAGCTATTATTATATTAAATTAAGTTAAATAAGTAAATAGGTAAAAAAAGAGTTTTAATTCCTTGAAACTTCTTTGATATTTCTCATTCTATGAATTTAAATTACATAAAGTTAAATACCTAAACGAAATATTTTTTCTGCTAACTATTTGCTTATGGATCTTGTCAGTAGGTTATTATTATTTTTTAATTAGATCTGTCACTGGTTTCGTAAATTAAAAGTTTCGAAACTAATACTAAAACGGAATTTAAGAAAACCTCTGTTAAAGTATCGATGTACAAATACTCTATAAATCCTGTTTTTTTCTCTGCTAACTATATAGGCAGTGAAATTTCCTATAAAAATAAGTTATCAACATTTTTATAAAGATAAGTGGTTGATGATTTTTTCAAGTTGAAAAAGTACAGTTTTAAGCCAAATTGAGCGTGAAAGGTGTAAACGCTCTTAAGACGACGCCTTGATAATTTGGCTGTAGCGATATCGATTTTTCTCAGCAATGACAAAAGCTAAGAAATTAAAGTTCATTGTCAGTATTCATTATGTCTTTGTCTTTGAATTGCCCATAGCATAATACGATTGTTCAACTTTTATAACACAGAATAATTTATCAAAAAAATTCTGTAAAAAAGGGATTTCAATTTTGCCAACAGAGGAGAGTGATTTAATAAATAATAAAATAAAAAAGCCTTTATTCCTTACAAATTTACAAATTTTTAGGTTAATGTTACACATATTACTAATTTCTATAATGTAGAAGAATAAACTAAATAAACAAAATAACGATTCTTACTATAATTCTAACATCTACATTTTTATATATTATATATATTTTTCTTGATATAAAGTAAAGTATGCTTTGATTTTTTTTTTTTTTTTTTTTTCTAGTTTAGTTCTCTCTTATTTGGTTTGCAAGGACCCCTCCGCAGGTGAAGGCCTCCTCCAAGGAATGCCACTTTTCTCTATCTTTAGCTATTTCCATCCAGTTCGATCCAGCAGTTTTTACCAGCTCGTCCGCCCATCTTGTAAGTGGTCTCCCCCTGTGTCTTTTACCACTTGGACCGTTCCACTTTGTCACTCTTACTGTCCAGCGATCGTCTTTTAATCTTGCTACGTGTCCCGCCCATTTCCACTTTTGTTTTTGAGCATGTAATAGAGCATCAGGAGCTTTGGTTATGCTTCTAATTTTCGTGTGACGAACTCTTTTAGTTTTTCCGATATTGAGCATACTACGTTCTAGTCCTCGTTGACAAGTAATAATTTTTCTTTTTACTCTGCTTGTGTACTTCCATGTCTGGCAGGCGTAGGTAAGACATGGTAGAGGAGAGTGATTTAAGCTTCCAAAATTTGTACAAAGATTGGTTCAAGCATATACTTTAATTTGTCCATAGCTTATTTGAAATATATTATTTATGGTTTTTAAATTATACGATAAAAACCATTTTGTCGCTTCCGCCCTTTCCGTTTCTTGCGGTTCCATTTCTTGTTTTCTATGAGAGACCGGGCCGTCCTCTCATAGAAAACAAGCAATCTAAAACATACCCAACACGATTTTTTACTTTAACACGGCGTCACCTTAAGCGGTTTAGGCGTGAAGAGGTACAAGACAGACACACTATCACAATTTTAATATTAATATGGATGTACTTTTATCAGCTTGTTTAAAAATGGCGTCACTTATTCAACTTCGACTGTAAAATCAAACAACTGGCTCTAATAAGCGTTATTCTGTTCAAATAGTTTCCAACTCCGGCTAGCCTTTCTGTTTGCTAAACAATTCACAACTTTATTTCCTTACGAATACAAGATATATTTGTTTGGCAGAGTTGCGAGCTTTGAAAGTCTTCGGTCAAATGGTTCGGTACCGCAAAATGGAATCTGAGCCGCGCGGAATATTGTATTACCGGTGGTTACGGCTTAGCACTTATTTCCTAGAACACAGGGTTCATTTTCGCGTGGAATTAGCGGCTAATCATTAGGATTTGGTTAATTGTGTTATAAATTAATAGCATTCCGCAAATTATAATCCGGCGGTATGAGGTTAGAATTCGTTGTTTTGTTATTCGGCGATTTAGGTTAATTATTGTACTACATAATATACTGGCACATGTTATGACTTATGTTACGTAACTTGTTAGTGTTATAGATATTCATGCTAATATTATAAACTAGCTATCCCGGCAAACGTTGTTTTGCCATTAAAAGTATTTCTACTTCATCAGTTGATACAAAATCTTACCCCCACTTTTGTCCCCTAAGAGGGGAAGGAGAAAAATTGTGTACTTACACCTAATGTTAAGTTGGAAAATACAGTTAATAATATGAATTAAGTCCATTAAAGAAAAAATTTGATACCAAATCTGACCCCCTTTTTGGGCCCCTTAGAGGGGTGGGGGGGGGGAAGTTTATACACCAGATGCTGAGTTGGAAGAAGACAAATATAATATCTGCGAAAACCGTATGCAAATCGGATCAGTAGTTTTCGTGTTAAAGAAAAAAGTTTGATACAAAATCTGACCCCTCTTTTGTTCCCTTAGAGGGGTGGGGGGAAATTTTTTTATACATCAGATGTTAAGTTGGAAGAAGACCAATATATCTGTGAAAACCGCTTTCAAATCGGATCAGTAGTTTTCGTGTGATGGTGGAACAAACATACAGACAGACAGACAGACAGACATACAGACAGACAAAAAAATAACCACATTTTTGGCTTCTATAGCGATCTAGTGACACCCCCCCGCTTATTATTTTTTGAATATCTTTAATGTATAGAATTCACATTTCTACAGTTTTATTATATGTATAGATGCGAAAGTGTGTCTGTCTGTTTGTCTTACTGTTAGCTCTTCACACCCAAACCGCTGAACCGATTCTGCTGAAATTTGGCATGGAGATACTTTGAGTCCCGGGAAATGACATAGGATACTTTTTGTCCCGGGAAAATGTACGGTTCCCGCGCGATAAACGAGTTTTGGCACAACGGAGTTGCGGGCGTCATCTAGTAACATATAAATTCGAATGTGTGTTTGTCTATAATATTATGTCTGTCTGTTACCTCTTCACGCCCAAACCGCTGAACTGATTTTTCTGAAATTTAGTATGGAGATAATGCCCGCAACTCCGTTGCGCCAAAATTCGATTATCGCGGAGGCACTGCACATTTTTTCGGGATAAAAATATCCTACATAATATATCCTTTCCCGGGACTTAGCCCGGCCGCACATTGTACGACATTTCTGATCAGAAACAGTTGAACGTCCGCGCTGTCTCTTACATGTTGTACTGAACCAAGTGAGCTCGAACTCGCCGGAAGGATATTTCGGATAATGTGCGGGGTGGCGATCCGGCGGAATTCAAATGTTTCTGATCAGAATTCGGACAATGTGCGGCCGGGCTTAAAGTATCTCCATACCCAGCACTAAATATTGAGATTTGGATGTAAATATTTCAAATGATAAATATTAATAAGATGTTACAAAACTTAAATATAAACTAAACTCTTGAAAAAAACATTGACATAGATTTTCTGTGAAGAATAACTTCACACACGTCACAACTCACAGCTTTGTTTACGGTTTTCGTATATTCAATTATATTTTCTAGTTATATATATATATATATATAATTCTTGTCCTTGAATCTAACAGCTTTTCTTGAAACATAGCCAAGACACCATCGAATCACCTTTCACATATAAAATCGATGATACTGCTAAGCTAGATAATATATAGCTAGAGGAATTTAATATGTTGCAAATATCAAATGATATCTTATACTTTTAACAAAATAATCATGTATACAACTTTAAACTTTATTAAAAAACCTTTTTTAGGGTACCGTACCCAAAGGGTACCTTATCACTGAGACTTCAATGTCTGTCCGTCTGTCTGTCTCCAGGCTGTAACTCAAGAACCGTTATAGATAGACTTCTGAAAATTTCACAGATTGTGTATTTTGGTGCCGCTTTATCAACAAATACTAAAAACAAAATAAATTTAAGATTTAAGGGGGGCTCCCATACAACAAACGTGATTTTTTTGCCCTTTTTGTCTCGTAACCCATAACGGCTACATACAACTTTCAATAGACAATTGAAACTTTTACAAAATTCTCAATTATATTCGTGCTTCATTATATTTCATAACCAAACTAAAATAAAATAAATAATTAAGGGAGCCCCTCCCATACAAAAAAGTAAAAACACAATTTTTTCCTTACTTTCGCTCTATAACGGTACGGAACTATTTGTGCGCGAGTCCCACTCGCACTTGGGCGATTTTTTTTGTATAATACATTATAATGTTAGTTAATAAAAGTCTGTACATCAGTTCTGTACAGTGTACATTAGAGATTAACCCCCACTACTAAGCAAACTTTATCACCTTGAAATATATATATGATAATGAATCGAAACGGAGTATATAACGTACCTCGCGATTCTTGTCGTAGCCTGACCAGTATCCGTAGCTCAGACGTAGCTCGGGCGTAGCATCGTCGTAGAATCTCCGTAGCTCAGACGTAGCTTGGACGTAGCATCGCCGTAGCATCGACGTAGCATCGTCGTAGAATCTCCGTAGCTCAGACGTAGCTCGGGCGTAGCATCGTCGTAGAATCTCCGTAGCTCAGACGTAGCTTGGACGTAGCATCGCCGTAGCATCGACGTAGCATCGTCGTAGAATCTCCGTAGCTCAGACGTAGCTTGGACGTAGCATCGCCGTGGCATCGACGTAGCATCGACGTAGAATCTCCGTAGCTCTGACGTAGCATCGCCGTAGCACCGACGTAGCATCGACGTAGAATCTCCGTAGCTCTGACGTAGCTTGGATGTAGCATCGCCGTAGCACCAACGTAGCATCCACGTAGAATCTCCGTAGCTCAGTCGTAGCTTGGACGTAGCATCGCCGTAGCACCGACGTAGCATCGACGTAGAATCTCCGTAGCTCTGACGTAGCTTGGATGTAGCATCGCCGTAGCACCAACGTAGCATCCACGTAGAATCTCCGTAGCTCAGTCGTAGCTTGGAAGTAGCATCGCCGTAGCACCGACGTAGCATCGACGTAGAATCTCCGTAGCTCTGACGTAGCTGGGACGTAGATCGCCGTAGTACCGACGTAGCATCGACGTAGAATATCCGTAGCTCTGACGTAGCTTGGACGTAGCACCGACGTAGCATCTCCGTAGCATCTCCGTAGAATCTCCGTAGCTCGGACGTAGCTTGGACGTAGCATCGCCGTAGCACCGACGTAGCATCGACGTAGAATCTCCGTAGCTTTGACGTAGCTTGGACGTAGCATCGCCGTAGCACCGACGTAGCATCTCCGTAGAATCTCCGTAGCTCGGACGTAGCTTTGCCGTAGCTTCACCGTAGCACTACGTAGCTGCGTGCCACTTCACGTCTCGCTAGTCACTTTATAAAGCAAACTTTCAGTTTACACTTAAAATTTCGTCACGCACATGCCCAAGAAAATGTAAACAGTGAGGATAAGTTAGTAATGGGAATTAATGCTATTTTCTATTAATTTCATTAACATGCTAATTTTGATGTCACAGCATGCTAAGTGTTATTGCTTTGCTATTTGCTAATAACGCGGCACCATAAATTATTGGTTCGCATTGCACCGCTCGCGTCGAATATTATTTTGCATCGAGCGAAAAATAGCAATTCATTAACAGTTAGCACCGCGGTGCGAAACAGCTCGGACATGATTTTTATCATGATCGCAGACTATTGCTACGCACGATAATATTAGCAATCGTATTTTTTAGCAAGTACGACTAATTTAATTATTGCTAATGGGCATTTAACAATTAATTATTATTGCTAATGCTATTCTTACCAACACTAGGATAAGTTCATATTGCAACGTGGCGATGCGGTGCGATATGTTTATAAATGAGCCATTCAAAACTGAACTTTATTAGCTACTTATGAAGACCCACATTGGTTAGAACCTCCATCATTGTCGCTTTACTTTTCGCGATTTTGGAACCATTAACGTTGTTGGTAGAATATTTTTTCCATTCCAAATCGAAATGGTGGATCGAGCCACAAAACTTCATAATATTATTACAAAATATCAGAATCTGTATAAATTCTCCTCATTGCCTCGTTATTTTGACTATACTTTGGCGCAAAATAAGTTAAAAGTACAATTTGATCTTGTAAATTCAGCCTGAAATTGAACGTTAAAGAACTATACCAATTTTAATAGCACTTGGAGGTTTTTCAACAATTCAAAACCACTGCTGAGCGGGACTTTGAACGAAATTATTTCTTACTCCTACTTGCATGGGAAATTGTACTTTATTTCGTAGAATTAAGGCGTAAAAATGGATGAAGTGCAACATCATTAAAGTTTTTCGTAGTATGTCGTTTAGTATGGATTGAAGGCATTGTTATAGTCTCTTCTAGAGGTTTTATTTTCATGTTATTGAATGTATAATGATTAATTATTGTTAATCTTGTCATAGAAATAGGTATTTTTCTTATTGTTTACTGTCAGGCTTTTTTGGGCTTATTGACTTTTTTGTCTCATCTCTCGGAGTAGAGGACGCTACTATCCCATACAGTAAATAATCCGACCAAAATCCGACATGTTGCACACGCCACATCAGAATATTGACAGAAACGTCGAACAAAAATTTTGTTTATAGTTTGTGCTGGAGCTGCCTATAGCGACAAAACGTTGCATTTATAATATCTTATTCTTTTTATTCCAATGAATTATATTTCTAGAGATATTTAACAAACAATAGTCGTATTCTTTAGCTTTTTGAACATTAAGTAGCATGCACACTGCACAGCATTTTTTTTTTGTAAAATCGTGTTTTCGGTGTTACCAATTTTTGTGCAGCCGCTATCGATTTTTTTCCATGACTTGGGCCTGGAAGTATCTACAGACAATACATGCAGATATTATTTTATTTAAGCCAAATAAATAGACCGGTCTAGATTACAAATGGTCAGCAATGAGCACTTTATTTACATAATTCAATACTATTTCATAGAAGTTGGCGGCGCGCCAAGTTATAAATCAATACGTTGATAACATTATTGGTATTGTTAATTCGGTGACGTGACGAGTCCGACACGTGAACGCGACGAGGCTCCATCAAATAGCTATGTCCACATTATGCAATTTCATCTTCAATTTTCGTCATCTTCTTTCTATTCAACTTTCATTTGACATATTCAATAATTGAATGCATCAAAATCCACCTGCGTTGACAGAAAAATGTCATAGCGAGCGCTACGATTTTAACGCGCGTCACGGGCATGCCTCACGTTCGCTGTTGACTGCGCTATAACGCATGCCCTTGATGAACAAAAAAAAGGCACTATGTGGACAAGTAGCTATGTCCACATTATGCAATTTCATCTTCAATTTTCGTCTTCTTCTTTTAATTCAACTTCCGTTTGGCATATTCAATAATTGAATGCGTCAAAATCCACCCGCGTTGAAAGAAAAGTGTCATAGCAAGCGCTACGATTTCAGCGCGCGTCACGGGCATGCCTCACGTTCGCTGTTGACGCGCGCTATAACGCATGCCCTTGATGAACAAAAAAAGGCACAATGTGGACAAAGCGCACAGTTCGGGAAGCCCTGGTATTTATTGATTATAAATACGAAAAAAACAAAAAATATATATATTTAAGGGGGCTCCCATACAGCAAACGTCATTTTTTGGCTTTTTAGCTCTTATGAATAATGGCTACATACTTAAAATGGCTACTCGTAGGCATTTGTTTTATAAAAGAGATATTCCTACCATACAATTTTTTATCGAATTAGGCTGCGTGAGAAACACAATAAAAAATATCACGGTAACATTGAACTTAAATCGCGTGACAACAAGTGACAAGAAACTATATCACCGTACAATTATGTTCTATATTTATTACGACTATAAACGTAGCTATTATGTTATAATAATAAATATGACATAATTATGTTATGTATGTATTATGATTTTATAAGTTTTGTAATATGTTGAGTTGAGTCTTTATGATCCTGGCTGGAGAGGCTACGGCATTTCCTTGAAGACTGAGCTTCAATATCCTATGACTCCTCACTGATACAAAACTTTTTCAATGTGTAAAAACAATTGAAACAACAAAAAAAAAACGTTCAATACGGGAAAATTTTAGGCAGTAGGTACTCTATTATCCGACAAATTCGGTAATTCGACACTGTCCTGAAATATTTTTTTACAATTACCGACGTAGTAGTGTATGTAGGACCTTTTGTAATTTTGTGATAATACCCACCTTTTTACACCACTTCAAGCTATTTACATCCATGCAGTATTTGACAATGCTGGACTTAATTTGATTGTGCCACAATAGACAGAACGAATTAGTAAGCCGACTTCAAGCAAGCTAACAAATCGGCGCGTTGGACCACGTGGTACCGCTGCAAGTATGCTATGAATTGCTCAGAAACGCAGTGTAAAGGTATAAATTGGAAGCCGGTTACATGAAGTTGCAGCAGACGACGTGTCGTCGCGACACTATTGGTTTCTATGTATTTCTATGAATAATTAGTGTCGCTAGCTGCGGAGGGTATTTCATAGAAACATACAAACCAGTAGTGTCACTGCGACACGTAACGTCGTCTGCGGTTGCTTCATGTCGCCCGCTGCCAACCGGCACCTTTACGGCGCGCACTGGCCGATATTATGACATACTACGACAAACGTATAATATGCGAACACTTCTAAGTCGGCCTACTGTCTATTGTGATTGTACTAACGGTCAATGAAAAATTCACCAAATGTTAAAATGTTGTGTCAATTTCTGAACGGCATGCAAAATACTGCCCACGCGGCTACGCATTCTATACGTTTAGGTTTCGAGGCACGTGTAAGGTTAAAATGAAGTTAAAATAACGTATGAATACCAAACGAAATGAAAAATAATCGGCCAAGTGCGAGTCGGACTCGCGCACGAAGGATTCCGTACCATTATAGAGCAAAATTAGGCCAAAAATTGTGTTTTTTTTGTATGGGGGCCCCCCTTAATTATTTATTTAATTTTAATATTATTTTTAAATATTAATGTACACACATAATTGAGGATTTTGTAAAAATTTGAAGTGTCTACCTGTTGCCGTTATTGATATGTAGAGCAAAAAAAAAAACAAAAATATCACGTTTGTTGTATGGGAGCCCCCCTTAAATGTTAATTTTATTTTATGTTTTTAGTATATTTTGTTGTTATAGCGGCAACAGCTGATATACATAATCTGTGAAAATTTCAACTCTCTAGCTATTACCGTTCTTGAGTTACAGCCTGGAAACAGACAGACAGACAGACAGACAGACAGACGGACAGACGGACAGAAAACGAAGTCTTAGTAATAGGGTCCCGTTTTTACCCTTTGGGTACGGAACCCTAAAAATGAAGTAAGAGGCTTGTTACAAAACATAGTCACAATTATAGTAACGAGATTAGTGGGCCTAAGGCGTAGTAGTAGTATTTTATGTAAGTAGCTTTATTATTTACGACGAAGTTTGTGATTGGCACAACCCTGCCTGGAGTCTGGACTCTTGAATATTATATAACAAAAATTAACTAAACTATAGTAACATCGTTGTGTTGGTTACATTGTAGAGGAATATTATACTATACTAAATATAAACTTACTAAAAAAACCAAAGCTATAGTCAAAACCATTGACTTAAGAAACTGGTCAAAATACTTTTTATTCATAGTTCATCTTCAAAACTAATAATTACCTTCGAAATTCGAACGTGAATGACAAACTGTAATAAAATTCCCGCGCGAAAGTGACAGCCATGATTTAGGGTTCGAATTCCAAAATGATTTTTCGCGATACGAAACAATAAAATTGATACGTATAAAATATGCAGACCGAATGACCCAGATGCCGCGTCTGGCAGCCAGCCAGCGAGCTATCAGCCGTGGAAGGAAATAATAGGGTTTTCCAATTTTTTTAATTATCGTGACTTTGACGGTTCGGCGCTACTCGGCAATGATCGGTGACGCTCGGCCCTTGACACGCTTGCATATCATTATTCGGCGAGTTCAATTCGGTTATCTTTTGTTACTTTTTTGTGAGAATTCTATTAATTGCAATATCGTCAACAAAAAACTGTCGTCGGAGTAACATGTTTTTTAATGATTCTATAATATGTTTGCTGGTTTTGTACTCTACATATTGTCAGCAACTTAACGCCATTAAATCACGCGAGAAACGTTAATATTTTCGAAAAACTATCCTAGGTTCTTTCTTGGGTATAGTAAGTATCTCCACACCAGATTTAATCAAGACCTTTAGCGATTTAATCTTAAAGCACTGACTGGCAGTCACATTTTCGCTATAATATTAGAGATTATCGTCTAAATTACTTGTCAATTATGCTAAGTAAATAATATAAGGCTGAATAGAAACAGAACTACCGAGACTTCGTAATTATCCAATTTTGATACACTGCCATAGAACCCGTGAAAAAAAAAACAAAACATCATACCACTGCACTATAATGAAAGTTAATTACAAAGACAACGCTCCGTGACAGTAACCTGTTCAACGATAATGGCCGTTCTGCGCCGTTTCTCCGAGGTCTGAGTGCATACGAGTACATTCTCCGGAGTATGAGGAAAATTGCCCACTTTTTCGCTTTCAAGCTGACAACACCGAGATAATTCCGGCGGTTGAGCTCGAAAGACAAACATTCCGGAGTTCGGACTAACTTTTTGTTTGCAGTTTTCGATGGTGACTTTTAAATGTTAAAAGTAGGCAACAAAAGTAAGGGACGTACAGTATTTTTTCCAGAAGATTTCTTTTTAAAATCCGAGGCTTTTCGACTGAATTGTATCTCAGTGACGCTGTTGAATAGAAAAAAATAATGTGAAAAGATCTCAGAATTCAGTTACAGTTAAACAGCAACTATTTAATCGCAAAATTAACTTTTTGTAACTTTATATTTTGCGTGATGCAGTATTTCTGACATAAAAACTATTGATAATTTTAATATTTAGGAACAACATTTTGGAAAATCCTTCCTTATCGGCTTTGATAGGATTCCTCATCTTGTGGTTTTGTAATGTTGCATCAAAAATTAATTAATTTCAATATTAGCCTATCTCGTGACGGCCATTGTTTGAATGTTTCATCCCTGTCCCTCGGGCGACGATTCTATTTGTTTAATTAATGAATCGCTCTTTCCATTCAAAATCATGAAGGAGCGTGTAAAAGCCGATGTGTGTTTACAAAGGATTAGCATAGGGTTACCAGATTTTTTCAGCTGCTTAGCCAAATATATGTTGTGGCAGGAGGACGGAAGGACAGGCAGAAGCAGTGAAGGATGTATTAATTTATGTACAAAATTATTTTCCTCTGTTGCTTCTTATTTTAATGTAAAGAAAAATGTTTTAAATGTATGATAATAAGAGAAAAAAATCAGAATATTTAAGCATTTAAGTATGATTCTTCTTAAAAAAAGCTTACCGCTCTGGCCTTGCAGTTTAACAATACAGCTAATCCTGAATATTTATTATAAAAATTAAGACAAAAAATTAACGTTTGGTTTTCTTAAGACGCTGTATTGATAGTAATTTTACCGCAAGGGCAATTTTATACTTAATTTGTATGACTATAAAGTCGTGAATTACGCTGCGGCCAGAAGCTATCGGCTCGCTTGGAAAACATGCGAAAAAACGTAATTTTGTTTATTTAAACAATAACTAGGAGCATTTAAGCAAAATGCTTCTATACAATTTTGGGTTGCAAAGGTTTAAAAGATTCTCGTTTAAAAATAATCTTCAAATTTCGTATTTTTAAGAGGTCATTTCGATCGAGAAATGTATCGAGGCAAAATATATTAATCGTGTTTCTGGTTCTTCTCAAACCTAGATAAGGCTATGAAGATATGTATATCTATCTCATTACCAGATTTGTAATATTTCTGAGGGTCCTATTATTAGTATTACTTCAAAAAAGATGTTATTATCAATATAGCGTCTTAAGACATGACAAAGTTTTTATCATCTCTACATAATATTTACATAACACAAATTTAGCGAAAATGCCAAGAGTTCTTCTTTAAATTTTTATCCAACCAGTGGCAACCCTAACACTTAAGCTACGCCCCCAACACCTAAGCCAGCTTATTTACATACAACAGCTAGCTAAATCAACAAACAAATGCGATTACAGAGGATTCATAAATGTAGTGTCAAAGTTACATTTTAAACAGGAGACTGCGCCTGTATAAACTTTTATGTAAAGTCAATCGTTTTATTTCCGTAAATAGTTAATATTTTTTTTTCAGAAAAACAATTGGATAACATTAAAATGAATATTCTTCTTAGTTTAAAGAGGATGACAATATACCAAAGCTTCATATTACAGAAGGCTTACAATAGTTAAGTAGCCCGCTTCATCTACTATTCCTTCTGGAACTTACAGCGGCTTATATATTAATAACTATTTCAATTGTCTCCAGACACCCAGAAACTATCTTGCAATTTAACATTGACCTTGAAAGCAATTTCCAAAAAGTAATTCTAATTTCTACGAGTACTAAATATATTTTCTGGTTTTGAGAAAATAGTTTAAAGTGAATGTTCTCTTAATCTTCAACAAATTTTTGAGTTCTTACTGTGATAGATTTACTACAAATATATAATATGAACCGACCAATGAAACAACCAAAGGTTTCAAATCATCGCTTATTTTGTTTCATGAAGAATTACATGGCGCATTTAGTTGCATCTATCATCATTATCATTATTATTAATGAAGGCACCGTTGTGCTGTTTTTGGGACTGGTAAAAGTTTTAACCGTGCGTCAGGACATAGCACACGAGACTTGATCGTAAGACGCAAGAAGAGTAGATGCTGACTTGTAGGAGAGAAAATAATGATCCCCTTCTCTTTTCACCGCGGAAATGTATGCTTGCTCCTGCCGTTTTAGTTCTCCTTCCACTTACACTCCTGGAGTTTGTTTTTAATTTCGTATCATATTTGAAATTTCTACCTTAGTAATTATTATTGTGGGATATAAAGCAGAATCGACCTTCTGCAGTTGGCAAGGCGTGGAGGTTGCGACTTCACCTCGTGACCTGGAGGTATAAGGTATACAGAACTTGATACATAGCCAACACCTGCATTTCATATACATTCTCATATAATCCAGGTAAGCCGTGAACCAATTAATTTTGTGTAATATTTTAATCGGCTTTATAAATGTTATATTTTTTGGCAACGCAAATTATTATTAAGTTTTGGAAATAGTCCGATACTTAAGAACATAGTCCGATACTTCTAATCCTAAAAATGTACGGTTCTCGCGAGACAAACGAATTTTTGCGCAATATTATAAAATCATAATACCTACATTACAAGCGCAGAGTCCTAATACATTGATTACACTAATTACCGCGTAGAGTGGCGAGTAGTAATGGGAATTAATGCTATTTTCTGTTAATTTCATTAACATGCCACAATTGATGTCACAGCATGCTAAGTAGTGCTTCGCTAATTGCTGAAAATGCAGCATCGTGAATTATCGGTTCGCATCGCACCATTCGCGATAAGTATTATTTCGCATCGAGTGAAAAATAGCAATTCATTAACAGTAAGCTCCGCGGTGCGAAACAGCGCGGACGTGATTTTTATCATGATCGCAGACTATTGCTACGCACGATAATATAAACAATCGTATTTTTTAGCAAGTACGATTAATTTCATTATTGCTAATGGGCAATTAAGGGGCCGGGGTACCCTCGAAAGTCTCATACATACTTAATAAGTACCAAAATCATTTTCTCATACGAAAATATTTAACATGTTTGAGCTATTTTTCAGCTTAAAATAGTAATTACCTAGGTTCCTGCACAATTTTTTTTACAAAATATTTAAATAAGTACTAAAAAAATTTTGTTTCAATATTTTTTAGTAAATTTACTACAAAATATTTAAACACCAAAAAATAGACAAAAACACTAAAAAATATATAAATAAATAGTAAATTTACTACAAAATATTTAAATACTAAAAAATATTTTTTAGTTTATTTATTTTGTAGTAAATTACTATTTATTTATATATTTTTTGTGTTTTACTCTATTTTTTAGTGTTTAAATGTTAAGTAATAAATGTACTACAAAATATTCAAACAAAAAATATTTTCGTACGAGAAAATGAATTTGGTATTAAGTATGTATGAGAATTTCGAGGGTATCCCGGCCTCTTAACAATTATTATTTATTATTGCTAATGCTATTTTTACCAACTGCCAATTGCTCTCGGCCAATCAAATTGTCTGTCTGTACTTATAGGTCTCGCCACTTTACTCGGTAGGTGTATTCCATGCCTAAGTTTTGAAGACTTCGCTAGACGCTAGGTACTCGATCATTTTCCATGTAGTATGCCTTAGGGACACGTGGACGTATCCCTTTTGACACGCCTCCAGCTAGACTTTAAACAGATATTTTATCTTCTACATTCTACTTTACAACGCCTTTCGATCGGAAAATTGTTTTCGCGAATTGTAACACGTCCTGCCAAGTTTCGTTGCTTTATTTTAGTGATATTCTACGTGCTGGATATATAAAGTAATATTAGGAGGTCTTGGATAAAAAACAAAATCATAGCGTTTTAATATTTATATAAACTCCTGGTTTATCTATTTACCAGCGTCGTTGATCCATACTAATATTATAAATGCGAGCGTGTCTTTCTGTCTGTTTGTATGTTACCTCCTCACACCCAAACCGCTGAATCGATTTTGCTGTTATTTCATATGGGGAATACTTTGAGTACCGGGAAAGGACATAAAATACATTTTATGCCGTAAAAATATACGGTTCCCATGTGGTAACCTAATTTTGGCGGGACGAAGTCTATTATTTTAATTATATCTAGTTATTTAATATTCTGATAATGGCTAGTCAAAAGCGTTACATTAACTTCAGTTAAACATTACGGTGCATAGATGACGCAAAGTCGTTGCACCGAAAGCTAAATGAACCGCGTTCATTTTATTTGAATCAAAACTATACCCTTCCGGGGAGAGGCCTTTACCCAGCAGCTGAGTAAAGGCATGGACTGGTATTAAGCAGCTTATTAAGGGCTAACAAAAAATTTCCTTTTTGGACTCCATGTATTCACATCCATATTATTATTCGTTGCTCCTTAAAGGGATATATTTATAGTAAATACACCCTTTTATAGAGCACCGAAGTTTGAAGGAGTCACAATAGATCCATTAGGGTTGCAGCAGGCCTTGGCATTTCAGGCCCTTCGGATGACACTCAATAATAGTACCTATGAGTCATTTATTATCATACCAGCTGTAGGCTTAGCATGGTCACCATAGTAGCGGTTTTATACTATGGAAAAATAGACAAAGGTAATCCGCCATTTTATCACTAAAACCTGTCAGTATGTCGATTATTTCCCGTTTCTAATGTAATGTTATGTTAAGCCTGCTGATGACGCCCGTAACTTTGTTGTGCAGAAATTCGTTTATTACGCGCAGAACCGTACATTTTAAAGCGATGAAAACCATCCTCTATCATTTAAGGTTAAGCCTTTTAAGCGTAAAGAGGTTATAAATAATAGGATAGGAATAAGCAATAGAACATAATAAGCAATTGCAGAAGAGTACTATAAATATAATCACAACAACTACATAAGCGCTACGTTTTCTTGTTATAAACAAGAAAATGTAGCGATAGCTTGGTTTTAATGTTTGGTTGGCGTTTCGATTTTATTAAAAGAAATTACTGCTGATTGACTGGCTGAAGTCGCAATTTTTACGGAATGATAAACTTAGAAAAACTACCATAATAACTGAGATTACTTTAGAAAGACTTCTAAGTTTATAGTATTTCTAAGTTTTACCTAATCTAAGTCTAGGTTATTATATGTGTAATATTATACTCATAAATTGCTACAAAATGCTTAATTTATCGTGTAAACGTTGTAACTCGACAGGATAACAATTTGTGGTATTACGGGGCGTTTTTAAATGGCCAGGGATTAATCAAATGGCTATACAATGATGATCGATCGTCTCTCTGCTCCATAAACATTTTGTGTTCATACAGCTTTAAGCGATACAAACATTTCTCATAATAATAATAATTGTCGTTATCAGTTATGTTTGTTATATTGCATTTGTTAAGGCTTCATAGTAAATCTATACCAGATTTGATTAAATTCGGTTCAGCCGTTTAAGCGTTAAGAAATTAGGCTATGTCTACATCTTTATCATAATCGCGTATCCTGATCTCCGTCGCGTAGCATCGAAGCGTATCATAATCGCTAGAAATGTACGCGATGATCGCGATCATTTTGCGTCCACACTAGCGATCATGAATCATAATACGCTTCGATGCTATGCGACGGAGATCTGATACGCGATCATGATACAGATGTGGACATAGCCTAACTAACAGACACACTTTCGCATTTATAATATTAGTATAGATTAACTGATAAACTCACTTATAATTTACGTTATTCTAAAAGTAATCTTTGGATTTACTTTAAGCCAAATTTCTATAACGCCAAAGAAACAGATTAAAAATAAGAGACAGGGCGGATGGAGTAAGAAACGAACCCAAATCAACTGAGATGTCACCGTTTTGGAGCTGTCAAATACTGGGTATTAACCCAAATATCTCAACATGAATTCGTTTAGATTTTACCCGCTACTTCCTTTACTAAGGATAAAAAAATATATTTTATAAAATGTTATTTTTTTATATCGGTTACACGTAAAGTAGACAATAAGTTCCCAATTTCTAAGTTTTTTACAAGAGCGTTGTTGATTGCGTTTGATACGCCTGACTTTTGCATCCATACTAATATTATAAATGCTAAAATGTCTATTCGTCTGTTACCCCTTCATGCCCAAACCGATTTTGCAGTTTTATATGGAGATACTTTGAGTCGGGGAAAAGGACATTGGATACTTTTTATGTCGAAAAAATGTACGGTTTCCACGCGATAAACGACCTTTGACCTTTGACTTTGTATCGAGCGTCATTTAGTTTATAATATTAGTATAGATGTTAATCGAATATGATATTATAATAATTGTAGAATTTGACAAAAATACTACCACCCGAGGAACAACAGTCAAAAGGTTCTCTCGAGACTTAATAGAGATTTAATTCGAGAGATTGTAACAAAAAGAGCTGAGGTGCACAATCTGCAGTGAAAAACGTGTGGTGTGTCCGGCGATAAATCTGTCAGTGTCGCCGCACGCCGCGGAATGCTGACTCAGTTTTTAATGAACTTTTAGGTAACTTTGAGACTAGTTACGACAAATCTGTACTCATATTATGAACGTGTGTGTGTTACATTTTTATGTTTGAGTGGTATAAAATAATAATATCGTATGCAAAATCTCTGAGTAATTCCTAAAATGGAATATAGTTTAAATATTTGATGTAATATTTCTTTTTAAAATTTGTGCCCATTGCTGATAATTTTGGTAACCGTCGCCGGCAGCGGAGGCACTCCCTAATATTTTATTAGAATATTCGAAATAATTATTATGAATTATGAAGTAATCGTTACTATATTCTGACTCGAATTCAAATACATTTAATATTCGATTATTATATCAGGTATTTGTTCTAATTACAATGCAATTTAAGATTGTCCACCTTTTTTTTGCCCATAACATTTGAATTGTAAGAAAATGCCCACCATAAAAAAGTTTCTGGTACATTCAAGTTACGCGTTAAATAAGGCCGGAATGGAAATTAATCAGGGCGGAAATAACTTTTTACGTCACATGTTGTGAATCTTTTGAAATGGCAACGTAATGTCAAACAGCCTTTGTGAGGGGCGATCAAAGAAAATCGAATACATTATGCGCGCCACATTAAAAGCGAGTTACTATATCCGAGTTTGGTTGAATTAGTCGAATTTGGTTGAAACGGGTGAATATAATTTGGTGAATTTTGGTTGAAATAATAGTTTCAAAATATGTACTAGAAAAAAAATATTCATAGGATTGTCAAGATCAAGTCATTTGGTCGATCTATGTCGAGTTATGTCGAGTAAAGTAGCATATCGACAGACGTGGGAGAGCCATGCCTCTCCTACCCTATTACCCTATTCCCTCGAGTGTCCATGGGCGACGGAGGTTGCTTTCCATCAGGTTACTCGTTTTGCTCGTTTGCCCCTTTTTTCATAAAAAAACGTACTCAACTCGTCACAGCCCTAATTCGCTTCGTAGTATTAGAATACCAGGAAAGTAACCGTAAAGGTACGCTTATACGGGCAACTAAAGTTTCTCAATTCCAGTCAATTCTCGTCAACTATGATAATATCACGACTACATCAAGCAATTTGCGGCAACAAGCAGCAATGGTACGCAATACAATTGCCTGGAATTTCTAAGCCCATCGGATATACGTCAATTCGTGTCTGCGATATGAAATATCTGAAGCAATTAGATGCAATATCGCCGAAATAATTGCCGCAATTTATTGAAATTGCTCCATATTGCTCCACTAATTGCTCTAGATCGCTCCATTCGTTTCGCCGAGCAATTATTGACGCAATTATTGCTCGTGTAAGCGCATCATAACAACTGCAGCTGCAACTATGTAATAACACGAAAAGTTGTGTGCGTGTGCAAAATTTAGCGTCGGTGCTAAGTGGGTTTCGTTGCTGGCCTGGATGAGCGAAGTCTTTGTATAATACTTAAAATACTTGTTTAAGAATCCATACAGATAGGGACAAAATGATAATACAACAGTCGACCATCTTTACACTATAGTCTATACAGTCCTAATCGGGTGCACACACGCACATATAAGCGTTATTTCAAATAATTTAAGACACCAGAATAATACTTGCGTTCTGCGTAAAGTTTACCACAGTTACACAAATGTAACACGCATTGTGTAGTAACTAAGGTTCAATTTGGCTATTACGCTTCAGTGTCTCAATGCCATGAAGTGATGACGCGATAGCATGTATTGCGTAGTAAATAAAGTTAAATTTAGCTACTACGTTTCGGTGTCCCAATGATAAGTCATGATGGAGTAAGCAACTAAGAATATGAATACGTCGTCTTAGTCCGGGACGTGGCGGCGTCAGCTGTTTAGCATATTGATCGTGTACACTCCGCCTAATGCCGTCTGTGCTAGTATTAGCCGCGCGCTGGTATCCACATTAAAGAAATGGATTTTATAAAAATAATTATATAGCATTACTTATGTATACAATATGTCACGGGGGCATCGAACCAGCGAGTCACCGAACATTTTCTTGTAGTAGACGATATTCGTATCACTTTTTTCTCGTAGCAGACGATTTACGTAGCAACTATTGTTCCTCGTAGCATACCATTTTCGTAGCATACATATCGTAGCACATGTTTCTCGTAGCATACCACCTTCGTAGCAAAGATAACGTAGCACATGTTTCTCGTAGTTGACGATTTAAGTAGAACATGTTTCTTGCAGCTGACGATTCTTGTAGTAAAACATAATAAAAGAATGAAACATAATCTATTCCTACCCCTGTTTATAAATGAATAAAATATTAATAGATGCTGATAGATCTCTTCAAATTTCAACGTTAATTAATAAAAGCTTTCTCTGAATTCGCAATATTTTTTCCGTATTTTTGTTTATTATTTTGTGAATAATATTCGAGTGAAGGTAATTTGAAGATTGATGATTGGAGATGAAATAACGAGGCTTATTGTATTGTGTTTTTATATTCCTTAATGAATTAGTGTTGGCGCAAATTGACGACCAAATACGACGCGTTGCAGTTAGTAGACTTTACCCATTTTATTAAATGCATTTTTGTTTTTTTTGTTACCAATTTATTAAAAAAGTATTTCTATTCTTTTGTATCGATGTGTTGCGTTCCACCACGATACTATAATTGCTTTGACTTCTTACTTATAGAGAGTGTAACAAAACTAAATAATAATACTTTAGGGTGTGTACGTGTTCCTAGTAGAGAGTTCACTGTGAAAGTGACAGCGCTGAAAGACCAATTTTTTATTTATTTCACTATTATATTATGGGGAAACTTGTGACGCTTACCCATACAAAAGTGAAAAAAATTGGTCCTTCAGCGTTGCATTGCTATTTTCACAGTGAACTCTCTACAAGGGTCACATACACACCCTAAGGGCGTAAACTGTGTTACGCGGGTGCCCGCGCGGGTTCATACAAAAGTGACCCGCGCGGGTCCCCGTCGCGGAGAGGCGGGCCCCGCGCCGACGGGAGCACGCGCGGCATACGATTTTTTACATTTATTCTGCATATACTTTCCAAAGGCAGTAATCGTACTGTACAAATACTCAGGAACTGGTGACACTGCGTAAGTCGAGTCTCCGCGACGGGCTCCGCGCGGAGCCAGGCGCGGGAGCCCGCTTAACACAGTTTACGCCCTAAAGTATTATCACTTAGTTTTTTTACATCCTGTATTTTGTCTACAAAAACTATTATTCATTTTTATTTAATTTCTGAACTTATTATTTTAGGTACTATAGCGTTCTGTGGAGCAACCGGTGAGTTATATGTTGGGTTTTGGTGGTTGTTCTCTAACCTTGAAAAAGACTGCTTCTCCACTAACAACATCAAAATAACCCATACTATTTGTAGTAAATGAATATTCCCATAGGATTTCTACAGGGCCACCTAGCGATGCTCACGGGAGTGAGCCCAGCTCCCATACAAAATCTTAGTAAACGCCAAACGCGTTCACGATCGAATGTCAAACAAAAACTCACACTCGGCACACAGGTGTTCCAGGCGAAAACAAATATGGCCGCTGCAGTGATTCAAAATAGCCTTTCATTCATTGTTAAAACTTGTGTTTGGTGTTTACACTTTATTCTGATATTTAGGGAGAATAGACTTTTTAGTAAATTCATAAAAATCCTATTTCGTTGTTGCCTCTTGAAACCGGTGAACGGATTTAAATAAAATTTGGTGTGGAGATAGTTTGAACTATCATTCCCATAGCAAAAATCTTGTATCGTAGCTATAGACAGTTAAGGTAGTTACCGTGCGATAAATAAATTTTGTCGCCACGTATTTGCAAAACATCTAAAATGCATAAAATTGTAATCGAATCACTTAAGTACCTTCACAACTTGAAGTACAGAACTCGCGATGAATATTATAGCGTTCCATCGAGATTGCATTACTGTCTGGTGAATTTTGCACGAAGACGGATTATAGTCCGCTATACACCTTTGAAGTGTGTAACTTAGGATGAATATTACAACGTTCCTTTAGATGAAATATGGTCGTGACCTGGATTCCCTTCTGATTCAAAAGTTGTTACTATGATGTTTAAAATGATATAATTTCGTAACTCGTATCTCAGTACTTACGCGTAGCTCTATGCTTGTTTATAGTGTGATATAACCTGACCAAATAACGTGATCATCAGTCATCTGTCTATAAATCAAATTTTTTAATAGTTATCGCGTAAAATTAGAAGTTGCTTATAAATAAAAAAAGTAAAAAATAACTCTGTAGCACTTAGTAATATTACGTAGCATGGCGTAGCACTTAAAATCATCGTTAGAAGCATTTCGTAGCACATGAAACTATCGTTCATAGCATGACGTAGCCATTCCACGTATCGTGCCGTAGCACAAGCCATGTTCAGCGTAGCGTGGCTTCGAACATAGCCTAACATATAGCGTATAGCCATATTGTGTAGTGTAGCGTGGCGTAGCACATAGCCATGTCTAGCGAAGCGCGGCGTAGCGCAAGCTATGCACCGCGTAGCGTGGCGTAGCACATTACTATGTCTAGCGTAGCGTGGCGTAGCACATTGCTATGTCTAGCGTAGCGTGGCGTAGGACATTGCTATGTCTAGCGTAGCGTGGCGTAGGACATTGCTATGTGTAGCGAAGCGTGGCGTAGCACATAGTCATCGTAGCGTGCCGTAGCACATAGCTATGTATCGCGTAGCGTGGCGTAGCACATTGCTATGTCTAGCGTAGCGTGGCGTAGCACATTGCTATGTCTAGCGTAGCGTGGCGTAGCACATTGCTATGTCTAGCGAAGCGTGGCGTAGCACATAGTCATCGTAGCATCGTACCTATAATCATTTTCAACTTCTAATTCAGATAAAATATTATGTAGAATGCTTAAGATATTAGAAAACCATATTTGATCATTTACTTAAAGGTTGAGGTTTATTTCGCGGAATATTGCTAAAAATAATAACAAACTAAATTTTAAGCTATGGATTTCCGCAAAGTAACGCCTGATTCTATTAACTATTAGAAAACTCTTAAAATAAATTTTGTTGACACTAATATTTCGTTACAAATAGTCCAATTACAAGCAACTTTAAATAAGCGTTACCCTAACCAAATAATATACATTTACATAGTTCCGCGGCAATATTTGCTCACGGGATGTGTATTGCCCAGGAATTTGTCTGTTTAATGTTTACTGATACCACTGTCCGGCGCAACTTCGCTCGGCAAACTGCCCGAGTTGTGACCTACTTACCATTTAACATTCAGTCTTTTAATTCTTTCTGTACACTCTTTATTGCTAACACTTGTGTTTATATTGTTTATGTGTTGACTTCATCGAGTTAATCATTAAGTTTTAAGAAATATCAGTTGAGATCGTTTGTGTAATTTGTGGCAACATAGCAAATCGTATAGCCCATGCATATGGCAACGTATTACATCGTGTGGCATGTCTAATGTCTGTGTAGCCAGTTGCATATTGTATTGCGCCTCATGCACGTGGTTAAGTAGCGTATAATATTATGCATAATATTATTATGATAACGTAGCACATTATCTACTAGCTCCCTGTAATACACATATTAGCTACTCAGTGCCCTATGCACATATCTTGTAGTAGTAATGGGAATTAATGCTAATTTCTATTAATTGCATTAACATGCTAATTTTGATGTCACAGCACGCTACGGTTATTGCTTTGCTATTTGTTAAAAATGCGGCATCGTGAATTATCGGTTCGCATCGCATAGCTCGCGTCGGGCATTATTTCGCATCGAATGAAAAATAGCAATTAATTAACAGTTAGCGGCGCGGTGTGTAACAGCACGGACGTGAATTTATTATCATGATCGCAGACTATTGCTGCGCACGATAATATTAGCAATCGTATTTTTAGCAATTAGTGTGATTAATTTAATTATTGCCTTGTTCATTATATTATAGTAACGAGGCATCTCTTTAAGGACGCTATACACCTGTCTATGCAGTGCATGCACATGGCATAGCATGTCATAGCTGAACTCGGCCCAAAGCTTTGTAGCTGAACGTAATTCGTGGAGAATTGGGGCCAAATGGTTCGCTTAACGTGTAATGGCGTAGACACTGGCCTTCCAATTACACTAATACGTCTGAATCCGCCTGACTGATTGTTCATATTCCACTTACCCGGTATCAAAAGCGATATCAATGATATTGGAACGCAAACAGCAAATTATTATAGCTAGTTCTACTACTGTGTAATATAGAACGCCATACGCCATTTTTTATTACTCATCTGTTTTTAAAAACACTGTGTATAAAAAAATGTTACTAATAACGCACGCTGTACTTCACCTGTCATTAGAACTCATTTTATCTATAAACAAATTGTATGTACAAATTTAAATTCTCACAAATGCAGCTGTTCTGTTGGTGAGTCTGTAAAATAAATAAATAAATAATCGGCCAAGTGCGAGTCGGAATCGCGCACGAAGGGTTCCGTACCATTATAGAGCAAAATTAGGCAATAAATTGTGTTTTTTGTATGGGAGCCCCCCTTATTTTTTATTTTATTTTAATATTATTATTATATATTAAAGTACACATATAACTAAGGATTTTGTGAAAAATTCAAGTACCTACTTGTTGCCATTTTTGATATAGAGCAAAAAAGGCCAAAAAAATCACGTTTGTTGTATGGGAGCCCCCCTTAAATATTAATTTTATTTTATTTTTAGTATTTGTTGTTATAGCGGCAACAGATATACATAATCTGTGAAAATATCAAATCTCTAGCTATTACCGTTCTTGAGTTACAGCCTGGAGACAGACAGACAGACAGACAGACGGACAGACGGACAGACAACGAAGTCTTAGTAATAGGGTCCCGTTTTTACCAAAGGGTAAATCAACCAACGTACCCCTTTGGGTTCCGTACCCAAAGGGGTACGGAACCCAAAAAATAGCATCTCTTTCCGCTGTCTATCCCTATACGTATGTATGCACATACACTGTATATGTATGTTATAATAATATTATATTATGCAAGTTATGAAGTGTTCTTGTAGTAATTACTTAAGACGTCATTAATTTATTTAATTGAAATTAAATAAAGATTTCGACAGAAGCACCATACATTATTATCGATTAATTTATATAAAGTTTAGTAATTATATTATTCGTTTCTGAATGCAGCAGTTAGTATTTTCTCTAGCCATTATATTCCATTTGCCATTTTACATGACGTATATTGTATGTCCTGTTATTTATTCATAGAAGCTCGGAGGCTTCGATTGCTGTATATGTGCCCGGACCCCGTAGAGTCAACACAGTGTCCAACAAACCTGCCTTTATTCCATTTATTTTCCATTGCAATTTATTCAGGCATATATTTATTCATAGAATCTAGGACACGGTAACAAGGATTTTAGAATGAAATATATTTTATTGAAAGACTTTTTGCCTTTTGTTGTCGTTCCATTAGAAGATATTACATATTTTGGGGTAATAAAATGCCATGTTGTCCAACAAAACGGAAACGGATGTGTAACGGAAAGTATCTCGTTGTAAATCTGAGTATTCGATTTGACCTGGCAGCAAGAAAAATGTATTATATTTTATGTATATTAATAGAAATAATGTATTACCATTGGTAATATCATCAAAAACATTTTTCGATGTTACACTCTGTTCTACCTATTCACTGAAAATATTGGCTACGTCATGAATTATTATATACTAATAATTAGTTTTTATTATTCGTAGCTAATAAATAATTCAAGACGTGAGTGGAAGAATAAGGTAAGTAACATGAAAAAACTTCCCGTTTTTTTTGCTTAAATGGAGGCTTTAGGGCCGGAAAAGTTATTTGAAATAGAAAAACTATGGATTGTATGTGTAGCCAGATATATTAGCTAGGTTATGAAGTAAGTAGATAAGTTACAAGTTTTATTGAAATAATTAGCGAAAAAATGAGTTATTGTCCGTATGTTACGAAATGTTACTTATTCGATTCTTCCACTCACGTCTTCTTAATGTAATAGCGACACGTCAATTGAAAGGACATAATTAAATACAGTTTGAGAGGGCCGTCGGGCTACATTTTATCATGTATGGCTCTACAACTGGCAACTTTTATTAAGATTATCCATAGCCTGTACTTATTAAAGCCTATTTTTGTTTAATTGTTACATAGATAAGACTTAAAATTAAATATTAAAAACTAATAGTATTGATAAAAATGTCAGATTCATATTCTGTATAGCAAGTGTACTAAATAATTTGAGAAGCCAGAACTAGGCTATCGGGTAACTGCAACTTTGTGAACTATAGTAGCTGTCGGCTTGCCGGAAAATATCATTGCCCGCTTGTATAATGTTATATTGGAAATATTTCGCTGCAAGCTGATACTAGATTAATGTTATATAATTGTGTGATTAGTCTAAATTAATGTTAATTTTATGTTATTTATACTATATTTTCATTCAATTGGTAATCCCTGTAACCACCATAAACAAAACATAGTTTACGGTCGTACTCACAGAGATTCGTGATTAATATTTGACCTTAAATTTAAGAAGTTTAAGATGTGTTTAATTGAAAAATGTGTATATATATTATTATGGTTGGTTAACAAATGCATACTGGATATACTGCAAACGTAAACGGTAAATAATACAAATGTCTAGTCAGGCTACCGAAAAAATATCTAACTACATTTTACAACATTATGGTGTGTAAATGGTCTAAGCCTGATGATGATGACGAACAATTATTGTGACGTCCTTCTCGCTCCAATCTACTCGTAAAATACACTCAGCCAGTGGTCGGCCGATAGGATGGAAGAAAATAATTATGTACATCATTATAAACGTAAATAATGATTACTACAAAAATAATGATTGAAAAGTTTTACTAGGTGATCTAGGTCAGATAATATAGGAGATAATTATGAAAAATAGGCTGCTGAGGTCATACGTTTAGGAGATTCGTGTTTAGTTTTTGATCGCTGGGTTTTTAAACCTTTTTTAATGCGTATTGCCTTGGCGCTGAATATTAAGGATGTGAACAATGAAAATAGGAATAAAATTGTTGCTATTAGGTTTAAGTAGTATTATATTATAATCATTTGTTGTATAAAGCATAGTTAATAAGTTGTAAAGAAAATAAACTTCAGAAAATCAAAAAAACATTGTCTATAATATTGTCACCATAATATAAACTTATTTATTATTACTCTAGTATAAAAATTGATACAGGACACTCGCAACTCCGCTGCGCGCAAATTAGTTTATCGACAGGTAGATTTTTCGGAAACAAAAAATATGTCCTTTCCCAGGACTCAAACTATCTTTATATCAAACTAGATATTTCCGCAACTCCGTTGCGCCAAAACTCGTTTATCGTTCGGGAACCGTACATTTTTCCGGGACAAAAAGTATCCTATGTCCTTTCCCGGGACACAAAGTATCTTCATGCCAATTTCCAGCAAAATCGGTTCGGCTGTTTGAGCGTGAAGAGGTAACAGACACACTCTCGTTGACGTGGGAGAGCCATGCTTCGGCACGAATGGGCCGGCTCGACCGGAGAAATACCACGTCCTCACAGAAAACCGGCGTGAAACAGCGCTTGCGCTGTGTTTCGCCAAGTGAGTGAGTTTACCGGAGGCCCAATCCCCTACATTATTCCCTTCCCTACCCTCCCCTATTCCCTTCCCTACCCTCCCCTACCCTCCCCTATTACCCTACTCCCTCTTAAAAGGCCGGCAACGCACCTGCAGCTCTTCTGATGCTGCGAGTGTCCATGGGCGACGGAAGTTGCTTTCCATCAGTGACCCGTTTGCTCGTTTGCTCCCTTATTTCATAAAAAAAAAAAAAAAAAAAAAAAAACTCTCGCATAATAATTATAATATTAGTATGGATTAAATTAAAATCAGTTCAGTGGTTAAGACGTGAAGTGGTAACAGAGTACAGACCATAAAGTTAATATACCTAGCGGAATAGAGCAACAATCTCGAGCTGTCAAACGAGACTAAAATTGATTTACATCTGTGTGTAAAATATGTGTACGTATACACTTACACAAGCATCTTTCTTAGAGATTAAATTGTCAACGTGCCGATAAGTGCCGACTGGACGTCAAATAAAGAGTTCTGCTGTCATGTATCACACGTCTCTTTTTACCACGCAGTGTTACTGATAGTGACATCTCGCTTGCTCAGGCCTTTGTTTCTCTATTCCGCTAGGTATATTAACTTTATGGTACAGACAGACAGACATTCGCATGTATAATATTAGTACATTGACAAACATAGTATAAAATCTTCAAAGCAATATAAACTTTTGTATACATTTTTCGAACACCGCGTCATCATTTTAATCATCCTTCCAGCATCTCATTAAAACTCAACATCTAAGATCCGCCGTTGGAACACCACGATTTTAATCCCGTCAAAGTATTGTTTCGGTACTATACAAAGTCTAAAATTTTACTGCATTTAAAACACCCATCATCATCATCACCATTGGCCTCTTCATAAATTACTGTTGATATGGGTGCGAGCTTAATTACTTTTATTTCCGACACTTCTTTTGATGACTATGGAGTGGTTAAAACGCTGTGAAATCCAAAACTCTCCATTTTAACCCTATTAGACTAGAAATAGGGGTTTTTGAGTTTTGAGAGCGTGCGCTCTAGGGCTCGTATAAAACTATAAACAGTCAGTACTCAAGATGCATCTCGGTCTCAAGACACGGTTCTATATTCACGGTTCTATAATAACTTCTAAACAAATGTGCCAAATTTCAAAAGTGTATGTATGTATGTATGTATGTATGTTTTTATGTTTGTTCGCGCATATCTCTGAAACTACAAGTCCGATTTAAGTGATTCTTTTTTTATTGTACTTGAGGTATTGTTCAACTTAGGGAATAGTGCAAGTTTCATCAAAATCGGTTCAGTAGTTTTGGAGATAGGGAGTTTTAGTTCTCAATTACGTACAATTTTGAAGTCGGTTTTATCTTTTTAAAATACAGTTATTGTAATTAAATTATGTTCTTAAATCTTAAATCCGAAATAGTTAATACTTTAAACGGGGAGCCAAAAGAAGAAGATAATTAAATTTAAAGTCGAATTTCGACCATTGGGCGATCTCTAGTTTTAATAAATAGGATATTTTCTAGTGTGTTAATTATCATTATCATCAACTAAATTTATTCCAGAATACAATACGCACAAGGTCGTTGAGATTCTCATTTCGTAAAAAAAAGAACGCCACCAAATGATTTTTGGTGGCGTTGTTTTTTTTATGCAAATGAAGCAGCAAAGCAGGAGAAAATTGCACGTAACGAGTAGAATAGGAGGGGATATTACTTCCTCTCCTACGCCATGCCGGTTGTCTGCTCTCCACCCGTCTTACAAAATTTGCGTCACGTGAGAATTTCATACTTTTACCTTCTAAAAAAGTGCACAAGCACGAATTTTACACTCCAAAAATATCAAAAATATCAAAAAGGGTACGAATTTGAGACATAATTTTCTTATTCATGTAAAAAGGCTATTTTGTTCGATTAAAGGAAAATACCGGTCTCTCAGCGAAGGTGTTTAAATTATTGGCTCTATTCCGAGAAGGCGCTAGTGTTGTGTGTCCGAGATCGATGTATCGATACGATAATATATCGATATCGTGGGTGGACGCGGCCGTACGTCTCCATTTAATTTGGCACTATATCTTGTACCTTGTTTATTTTGGTGCTTTATCTTGGATTAGTTAAATCTTGTTAGGGAAATGGAAGACAAATAATTTATGGTTAATTGAACTTACCTTAAGTGAACTTCAACCAAAATTATACGAGTTGCTGCATCCGTAGAGATTTAATAAACCTGTAGTCCGAATTTTGTGGTACTGCATCATCACACGCCATTTAGATATTATTTATTTAATTTAAAACTGAAAAAAGACAATCAATTGGTTTTATAGTACTTCCGCCTTGCTTTCCTAGATGGCGGTGTTAGTTCGTCCGTCATTCTTTTTAGAGAGGATAATTCATAACATTTTATCATTCCGCAAGTAAAGAATAGGGGCAACAAACTAAGAGAAGTGGGTGGGGTGGGATCTTAAATCTCTACGGATGCAGCAACTCGTATAATTTTGGTTGAAGTTCACTTAAGGTAAGTTCAATTAACCATAAATTATACTTCGTTGCTGCATCCTATGAGATTTAATAAACCTAATGTTCAGCGCGTAATTGCGGAATGATAAAATACCAGATTAATTATATTAAGTTAATTAATTACGGAATTTAAAATGATATAACATTATAGATCATAACAATTTTTAGTTAATAAAGTATTGTACTTCTAAATAATAATACTACTTAATTAGTTTGGATATGCTATGAATCTGAATTTACATTAAAAATAGCTTCTGCGAAAGCTCTGTCTTGTGCTAAATCTGGTAAAGGTAAGTTATAAAACTTAGCAAAACAAAGTGATGAGCCGGCCCAGCCAGCGCATCGCTTGATAATGTCGACGGAGACTCCCGCGCAGCGCGCCGCCGACGTGGAGGCGTGTCGCGTGCTGTGCGCTGAATAAACGCCAATCTCTATGCCACTGTCCTTGAGGACACTCTTTATCCAGCGACTTATAGATTGGGAACTGGCATTATGAAAAGGCTTTCTAGTTGTTAAAATGAGCTTATCAGTAGCTGGGCCATTTCTCAGCTCTTTTGTCTTATCTAGGTAAATAAAGCTTTAGCTGGGGCTTGATGAATAATTATTAATAGTGATTACGATACGTGAATTTTCGGAATGAACGTCTTCTTTTCTTATGAGTGATAACGTCTGCACCCGTTGTCCCGTCGACAACGAGTTGAATTATTATATATAATTATTATAATATTAGAATGAGTTACAATTTTTTTTTTTTTTTTTTTTTTTTTTATATAAAATTTCTAATGATAATAAGTATAGAATCTTACGGATAAAATTTAGATACGTACTCCAAAAGTTTATAAGGTTCCCTTAAAAATGAATACTTTAGGAAGCTGGGCTTACTCCTAAAGACTCCTTTAAAAAATCTTAGGATCGTTATTGCAACGGGATTTACCAATGATTAGAGACAAACTAGAGTCTAGACCTATAACAATTTAACATTCCGCAACTTGCTTTTTCATTAAGTTTTTCTGTTAAAATTTAAGAATTCGTAATATTATATCAGCTACGAATCCTTAATACAAATCAATTATTATTATTAATTTGACAAAAATTAAACCAATGTTTTAATCCTGTATCATACTGATTAATTGTACCTCCCGATAACGGTTTTAGTATGATATTGTCAATAGACATCTCCGGTATTCGGCGTCTTAGGTAGACTTTCCGCACAATACTGCGCACGCCAGAAGGTTTTATCTGGCCTAAAATAAATCTCGTCAGATTTGAGAAGCGATCAAAACAGTGGAAAACACGGCCGAGACATGACGGCCAGTACGGAACGACTAATTTACCAGTCGCTTCCTCTTCTATAATTTTCCTAAGACAGTATGAGCGCGAAGTGCGGAAAGGCATAGAAAAAATAATCGTGCCATGAAATTGTAAAAGCAAGGATGATGAAGGCACCTGGGTCTTGTTTCCAAGAGACATAATATCTTAGCAGATAATAATATAGCACTTATTACTAAAGCACAACGCGAGTAAGTACGGTATCAGCCATCAGGTTGTCAGGTTGACCGAAGTTCAATAAGATCTTTAGTAAGTTCCTATCGTTACGTTACGTACCTAGACGCCTGGTCAGCATCTGTGTTTTTATATAATCGATGTTGAACGGTTTGAACCCCTCATGGCCTCGATCTGTCTTGTTGTGTGACAAATTATAAGAAGCAAATAAATTATATATGCGTTGTTTCTCGCACTACTGCCATATATCTCTCGCGATTTCATTGAGATGATGAAATTGAATACTTCACATTATAATATTAATATAAGATAATATAATTATGGCAGTAGTATTATTTATTCTTAGTAAGACATTTAAAATATTATCACAACGATGAAATGAAAAATGATTTCAATCCCTAGGCAGCCAATAATTCGAGATAATTGATATGATGGCGAGCTTCATCCGCAGACCAATGGCATCTAGTTACTACTCCGTCGCACGCGACGCCCCAGCCAGTGAGTGACGAGTCTGTGAAGATCTCCAGCTCGTATAAACTTGTGTTTATTCTATTAAAAAGCTTACTTTATTCTATTAAAAATAATATTGCACCACCAACTGGTGGTACAAATAAGGTTTTACAGGCATGATGGAATCAAAATTATTATTACATTTTTGTGAAGCTAAAAACTCGTTCAAAGTATTTAGTACGCGGCCAGTTGTATCAAAGAATATACAACTACACGGCTGTATGCTATTGCTGGTCATGCTGAAATTAAAGTGCCAATGAACTTCGCGAAATCGCGCTTTGTTATGGATTTCGTTGGCTAGTTAGTTTCTGGAGTAACTGCATGACTTGAGTATTTAATATTATGTCAAAGCTAATATAATATCATTGGTCAAAGCCAATAAATCTACAAAGTTGTGAAGGCGTCATACTAGTTTTCTCAAAGTTGATAATAAAACCTAATTGTTTCAATTTTGACCTTAATATAATATTATAATATTATAGTAGCATAATCTTTAGATTTCGATTCGAATTTCGACCACTAGATGGCCCTGCTTTCTTGACCACATAAAAAGAGGCTTTTGAAGCTTTACAAATATAAATGGCACAGAACTTAAGCCGTACAGGAAGGCAGTTAAATTCACAAAGATTATCATGAAATCGAAATCTCAAAAAGAAATAAAATAATAAATTTATGTAATGTATGAATCGGCACACCGCACAAGCAATTCCTTGAGATCGATTGAGATTTGAGATTGAGATATGAGGAATATAGGCATTTGGAAAGACCAATTTTATAGCAGTGCGAATATCTTCCATTTTAAAAGTTGATTACGTGCAAATTAAAAATGTATTTAAGTAATTTTGAGTTGAATATAAATCTTAACCCACCGATACTTTTCGGTGTAAGAAAAATGTATGAAATAAATTGGTCTGGCAAATTTTCATTACATACTGAAATAGCACCTAATTGTTTGAGTTCACTTATTGCTTTGCTCATCTGACTCTTTGTAAAAGGTGGATTACTTGGTTCCACACGTTGGTAAGGTGGCTTACAGAAGGGACTTATAACTCAATGCAGAAGGGTATTTTATAATATCCTTTAGCATAAGACAGCCCTGCACCGTGCTGTCGGAGGTTATTAGAAGCCAATTGCGTAAAAAGAATTGGATGCGGCCAGCGTGAGGTACCTCTAGTAGCAGCGTCTCCTGTCGTTGCTCGGTCTGGCGCTCGCGTAGGGGCGGCCGCGGCGCGGGGGCTGCTGGGCCCTCCTCGCCGACGTGTCGACGGCTGCGGCTCGTGCGGGCGGGCCGGCGCTGCTGGCGCTGGCCTCGCGTACTGCTGACGAGGAGGAGCTCGGGAGTTGCCCGGCAGTGCTTGTTGCTAGCGCTTTTCACCGAAAAGGTAGACGTCGCTTTTTACAATTTACGCCTTGGATTGTATTATAAAAAAAAAAATTACCGGTTTTTGCAGCCTGCTGTAGAACTGCGGCTACCTCTTGATTGAGTTTAGGCGCTTGTGCCAGCGAAAGGTTAGTCGGTATAAGAATGTTCGCCACAAGCGACTCCTTGTATTCCTTAGCCAAACCATCGACCAAGATTTTACCCCAACGTTCAGAGAGTTCGGTGGGAATGCGTTCGCCTAGGGCTTTCTCTGTTTTATTGGCCTTGCCAAGAATATTTAGTATTTCAAGTGGTAACCTGGGAGTAGATTCTTGGTTAGGATCTACTGGCACGGTGACTTCTGGTTGGCTCAGCGGCGCTGATGTCGGCGGTGCGGCCTGCGGCGACGCCGGTGCAGGCGCGGCCGACTCCATATAATCCACGTCTTCGACGTCGGCTAAAGATTGTGGAGTTCCACAGCAAGATTGAGCCTCCCGCGCGTCGATGTCTTCATCGCGCCTTTGTCGTCGGATGAGTGCTCGTTATCGCAGCGGCCTTCCCGGGAGGAAGACGCTGATGACTCGGATCTTGTCCGGTGTGAATAAGCAAAAGCATAAAGTTGCTTTCAGGATGATATCACGTATCATCACGACTCAGTTTGTAACCTGGATAATATCGCGTATTACCCCTTAAGGTACAAAAGGTTGACTATCTGGTTAATATCACGTATTAACCCGTTAAGATAGTCCTTTTTTAACGTATCGTTACCATGCCATAGTTTCCAATCGCCGTATTTTGCGGCGAATATGTTCGTAATCATCCTTATTCTTCCTTTTTCCAATATTATTCGGCGATTTACACTAATTATAACACTTTAACACTGTAGAAATTAGTTTAAAAAGGATAACGTGTTGACGATGCCGCACACGAAAAACGAATGACGGACGAACTAACACCGCCATCTAGGAAAGCAAGGCGGAAGTACTATAAAACCAATTGATTGTCTTTTTTCAGTTTTAAATTAAATAAATAATATCTAAATGGCGTGTGATGATGCAGTACCACAAAATTCGGACTACAGGTTTATTAAATCTCATAGGATGCAGCAACGAAGTATAATACGGATTGTATTGATTCATATGCAGATTTATGTAATTTGGCTGGATTTTGTCAACAGGCAAACATTGGCTTGATATAACCTGACCAATAAATAAATAAATAAATAAATTCTTTATTCGGAGCAACTAAGGCCCAAAATTATTAGTAACAATGATCTTAAAAACTATGTTAGTTGGTAATATTTTAGTTGATACTTATAAAAATTATTTACATTTATTTCCTGACTAGAACCCTTATAAAGTGTTCTAGTATCGGCGAATCGTGTTTCTCAGCAAGCATCTTTAGAATACCGTTGGTACTCGATCGCAGTCTGCTCAGCAAGGCAATGTAGGTCAGCTGCATATTAATCAGTCTCTAGGGTGTCGAAGTATATTATTGTTTAAAATTATCTATATTATTACGGTCTACTTAATAATCATCAGGTACTGATTTCGAAAACTTAATTATGGCAATGAATGTTTTATCTCAAAACTTCTCAACTCTGACTCAAGATTAGAACCGATTTAATTTTTCCTGTTATGAACGTGATCTCATAACTTTTTTATCATGAATTCAAATGAGAACTTAATTTTAATTTTTATTTTAATTTTTTATTTGTAATTATTGTTTATTTCAAATAATACAAAATGTTACGATATAAATAATAATTATGAAACTTAGGGCCTGTTTCACCACTTCCTGATAAAGTGGCGAATAGGCTATTCACAATTTTTTTGACAGATTCTTCAACCTTCATCGGTCAAGTTAAGTGGTGGATATTCGGCACTTACCAGGAAGTGGCGAAACAGGCCCTTAGACTTATTGCAACGAGACACGTCGATGCAATGCGATGCGTTTTATAACATTACCTCTTCAAAACTGAACTTTATCTATTACGTAAGAAGATACACATTGAACTGACAGAGGGCCTAGACAATCGATTATCGTCAACGCTAACGCTAACGCCACAAAATGTATGGGATTTAACATTTGTATTCGCTAGCGAAGCGATGACTTATGTCAATCCCATACATTTTGTGGCGTTAGCGTTAGCGTTTACGATAATCGCTTGCCACTTGTCTACTAGGGCAGCCGCGGGCCGCCAGTGTGGGCTGCCCATTGCAAAAAATTGCTATATTTCTAAACAATTCATGACTAAAATAATACGATATTAAGATTATCTCTAATATCGATAGAAACAAATGGGAAGTAACGACACTAGTGAGGAGTTTTCGGTGTCGTCTTGGATTGAATCAATACTCTCAGTATTCCTGGTCAGGTGTTTCAGGCGAAAACAAATATGGCCGCCGCGGTGATTCAAAATAGCCTTGTTCATTCAATTGTGACTGTTGCTTCCAAGAATAGCTGAAGTCTAATATTGAGAATAAGAAAGTTATTTATTTTTCTTTATTTTTATAGATGGTTTGGTACAATTCAGACAAGAGTTCTTTGTTAACACTTTCGCATTGATTATTTATTATTATAATATTAATAGCTAGATGACCTGGTGAACTTCGTAGTTCGTATCACCTTCCTCCTCCTTCCTTCCTCCGGCCTCAATTGTAAATAAAAAAATAAAAATAAAATGCAAGTCTTTTCTTGATTTTCACGAATGTTTCAAGACTCTTCAGTCGCCAGTTATAGCGAGACTAACAAAATTTTGAATTATTTATTTTTATTTATGTAAATGGCGTACTGATGTGTCACTCTAGCATCTCACAGTTCTAACATCACGATTCACGAGTCAAACATAAGTCATGTGTCCTGACTCCTTATGCAAGATATTTTTACCCGATCCAATAAAAGTGCACCACGCTAAATTAGATTTCACTTCAAATGATTATACGGAAATCAATACAACTGGTATTTGTCGTGGGCGTGTTATAATCACTTAGCGCCGCCTACTCCTTTGGCCTCGTTTCTTTAAAATGGCCCAAGAGCCAGCCACAGCCAGATTTTCGTCATTTTAGTATATAAAAGCTGGAAGTTTATTTGTTTATGACCACTATAAGAAGTAAGACACACTATAAGTAAGAAGTTAAGGAGGTATCCAGTTCCTAAAGTCTTCCTGACTTTTGATAAAGAGTAAAGCTCAATTTTTCATCTTAAATTTTTCGGTGTAGCTATAGAAATCTCTCTTCCCCTGACGTACATTTTTGACAGTTCCTTCCCACTGCGAGACATCCTTAAATTAGATCTTCTCAGTATTAGATGTCAGGTAGACCTTTAGATTTGGATACCTCCTACATAAAACCGCGACCAAAACTCCATATCTGCTGGTCGTTCTTACCTCTATAGGGTTCATAAACAAGTAAATTTTCAGCTTCTATAAAATGATGAAAGTCTGGATGTCACTGGCTCTTACTCTAAAATGGAGTCTGTTTGTGATGGCGACTTATCATTTGTCATGCGGCTAGATAAAATTGTTCTTGCGCTATGACTCCAGCGTTTTTGAGCTTAGTCTTGAAATAGCTTGAGAAGCTGAAGAAAGCTGTGCAATGTTCTTCAGAAATATACTCGCACGTGAATCTATCATTAAACTGTTTAAAAGGCAAAGCTGATTGATAATGGAGCTATAAATTTCAAACGTGTACATATGACGTTTTCACTTGAAAAAATTAAACGCTGAGCTCAATAACTGAACTTTATTAATTATTATTAACCTTTGATATACATATTTAATTGACATTGACAGACTTGCCACCCACGGTATTATGAACTGACCATGCGTCCGAACTACGGCGAAAATATTCGTTCAGTGTCTTGACTTTTCATTTACGTGACTTGACGTAGCAAGTACCAACGTAGCGCTACGTCCGAGCTACGGAGAAGTTGCGTCTGAGCTACGGCGAAACTACGTCCAAGCTACAGAGAAGCTACGTCCGAGCTACGGCGGAGCTACGTCCGAGCTACGGAGAAGTTGCGACTGAGCTACGGCGAAACTACGTCCAAGCTACGTAGAAGCTACGTCCGAGCTACGGCGGATCTACGTCCGAGCTACGGAGAAGTTGCGTCTGAGCTACGGCGAAACTACGTCCAAGCTACGGAGAAGCTACGTCCAAGCTACGGCGGAGCTACGTCGAGTTACGGAGAAGCTACTTCCGAGCTACGGAGAAGCTACGTCCGAGCTACGGAGAAGCTACGTCCGAGCTACGGAGAAGTTGCGTCTGAGCTACGGCAAAACTACGTCCAAGCTACGGAGAAGCTACGTCCGAGCTACGGCGGAGCTACGTGGAGTTACGGAGAAGCTACTTCCGAGCTACGGAGAAGCTACGTCCGAGCTACGGAGAAGTTACGTCCGAGCTACGGCGAAGCTACGTCGAGTTACGGAGAAGCTACGTCCGAGCTACGGCGGAGCTACGTCGAGTTACGGAGAAGCTACTTCCGAGCTACGGAGAAGCTACATCCGAGCTACGGAGAAGTTACGTCCGAGCTACGGAGAAGCTACATCCGAGCTACGGAGAAGCTACGTCCGAGCTACGGCGGACCTACGTCGAGTTACGGAGAAGCTACTTCCGAGCTACGGAGAAGCTACGTCCGAGCTGCGGACAAATTACCTTTTCCGATAGTCGATCAGAATGAGGGGTTCGTTATATATTGCAACCATACTCGGTTTCAAATTTCAATTCATTTTGTAAATCTATACTAACATTATATTACGCTTGGCGAAGTCACGAGAAAACGCTAGTATCATATTAATATCCAACGCAAAATAAAATACCCTTACAATGAAATTGTTTCCGTTTCCACCGGCACGTTATTATCCGACCAATAACGAATAATATAGGTCTATTGAAAAATAATCGTTGAAACGTTAATTTTAATTTGGCGCATCATTTGTTCGTGCTATATTGGCGTGGCGCCGATATCGATATTCTATTAATTGTTCACAACACTAGTAAAATATTAAAATTTAAAACAAAATACCAGTTATTATTAACATTCTATCATAAAATCTTTGCACTTTTAACAACCTTGAAAGCTAGATTGATTAAGGTATACGGGTGTAGATACTAAGAACGGAAAAGAAGGATCGGATTTTAAGAAACTCCACCCCTACTGTGGTAAAACCATAAAGTTAATATACCTAGCGGGATTCCGCTAGGTATATTAACTTTATGGGTAAAACGGAGTTGGAAGTTTGTATGAAAGTGATATGTTGTCGAAGTAAGAGAGTAACAATAAACGAATTTCTTTGCAAGCTAAGATGCGGACAATATCTACTTATTCAATAAATACAGCGGTGCTAAAATGGTCGCATTTAGCAATTCTTCTCAATGAATTCACAACATGAATTGTCAAAACTTTCAAACTCAAGAATGTCAAATTACTACGAACTAGATGACGCCCGCAACATCTCGTATATCGCGCGGGAACCGTACATTTTTCCGGGACAAAAAGTATCCTATGTCCGCTAAGACTCAAAGTATCTCCATGTGAAATTTCAGCAAAATCGGTTCAGCGGTTTGGGCGTGAAGAGGTAAAGACAGACAGATAGATAGACAGACAGACAGACAAACAGACAGACACACTTTCACTTTATAATATTAGTATGGATTTAGACATTAGAAAAAATGAATCATAATAATAATATGTTTCATATTATGAGTCTCCAAAGCGGCCATTTTAGCCCCACTGTATTAAATCTAAATAATCAAAATGTACCTCTACATTTTATACTGTATCAGAACTTGTATAAACAATATCCACAAATATTTTAATAACAGGCAGAAATAATTTTGAAAAACTGCAGGTAACTGTTTAAACTTTAAACTCACATGAAAAAAAACTGATTGAACCAGTTTTACAGTTTTTTTTTCATAAGCGGGTCAATTGTCTCGGCCACGGCGTACAATGCTGGCGTTATGAGGCTTTGTTGGCAAAAGAGTTGTATTCGAATCATTAAAAAAGTATTTTATTTATTACAAACTCTTTGATGTTTTAAGCACAACTTTGTTGTTTTTAATTGTTGATTTCACGCATGGCTTTAGTTGTGTTGCACTTGAAGATAAGTTGTAGTCTTTGAGCAGAATTCGGAGCAGCCTCGGTCAAATTAGCTGATTAGCCACTAAATACCTGCCCTCTTAATAATGTATAAGAATTCAAGATACACTTCGCGTCTTTAGGCTTGATATTATGCTCCTGCGCGATTTGGCCGCTAAACCGCAAGATGACAAGCAATTATTGTATTTATATTGTACGGCCGCGCTGCCATGGAAATGAATTGTTATATACAATATTAGCGCGGACGCATATCATGGACCAAGAGCCTGCGACGGCCAGACCTTCCTCAATTTCCTAAAGCTGAAAGTTTACCTGATTGTGGTCTTTACAGAGGTAAGAACGATCAGCAACTATGAAATTTCGGTCGCGGTTACTTTAGGAGGTAGCCTCCAGTTCTGAGGGTCTACCTGACCTTCGAAAAAGCATAAAGCTCATTTTCATAGCTTATATTCTTCGCGGTAAGTGGAGGAATCTCGTCTTCCAGCGCCGGACATTTTTGACAGTTTCTCCCCACTGCTAGACACCCTCAAATTCTAATACTTGTAAGAAAGTTTAAGGGTATCCGGCACTGGAAGACGATCTTATGGCTGTCATACACGCTACGGCCTACCGGAGAGGTCACCTGTGCAGGTATACCTGCGCAGGTGTCAGTTGAAAGAATTGATATTTTTCGATTTTGCGCCATTTGCCTGCGCAGGTCCAAAAAACTGCACAGGTCTATCCCCACACACATTTCGATCTACCTGCGCACGCATACCTGCAGAGATGGACTTCTCCGGTAGACCGTAGCGTGTAAGGCTTACATTAGACTCGTTCACAAAAAATACTTTTTTTAGAATTTACATTTTCTGCTATTTTTATTTTTTATTTTATAAAATTGGGGTAAACGAACAAACAGGTCACCTGATTGAAAGCAACTACCGTCGCCCATGGACTCGTAAGAGTTGCAGGTGCGGTGCTGGTTTTTATACTCTTAATATACAGGGTGTTTATTCCCTGTCATTCATATTTTAATTTAGTCACTAAAGGATGTAGAACATTTTTCAATCGACCCTACCCCGAGTCTCGGCCCTGATTAATTGCCGCGCCGATGATGTAGTGACAAATTAGTGACAAAAAGCCGCGGGACGTCCGCCATTTTATGACACTTTATTTAATACTAGATGACGCCCGTAACTTCGTTGCGTTATCGCGCGGAATCCGTAGGTCTGTTTATCTGTTTTCCGGGATAAAAAGTATAATTTGTCTTTTCCTGAAATTTTAAGTATCTCCATATTTCAACAAAATCGGTTCAGTGGTTTGGGCATGATGAGGTGACAGACAGTCGGACAGACAGACAGACAGGCACACTTTCGCATTTATAATATTAGTATGAAAGTATGGATTAATAATATGGATTTTGCAATTAGACAATTTTAATTTGTACTAAATTACTTCAACATTACTTCGTACGTTTTTAAGTGCCTAACTGTTGAAAGTATTGATATCGAGCAAAGGAAGTCAAAAAATCACGTTTGTTTTATAGGAGTATTAATTATTAATTTTGTTTTTGTATCTTTAAATATGAACTTTATACTGTTTTAGGGTGACAACAGAAATACACAATCTGTAAACATTTTAGAAGTCTAGCTATTGTGGTTTTTGAGATACATCCTGGAGACAGACAGACAGACGGACAGACAGACACAGAGAACTAGTATCTAGAATGCAATGAATAGGTATTAGCGGTTGTGTCAATCAGGTCGTGGATCAAGGTCATATGATCTGATGACCTACATTAATCTACTGAATAGCGACAGCATCAGGTAATCAAGTGCACAATTAATTAACTAAATGGTATAATTATCTAAAACCACTCAGCTTTAAGAAAATGTATGCACGCAAAAATATATTTTTTTAAGTCCGTGCAGGACTTAAAAAATATATTTTTGTCCCTGGCTGTAAGTGTGTTGTAACTTCTACATAATATAGATAGAAAGTTCGGAACACAAATTACAAATATTATTTTTATTGACAGACTTGCCGGCGGCAGGCGCAACACTGGGGCAGAGACCGTCGCGACGCGTCACGTTTTTTGCCAAAGCATATTCATCTCTATTGTTCTATTATTGAAGTACAAATTTCTACTACGAAAATATTGAAGTTTCATTCGCTCATCCATGGTTGCATATTTTTATGTACTCAAATAACAGAACAATAAATATGAATATGCTTTGGCCGATAACGTAACGCCGGACGCGTCGCTTCTACTCTGCAGTCTGCCCCAGTATGAGTTGAGCCTCAGGCTGCCTGTTCTAATTTTAAATACTTAGTTTCAAATAGAGGCAAATCTCAATGATTGACGATGTTGCAATGCAATGTAAACTGACCCAAAGCAACTTTTATGCACAAATAATGCAAATTTTCAAAATTAGAAGTAACGCCGCTACCGCCATCTTTAAATATTTATATTTCATTTTACGCAGACTACGTGCTGCTACAAAATTCTGTTAAGTACAGTCGGTGGCCTCATAATAATCGGCCAAGTGCGAGTCGGACTCGCGCACGAAGAGTTCCGTACCGGTATAAAGCGAAAGTAGACAAAAAATTGTGTTTTTTATATGGGAGCCCCTCTTAAATATTTACTTTATTTCAATTTTATTATTAATTATTAAACTACAAATACAATCAAGGATAAATTGTGAAAATTTCAAGTGCGTGGCTGTTACCATTATTGATTACGAGCAAAAAAAGGCCAAAAAAATCACGTTTCTTGAATGGGAGCCCCCCTTAAAAATAAACTTTATTTTATTTTTAGTATTTGTTGTTATAGTGGCAACAGATATACATACACAATCTGTGAAAATTTTAGAAGTCTAGCTATAGCGGTTCTTGAGATACAGCCTGGAGACATACAGACAGACGGACAGACGGACAGACATCGAAGTCTTAGTAATAGGGTCCTGTTTTTACCCTTTGGGTACGGAACCCTAAAAAAAAATCCCCTTCCCGGTTATTTTATATTGCCAGCGTAGTTTACTTCGCAACACGTCGTGTGATTTTATTGCGTACGTACACTATGCTTAAGTAACACTTTAAATAATAATAATAAGCCAGCTAAGTATGATTGTGTACTATCAGAGAAGTTGATTCATACATAGATTTTTTTTGTTTTTTTTTGAGACTGGGTTCGAGTCCCGCGTTGAATAAAATCAAAAGTACTCGTAACTCTTTAAGCGCTGCATCTTCACAGGAAAGAAGTGTGTCCCTTATAAATTATAGGTATGGGGTATAAGGGGGACATACGAACCTTAAAATAATTATTATTAATACATGCTTAATTTTGTAATACTTTGTAGAATTTACGAATTTCGTGTTGGCATTTTGACTGTGCATTGAATACAATCACTCGGAGCAATTTGTATGAAACAATACTGTATTGTTATGGGGTCATAAAAGTTTACGATACTCTACCATAAATCGAGTTAATGTGACCAATCGCGTGGCTGACAGATTACCGCCGGGGCTGGAGTGCGTAGGTCGGTGTGGTGTGATTCGTGGTTAGCCAAGATGCTTCTGCTAATTTCACTCAGAATTCTCAATGAAACTCGTCCAAGTGCGTATCGGACTTGCGCACGAAGGGTTCCGTGCCGTTTATTGACAAAAATGTGTTTTGTTTGGGATGCAAATATTTATATTATTTCATATATAAATACGTAATTTGTGGCAATTGTCCAGCTCTAGCGGTTTGGTTCTTGAGACAGGGCAGGCATTAAAATCTTAGTACTAGGGCACTGTTACCTGTTAGTACTTTACCGTTCGGGCATGGAACCCTAATAAAAACCGTATGGATCACACAAAGTGACAAGTGCTAGGGTCGCTCGCGTTGTGATAAAGTTTTTAAGTTGCTTGCTTTGAATGCTTCTTGACTTTATTTTACACAATACACTTCTTGATGTTTTACAATTTCTACACAATCACTTTGGTATTTTTCACTACATATTTAACACAGCATAGTCTGTCCAGAAAAATAGCTCAGGATTAAAAATAGCTCAGGACTAGTCAGTTTGAATCCAAACAAAAAAACTAACAATGTATGGCACCTTAGACACTCATGAAATTTATATTTTGCTTAGCGCTAAAAAATTGCTGAAAAAAGCGTTTGTGCGAACATGAGGTAACAATTTTGATGGACACGTAGCCTCGTCGACTAACGTAATTACAGTGATTAGAACACGCGACCCGCGAACATGACCACAAAATATAATATCATTAGCATAAGGCGACCTTCAGATTTCATAATTATGCTAGCTAGGGTTCCGTATCTTTATATAAACTGGATTCGTCCAGACTGAGGATCGACGCACTCAGGATGGTCAGACATACATATTAACATCTCAGACCAACTACTTTAAGAATTAAGTGGTAATTAAATAGACACATGAAAATATCCTTAGTATGTATCTCCGTAATCTTTCTATAATATGTCTAAGCTGTAAAAAATAATCACAATCTGTCCAATTATACAAGCTGTGTGCCACGGCTGTAGCTAAAGAGTCCTTAAAATAAAATAGGTAATGGTAACTTTTTTATTAGCTGCTATAACGAACAATACAAAAAATAATATGGTTTAATGGCCTATAATTAATTTTAACAAACTTTATCATATTATTTAGTAAAGTTTTTAACTGATTTGTACGAAACCCTTCGTGCTAGTGTCCAAATCGCACTTGACCAGTTTTTGTAATCCATTTTGTATGTAAATTCGCTATTTCCTAATGCATTAGTGACTTTAAATGATTTGTATACTTCTAAGAACACGTAAAACAAGTTGCCAAACAGTTTATGGGCATTAAGATGTTGAAGAAGCCATGATATTATTATGGTTATAAAGTCGATCGGTAAAATAGGCTTGTTATTTATCTATCCTTGATACTCATATATTTTAGACATCAAATTATATGCACCATCAAAATGCCGAAATATGCATTTAAAATGGTTAAAATATGCACTTTAAAAATCCGAAAATTACCGTAATATGCACAATAATAATTAATTATTATTGGGATTTAGGATTTCTTTATGAAGAGGTTGTCCTAAAAAGCTCTTAATGAATGCACCAATTTTTAATTTAATCAAATTCAGGATCGACATTCGACAGTGGAATGAAAAAGTTACTGAGCGACACTAGAGGAAAAAAAATATTTTTACTCCCACACCGGTTTCAGTGACGATGGTCGGTCTCATTGAAACCAAGCCAGTTACGCAGAAATAATTTTATATTGCCCAAGTCTACATCAATCTCTATTCCTTACTCTCCTAACCCAGTGGGACCAAACTTGGAAATAATATGTTTCCAACCCGGGAATCAAATCCACGATCTCCAAGTCAAGAGCCACGCTCTAAACCACTAGTACACATATTCAAAAAATCCAGGTTATAATATTATTATGACGGTGTCGTGAGTCATGACGATGATGGTGCTACAAACATGTTGGAATTTTGTCCATCAGTCACTGACGACGCGCGCAGAATACCTAATGCGCCACCTGACATCATACGTCATGTTTCCTGGATATACAACATGACTGGTGAGACATTACCGATACTTATGGAGAGTACTCTGTACTCGATTCTCATTATAATAATTATGTAATAAAATTTGGTTCTTATTTTTTTCCGAATTTCCCAAAAATAAATGAATCATGGATACTAAGTAAATTACGCGGCTAGGCATACTATGCGGCCGGTGCAGAGGCGTACGCTACCAAAGAAACACCACACAACTACCCCTCCCGCTCGCGGTGTCCATGCGTTGGGTAAATAATTATTTAACTTTAAGCTACATTTACTCAGTGATCAATTGATATTATTTTTAAATATTATTTTTTTCCTACTAATATAATAGCCAAATATCACGTCCTCGAGTATTGAACATGTCTCACCAGTCACGCAGTACTGTATGTATAGTTCAAGACAAGGCACATAACATATTATGACAAAAGTAGTGGCCTCGTGGTTTAGGCTATAGTATACTTACGAGGGACAAAACTTCATATTTTGCCCTTAGCAAAACATTTTATCACTTTTATCGCTTCTTTATAGAATCTCCGATCAAAATGTATGGAATTGACATAACATAATAACGTCGACTTTTCTTTATCGAACTCTTATGTCAATTTCATACATTTTGATTGGTAATAAATAAGTGATAAAGAAAACGCCTGCTAGGGACACTGGTCTAACTAATTTTCTTACTTACAAATTGTAAATTCAACAGAGGATACAAGACAACATTATAGGGAGTAGACATCCTCTTAGAATAGAACAAACCCAAACCTGAAGGTGCTCAAAGAGGCCTGTAAATTTTTCTATAATACGATCTATATCATAATTACATTTGTATAGATATACTAGCTGTCCCGGCAAACATTGTTTTGCCATTTAAAGTATATTTCCTACTTAAGGTGACGCCATATTAAATAGTAAAAAACCGTGTTGGATGTGTTTTAGATTGCTTGTTTTCTATGCGAGGCTGGCCCGGCCTCTCATAGAAAACAAGCAATGGAACAGCAAAAATGGAAAGGGTGTAGCGACAAAATGGTTTTTGACGCGTAATTTAAGGCCGCGTATGATAAGGCCCTAAGGCCTTATCACACTGGCGATTAGCGAGCGATTTGAAAGCGACGCGATTGCGCAGCGCGCACGCCGCGATGACGTCGCGATTGCGCGGCGTGCACGCAGCTTGCGTTCCACGTTTTGTACACTCAGTAGCAAAATGGATTCTGACGAGGAAACACTACTGCTCAAACACTACCTACAATGTCACATCTCTAGACGAGTGTACAAAATGGCGTCCACGCCACGCCGCGACGACGCTGCGCTGTCGTGACGTGGACGTTGCGCAATCGCGGCGTGCGCGCTGCGCAATCGCGTCGCTTTCAAATCGCTCGCTAATCGCCAGTGTTATAAGGCCCTTAAGACCTCAAAAGACTATTGAATATTTCAGAAGTCAAGCGTTTTTCAAACTATTTGTATCCGCTACTGAAGCCGGTCGTTGTCATTAATATGGGAAATCCAATTAGCTGTGGCTTCTATTCTCTTTTCCTCCATTGAAGTGAAAGACATGCAAATTCTTTTAAAACGCAAATCGCTCGTAAACAAAGGAACTTTATAGTGCGATTTAAATTACAAAATTGCTTGTCATCTCGCGATGTGGCGTCCAAACCGCTCGTTCCCGCGGACGCAGTATATAGGTCCAGCATAAAGGTGGCTTTCCGATCTTTGCTGCAAGCCGCCGCGACTGACAAAAATTTAAACAAAATGCCACTTTATGACATAAGCTATGGGTTTCATTTTCTATCGCTTTGGTCTAGCGACCCATACCGCCGCTGCTTTGTAATGTCGTAGACTGTAGAGCAAAATGAAACCTATGTCATATAGTGGCTTTTTTTGGAACGAAGTTCCTTATGGCGCGTTCGGCGTTGCGAAAGGAGGCTAGATCTGAACGACACGTCTTGACCTTTCGACACTTTTTTATTAGTAGGTCTGCATAGTAGGGGCAGAGGGCGTTGATAATGTTCCTGTGCGTCAACTAGATCATGCCATTGCATTTTTGAGACACTTGAACTTCGTTCCATCCGGGTGTCCCTTGACACCTCTCAAGTTTTTTTTTATTTTTGTCGATCGCGGCCGCTTGCCGCGTTGATCGGAACGGTACCATAAATTATAAGACTGAAATAAATATAAAACTAATAAAACTCCGCTCGTTCAGGCGGACGCAAAGGTATATACACATAAGTCCGAACAATTTAGTAATAGTAGTACTTTGATGCAGTTTGAACTCATCACAGTACCTTGCCTACGCCCTACGGGCTATTATGTTACTGGGGGTTGGCTTTGAGAAGGTTTTACTTTGAGGATACTAGCTTTGCTTCTAATTAGTGGTTACTTTTGATACATTTTTGAACTATCGCCCGCTATTTTTCTGTTCGATAGCGCGGAAACCGTACATTTTACAAATACGTACCTTTTGGTGGATTTCATAAACTACTTCCCAAGTTTGGAATGTGGTATTTTTTAACGGGCAAAAGGCCCACCAGGCCACCACACATTCCCACCACTGCAACTCCTGTGTTGCCAGGATCGACAGTGGTAACCAACCACGAAAACCCTTTGATATGATCTCAGGAAGCCCGAGGGACATGCTAAACTGTCTTGGGACCCGCAACGAAATTAATCAGAAGAAAGGTAGGAGGAGTAGGAGATATCTAATTTCCCTCCCCAAGCTTGGAATATGGTAATAAAAAAACAAAATATACCACATTTGAAATATTTTACTTATTTTTATATTAATTAGCTAATTAGCAAGCTACTTATTAAATACGAGCTATTGCCCGCAGCTTCGCTCGCATTAAGAAGTATTTTATATACAAATTTTCATCCCCTATTTTAATCCCTCGGGGGTGGAATTGATCAAAATCCTTTCTTAGCGGATGCCTACGTCATAACATCTACCTGCATGCCAAATTTCAGCCCGATCCGTCCAGTGGTTTGGGCTGTGCGTTAATAGATCACCATGTCAGTCAGTCACCTTTGAGTTTTATATATTTAGATATGTTTGGGTTCAATGACCCAAGAACATTGAAATATTTTGTTCCTTTATCGGGATTTGAATCCGTAACCTCTAGCGACGTCGACGTCGACGCGCTCAGAACTATAACAGCCTACATGTCGTCAAATGTCAATAATGACAATATTGATCAGATTCTACACAGCCGCACTAAAAATATGATGTGCTTCAAATTTAAACAGCTTTTCACGGGTAAAGTTTATGGGGCTTACGTCAACATCTTCATTTAATTACATTAAAGTAATTAACAATTACTTACAGCATTGTAAATTTTATTTTAAAATATTATTTTTTTCTCACTTTTTTGGTAAAAAAGTAGGCCCTGTGCGAGTTTCTTACGCCGGTTCTTCTCGCCGGGTTAGTTCCCGAACCGGTGGTAGGCACCAGTATCAACATTCTGAAAACATTTTCTTAAAATCTATTCAGAAATAAAACAATTTTGATTTTTTATTTTGTTTTTATTTTTAATATTCGTTTCTGAGTGCGGCAGTGTCCCGTATCCCGGGTACGGGGACAATAAATTTAGAAAAGTGTTGCCTTTCCGACAAAAAGAGCGGACGCTTTTATATACGGTCCGATACGGTGAGAAAGCTCCTCCTTTTTAAGTCCATCCATTTTTAGGGTTCCGTAGCCAAAATGACAAAAAACGGAACCCTTATAGATTCGTCATGTCTGTCTGTCTGTCTGTCTGTCCGTCCGTATGGCACAGCCACTTTTCTCTGAAACTATTAGAGCTATACTGTTGAAACTGGTAAGTTATAGGTGTAGTCTGTCAACCGCATTAAGATTTTGATGCAAAAATGGAAAAATTATTAAAAATTTTAGGGGTCCCAGTAGGTACTTACAACTGAAACAAAAAAAAATTTTTCATCTAACCTATGCGTGTGGGGTATCTATGGATAAGTCTCTAAAAATCATATTGAGGTTTCTCATATCATTTTTTTCTAACCTGAATAGTTTGCGAGACTCTTCCAAAGTTGTAAAATGTTTGTCCCCCCCCCCCTCTAATTTCTGAAGTAGGGGTGTGATAATTCTAAAAAAATATATGATGAGATTACTATAAAAACTACCAACGAAAATTGGTTTGAACGAGATCTAGCCAGTAGTTTTTATTATACTTCATAAATGGTAAACTTTAATCTAAATTTCATTAAATCGACTGAAATATAAAAATAAATCAAAAACCTTTTAATTTCATAAAAATAAACCTTATTGTTGCTGCGGAACCCTTCATGGGCGAGTCCAACTCGCACTTGGCCGCTTTTTTTTATCTTACCCATCTCAAAAAAGTCCACAACGCCGCTAAAGAAATTTTTACTTCATAAAATCAGATGATGCAATGATTATCAGAAATCATTGGCAGGGATCGCAAACATTTTATTATTATAATATTATAATCGTGTAGGGTAAGAAATATGATTCGCTCAGCGGAGCTCGGATACGGATCAATACGGGCTTAGCGGACTGCACAAGAGCGAGTTACGGATAGAGATATACTGTCTAAAAGTACACCTATTTGTACCTACGAATGAAAAAGTCACCATTTTCAAAATGTTGCGCTTTTGTGAGAGTATTTATGCTAAACGTTAATGCGTGTGAGTGTAGAGCAGCTGATAGAGATACTGTTTTATAGTATCTCTGTTTGTACCTACGAACGGAAAAATCATAATTTTGTGAGTTGCTCTCAGATGAGAGTGTGTTACAGATAGAGATACTGTCTAAAAATGCCTTTGTTTGTACCTACGATCCGACAAGTCACCATTTTCGAAATGTTGCGATTTTGTGAGAGTATTTATAGAAACGTTATTGCAACTGTCATAACTCATAACTTACTTGCAACTGTCATAACTCACTTAGCGGAATATGAGTGTGGAACAGATAGAGACATTGTTTTACAGTACCTCTGTTTGTACCTACGATCGGAAAAGTCACGATTTTGTGACGTTAGGCGAATGTGGGTACCGCCACAGAGTATTAATTATAGAAATGTAGAGCTAAGCCCGCATGAAAATACGTTCAGTAATTTTTAATTTTTTTGCTAACAAACAAATATTTTAGGTTTAGTGTTACCTACAATATATTAATATGCATTTATTTATTGTGGCTTCGTGATGAAGTTAATTAAAGAAGAAAATGAGACTTCTGCATTCAATTTGATGTTAATCAAATTATTTAGACCCTTCTTGTACCTTATAGAACACTCAATATTGAGTCCTATCTGTTCAACATAATATTTAATAAATATGTAGTATTTTTACATAGGTACTGTAGTAGTAGTAGTAGGTATAGTAAGTGATAACTAAAGTTATTAATATTGAACTGTTTTGAAAAGCATTAAAGAGTTTTCAAACTTCATTAAAGGTAAAACTGGAGCTTAAAATATGTAAAGGTGGCTTACTGTATATGTGTATACTATTCATGTATAATGCACTTAATTTTCTTACTGAAATGTGACATAAGCGTACATAAGTAACAGAAGAGCCGGTGCATATTTAAGGGCATGTATCACTCAAAATGTTTTTGTATGGGCCACCGCGCGACTGTCGCGCGGTGGCCCATACAAAAACACGCGAATTCTCTAGATATCTTGTCACTGGCATCAGTAAATAAATGCTACAATTTCCATTTTTGCGAATACGGATAGATAATCATTTTATCTAATTAAAGCTATAAAAATAGGTCGCTTAGTTCAGTATTCTTAGCACAGTATTGAAAAAAGATTTTAAAAAGAGGTAACTTTGGCTTTGTTTTCTATCGAGTGAAGTTCTTCTGTTTGTGTCAATTAATGCGAAGCCGAATACGTTATATCCTCAAGTAAAGGTAGTAATTTTTTCAAAATTTTTAGATGATAATGTAAGGAATGAAACAGGATCAAAAAACTTGTCCACGCGCTATTTCACTGTTACCTGCCCTTAAAGCTAAATATGTGTGAAGATGCTGAGTCTCGCCGAGTGCGCTTCAACCTGTCTTGTGTTTTGTATAATTAATCAACTCTTAGCTAAGATTTAAACGTATTTTGCACTTCATTTTGTCGGCGGAAAATTTTGCCTTACTTAAAAAATTGGTTTACAATTAAATATCTAATTACATATTAAACTGTAAACATGTTAGGTGGGATTTCACCAAACACACATAAAACTTAGTTTTATAAAACTTAGATTGAACTGTTTTTTTGGATTTTACAAACTTCTTTTGATCGCGATTATAAAATCTAAGTTTACGTGACGTCACGCGATTATTTTACATGTTTTCATCATTTTAAAGTCTTTTCACGTAAATATAACTACAAAATAGCAAGAAACAATACATAAACTTACAAACGCATGTGTCAAAACATTAACATATTAAAAAACATAGACAAAAGAAATGTCAAAATATTGACATTTCTTTTGTCTATGTTTTTTTGTTCCGCCATGACAGGGCTTGAACGGGTTTTATGACGTTAAACTTCGGACTTTGGGCGTTCATAAAACTCGGATTTGCTGTGAACGCGTTCAGTTTATGCTGGTGAAATGCATTTCGATTATATAATCGCGGTTATACGTTTTGAACCGGTTCAGAATGCTTTGAACGCGTTCCATTTCTTTGGTAAAATCGTCCCTTAGCGTAAGGACACGGTAAAATACATGAACCAAAAAATATTTATAATGTTATGAAACTACAAAAAATAATAATTTTTCGAAATTGATCACTTGAAATACTTTTATTGAGTTGTCTATCTGTTTTAAGCGTAGTCACTAGTCATTGCTCTTAGAGCACCGTACTCACGGGAAAGGTTATGACACCTGAAAATGCTACTAATCTAACACGATCTTAAACATGCACTTATAATAAACAAACAATCTATAGTCTATAATACTAGTACTAGCTGACCCGGCAAACGTTGTTTTACCATATAAATTATTTCTAGTATCAATACAATAAGTAGATAACAACATATTCTTAGGCCTAACTAATGTACTATCAGAGAAGTTGATTCATAGGCAGATGGCGGACCTACGTAATTTAGTCGCTTTATGTCAAACCCAGCCGACAGATCACGAGTCACGACTCACGACTAATATTAAATTGACAAAACTGGACCAAATGACGTAGGCCCGTCAAGGGGGTGACCACTGATCTCTATTATACAAGTCCGCTAGATAGCTGATTCCCTTTGAAATGACAGCTATTTATTGTGCCTATTTGAAGCGGAATCAGCGCCTCCATTATTCGGGTAGAGAACTAAATCTGATGTAAAAATGACGTTTGAAAGCCGCCATATTGGCGCTGATAGCAGTAGTGAGAGTATTTGGAACTCGTACTAGTGATGACAACTGTTGTTATTGGTTGTGGTTACGTCAAATTTAGTTCTCTACCCGAATAATGAGGGCGCTGATTCCGCTTCAAATAGGCACAAAAAGCAGGTGTGTATCAGCAATCCAGCGTACTTGTATAATAGAGATCAGTGGGGGGTGACAGACGCGCGAGTAAGTACGCGGACTTATGGCTCGACGATCTTATTCGCCTGTGTGTCAGCAAAGAGCCGCGAGCCGCAAGCCGCAAGCCTGGGGGCATGGTAATCCAGTATGAGCGATTCTCGTGTGTCACCGACATTAAAATCGGTTGAGCCGTTTTGGAGGGTTTCGTGCACAAATTAATATATTAGAAGATAATTTAATATGTTAGAAGATTATATTATAGCTTATATTTTTGGATGTTTATTCTCACAATGCAAGAACTGCTTTTGAATTAAAAAAAACATTTCATTTCATCACATTTTAAACATTGTACCATTAGAGCAGTAGATTCCTATAGGCAGATAACAGAGGACCTAAGTAATCCGACCGATCACAATTCACAGCTAATATTGAATTGACATAAGCCGACCAAATGACATAGGTCTATCAACTGCCTAGGAATCAATTTCCTCGGGCATACTTTGTATGCCTGAGGAAATTAATTCTCTATCTCATCAAAATTTGTATAGCAGTAATTTAGGAGCGTATATTATGATGATAACAACAGATCTTTTCGTTTTGTTATAGAACACACAATTATGTATGTAATCAAACTATATTTAATTAAATCTTTTAACGAAAACGCCTGGTAATAATTAAATATTATGGTCAATTACAATTTACAAATAATATCGTGTATTGAAAAGTAATACCACGATCGCTGGAAATATTTAATCAGTTATTAATTTCGTAACAACATTCAATTACATAATTAAATTAACTACATTTTGGTTTTACGTGTGCGTTTTATCAAATGTTTAAACAATATTTTTTGGTACGGACACGAGTTCGTAGTTGGTCTTATATCGTATAAAGGCCGTCACAGACTTAGCTATAATATATATTAATATAACGTACTAAATACACTGAGACCAGAAATATATATTATAGCTGAGTGTGTGGTCACGTGAAAATTGTATAGAAAATATATATTAATATGCCTAGCTATAAATAAATTAATATAATATATTATAGCTAGGTCTGTGACGGCCTTAAACGTCAAAGCGTAGATTCCTACTCTCTTCTACGTAGCTATAGTATATAGTCGTAGCAATCCAAACATTGCTACGTTATCAAAGACATTGCTACGTAGCAGACAGCTGGGCCTGTAGAAAGTGGCAAAACGCTAACGCTAATATTACAAAATGCATGGTATTTGACATTAGTATTCGCTAGCGAAGCGATGACTTATGTCAAATCGCATACATTTTGTAACGTTAGCGTTAGCGTTTTGCCACTTGTCCAGGGGGGCAGAACACCGCCACGTAGTCGAAAACAGCTAGGTACGTTACGCAGCCGTATCACGTATCTTGCGAGAGCAATAATTACTGCACTATAATTGCTCCAAAATCGCAATTTCGTATCACGTATCAGCCAAACAATACGATTGCAATCGATCGCTTACATGGCACCATTGTTTTTATACCCAGCAATCGATCGCGCGATTATTGCTGGTGGATGGTTGATCGCCATTTTTACGTGATAGCCCTGAACTCTGCAGTAGACTGCTAGGTAGCCAAATATCGCAACATAGCTGTACTCTGTAGCCTGTAGGCCTACTACGAAACTGTTTTGAGACTCAAACAATCGGACGAGAATACCGCGTCCTGCTCTAACAACGTCATTTCACGTTTGTTAGAGTAGGACGCGGCATTCTCATGCGATTGTTTGAGTCTCAAAACAGCTTCATGGTACAAGGCTTGCTACGCTACGTAGTCAAAGACAATACGTAGCCACTAGTAATAGACTGCTAGAGATAAACTACGATAACATGGCGCGCCCCTCCAAGTCACTGTTTCACTGTGTGTAGTCATATCCTTATGAAAGAGTTTGTATATGTACTAAGTATTCAACCAATCATAATAATATTTCACTTAATGCCACTTATTACTATTTTTGTTGGTCAACTAATCATAACTAGCCGACCGCGCATGACAACGCTCTTCAAACGTTTTGACAACGCACTTCAAACATTTTGAATTTTGGAGAGGCGGGCCATGTTATCGTAGCTGTTTATCTCTACGCAGTCATAGCACGCTTTGCGGCTGTACAGGGTACACTGCTACACTACGTAGCTTAGTCGATGTCAGATACATAAACTATCTGACATCCACTACGTAGTTTATAGACCACTAGACCGCTACCGCTATGTAGATGAACGCTGCTACGTTTCGTAGTCGAAGACAGATACGTAGCCGTAGATCGCTACGTAGTAGTCAAATGCCGCGGCCGCATATGCGTGGTGCTTCGCGCTAAAACCGATACTATTGGACGATCTGCGTGTATCGTCCAATAGTATCGTCTCGTCGCACGAAGCTTCGGACGATACACGCAGATGCGGCCGGGCCGAAAGACAGAGGTCGTAGACTGCTACGTAGCCATAGTCTGGTCAGTACTATTATATATTCTGTGGTCTGGTTTGTAGCAATATACCGCTCAGTAGCCATAAACTGTTAATGTTAATAAACCGTAGACTGTTACGTAATCGAAGAGTTTCGAAGCCATACACCCTACGGATCATGCACCGCAAAGCGGCCATAGACCTACAACGCGACAAGATCAACATAATAATATTATGTAGCTCTGCTAAGTACTCACATGCGGTTTTGCTCGATACTTTTACTCCAAATCGAGTAATAATTACTGTGTGGACCACAAAACTCACGGCTCGCATCGAGCCGGCTCAATGGAATTAAATATATCGATTTAGAATAAAAGTATCGACCAATGCTGAATGTGTGGACGAAATCCCGAGCTGCGGGTTTTGCTCGACGTTATTGCTCGATCAAGCAAAACCGTACGCGAGTACTTAGCATTAGTCTATCTTTCAAATCGACTACTGCATATTACGATGTTACATACAAAATCTGGGGGCACGGGAGTGCCCCCGCCAAGATGAGCCAAGCGAAGCGCGCACGGGCACTACCTACCTTTTCTCGAAACGTTTCGCCGTATTTTTGCACCCTCGTAACTTTGGTTTGGATAATGCCAGATAGTTGAAATTTTCAAGATATTATGACATGAGTATAATAATTAAATGCGCAAAGTTTGAATATTGTTACTATTATACTTCAGATTTTATAGGGGTCCAAAAACCCCACAATAATGGACTGACTCACCGATCATCAAAATTGTTAGGGTACTTCCTGAAGTCATAGAAAGCTGAAATTTGGTATGTGACATACTATTAGTACAGAAACAACAAAAAAATTATCAAACCCAACCTAACCTATCCCATCCCCTTGATAAAGAGAGGGGATGTTAGTATGAGATACCCCGTTTCTTGTGCTAGATACAAAATTAAAAATAGAGTATAAAATAATTCTCGTGCCAAAAAAATACGTATTAGACATGAGAGACCATAGACTCAAAGAAAACCGGCGTGAAACAGCGCTCTCACAGAAAACCGGCGTGAAACAGCGCTTGCCCTGTGTTTCGCTTAGTGAGTGAGTTAAGCGGAGGCCCAACTGCACCCTATTACCTAAACCTTATTCCCTTATCCCTGTTCTCTTCTGCTGATTCCCTTAGCCTATTCCTTCATAAAAAGACCGAAAACGCACTTGCAACACTTCTGATGTTAGTGTCTATAGACGACGGTAGAACTTACTTTCCATCAGGTGACCTGTTTGCTCTTAAAGGCTGGCAAAGCACTTGCAACTTTTCTAATATTGCGAGTGCACATCCTCGTTAATTGCTCCTTAATTTCATAAAAACGTAATAATTTATGTGGTAATTTTTCCATCATTCAAAGAATCATTCCGTACCTCCTTTTAAATAATATTACATCTATTATCTATACCTACTAATATTATAAAATATGCGAATTGTAAGGTGATGAAAATGCGTAAAGTTCAAATAAAGTTAGTTCCAAAAATTCATAATAGATGGCGCCGCGCCGCCGCCGCGCGTCTTCTACATCGCACTATCGCTTACCCAAACGTGTTTCTATAAGAGGTGGTAAGGATGAACAAACTGTTTTCGATTAATTTGATGTTTCACATAATATTTGAAATATGTTGTATTAAGATAAGAAGAGTTGATGTTCGACTTCGACCCCACTCCCCAGCTGTTAATAACCCCTATGCAAAAATCTAAAATACGTATTAGACATGAGAGACCACAGACTCACAGAAAACCGGCGGGAAACAGCGCTCTCACAGAAAACCGGTGTGAAACAGCGCTTGCCCTGTGTTTCGCTTAGTGAGTGAGTTAAGCGGAGGCCCAACTGCACCCTATTGCTTAAACCTTATTCCCTTATCCCTGTTCTCTTCTGCTGATTCCCTTAGCCTATTCCTTCATAAAAAGACCGAAAACGCACTTGCAACACTCCTTAATTTCATAAAAACGTAATAATTTATGTGGTAATTTTTCCATCATTCAAAGAATCATTCCGTACCTCCTTTTAAATAATATTACATCTATTATCTATACCTACTAATATTATAAATGCGAATTGTAAGGTGGTGAAAATGCGTAAAGTTCAAATAAAGTTAGTTCCAAAAATTCATAATAGATGGCGCCGCGCCGCCGCCGCGCGTCTTCTACATCGCACTATCGCTTACCCAAACGTGTTTCTATAAGAGGTGGTAAGGATATTCATACTGTTTTCGATTAATTTGATGTTTCACATAATATTTGAAATATATTGTATTAAGAAGAGTTGATGTTCGACTTCGACCCCGCTCCCCAGCTGTTAATAACCCCCTATGCAAAAATCTTCTATACATGTAATAAAACTGTAGTAATGAAAATTCTGTACAATAAAGATAATATTAAAAAAATAACAAGCGGGGGGTGTCACTACAATATCGCTATAGAAGCCAAAAATGTGGTTAGTTTTTTTGTCTGTCTGTCTGTCTGTATGTTTGTTCCACTATCACACGAAAACTATTGATCCGATTTGAATGCGGTTTTCACAGAATATGTATTTGTCTTCTTCCAACTTAACATCTGGTGATAAAAAAATTCTCCCCACCCCTCAAAGGGGACGAAAAAGGGAGTCAGATTTTGTATCAAACTTTTTTCTTTAACACGAAAACTACTGATCCGATTTGCATACAGTTTTCGCAGATATATTTGTCTTCTTCCAACTCAACATCTGGTGTATAAAAATCCCACCCTCCCACCCTTCTTCTTTGGTCCCCTTATTGGTAAGGGGACCAAAGAAAGTTTGATACAAAATCTGACCCCCTCTTTGGAGAGGGGGTCAGATTTTGTATCAAACTTTTTTCTTGGACTTACTTCATAATATTATTAACTGTGTTTTCTAACTTAACATCTGTTGATAAAAAATTTCCCCCACACCTCTTAGGGGACAAAAGAGGGGGTAATATTTTATATCAACTGATGAAGTAGAAATACTTTAAATGGGAAAACAACGTTTGCTGGGACAGCTAGTTTAAAATATGTAAGAAATGTTTTCTGTCTGTCTGTAAACATTGAAGTTTGAAGTAAGCGTCCCCCGGAAGCACCTGTAGTCTGTCGTATGTCTGTCGTGCAAATGCAATTTGCAGTAATGTAGCAACGAGAACTACTTACCATATAATATTATTATATTATAATAGAAGTTGCTTTATGGCGGGTACTACCGCGCGCTATTTAAAGCAGAAGTCCACGCGGACGGAGTCGCAGGCTCGCGGGCAACAGCTTGTATATTGTAATTGTATGTTCCTTATGTATATTATTAATAACTTTACTTTGCAGACTCTAGACCTTAAATCATTTTAAAAATATGTAAGTTCAAAGTATAGTCGTAGTCTCAGCATTTCTTTGCAAATATTTAATTGTAGGATGTAAACAACATCGGTTAGTTCAAAGAAAAAACCTGTGCCTAAAAGTTAAACGGCTAAAACATAATCACGTCAAACAATAGTGCGATGTAGATACCTAACAGTGAAATCTCTTATTGACTAGAGTACATTTACAAGTATTATGCGATGTAGACGACCAGCAGCGACATCTATTATTTATTAATTATTATCAAATATCAATAGGAAAAAATAAAACCACGTTTGTTGTATGAGAGCCCCGCAAAATATTAAATTTATTTTGTTGAAATACATGATCGATGAAAATTTCAACTCTCCAGCTACTACCGTTCTTGAGATACTTCCAAGAGACAGATAGACAGACAGACAGACGGGCAGCTGACAGACACTGAAGTCTAGGAATAGGGTTCCATTTTTACCCTCTGGGTACTGAAACCTAAAAGAAATACACCAAAAAAAAGAAAGAAAAAATTAACTAAAAAAAAACAACGTATTAAACCAACTTACAAAAAGAAATGAAATCCCACAAAAAACATTTTCATGTAAAAATGTTGCCAAGATGAGAACATAATATTATTATAGTTCGTGGTGTCAAAAAGTAGTGAAATCTCATGTAGAGCCAAGTTTCTAACCTTACATACTTAGCCCTAAATCTAAAAACCTTAATTTTACATCAAAGCGCGGCAAAATATTTGATAATAATATAATGTGTCAGCCGAACGAGAAGAATCTAAAAACTCTACACATTAGTCAAAATCGGTGGCTTGGCCATTTTGTTATTCGGCAGGGCTTTGAACTTAATATACCCTAACTAAAGAAAAATGGCCAGGCTATCGATTTTGACTAATGTATAGAGTTTTTAGATTCTTCTCGTTCGGCTGACACATTATATTATTATCAAATATTTTGCCACGCTTTGATGTAAAATTAAGGTTTTTAGATTTAGGGCTAAGTATGTAAGGTTAGAAACTTGGCTCTACATGAGATTTCACTACTTTTTGACACCACGAACTATAATAATATTATGTTCTCATCTTGGCAACATTTTTACATGAAAATGTTTTTTGTGGGATAATATTGACCGTAGACTAGATTAACGTAAACATCGCTGTTTTATGTCTACATAATAGTCCTCGTGTGAAGTTGACTGTGCTATCATTTAAACGAACAACTCATTTTGTTACCGCAGCGCTCTCATTAATCTGCTCATTTTTAATGGCTGTTTGTGGCCAGTCGTTTGCCTAAACACACGGTTACGTCAAACTTATGTCATTATCAAAATGTTATGTTGCCGCAATTTTCAAAATGGCGTGAAACAAAACTCACGCCATGTTGCAAATTAATGGACGATTCAACGTTGTTACTAAAATACTTAGTTAAAAAATATTTTAAAATATAAAATAAACAGTAGATTATTAATTAATTAATAAGGTTTCTGTCTTGGTCTGACGAGTTCAAAAATTCATTTGAGAGTCACAAAATAGCAAGATGTTAGTTATTATCTGCTGTGGTACATATATGTGAAAAAATAAAATGCTTATTTATCATTTAAATGTATTGTAAATCCATCGAGTAACTTTTTATAGTAGGCTACGTATTCACGGTTCAAAAATATATTGATATTATTCTCATAAAATGAAAAGGTTCATAATACACTTTTAATTAAACTACCAATTTCCATAAATACGAATACAAAATTCAAAAGACTTTAATTGCTTTAAACCTTTTCAACTGTAACATAAAGTTTGTGCATTCAAAATTAAAATGCGAGATAATAAGCTGCTGGGCGCGGCGCTCGAATTTCCCCGACATTTTGTTAAGAAACGAAGACATTTTGTTAAGAATGGAAGTGGATGAGCGCTAAATTATAAGCTGTTTCGTTTCCATTAGCATTTTAAATGTTTATGGGGCTATTTTTAACGTGACGTTATTAATCGTGACGTCATAGTCGCGTCATAGTCGCGTATGTGAGGTTTAATGCAGCAACGCTCTTTTAGCATAGCTAACTGCCGCACTTAGTTTACTTATCTTAGCATAATATTATCAACCTATATTCGTCCACTGTTGGACAGTGGACATAGGCCTCTCTCAATGAACGCCGAGATGACCGATCTCCTGCTACTCGAATTTTGTTTAGTTAATTGTAATTAAATGAAGATTTTGACATAAGCCCCATACATTATCTGTCAAACTCTTCATTGAATTACAAGTAATTAATATTCGTTTCTGAGTGCGTCAGTAAAATTATCAAAAATGTTCGTATTAACGCAACGGTGTCATTTAATGACAGTATCGGCCGCACTTACTGTCATTAAATGACAGTAAGTGCGGCCAATAATTATTCTAGTTTAAAATTTTCAACTAATTTAATTTAAATTTAATTTACTAATGACAACATTTTTTGTTCCAGGTAAGTTTCTTTTCTCCTGGCGCGGACGCTAACAGGTAATTTCTGTCAACACAATGAGACACGATTCGATAAAACTTTAAAATATTATTTGTCCTTTATTCACTACAGCAAAGATACACGTTATAAGACTGACGGCCATGTCTTACACGGAGACATTTTATGATAAAATAACTTTGATTTAATTATATTTTAATGAAAATGAACAGTTTATGACAAAATATTTATTAAATTAAATACATATGACGTTTATTTTTAGGGTTCCGTAGTCAACAAGGAACCCTTATAGTTTCGGTCTGTCCATTCGTCTGTCCGTCTGTCCGTCTGTCTGTCTGTCCGCGGTTTTGCTCAGAGACTATAGGACCTACAAAGCTGTAATTTGGCATGAATATACATATTAATAATGTCTACAAAATGGTACATAAAATATTTAAGAAATATTTTTTTTTATGGTACCTGCCCTACATATCAAGCGGGGTTGAATTTTTTTTTCGCGCCCACCCCATCGTGTGGGGTGTCGTTGGATAGGTTTTTTAAAATTATTATGAGTATTCATAGATCATTTTCCGATTTAGGGATCCATTTGTGAAATATTAAGTTTTAAAGTGGAAAAAATCGTTAGAGTCCAGTGTCCCCCCCTTCTACCAGCTAAACGGTTGCTTCTGGAAATGTGAAAAAATTCACGGGAGTAGGAAATATGCTGAATTTAAAAGGAAAACTATCACGACTAGGTTGACTTCATAAGTTATTGAATAATAGTCGATCAACTAAAAAAAAATGTATTCGGCGAAGTATAAAGGAACTTTTCGTTTAAATTCCTTTGAGATGATGTTGTTAGTAGTGTAAAACATGTTTGTTATAAATGTACATTCATTGACCATACAACATTTTCAAAAACTAGCGGTGCTACGGAACCCTACACGAACTTGGCCGGTTTTTTATCATCTAAAAATGCTTTGAATAGGTACGTCGTAAATCGTAATTCTGTAATGGTATTCGCACATCCCTTAAGTTTAATAATAATCGTTTAAAATTGATTCAACGATTGAATATAACTCTCAAAGTTGAAATTCTACCCTCAATAACTAGTTTTTGGCTATTTAGTTATGTATAATTAATTCATTTATTATTCAACCTTGTCGATTTGCATAGTCAAAATAGTTATGTTTTCATAAAATTTACCAAACAATTTGTTTAATTATTACGTAAACGACAATTAAATATGGGGCTCCCATACAAAAAACACATATTATCTATATATATAAAATTCTCGTGTCACAATGTTAGTTAGCGTACTTATCCGAAACGCTTTACTGATTTTAACCAAATAATTTTATATGCACATTTAGTAGGTCTGAGAATCGGCTACTGGGTACTTTTTATTAGTGATGCGCCGAATAGTGATTTGGCCGAATAACCGAATACCGAATATTCGGCCTTTACCGAGCCGAATATTCGGCCGAATTATTCGGTTTACCATTATTTTATTTTGCCGCGTAAACAGGTTCTATCGTGTACTCTACGTGCCGCTGCTGGCTAGCTCGGAGCGAGCCTTCTCTCGCGAGCGCAATGCAATCGCAATTATTGCGCAATAATTGCTCCAAAATCGCAGTTTCGTATCACATACCAGCCAAAAAAATACGATAGCAACGAGCGACAGTACTCCCTCTGCTGAATAATCAAGGAACTATAATTACATTTAAATCGCTAAATCTCCATACTTAGACCGATAGCTCTAGGTTTTTTGGTTTCAAAATTCTAAAGTTTCTGATTTTTTGCGTATAGGTTTGGGACCACTAGGTAAACCTAAAAAATGATTTTGTGTCATTTTGGTCGACAGCTTCCAGAGATATTTAGGTATTTTGCTTTTTGGTCGCTATAGGCCGAAAAAAATATTAAAGTTTAAAATTTAGCTTTTGTGATATTAGCAATATCACAAAAGCTAAATTTTAAACTCTCGGGCAGTAACAAAATATATGCAGACACGTTTTGTGTCAGATTCATCCACGAGTTTCCCAGTAATTTAGCAAATATTAGAAACGTCGCCTAATTGCGTCGAAAAAATATTAGAGTTTGTAAAAATGGTGTAAATAATGTAATATGGTTTATTTTATTGATGTCTGTTACTGTTAAAGTTTTGTGTCATATTCATCCACGGGTTTTGAAGAAATTTATATTTTTGCTATCACTATTTGCTATACTGTTGCATTTATTTCGTATCACCTAAGCTTTTGACAGCAATGCGATGGCAATCGGCGAGCAATTTGAACTGTTAAATTATAGCGATCAGTGATCACAACAAAAGTGATTTTTTCCGATTGCTTGTTTGTCGCTGAGTGGTTAGTGGTGTTTTACGTAAAATTTTAAACTATAAAACGTATTTTTATAACATTGGTGCACACAGTGCTCGTATTAGAAGCCATTCCTGAAGAAGAAAGCCAGAAATACAGTTAAATAAGACCTCGCAATCGCAACCGAGCCCAGGCACTGGAACTGTCTGACTGTCTGTGAGGAGTTTAACACATTGACAAGAAAAACAATGATTAACATCTGTGCAGTGTTGCGAAACATTTGCAACAACAATCGCCTGCCAGTAACGACGATTTCCAAGTGCTTCAACAAGTTTAGAACCACACTTTAGCCATTTCAGGATGTGTGTGTGTCTCAGAAAAAGTGAGAACCAGGTTTTAGTGAGTGGCAGACCGCAAAGAACTTGCAGAGGTTGTGATCTTTATTGTAGTTTTAAATAAAACTAAGTTTTGTAAATATAACAGAGCGCAGTTCATTTCGAGAGATTTTTACAAATGGAAGTCTCAAGACAATATGGAGTCCGGATATGGAAATTGACTTGTCTGTGGTCATAGACTAAAAATGTTTCTTTTTTATGTGAAAAAGCAATAAGCTAAGGTTCAAATTTCTATTACAACATTAATGAAGTGAAAAATAAAGCAGTAAAACAGTGTTATTTGTTTCATTTGCATGTAGATTACTATTAACTATTAAGTTATTGTTATTTGTCTTCATGTAAGTAGAATTAAATGGAATACATACCTTTAATACTAAAATACATAAGAAGCAAGGTTTATTTTAAGTAGTAAAACATTTTCTTTAAATGACTAATGATTTTATGCATAATCTCCAATATAATGAACTGTGCAACAATAAATAAAAGATTTCATGTATTATTTAATAATAACAGAAATATATTAAAACCAATGTTAAAAATTTATTAAAGTCAGAATACTGCTTAAAACCCATCAATCCTCCAGCGGCAGGCGGCTGCCGCATAACAATTGAAAATCTATTGTGTGTGGCGTTTGCGACACCCACAATGGAGAGCTCAAACCTCTTATGCATAATATTAATTTCTTTATTAGTTTTTCATCGCGATGTTTTATAATAATAATAATAATCATTTATTGCAAGTATCCAAGACTCATATAAATAGGTACAGATCAAATTACATTAATAAAAGTCTGAGTGGATTCCTTTTCGACGGTTTGAGCATTGCACTACCTACCAATTTATCTCTAAATGCTTTGTTTATTTAAAACATTATTGTCTTTTTTCTGTTTTTTATTTTGTTTTATGAATTTGTTGTTTAAAGAAAAACACACATTACTTACATAATATAACAGTTATTATTTTAGCCTGTATTCTGCATGCATATGACAGCAGTGACTGATATACAGGTTATCAGGGCGTTCACAGAGCGCGGCCAGCATGCCGTTGGAGCTCCCCCGCATGCGCTGCACCAGCGACGATGTTCGCCTGCGCATTGTGGCAAAGAAACAGTCCACTCGTGCGCACGCGAACATCGCCGAAGCGCTGCACCAGCGGGGGAGCCCCACCAGCATCCTGAACGCGTTATTATATTGGACGCGAAGGGCACTGTAGGCCCTTTGCGTATATGCTGCCCAGAGGCTGCAAGTGTAGAAGGATGTACAAAAAGCTCTAAACAACGTCATTTTTACCTCTAACGAGCATCTCGCAAACCTCCTAACAACCATATTCGCCCTAACCGACAGTGCCCTTCGCTCCCTTTCGATATCAGTATCGTCTTTCAAAGTGGACGTCACAATGTGTCCTAGGTATTTGAACTCCTCGACTCTAGCTAAAGGAACACCATTGAGTAAAAGAGTCGGCACTGTATCCACCTTTCTGGTACCACCGTGAAAGACCATGTACTGACTCTTTTTACTATTGTATATCAGCCCATGCTCCGCTGCGTAACGCTCACAAATGTCAAGTAGCTTTTTGAGACCACAGACCGAGGCACTCAGCAAGACCATGTCATCCGCATCGCATAGTTTATGTTATTGAAACATACTCCATCTATATAACAACCGATATGCTTCATGCTGAGCTCCTCAATCGGTCCATTTATATAAAGGTTAAATAGGACAGGTGAGCTTAACCCCCCCTGTCTCATGCCACATTCCAGCTTGTAGGGATCTGACACCGCACCAGCCCATCTAACAATATTTATTTGATTATCATACCAATATTTAAAAGTATTAACCAATTCATGAGGTATATTCGACTTCCTCATCTTCTTCCAAAGAATGTCATATGACACGAGGTCAAAAGCCTTCGAAAGGTCGAGGAAGCAGGCGTAGACGGGCGTTTTTCTTGTATTATAATACTTGACAGCACTCTTAAGACACAATATTGCGGACTCGGTGGGAAGGCCAGAACGAAAGCCGAACTGCGCATCATGACATCTAATATATCTGTTTAAATGTGTATTAAGAATGCTGTCAAATACTTACTTTTGCAATGATAGTTGCTAGCGAGATGGGCCTGTAATTAGAAATATCTGATAGGCTTTTCGTTTTATTTTTCGTTACTGGGACCACAACAGTTTTCATCATATCGTGAGGCAAGTAAGAATGCGATATACAGAGATTATACAGCAAGGCCAAAACTCGCGATATATGAGGGCCAGCATATTGTAGGTGTTCAATGCTTAATCCATCGTGTCCGGGGGATTTTCCCTTGGATATTGATTTGATTGCCCTCACTACATCAGAAGCCCTAACGTTTACCTGTCAGCTATCTCTTTCTGGTCACTCGTACCATCCACAGACACCGGAAGACCAGGGCGGCTTCTCAGCCGCCTTAAATAGCAATATTGTAAATATTAAAATGTAATGTGTAATATTCATCAATATTATTGGACTTTAATTTTGCTGCCTAGTGCCTAATGTTGTGTTACATGATACTTAGGAGCTGAGCCCTGAGTGACATAGGCTATGTATGTCCCACGAGCGAAGCCGGGGCGGGTCTAGTTTTTAATATTTTGAAAAAAATAAAACCGAATATATTCGGTAACTGAGCCGAATAATTCGGCCGAATACGAATAGTGAAAAACATGCCGAATACGCCGAATACCGAATACGAAACGAATATTCGGCGCATCTCTACTTTTTATATTGATAAGTGTATTTGTTGAATAATATAATAGTAAATTATTACAACTCGAGACTGACGGCGACCATTGTTTGTGCGACGGGATAGCGATGGACGTTGCCATGGTGACATACTAATGTAGTCACTTCAATAAAATAATATGGCGCAATACTTTATAATATATGGCAAAACCATAACAACGTTTGCCGGGACAGCTAGTATTATATACCAGTGTACGACAATTTATCCAAACTCCACCATTTACCTGAATCGTCGAAACCCCATTTCAGCGAAAACGCGACCAATGTCAAACACTCAACAGTAAAAGTTAAAGTACATTTTTGTTCGCATTGTTCTGTAAACATGACCTTGTTTAAGCACTTTTTAACTTTCAATTACTTTCCATAATAAAGTACAATGTAACTTTTCCCTTGGCATATGGCTGGCCCAATTTGGCACAGTGCCAATAGTGGTACCGATAACTGAATACTAGTCTGGCTTAGGGATGTCAACAACAGCTAAATATTACAATATGTATTTCAAGAAGATGCGATTTTGGTGGTATAACTTTAGAAGTATTGTCCGACCAAAATACAATTTTCCCAAGTTTTAATGGGATATATTAATGCAATGTTTTCACGCTAGAGGCAGCACCAGTATGTACACGGTATACAAAAAGTTTTGTGAGACGTTTGACAACCTCTCAGTTAATATTCTGATATGAGTAATTAGTAGTAACGCCTCCGTGGTCCAGTGGTCTAGAGCGTCGCTCTTGACGAAGGTCGTGGGTTCGATTCCCGCGTTGGTAACATGCTATTTCCAAGTTTGGTTAGGAAAATGTAGGCTGATCACCTGATTGTCTGACAAGTAAGATGATCCATGCGTCGGATGGGCATCTAAAAAGTCGGTCCTGCGCCTGATCTCTCGCCAGTCGTGTCTGTCTTCCGTCCCACTGGGTAAATGGGAGTAAAGGAATAGAGATTGCTCTTGTGTACACACACCTGGGCACTATAAAATTACTCCTGCGTACCTGGCCTGGTTTCAATGAAACCGGCCACCGTCACCGAAACCGGTGAGGGGAGTATTATTATTATTGTGAGTAATTATGACGTGTATAGTATGTCGGATTGTTTACTGTATAATAATAATTTATATGCTATTAGCATCCTCTGCTCTCCGACCTTTGCGTAATATTCCTTGTTGGCCGAATCTAAAGTTAGCCTTCGAAAAATTTTGACACGTTTAGTTACGACTCAAAATGTTAATTAACATGATTTCAATTTCCAAAACTTTAATAAAGGATATTTCCATGACTGTTAAATATATAGAAACGAAATAATAAACACAATTTTGTAATATTGAAAATTCGTAATATTCAACTGTTGACAGAACTTGCGGTAACAGTTCGTACAATTTCGACGTTTGTTTTCTCCAAAATGAACTGTGATTTTGACCATTATTCGTGCTAAATATCGACTTCTATGGATTTTTCGGCCATGTCCCTTATTTGTCTAACTTGTTTCTTTCTTACATAAAATATTTTTTGTACCTAGAAATGCATAGACATTATACAATTTCATGCTAATCTAGTTTTTTTTATTATTTCAAATAATCTGTCTTATTAAAGATTAACTTTATACATTTTCATCAACTTATTAAAAAAATAACCAGTTGTAAAGAACTCCTATTTTGTAAGTCGGTTAAAGAGGTATGGTAATTTATCAAGCGGAAAACGTAAATTTTTTGGAATAAAAGTATTATATGTCCTTTCCCCGGACTAAAAGTATCTCCATACCAAATTTCACCAAAGTCAATTCAGTGGTTTGGGCGTGAAGAGGTAGAACAGATAGACAGACATAGACACACAGACAGATAATATAAGTATATCCCTTGTAAAAGGGAAAGGTAGACGCAGTAAAGGGCAATTACTAGTAACGTAAATATACTTAGGGGTGGCGTAGTTGGGCCATTTGGACAATCTACCAATGTGTCAATATTTATATGTTTGTCCCACTTTGGGCACAAGTGTTCCCCATGTGTCCCCTGCTGAGTAGACATAATATGGACTCATCTCTGAGACACCGTTTTCTTATAGAAATCTATCAAACTGTTATACACTGTATCCATAGCTAGTTAATATTATAAATGCTAAAGTGTGCCTGTTTATCTGTCAATCCGGCTGTTTGTCTGCCAGTCTGTCCATGTATCTGTCTGTCTGTTACGTCTTCACGCCCAAACCACTGAACTGATTTTGCATAAATTTGGTATAGAGTTACTTTGAGTCTCGTGAAAGTCATAGGATACTTTTATCCCGAAAAATGGACGGTCCTTAGCGCAACGTAGTTGCGGTCGTCATATTCTAGTATGTATGTATTTATTTACAATTTTATGTACTTACTATGATGGCTTAGCGACCCAAAGTGGATCTGGGCCTCCGGCCTCCGACAAGAGTTGTCGCCACAGTGTATAAATAACACCGATGTTGACATGTATAATCCACACTAATTTTATAAATGCGAAAGTGTGTCTGTCTGTCTATCCGTATGTCTGTCTGTCTGTCTGTTAATACCTCTTCACGCCTAAACCACTGAATTTAATTAGCTAAAATTTAGTTTGGAGATACTTTGAATCCTGGGACAATATACGGTTCCCGAGTGTTGGGCGAATTTTGGTGCATCGGAGTTATGTCCGTCATCTATAGAACACAAATAATACGAATGTATATGACATGTATAATTGTATAATATGACGTGAGAACTGAGCTACGTAACGAGCATCCGCATTAATTTGTCTCTGGGGAAGTGTCGGACAAAAAGCTCAGATCAATTTATCCGAAGGTTTTTATGTCTCGGACGTCGCCTCCCCTTAAATTTCATCAACTTTTTCCCCGCTTGATCATCTCTCTGTTTATATTGGGACTCGTTTATATCATTTAATGTTGCCAAATTTATTTAACTGTCTTTCTTGTAATATTATTAAAATGAAGTATAATGTTTTTGAAGTTAAATGTTATTTAGCAGCGTGCGCTTTTTGGATTGGTTAAAACATTTAACTTACGTCAGGATATGTTCCCTTATCAAAATTTCGTAAGGCTAAGTATGCTGCCGGCGTAGGAGAGGTACTATCCCCCTCTCTTTCTATCGTGAGGCGAAAATGTATGCCTATTTTTCTGTTTTGTTATGGCCTAGTTTTGTAAGATACATAGCTCTACCATTTTTGAATAGAAAAACAATCTAGGTACAATATATAGGAGATTTTTAAAATGTTTTCCATAAAGTTTTCATCAAATCCTACAACAGGTCAACATAAAAGTTTCTACCTATACTTATATTGACAGGGACAACTATCAATAAAAAATGGAAACGTCCATTTTCACGAAAAATTTTCAGTCGCATGCTATACTGTATGCTCGAATTTCCTAAAAAATATGCGGGTATGTTCTTTTTTACTGGTAACGAAAAAAAATACGTAAACGTAAAAAGTATTTTTACGTTGACCCTGTAGGACCAAAGCGAATGCTGGATTGAATTCAAGGAAGACTTCACAATTTAAAACGATCAGTATTCTTCTTAGGCCCAATTTCACCAACGATTGGAATTAGTATCACCTTACCACTTTCGTTTTTCTTATGAATGAAATAGAAGACATGATTTTTTAACAAGCTGTTAATACTAACAGACATTGGTGAAATTGGGGCTTAATATAATATTTTACATCGCTGGAATTAATACTTCTTCTATACCACAGATAGAGAAATCGTTACGAAACGAAACTCAAAACGTCGGCGATTGTCTGAAAACAAAAGTCATAGACGAAATCGTCTAAAACTGCGGAGTTTTCGGTTAAAAATAAAAGGCGAGTTAAAAATAATGGCGCGCTTTCTTATAATGCCGTCCTCAAAATGGCGCCGAGAGCTGCCAGAATACTAGGGCTTTTGAAATGACACTTTAACACTCCAACGGGTATCTATCAAGTGCTTAGGAATAACGTTTATCATTTTACTTTCTTGGATAAATTTTCTTACTCTTTTCGACTTTGTCTAATTATGCTACAAAAATTATGCTTCACCTGTTGCGTCGTCCACGTGAAGTACTACTCCTAAGTTCCCTATTTTCAACCTAAGGGGTGTAATCAAAAAATTTAAATTAATTAATTACGAAACATTTTTTTGTGAAGAACATTTGTTTTTAATAATTATTATTATCCTCTTTTACTTTTTATGCCTTTAGAAATATGTGTACAAGGTTTTATGATGTTGGCGTTTAGTTGCTTTTACGTGAAAGCGTAACAAATTTACGTTAATACATAATGTTAGGATGTCTACTGGCTAATAAAAACGGTGGATAAAATCTTCGCATAATTTTATGAAAATAGAATTATAATTTCGCAAAATTGATGCGATATTAAAACAAAGAGATTCTATTAGAATAAGTTTGAATTATGTATGAGAATATGAAATTATAATATGAAAATAACAAGGTACTAAATATTTTTAAAACCAACTTTTACTTAAATTAGCTTTCCAGGCTGTTCAACGCTCACTATGATAATAATTATTTTACGGACAGGTCCAATTTTATTTTTCTTCACGCTTACGACCACGAACGTAGAAAAAAAGGCAGACAGAGTCTTATTATACACAGCACTGTGTCTTCAGTGGGCCATTTGACAGCAAACAGGCGAGTGTCTACTTGTTTGCTGTCAAATGGCCGGACTAGCGTAATGCCTCCTCTACATATCGGCGGACGCGTTGGTAGATTGTATCTGCGGATGCGTCCGCCGATGTGTAGACGGCGGGTTTTGCTCGTCTGTGGTAGGTATTTGACGTCGGCCGATGCATCTGCCGCACATCCGTTTGGTGTCGGTTTTTCGACACAGATCAAAGGGTTCGAGTGCGGACGCACGGCGCCTGTCCACACGTCTGCCGATGCATCAGTATTCGACGGAAATTTAGTGAGAGTGGACATGTATGTGCTCAGTTTTGTCGTCGAAATGGCTGCTAGTAACATGCAAGCTGCTTTTCCATGCTCGCCGTAATCAAAATTAAATAAATGTTATTATCTTAGATATATAAAAATGGATTTTCAAATGTGTTAGTCGCGCTAAAACTCGAAAACGGCTGAACGGATTGGTCTGATTATAGCCTTAAAATATTCGTAGAAGTCCAGGGAAGTTTTCAAGTGACATGAAGTTCACCGGGACAGCTAGTTAGGTATATAAGTTAATATTGCCAAAATATTTATTTCGAATATATTTTCGTTTTTGTGTATAAACAGCATCCACCACCTTCTTTTGCTCCATTTTTTTTTATAACTCTACTGCGGACTGCGGTGCACTCTTAGCCTACTCTTAGGTAATAATACTTATAGGTGCTAATTATATAAAGACGTATGTATTAGAAGCGGCCGCTACTGTCTTTATAATATATCCATTTTTTGCGGCACGAGTTACGTCTTTCACGATTGAGCACAGACTGATTAAGGGCCCGTTCTTCGTAAATTAGCAGGTCGATTTCTGTCAGTGCGAATATCGACCTAAATGTCATTACAATAAAATTCATATCAGCGCGCCTTGTACGGTGGCGGTTACGACGCTCACCGCGTTCATGATAGGGCGAAATAGGAGAAAAACCCGTTTTACTTAGATACAAATATTATAACTAAACATCTATCCAATGATTTCCCTGTTAAATTTTAATAGCTATCGAACTGTCCAAATTATTTTTTGATTGAGTCTCTGTAAGTCCTATAAAACTCAAAATTCTTTTAAAATCGATGTTGTTTCGGAATTTTTTTTTTATCGAGCCAAATTATCTGTATTAAACTAGTTAAAAGATGCATCTATACATGTATATATTTTTCAGTTTTTTTGAATCACGCTTTCTATCAAAAAAACTCATTCTAGAAACGTGAATTTGGAATAAGCGGCCCTTAACTCACAGATGTGTGGACGGATCGCAATTTATCCGCAGATATGGTTGCGGATGCATCTGCCGACGCGTCCGCCGATATCTAGAGGAGGCATAAGAATGTGTGCGTGCGGAACGTGTACACTGTACATGCAGTCAGCCTGGCCGACTCTGAAGACACAGTGATGTGTATAATAAGACTCCGTCCGCATTTTTTTTTCTACGTTTATGCTTACGACACCAAATTCATTAAGTATCATTATCATAAGTATCCCACGGAAACACTTAATATACAGACACAAATTTTTACTTCTATAATATTAGTGAGATAATTCGTAGATGGGATGAAAGTCGCGAAAATTAATAAAGCAACAATAGGTTGCACTTTCGTTGTGTCGGAGCAGGGTGTCTCCCAGACAGACGCGGGCAGCGGTGGCGGTCGCGGCGGCGGTCAGTTATTTGTACTGCCACCGCCACCGCGTGTGTCTGTGTCGTTCCTAGAACTTTCAAGTCATCCAGCTGACCGCCACCGCCACCACCACCGCTGCCCGCGTCTGTCTGGGAGATGCCTAGAAAGAGCAGACAAACATTTTGGCAGCGCAGTTGAAAAAAAAGGGTTATTATTTTACTCTTCTACACCGCGCCAGTGGTCTACTCTCCTTCAGTCTTACGAATTTTTGATCAGGTTACGTTTTAGATCAGCCGCACATTATTCGAAGTTTCTGATTAGAAAAATTCGGATGCTCGCTGGAACGCACTCTGTTCATACATTTTGTTGTAGATCCCGCATATTATATCAGAATTCTGAAGTGTCAAAATGTATGAGCGGGGCGGGACGTCCGAATTTTTCTGATCAGAAATTCGGATAATGTGCGGCTGGGCTTATTCATCTCAAAAAATATGATCTACTAAAGAAGATCATAATAATTAACAAGACAGTTAGAGTAAACAAACACAAATTAAATTAGAACAAAGCATATTGTATTCTCAGAACGAGGTGTTATTAACAATGCTTTTAGCGCTAAGACGTGCTGGCAACTAATGTCGGCGTATTCTGACAAACTTTACGCGAAACTAACATTATTCCAGTCGCTGGATCAAGTGGAATTAGTTACATTGCTGTATAATGTGCTAAATGATGTACCATCGAGGAAATTGATTCCTAGGCAGTTGACAGACCAACGTCATTTGGTTGTATCATGTCAATTTAATGTTACTTGTGATCCGTTGGCTGGGTTGGACGTAACCCGACCAAACTACGTCTGAAGGAATCAATTTCTCTGGTAGTACAATATTACAAAAGCGGAAGTTTGTGAGTGTGTCTGTGTGTTACTTCTTCAGTCTTCACGTCAAATTTCGTTAAACTCGTAATATGATCCAGACTAGATCTAAGCTGTTTTCAGTCAAAACATTGGAGGCACTGTCCTGAATTTTCACGCTGTATCCAGATACCATGACGTTATGATCAGCTTACAATCAAATCCAATCCAGCGCTGTTTATTACTGGAAAAATGTTAACGTGCCCGAATGCACTTGAATGCAATTCAGTCCATTCCGGTTTATTCCAGTACTGCTGGCTGCTACTGCTACTGGAATAATGTAAATACATTGTTCCAATAGCAATCCAGCTGTGGTTAGACTACTGGATTGGAATAATGTAAACCCACTGTAAACGCGTAAAATATAAATGCTCTGGCACGCGTCGGCAGTTCAGTGGGAATTATATAGCTGCTGTAAGCGGTTTCTATTGCTATACGTACAAAGGACATATTATATTTTACTGCTGTGGGTTTTGTCGGTTGTTCTCCATTTTAACCGACTTACAAATCATAAAATATTCGGCTGTATTATACATATTTTTTAATTACGGTGAAGGTAAAAGGAAGGATATTGATTTCACTTATTTAATCAAATAATAAGTATGTACTTTGTTTCAATGTAGAACCAAAACTGCAGTCGCTCTTTTACGGCTCAATTATAGATTTTAGTAATGGCTTGGGTTATGTTAACTACGGTTTTGTATAATAACCACAATCTTTAACTTTTACTTCAATTGCGTATTCAGTAAACAATGCGACCTGCAATCCTTCGAGAAAAGAGCCGCACCTGCAATTCTTCTGATGTTGCAAGTGTCTGTGGGCGACAGTAGTTGCTAGTTAGTAGTAGTTATAGACTTTCCATCAGGTGTTTGCTCGTTTGCCCCGTAATTTTATAAAAAAAATATAAATAACGTAAATAGAAAACAAGGATAAAGTAAAAACATATAAAGAGATACGCGACGATAAAGATATTTCAATCATAACTCAAATAAAGAATTTACGAGTTAATAAAGAAACGACGCTTGGGGCGTAATCGTCTTGAAGTGTATTTAATATTTATTTACCCTATACTTTATATTATATTATGTTGATCTAATATAAGCGCGCTTGGGGCATAATAATGATTTCGACAGTAAGGATGAGCCCCTACGAACAAATTATAATATAATACTTCGTAATTTAAAATAACTTAATATTAAAAAAAACTATCCTCAGAAACATTTTGTGTAAAATATTATACATATTATTTTGTATTGCATATTATGTATTCCGTTGCGAGAATTTGCAGTATTAATACACTGCTACACGTAAGCAACTTTTACTATGACAGCCATTTTCCTGCTTGAAACAAAAAATCAGCGCCGCTAGAGACTCTACGGAAACGGCAGATTACGATTATTTGAAGCATTAATTTTGCAACGAGTGAAAAAGTTGTTTACAGTCACATTATAGAATAAATATTAATATTCATTCTATAATACTTGATAATAATACTTATACTAATATGTATTCTGTGATAATACTGAATACAAAATGACATTTCAATACCAAGACATGATTTATTAACGGCCGTTCCCAATATTTGATCTATCTCTTACTTGAGATAGGAATAGCTCACATTAGACATTAGCTCCATATATTTTATGTCAATTCTATGTCAGCTGCGATCGGTTGTATGTCAAACTAGAGATAGATTGAATATAGGGAACGGCCATTAGCCAATAGCTTTCTAGTCTTACCGCTTACGTAAGCTACAATTATCATTAGGTTACTTGTATTGCAGACAAATTTACACAGGAAAGGACATATTTACCTGTACTTACTACCATTATGTATGAATCAATGTTATTAGCTATATGTTTTGCTCTGCAGTACCTGTTTTTGAAGTCCAAAACAGTGTATAATAATACTCTCTACTCTCTTCCTTTCCCTTACCATTTACGTACGTGCTAGTTTGTCAAAATATGATGTCACTTGCGCTGTGTTTCGCCGAGTGAGTGAGTTTACCAGAGGCCCAATCCCCTACCCTATTTCCTTCCCTACCCTCCCCTAATCCTTCCCTTCCCATCCCTACCCTCCCCTTTTACCCTATTCCCTCTTAAAAGGCCGGCAACGCACCTGCAGCTCATCTGATGCTGTGAGTCCATGGGCGATGGAAGTTGCTTTCCATCAGGTGACCCCTTTGCTCATTTGCCCCCTTATTTCATTTAAAAAAAAATAACTCGCGTCATGTCAACTGGGTGCTGACTTTAAATCAAATCAAATCAAATCGTTTATTTTTTTAACTCACCCATATTATACTTAGTTACAACTTTTTTTTTTTAATCTTTATTTAAATATAGGGCTTTTGCCATATATGACGTCATGCCAGCCCCATCGTAACTTATATAGTTACAACTTACAAACACAGATAATATTATTATATCAAATATGCTACTGCATTGTTTTAAAGTTGTTGAAATCTAAAATCGGCGGAATTTAATGGGATTATTTCACAACCTCACCAGTTATGTTACAATCTAACGAGTAACGATTACTACTTTATGTTGACACACATATATTTTGTATGTACGGACTACGGATTCAATTTTTTTCAATGTAACCCAACGCTATTTATATGAGGGGCCAGTCGCTTGCCCTAGGATATTAACCTTTTTATTGCACTTCCCTATTTTATGCCCTGTCCTGGAACAAATTAGGAATATCAAAGCTGGTAGTAAAGTTAGGGAAATAAAATGCTTAGCAGTCTCAGCTGATTATCCTTCTCATCAATATGATAAAAGTGAAAGTGTGTCTGTCTGTCTCTTTGTGCTCACGCACCTCTTTACGCACAAACCGCTTAAGGTGACGCCATGTTAAAGTAAAAAACCGTGTTAGATGTGTTTTAGATTGCTTGTTTTCTATGCGAGGCTGGCCCGGCCTCTCATAGAAAACAAGCAATGGAATAGCAAAAAATGGAAAGGGCGTAGCGACAAAATGGTTTTTGTCGCGTAATTTAAAAACCATAAATACATTTCAGATTTAAGCTATGCACAAATTAAAGTGTATACTAGAACCAATTTATGTACAAATTTTGGAAGCTTATATCACTCTCCTCTGTTGGCAAAATAGGAATCCCTTTTTTTACAGAGGTCTTTTTGATTGATTATTCTATGTTATAAAAGTTGACCAATCGTGTTGTTATGGGTAATTCAAAGACAAAGACATGATGAATACTGACAGTGAACTTTAATTTCTTAGCTTTAGTCAATGCTGAGAAAAATGGACATCGCTGCAGCCAAATTATCAAGGCGTCACCTTAAGCAATTTTACTGGGTACCTATATAATAATATATGGATATACAAAAAGGACATAGAATACTTTTTATCCTGCAAAAATTTGTAATAATACACAGTATTATGCTAAGTACTCACATACGGTTTTGCTCGATAGTTTTACTCCAAATCGAGTTATTAGTCGATTGGGATTTAATAATTATTACTGTGTGGACTGCAAAACTGACAGCTCGAAGGCTCGCATCGAGCCGCTCGAAGGATTGATGGAACCGGATCGAGCCGGATTGATGGAATGAAATAATTATATCGATTTAGAATAAAACTATCGAGTAATGCTGTGTATAAAATATAAAATGTGTGGACGAAAGCCCGAGCCGCGGGTTTTACTCGACGTAATTGCTCGATTGAGCGAAACCGTATGTGAGTACTTAGCATAACACAATATATTATACTGGATTACGCCCGCATTACATTTTTCTAAGATAAAAACCCCGCGTTCCATTTGATGTTAAAAACGATCCCAACGTTAAAAATGCCTCCTATTTTGAGCGTTTTGATCGTTTTTAACATCAAATAGAACGCGGGGAATGTGTCATGTTTTAATTTGAAACTTAGAAATGAGGTTGCTAGGTATAGCAACTGTTTTGAAGTGAATATATCTGGAGGTTGTAGCCAAAACGTCAGCGCGCCCGACAACGCCGTCACTCAGAACGCTGCCTTTTGCCAACTATAGTACAGGCAGCGACAGATTATTATTATTAAACAAAATTAAATTTGACGACCTCTGTGGCTCAGTGGATAGCACGTTGGTAGCTTAAGCCGGAGGTCGCGGGTTCGAATCCCGCTGACGGAACAAAAAGTTTTCAAAGTTCCTGGGTCATGGATGTGTATTAAATATATTTATCATATAATAAAAATCTTAAATATAATATATGTATAGTATAAAAGTATTAAATATAATATTTCCGTTGTCTGGTACCTGTAACACAAACCCTTCAGGTACTTAGCATGGGGCCATACTGATGTGGTGTGAAGCGTCCATAGATATTATTATTATTACCTCACAATATCATGTCGTCAAAAATCCGCCATTTTTTATGTCACCTATCGAATACTTGGGCTATTAAGACAAATGTAACGATACCTCAAATGTGAAATTCCGCTTAGCGGCTCTGAAGATACGAGGTAATAAATAATATTACATACATGTACAAGATACGCGCTAAAAATATAACCCTCCTGGCAGTCGGGTAAAAATACACAGTGTGGCACTTGGGGACTGCCGCGACATTTTTATGCTATGCAGCTATTGCATAGCATTTTGTACTCATGCAATAATAATTGTAATTCGAATACGTCTAGTCGCATGCGCACAACACCGTGCCGAAGTCTGCCGAACTGAAACGACATTAGACGAAGCACGGCAACGCCGTGCCGTACTGAAGTGGGGTTTTAGGTTTGTTTTCGTTACCGAATTTCTTGATTCGGTCGCCACCACGTCGCCACGCTCAAAGCCCGCGATAAGAGCTATGCAATGCTTGTGTAAAATGTATGTGTTGATTAATTATTAATTATTGTAGCTAGATTATTAATTCGTCTCCTTACGAGGATTGATAATCAATCAAAAAAAGTGTAGGTACAATTTTAAATTTTTATTTATTCAGCATAATAAGTATTAATCTTATTCATAAAAGTGTAAATATAAAATTCATGTGCTTTCATAAGTCTCATCCAGGTATTAGTGTTAGTAATTACCTACTCAGATTTTAATATGCTGAGTTGCGAAGATTTTCAACTAAACATGTCTAAAAATCTTCTACATAAGGTTCCACTATCCAAACTCGACGGGTTTTGATTTCCTTACTAATTCTTCTTCATAATATCTTCTTTCTAATATTATATTCTAACGAAGCGCAGTTAAATATTTCTTACGCTGACTGTACCAAACCAAATACACTTTCATATTTCTCCAAATGTTCTTTCGTAGCTAACCTTGTTCCTATTTTTCAAAGATAGACTAAGGTTTTACCAACTTTGTAAAAATAAGAGCATAATAATTAAGTTTGGTACATTAGAAGACAAAAAAAAACAATGATTATACTTTAGTAAAATTTGGTCAATATGTAAACAATGCATATATTTTGTTTACTGCTTTGGTAAAAAAATACAGTTGTTTTTACATTTAAATATCATAATAAAGAACTAGAGTTTACGCCCAGTTTGAGAGTTCAGTTTGTAACTGAAAAGTTTTCAATAACGTTGACCGTTAAGCCAATCAGCTCTAGTAAATAAACTGCTATCAAAAAACTTCAGAAACCCAACATAGGCGTATCAAAACACTATAGAAAGGTCAACTTAGAATTATTTTTGTATGGAAAACATAGTGGCAAAATAAAATAGTCAAAATTGCGTGTGTTTGCATTCTATGTTCCAGCTTTAAATTAAAAATGCAGCCTCCCGTCGCAGAATCATAAATAAAAGAAGTTTTAAAAGCGCATCACGTTCCCAGGGATTATCTAGAAATAAAACTCCCCTTTATAAAGTTCCGCGAACATTCGTATTGTGCTTCCAGATACAGACTGAAATATAGATCTAGATACTGAGCGATCTGGGGATCCTATTAAGGTATTCTTAGGGCTTCTGTGATATTATCACACTAGTATATCCCATAACCTGTACATTTTGTGGTACACTTTACGGAAAAACTATCACGCCTATTGACTTGTGTCTTAATATTGTGCCTCAACAAGCAATAACAACACAACACAATCTGACTGGTTTTTCGCTTTTTATCCGACAACGGTGAAGCCAAAACCTAGGGGTTTTGGTAGTCAATGAATGTATGACGTATGCATATTGTGCCCGCATAGCTTTCAAAAAATTGTTTTCAGAAAGTATACTCGCAAACAAATTGGTAATAACGGTTTAATTTCTTGGTCTATATCCAACTTCCGCACATTTAATACTGCCGTTTTTCGAATTGTCCTTCATTTGTGGAGGTGACGAGGCCCGGATAAGATAAGGCCAAATCCCTATTTAATTCAGCGCCCTTCGTGACCCCCGTTTGGCCCGCATTCCCACTCCTAGATATTTAATTTGGTCCGTGCGTTTTCATTAAAGATGCAAGCCCCTGGAGTGTCGACGGAACATTTTTCACTTTTCGACGCTTAATTATTTAATTATGGAGTACTCAGATGTTTGTTATCATTAAAAATTAATTAATTTAATGTTAATTACACATTAAGTAGCATTTTATCTTGTTGAAAGCTCCTAATTTTATTTTAATTCGTTTCGTAAATGATGCACGATGAAACAAATGAGACTTGACTGAGACGATCGCTTGACGATAGGGATCAGCTAACACTATAAGCATTAAGCAAGCAAATTTACAATGTTTTCCATGTCAAGAATACCATTTTCACTATAATGTTTTTACATTTTGAGCACAATTAAGCATAATATTCATTCGTTTATTCAGTCATTTTATAATTCAATAGGAAATGGAATAGGCGAAACCAGAATCGGAACTGTAGCATAAACTAGTAAAATAAGTCTATCGTTCATAATTTCAGGCAGTTAAAATATCATGTTTTTATGTCCTTTTTACATTCCATTACTAAGCCAACTTTTCATAACCAACAAGCTCGCGTGTCACCTTCTAACACGTCTCTGGAGGATCGTTAGCACATTTTTTGAAGTTTCAGCCCTTCGTTAAACACGGGGTGAATTTAAACGCAACCCTGTGGCAAGCCCTTGGGGTAACACTGTAAAGGGCAAAGAAAGTGTTTACATAAACTATTTTTGTTGTGTTAGTCATGCAATTTTTATGCTATTGAATTTTAGCGGCGTTGTGAACTTTTTAAGGAGAAAGGTTTTCTTTAACAAAATTAAGAGAATTATGCGTGACCATTTCCACATCGCTCCTAGACTAGTAAGGTCAAAGACCACTAGTGCCAACTTCATTCATTTTGGCTATAGCCCGGCGAGAAGAACCCGGGATGAATCGAATCCGAAATCGAATGATAGAAGCCACGTTTTTCAAGTCCAATAAAACGGATGTGCTCTCCCGGTGCCCCGGTAAACACGTCCATGTAACACTTAGGTGTTTCTCGAAGTTAATATCGAAGTTGTGTCCGGGATTATCATAACTCGGACTGACCCGACCCCTGCTGAGTGGGAAGTTCACCTGACAACTTTCATGTGGAGTTTTTGACCGATTTCCAAGATATAATTATTATATCTTCGGGATATTTAGACATATACCTTCATGATGCTTTTAGTCTATGCTGTTATAAAATAATCCTTTTAAACGCGTATTTAATATATCTTTACTAAAATAAATTGGAATCTATTACCTCCTATCTCTCTCTCCTTACCCCTGTCTCTCTGTCTATTACCTCCTCACGCCCAACCCGCTGAACATTTTCACACAGGATACTTTTTATTTCGAAAATTTTGGAGCAGTGAAATAGCGTTGCTTTAAATTCGTTTATCGCGTCTAGACCGTACATTTTTCCGGGATATCCTATCCTCAAAGTATTCCGTCGGCGAGACTCGAATCAAAGCTGCATTAACGCGCTAACCGATGAGCCATTGGGGTTATCGAATGGAAAGAAGAGAGAGGTGGAACCTGCTTAAATGCATTTTTTAAAATAATTTGTATTTCACACTTAAATAAATATATAGGAAAACATTACCGAGAAAACTAATATAATCCACTGGAGACATTCATATTCCAACAATTCCCGACTCTGATTGAAATGAAATGACAGAAGAAATATACAATTGTAATGGAATAAGATATAAGGGCATAACGAGATACATACGAAATGAGCTCCTATGTAAATCAATTTATTATTAGATACGTCATCGTAGAATTGTAAATAACATAATTATAACATTCCTATGTCATCGATAGTATTTTTAGGGTTCCGTAACCAAAGGGTAAAAACAGAACCCTATTAGTATTACTGAGACTTCAATGTCTGTCTGTCTCGAGTGTAGGTCTCGAGGATATATCTCAGGAACCGCAATAGCCAAACTTCTGAAATTTTCACAGATTGTGTATTTCTGCTGCCACCATAACAACAAATACTTACTAACAAATTAAAATTTATCCCATACAACCAACAATTTTTTTGGCCTTTTTGCTCATAATCAATAATGGCAACAGGTGGGAACTTGAAATAGTCACAAAATACTCAGTTGTGTAAATGCACGTTATTAATAGTAAAATTTGATTACCTGCCGACGGTCGGCAGGTGGAAAAAAACAGTTGAGCGTCGACTGCCGATAGTCGGCAAGTTGGTCGAGCTTCGCTTTTATTACTTATAATATTTTAAAAACAAATATACCTATTTTATTCTAACAAACAGCATTTTGTACTGGAAGAATGAGACAACTATATTCGTTAGCCACAATGCTAATGTCAAGCCACAAAGGGTCTTAGATATTTACTTTTTTCTATGGTCACTAGAGTCTATACCACGTCTATACTCTGTTTAAAAGATGTTTTGTCTATGTTTGTCCATGTGTGGGCTGTTTTGTGTCTCAATCATAAAACCACGTACTAATAAGTACTTAACTAATAATAAGGCAATGATATTTTGTTCTCTTTTAATGCATGTTTTTTTTTTTACTTTTTTTAAACTATTATTTATTTTAAGAGTAAGAAGAAACAATACAGCTTTAAACACACAGCAGCGGCGATATTCAGAACAAAGGCCGATTGTGGCATGCACCTTTGGCGGTGAATTCAGAACTTTTTACGCGAAATTAAAAGTTTTGTTTTCAATATTTTTTCCAATCTAAAATAGGTTACATTTCGATTGGGTTGACGGGATATAGTGAAACTTGAGAGATGGTCATAAACCAATTTGTAGCCAAGTGACTCAAAATCAGTAAAAATAATAAAGAAGAATGGTTTACAAAAGCTTATTTTACGACTGGACTGCCTTAAGTTTGCGTTTTAGCTAAATCTTCTTTCGATTTCTTTTTTAAATTGCAACAATTACCGCCGTACTCAGAAACATTTAATTATGATTAAATTTCAATTTAATGTAGAGTTTGACAGATAATGTATGTGTACACAGACAGAATATTTTTCATGTACCAGACTTTTCTTTTGGCGACAAATGCCATTCTGCATTCGCAGGGGGCTTGGGGCTCCTAAGCCCCTAAGCTAAGCTATTTGTAGAACTAGCAATAATTACTTATCTTCCGACAGGCAAACAGCAGCAGTTTGATAGCAAATATTGCTCATTAACTGCAATCTATTAGTAATGGGAATTAATGCTATTTTCTATTAATTTCATTAACCTGCTAATTTTGATGCATTTGCTAAAACGCGCTAAAAATATTACAGTACCGCGGTCCGAAACAGCGCGGACGTGATTTTTATCATGATCGCAGACCAATTGCTACGCACGATAATATTTTTAGTAATCGTATTTAAGTACGATTAATTTAATAATCGCTAATGGGCATTTAACAATTAATTATTATTGGTTATGTAATTTTTACCAACACTACAATCTATCAGAATAATTGCATAGGATTTTTTGACAGATACTTAAGTATTATCTGCTGTCTAACTCCTGTTGCTTACTTGTCGTAAGACTGTGATCGTCATGCAGGAGACTGATAATAATGGTAATAGATTGTCCATGGGCGACGGTAGTTGCTTTCCTTCAGGTAACCCCTTTGCTCGTTTGCCCTCTAATTTTATAAAAAAATGTATTACATTACCTATCATTTAAAAGCTTATCAATTTCTCATTAATTTTTGCGTCACTTTATATTTTCCTTTGTCTCGTTATCTTTTTCCAATATCTGCCGCGCCTAGATAACGCGCAACACGAAGACCGAAGTCTGAACTGCTTTAAATATTATGTTACTTCACATTTATACAACAAAACTAAGTAGTAAGTAATAATAGTTAATATTTTAGGGTGTGTATGGGTAGGACGGGAGTGCGAAGGCATCGCTATGCGAACCTCCAATAACTTCCGTCCCACGGGGCTCCGGGTCAGGATGGGAACCTGCCCGGCTTAGCTAGTCCCGGCGCCGAGGGGAACGCTTTAGTTTGCCTAAGCGTTCCCTAACTTGGTGGAAGTCCGGTCCCTTGTGAGGTAGACCGGCCGGTCGTGGAGGGTGTCATGTGTTAGACAGATCCAGGATATCCCTTCGTATACGGCTGAAGGCAAACCGCAGGTGGTTTTAGTGGGTAAACCGAAGTCGGAAGTCCCACATAGGTGTGTATGGGTCCCCTACATAGAGTTCGCTGTGATTTATTTATATTATTAGCACAAAGTTTCTGTTATAAGAGTAACTAACACTATGGCTAATATACCTTTAGCCAGATATCATATTAGCCACTAGCTGTCCCGGTGAACTTCGTGTCACCTTAAAACCTTCCCTGGCCTTCTACGAATATTTTTAGACTAAAATCAGCCCAATCCTAGATATATAATATAAAAATAGATCTTCAAATGTGTTAATAACGCTAAAACTCGAAAACAGCTGAACGGATTGGGCTGATTTTAGTCTAAATATCTATAGATAGTGATGAATTAGACAAGTTACAAGGTTCGTTCCAATTATAAGGGAAAAAATTAGTAAATGTCCGTATGTTACAAAATGTTAGTTATCATGTTCTTTAACTCACGTCTTTAATTCTCCTAGCTTTTATACTTCAATATTTGTAACAGAGAAGGATATCCAAAAGAGGAGCAACCGAATAAAATGTTATCTAAATCCGCGGTTATCTACAAAAACAGATTTCGTTTAAAAATCATAATAACCGGGGGCGAGGGCCCGACATCCATCTGTTTTCATTACGGCTTTGTAACCTTTAATTAAATGACTTTTAGCCGTGAAAATAAATTTTAAAATTCATCTCAAACTTGGCCTAAGATAAACTTATTAATCTGTCTGCTCCAGATTTCCTCTTTAAATTAAATCGACCTATTTACTCTCATAAGAGAAATTTTGTGCTAATTACTTATTTAATAAATATACCTTTAGTTTAATTCACAGATAATAAGGAAACTAGATTGTATGGTTTTTATGGTTTTTGACAGAAGTTTATGTTTTTAACTGCGTTAATATTTTGACGACAACCAATTAAAAGCTCGTGAATATATACAGGGTGTAACAAAACTTAGTGTTAATACTTTAGGGTGTGTACGTGGTCCCTGTAGATAGTTCATTGTGAAAGTAGCAGCGCTGAAAGAGCTTTTTTCACTTTTGTATGGGTAAATGAAGTGGAACTAGGCAGAGTACGTCGCCCGCATGCACCCGCAGCCGTATCACGTATCTTGCGAGAGCAATGCGATAGCAATTATTACGCGATAATTGCTCCAAAATTGCAATTTCGTATCACATAACACCCAAAACAATACGATTGCAATCGATCGCCTACATGATACCATTGTTTTTTATACCCAGCAATCGATCGCGCGATTATTGCTAGTGGATTGTTGATCGCTATTTTACTTGATAGCCCTGCCGGACAGATGGACACGTCAGTTACGGAGCAGCTACCGAAAGGTCGGCGAAACAGGGACAGACCCAAAAAAAGGTAGCGCGACGAACTAGACGCTGTTGATACCTAAAGAGTGGCCAAACACAGCAAAGGGTAGAGACGTGTGGACGGAAAGAGGGGAGGCCTTTGCCCAGCAGTGGGACACAAATGGCTGGCAATGATAATAATAATAATAATGGGTAAACTCGTTACGTTGCACGCTGGGGCGCTTGCCCATACAAAGGTGAAATATAAATTTGGTCTTTCAGCGCTGCTACTTTCACTGTGGACTCTCTACAAGGAACACGTACACACCCAAAAGTATTATCACTTAGTTTTGTTACATCCTGTATTAAATAAAACGGGCCTTATTTAAGTTTTCTTGATGTTAATAATGAAAGAAGCATTACTTTTTAACCAGATTATAAACAAGAGTTTCCACGTTCCGCTATAGACATTTAACATTTTATAGTTAAAATACCTCCCACACCGATTTCGGCGACGGTGGCCGGTTTCATTGAAACCAGGCCAGCTACGTAGGAGTAATTTTATAGTGCCCAAGTGTGTGCGCAGTACACAAGAGCACTCTCTATTCCTTTACTCTAATAACCCAGTGGGACGGCAGACCGACACGACCGGCGAGAGATCAGGCGCAAGACCGACTTTTTATATGCCCATCCGACGCATGGATCATCTTACTTGTCAAACAATCAGGTGATCAGTCTGCATTGTCCTAACCAAACTTGGAAATAAATGTTTCCAACGCGGGAATCGAACCCACGACCTCCGAGTCAAGAACCGCGCTCTAGTTTTATACTAGACCACGGAGGCGTTATATATAGACCTGTATATAAATAAAGAAGTACAGCTTATTTATAAAGCACAAAACAGGCGAAAAAGAGCAATTCATTATTTAGGAAGGTAATAAAAGAAAGTCTTTGTTTCAGAAATAACATCAATTAGACTGAAACAATGAAAGCAACAACCTTGAAAGATGCCGGTTGATTGACGATTGCCAAAATTGTTAAAGTTCAAAGTTTTGCGTAATTTTTATCATTGTTAGACTCCTCTGAGTCAATAAATGCGGGCAATGGGTCACAGATTAGAATACAGACAGCCTGAAAAGACAAAGGGTTTCCGCTGTGTATACATTAGATAATTAGTATGTGTGTTAAGTGCTTTTCAAAATCATAATACGAATAGCATTTTTAGCAAATACACTAATAATTATTATGATTTTGCCCTAACATACTATCCATACTAATCTATATATCTATATCTATACTATTTCATTATATAAAACTCAAAGGTGACTGACTGACATGGTGATCTATCAACGCACAGCCCAAACCACGGGACGGATTGGGCTGAAATTTGGCATGCAGGTAGATGTTATGACGTAGGCATCCGCTAAGAAAGGATTTTGATAAATTCTCACCCCAAGGGGTTCAAATAGGGGATGAAAGTTTGTATATAATAATACTTCTTAACGCGAGCAAAGCCGCGGGCAAAAGCTCGTATTATATAAAACTCAAAGGTGACTGACTGGCATGGTGATCTATCAACGCACAGCCCAAACCACTGGACGGATCGGGCTGAAATTTGGCATGCAGGTAGATGTTATAACGTAGGCATCCGCTAATAAAGGAATTTGATAAATTCCAACTCCAAGGGTTAAAATAGGGGATGAAAGTTTGTATATGTTATGGATCAGGTGATTATTGCGGGCATTATTTAGATGAGTATTCGTGACGAACAAGATGCCTGTTTCTGCTCTGTAGTAGAGCAGGACAGTCGAGGAGAAGGTGAATAGGTGTCTCATCCTCCTCCTCACAGAATCTGCAAGTCGTTATGCTACAAATACCCATTCTGTTTAGGTGTTTGTTGAGCTTGCAGTGCCCAGTTAGGCTTCTGGTAAGAATTCTTAATTGGTTCCTACCCAAGGTGAGCACTAATTCTGATAGTGTTCTGGAATGCATTGAGACGCTAAACATGCTAGGCAGGAACAACAACATCCGCCTAGTATGGGTCCCGGGCCACAGTAACGTCCCCGGCAATGAAACCGCTGACGAACTGGCTAGGCTTGGGGCCGAGAGTCTCATAAATGGCCCGGAACCAGTCCGTTGTATACCTCCCAGTACCACAAAGCAAGTGCTCAAGGAGTGGGGTCACAGACTATGGGCTGAGACCCCTGGCCTTGAACACTCCAAGACACTAATCCCTGGCTTCAACAAGAAAAATCCTGCTATGCTAGTCGTCTACATTATTGTCCACCGACATCGAATTTTGACGATATCACACATATAATAATTATAGACATTCTGATAATATTAGTAGCTGATATAAAATTCGCGAGACGTTGCTTCATTCGTATTCCTGTCCGCGCTTAACAGCTATCCCGGGAATAAACATTGTGAATTCAGCGGTCGTTCGTAAGGGACAAGGCCATCTATGTGCGAAATTTGTAACCTGTGTCTCTTGGAGCATAGCGCCATCTATCGACGAATAGCTAATACTAAGTTTGTCGAAAGCTCCCGGGTGGATATTTTAAAGCAAACTTTTTATTAATGCTATAATCATTTTGTAAAAATGATGGTATGGTAATGGCAGCTTTTTTAACTAAGGTCTAAAATATTTTAAAAATTAATCTTCCCATGTTTTCGCTTGCAGTAAAAAAAGGTAAGATTTTCCGTGATAAACACTGTTCTTTTCTACGACTCGGGACTTTCTATAGGGACCGTGCAGAAACTATAGAGGGCGTCGTAATTCGACAGCAGCGCCGCGATGCGAGTAAAAGACGTAACTTGTGAGTGACTTTGACTTCGCATTCTCCTTGACCCTGGCTAGTTTATGAGTGTTTTTTATGTTTTACAATATAAAATGATATAATACTTACACTCCCAAGTGGCCACATGCGGCCGCGAGAACAACGACAGATTTCCAAGAATCCGCGATCGAAATATTAAAGTTAAAGACTAGATGACGCCCGCAACTCCGTTGCGCCAAAAATCATTTATCGCGCGAGAACCGTACATTTTCCCGGGATAAAAAGTATCCTATGTCCTTTCCCGGGGCTCAAAGTAAATCCGTACAGAATTTCAGCAAAATTGGTTTAGCGGTTTGGGCGTGAAGTACTAACAGACAGACACACTTTCGCATTTATAATATTAAGTATATTTTTATAATATTAAATATAATATTAAGGGTTTCTACTTTCTACCCGTAAACAAAGAATGGAAGAGTGAATAAAAATGTATAAAGCTTATCTAGTTAACTAAGAAAATATCTGAAAAAGTAATTAATAGCATCCGTCAGCATAGAAAGTAAAAACTTGATAAATATTGCAATAAAATAATGAAGCTATGCAAAAATACTTATATTAATTACTGAAAATGCTTGTGGATTAATAAAATAAAACAAGTTCACTAAAATAAATGCTTTTATTTCAACATTCTGCGATTCGATCGATACCATCTTCACAACTTTTGTCTGTCACTATTTTTAACTAATTTCAGTCTGGATCTCATAAGTGTAAACACCATTTAGGTATGTATTCTTTAAATAACACACAAAGACTGCACTACTAATCTTTTTCTTACTTGAAGAATCATCCTTTTGAGAACCAACACTTTGACAAGATGGTTCAAGTTCAATACTATCCTCAGTGTTGAATTCCTGGCAGGACTTCTCCAAATTATCCTTACTTTTGATGCAACTTTATGCCAATTAAATGAGCGGTGCCTATGTATGTATATCAAATAAGATGGAAGCCAGTTTGGATGTTTACTGAAAGAAAGCAATGGTTATAGGTTATGTTCATATTGTGTTCATAAAAAATGAATTTACGGTTATAATCTACAAAATTTAGTGTTTTTATTAATCTACACTTAACACTCATGGAACTTTTTAAATACTTACGTATATTTTTACCGCCTTTTATCCATTTCTTTCGTTTTTCAATAAGCAAAGCCATGTGAATATTTTGGCAGAAAAATAGTAAAATTTTACATCGTTCGATTTGCCTTTATATTTCTTTTACATCCGGGAATACAACAATACATTTCAATTCTTGAAAATACTCAGAATTTGTTAAGAAATCTTCTAATTTTCCGTAGCTTCACTAGAGCTTGACAGTAAAATTTTAGTAAAAGTTTCGGCTATTCGCCACTTGTGGCAGTGTCGTCGCTCTGCACGGTCCCTATAACAAAACCTTAATTTTGATTATTTTAGCAGTTTAAAAATAGTTGACAGACAGACTTTGTGTGAGATAAAAGTATTATGTGAGTTTACATAACGATATCACAACAAGTAGCTTATTCCAGTCAACAATATACAGGGCCCCCGCTACCATATGTGCAATGTGTGCAATGCACACGGGCGCCATCCTCTAGGGGCGCCAAATCGCCATCTTTAGGGGCGCCAAAACCAAGGACCCAAAAGGAAATTTGCCTAAAGGGGCGCCAAAATACAATTTTTGCACACAGGCGCCAGTAGCCCTTACGGGGGGCCTGACAATATACTCTCTGAGTTTATTTTTAAACTTAATTAAGTTTTACTTTTATTCGCGTCCTCTTTGGTCCCCGTCCAAGTGTATTACAAAGGGCGCAGAAGGTCATTCTACCCTTCTGTATAAACCAGTCGGAGTTGTGGCAATTTCGCCCACGCGCGTAATATGCCACTGGGTCACAAGGCTTATGTGATGAATATTGATTCATTGAAGCATAAAACAGCTTTTTTTCTATTTTTGCAGTCTTCTACGTAGTTACAAAAGTGTTCTCCTTAATGTTTTTATTCAATAACAATACTTGAGACAAAATATCTTTATTCTTTTCCGATTAAAGTTTCTGAAACATGTAAATTTTTAGAAACTTTTTGGAAATGTTTCTTATTTTATAAGTCTTCTAAACGAAATATAATGCTATTTTATGTAGTATGTATGTAAATTTTAGGGGCATTTTACTTGAGTCTTTTTACCAACGAGGCAAAACTTCAACAGTGACGTCTTCAACTTCACAAAGCTTTCAATTTGTTTAAGCATTTGCTACCAGATGGCGCTGGAAAAGCATACGTTTTGCATTTGGAAAATAAAACTTGTGTTTTCAATAAAAATAATAGCATCTCAATCGATAGATAAAAGTAAAAACCAAACAATTATTATAAACAAAATAATTAAAAACTCTCATGAACATAATATGAGCTGAATGTTTCGAATGTAAACAAACATCCTAACGAAAACAAATTTCAATCTAGTGGTCTAAAAATAGAACTATCATGCATATAACTTAGAACTCTCGTTATCGTCCATGTTCAATAAGTGCTTATGGCCTAGGACGTCTAGATGGGGGCGAGGGGAACGCGGGGGCGGCAGCGGGGGCGGGGCGGAGGCGGCGGCGCGTCAGGCAGTGCTCGCCCAAACTCCCAGCCCTGCGCATGTATGCGCTCGTCCTTACCCCCTACAGCTACGTTACATAAGTCCTCGGGCACATTTTATAGTGATAAAGCTTATTGTGATCGATATATTTTAGCACGTATACAGTAGTTAGGTTAAAAAGCCGCCGTCCACGGAGCTTCGCTTGCCACCGCTTTTGTGATACTCGGTTGTGATATTAGTTAAGCGAGCTTTTGCTACTAGGTAAGTAACGGAGCTGTATCCTCGTTCCATCCCGTGTAAATATCCTTGACCCGTCACTCCTGTCATTCCCATGAGCGCTGGTCCGCGTGCTACTTGTTGAGTGGAGCGACAAGCGGAGCGGGTAGCGGGAAGCGAGCGTGGCTCGTCACGGGTTCGCGCGACTGGTGGCCGCCCGCCACGCCATCTGGCGTCTGCGACGGTCGGGCTCGCAGCCGACACACAGTAATGACAACGACCAGACCAACCATCTGTACGTCTCTTTCTATCTTTCGGTGTTCTTTTCTGCTTCTGCGCGCACTTTTTTTTTGATTGGCCGAAATTCACAAGGCTTTTTTTTGGTTCTCACAACATTATTATGGCAGTCACGTAACAAAACATGAAAATGTTTGTGACAGATAAAGGGTTGAATACAAAATTGAAAAGCTTAATATTTCCATTAAAATTACTTACTTTAATTTTTTTTGGTAAAAGTATACGTTATCAATGACAATATTAAGAAGAGAAAACGTAACTTATTATTTTTTGTTTCACTTCACTCTCACTTTCTGTTTCCTTGTATTCTGTTCTCGATGTCTTGGTGTTGCTTCTTACATCATCTGTGGTGCTGTATCTTGTTGTTCAAATAAATGTTTTTAAGCAATTGTGTTTTATTTGCGCTTATGTCACCATAATTATTATAGTCAGAACCGTGAGAAATGGCATAGAAATGAAACAATAGGAAGTGATAACTCTTCTCACAGTTCTAGCTATAAATAAATGTAATGTAATAAAAAATTGCAGAAATGTCTGATGTTAAAATCATACATATTATATCCTTAAAAATTGTAATTATTAATGACAAAAATACATTGAACTTGATATTATTAAGTCATCTACAGGCACTGTGCACAAATTATTGCTAGCTTGAAAGGTTTAGAAGTTTAGTTATCATTAAAGGCATAAGGTTAAAGGCATCATAACAATCATACAATAGTTCAAATACAGCGTTATAGTGGTTAACAACTCAGTTATTTAATCGATAAACTTACGGAACTTTTCAGAACCCAGAATTAAAAAAAAACCCAGATCAATATAATACGATCTTTATTTGTTTGAGTTTTTTTAGGTAAATCAGTTCTTAAATATAAGAAACATACAATCAGGCTTAAAGAATATAAAACTAAGGACCTGTTTCACCACTTCCTGATAAGTGCCGGATAGGCTATCCACAACTTATTTGACAGATTCCCCATACTCTATCTGTCCAGTTAAGTGGTGGATAGCCTATCCGGCACTTATTAGGAAGTGGTGAAACAGGACCTTAGTAAAATAACAATAAATTCAAAAAATAAATAACCTCGTCAACTGAGGCGATTTTGACGTTTAGTACATGGTATAGTCTTGAGAAAGGATATTACTTATATTGTTTATCGTGGTGTAGTGTAGTTTTAGTAGAAATATTATATTACAGTGTGATAAAGGAATCTTTACGGGAACCAAATTATAAATAATATCCAAATCATTATCTCAAGACCTATTAACACCATATTTTTAGGAGTAATACGTTTATTTGTAATGAAAATATACTATCACTATACTTAATCCATTCATTATTATATTTAGCTCTGATTTTCATGCGGGAAAGTGGCCATTTTAGTTTCGTAACGCACTGCTAGCTATTCGCGCATAACATAAATAATTCATGTCAGCTAATAATGTATTGTGTTTCGAAGAACTGTCTACTCAAGGCCTTGCAAAGCTTTACTAAATAAAAAGCGGCCAAGTGCGAGTTTGACTCGCCCATGGAGGGTTCCGCAGCAGCAATAAGGTTTATTTTTATGAAATTAAAATATTTTTGATTTATTTTTATATTTCAGTCGATTTAATGAAATTTAGATTAAGGTTTACTATTTATGACGTATAAAAAAAACTACTGGCTAGATCTCGTTCAAACCAATTTTCGTTGGTAGTTTTTATAGTAATCTACATCATATATTTTTTTTAGAATTATCATGCCTCTACTTTAGAAATTAGAGGGGGGGGGACACACATTTTTCCACTTTGGAAGAGTCTCTCTCGCAAACTATTCAGGTTAGAAAAAAATGATATGAGAAACCTCAATATGATTTTTGGAGACCTATCCATAGATACCACACACGCATAGGTTAGATGAAAAAAAAATTTTTTTGTTTCAGTTGTACCTATGGGGACCCCTAAAATTTTTAATATTTTTTCCATTTTTGCATCAAAATCTTAATGCGGTTCACAGACTACATCTACTTACCAAGTTTCAATAGTATAGCTCTAATAGTTTCGGAGAAAAGTGGCTGTGACATACGGACGGACGGGCAGACAGACGGACAGACAGACAGACATGACGAATCTATAAGGGTTCCTTTTTTGCCATTTTGGCTACGGAACCCTAAAAATAGAGCTGTCGCAAAACTGTATGTTGTAGATCGATAGGACTAAATTATCTCTAATTCGTAAACTTCTACATGACTATTTATATACATACTTATTATATTTTTATTATTATATAGCTAATAGCTATAATATGGTGCACTTTACTAAAATATTACTAAATCGTGAATTTTCAAAAACACACACTTATAATAAAAATAAAAGCTTTCTTCTGCTTGTATAAGATACGTCTCAATTTACGATAAAACGATTTATATAGGTAACAGACAGAGAGACACACGTTCGCATTTATGATATTAGTATGACTAGGCGCAGCGCAGACGACAGACCTATGCAATTATATGCAGTACCTAACACACATTGAACGCACACGACGCGTGTGTGCTGCACATAATTGCTTAGGTTCTATTTCCACAGACTAAAAAGTGCGTCACGGATAGTCTGTCGTCTGCGCTGCGCCTAGTATGAATAATATCCAAGCACGTGATATTTCTCAGCACCTGAGTAAACCCGGATATGATTGCTATAATTAAGTTCATTGTCCTATATTTCAAACCGTAAATGATAACGACTTGGCCACTTATAACGATATCTATTATCGATACCAGTGTTGCCCCCACAACAGCTATCATGACTGAAATCATAGAGTTACATAATCGATATTTTACCATTGATAATGCTATTATAATTATTAACTATAATATTTATTTATTTATTTTATTTAACTATTTATTGCACATACAACTGTTTTACACGAAATATACATAGAAGAAAGACGACACAACAGGTACTGCTTATCTCTAAAGAAATTTCTTCCAGCAGTCCTACGGAGAGAAATGTGATGGGAAATAGCAGATAGGGCGTGCACAGATAAATAGTAATTATAGAAACCTACATGATAATACACATACAATTACTAACATTATAATAATACATAATATAATGATTTTATAATTACATATACCTACATGATAATACTTACATTAAAACTATAATTTATATTATATATATAATTTAATAAATAAACAAATACATAATATAATATGTATATATAATAAGAGTTTTAGGATTCTTTGCTGAGGTAGTGCTCTTTCAGTCGTTTTTTAAAGACAGCGAAGGAAGGGCTGTCACGAATGGTGTGGGGAAGGGAATTCCATAATCTAACTGCATGAACGGTAAAGGAATAGGAGAAGAAGTTGGAGCGATGGGAGGGGAGAGATAGGTTCGTCCTCACGTTAGACCTGCACGGGATGTCAAGAGGTCGAGTAAAGTTGAAGCGATCTATAAGGTAAGAGGGAGATATAGGATTGTAAAGGATTTTGTACAGGAGGGAGAGGATATGGGTATTTCGCCGGAGCCGGATCGGGAGCCACTTTAATTTCGATCGGAAAGCTGATACATGGTCGTACTTTTTTAACCCAAACACGAAACGGATGCAGAGATTCTGCAACCGCAATATAGTAAAGATACATGACATATACTGCGTGACTGGTGAGACATGTTCAATTATACTCAAGGACGTGATATTTGGCTATTATATTAGTTGGAAAAAAATAATATAAAAAAATAATATCAATTGATCACTGAGTAAATGTAGCTTAAAGTTAAATAATTATTTACCCAACGCATGGACACCGCGAGCGGGAGGGGTAGTTGTGTGGTGTTTCTTTGGTAGCGCACGCCTCTGCACCGGCCGCATAGTATGCCTACTTGCCTAGCCGCGTAATTTACTTAGTATCCATGATTCATCTATTTTTGGGAAATTCGGAAAAAAATTAAGAACCTAATTTTATTACATAATCATAATGAGAATCGAGTACTGAGTACTCTCCTTAATTATCGGTATTGTCTCACCAGTCACGCAGTATAACATGTTTGACATGATAATGATATATAATATTACTGCAATGTTATCACACTAGAGGCAGCACCAGCATAGACAGTAAACAAAAAGTTTTGTTCGACGTTTAACAACGTTTCTGGCAAAATTTTGACATTATGACGTGTGCGCTGTGCAACATGTCAAATTTTGGTTGGATCATTTACTGTATGTGCTAGTAAGTAGCTTAGTAGCACCCTCTACTCAGAACTTTGCGTAATATTCCCTATTGATACGAAAGAACTTACTCTATGTAGTCCTAAGGACCACCTGATGACAAATGATATATTATAGAAAACCTTCATTACTGTAATTTAACCCCATTAGCTGTTATGAGATAATTGTCCTTTTCGTGACACCCAGATCAACTTTCAAGTTCAGTGTCACTGAATGGACACTGGATGCTACATTGACCTTGGCATTAATAATATTTATAATTTATGTACCAATACAAATAATAATAGAAATTACAGAGTACAAATAATAATAGAGATTATTGCTACTATAAGCAGACAGTGATCTTGTGTCAATTAGGACATAATAACAATAATTTATTATTATAGGGTGTCACAACTATGTTCGCACCAGCTGTCCGTCAAATCACAGTAACGTACAGTTGATATTAGTCGCAGTTACGATATTAGACTTGCCAATAGATCATTATAGGACTGTACGCCTCCGTGGTCTAGTGGTATAGAGCGCGGCTCTTGACTCGGAGGTCGTGGGTTCAGTTCCCGCGTTGGAAACATGATATTTCCAAGTTTGGTTAGGACAATGTAGGCTGATCACCTGATTGTCTGACAAGTAAGATGATCCATGCGTCGGATGGGCATGTAAAAAGTTGGTCCTGAGCTGCGCCTGAACTCTTGCCGGTCGTGTCGGTCTGCCGTCCCACTGGGTTATTTATTTATTTATTTCGATTCACCAACAGAACATCATCTCACACATTTAAAAAAAGTACAAACAATAGTAGCTTATAGCTTAAATGAATTCCAATGACAGGTGAAATACAGCATGTAATGGCGGTTATGAGAGTAAAGGAATAGATAGTGCTCTTGTGTACTGCGCACACACTTGGGCACTATAAAATTACTCCTGCGTAGCTAGCGGGACCGGCTAGCCGGGGAGGTTCCCATCCTCTCCCGGAGTCCCGTTAGACGAGAGTTAGGAGGTTCGCATAGCGTCGCCTCCGCACTCCCGTCCTACGCCGGCGGAGCGACAGAGAGGTGGGATCGTCCTCTCTGTCCCGCTCCGCGGCCTCTTTCTGCGACATAACAATTTCGCAGAAAGAGACCGCCGCCTGCCAGGCCTCATCGCTCTCGAGCATGCAGCGCACCATGCTCGGGAGTGAGAGGTCCCCGCCTAGCACTGCCACGAGATCGTGGCGCTGCACGGCCCAACGATCGCACACCTCAAGGGTATGCTGGGCCGTGTCCTCCGCAGCGCCGCACTCATGGCAAGCTGGCGTTGGCTCTCTCTCCTGGCAACCTTACACAGGTACTCACCGAAACAATTGTTATAGGACTGTATTACTCGTATGTACTATGCTTGTGAAAATAAGTTTGAGTATAATAATAATATGCTTAGTCAGCTTAGTCTACATACACAAATAGGCGTGTCCTTGCCAACTCTATATAGACGGAATTTCTTTTGTAAATGTCAACGAACAGCCTAATCAATATTTTCGAGACTTGCAAAAGCGGGTTAGTCATGTACAGCTCGACATGTTTATCAAAATCATGCTTAGAAGTAATTTACTCTATGGCCGCGTTCCATTTGATGTTAAAAACGATCAAAACGCTTAAAAAGCCTCCTATTTTGAGCGTTTTGATAGTTTTTAACAAATATAACGCGGGTTATCATAACTACTTGCAAATGGTTTTGTCTGTGTGTTAGCTCTTTACTCTTAAACGGCTGAACCGATTTTGATCAGTATGGCGCCCGCAATTCCGTTACGCCAAAATTCGTTTATCGCGAACTGTACATTTTTCCATGATAAAAAGTAGCCTATGCACGGGACTCAAAGTATCTTCATACCAAATTTCAGCAAAATAGTTTCCGTGAAGTTTGTTTGGGCGTGATGGTGTAACAGACCGACAGACACACTTTCGCATTTATAATATTAGTATTGATTGTAGCAGTCTAAATCACAGAAGCTTCAGTTATCCGATGCAAAAAGTAATCACACAATTTTAATACTATACGAGCTATTGCCCGCGGCTTCGCTCGCGTTAAGAAGTATTATTATATACAAACTTTCATCCCCTATTTTAACCCCTTGGAGGTAGAATTGATCAAAATCCTTTCTAAGCGGATGCCTACGTCATAACATCTACCTGCATGCCAAATTTCAGCCCGATCCGTTCAGTGGTTTGGGCTGTGCGTTGATAGATCACCGTGTCAGTCAGTCACCTTTGAGTTTTATATATAGTATTCAGCTAAACATTCCATTTCCCCGCTCGTACAGGCATTCGCGTACGAAATTAACATCGGAGCGTAACCTACATAGCGACGAAACCGAAAATGGCTGAAATTGCACTGGCCTTGTACTGACCTGGCCGTTGGCAGCATGAAGCCTGCCCCACTGCCACACTGCCTTACTGCCTAGCTGTCTTGCTGCCATTGCCAAATAAGCTTTATGTAACTTTTACTAGCGAACGTTAACTTTAAACCATGGAATTAGTTTCAGCCCAAACCACTGGACGCATCGGGCTGAAATTTGGCATGCAGGTAGATGTTATGACGTAAGCATCCGCTAAGAAAGGATTTTGATAAATTCCAACCCCAAGGGGTTAAAATAGAGGATGAAAGTTTGTATAACATAACACTTCTTAACGCGAGCGAAGCCGCGGGCAAAAGCTCGTTGACACTAAAGCTAAAGCTAAAAATATATTGACACTTATTAAGCTTGCAAAGCTCATGTAATGAAGCTAATAGAAGTTGAGCTTGCAACTACGCGGGGGCGGCTTAGGCTCGTAGCGCTACGGCGTAGGCCGCTAATATGTGCTACGGCGTAGGCCGCTACGAGCTACGGCGTAGGCCGCTACGAGCTACGGCGTGAAAAGTGTACCCCGTAATTAAATTTTGCGCGTACGGAGTTGAAAAAAAACCGTCTGTGTATTATAGTTATACATTGTATGTCTTTGTCCGAAACTTTAATAAGTTTTCATACACAAGGACAAAATATTTCATAACTACAACAAAATGTATACACAGTGTAGTTATTTTTATTAGTCGAGGGGTAAGTGTATAGAAATGTAAGAGTTAGAGTATAAAGGTACGAGTTGGAACCGAGCGATACGCGACAACTGCAGACGACGTGTCGTCGCGACACTACTGGTTTCTATGTATTTCTATGAAATACCCTGCGCAGCTTGCGACACGAAGCTAGCGACACTTTTTCATAGAAATACGGCCCATATAAATAGCCAGTGCTCAAGATGCATCTCGGTCTCAAGACACGGTTCAGGCTCTGTAATTGGTTGGCTGTCAAAATTTGGACCAATCACAGAGCCGAACCGCGTCTTGAGACCGGGTCGCATCTTAAGTACTGACTATTCATACGAGCCAACTTGTAGTGTCTCGACGACACGTCGTCTGCTGCCGCTTCATGTCGCCGACATCCAACTTGTATCTTCAAATATAAGCTGCGTGAGTAATTAGCCGGCACTCACACCAAAATCCCCAAACGATGATTATATTACGAGGGTCATTAACCCCAGCCGAATTTATAAACAACCCTGGTTCGATCAATGAAACAATGTTTTTGTTTGAAATAGTTATTAGCCATCCGTACTAATATTATAATAAATGCGAAAGCGTGTCTGTCTGTCTGGTACATCTTCACCCTTAAACCGCTAAAGAATGTATGGAGATATTTTGAGTCCCGGGATCGGGACATCCATAATAATCATAATCCATAGTTTAATATTATATAATTAATGTGAAAGTGTATCTGTCTGTTACCTCTTCACGTCCAAACCGCTGAACCGATTTCGCTGAAATTTGGTATGGAGATACTTCGATTCCCGGGAAAGGACATAGGATACTTTTTATCCCGGAAAAATGTACGGTTCCAGCGCGATAAACTAATTTTGGCACAACGGAGTGCGGGTGTCATCTAGTAGAATATTATATTTTATCACGAAATATGGTACGTTATCAAGACGCATTCTATAAATTTTCACAGACATTGTTGGCAGTCATCCTATTATTGGCTCCTTAGAGTTTTTTTTAGAATTTACTGTCAATTATATTATGTCTGTTTGTGGTATGAACTCATGAAGTACCAATAATTGGGTGCTTTACTTTATTTTATTTTATTAGCCTATATAGTGTCCCACTGCTGGGCAAAGGCCTCCCCCAGGATCTTCCACTGTTCTCTCTCCTGCGCCACGGATACCTTATTTAACAAAACTTTAATCTTGAGTTGAAGTTATCAATTTATCTAACACTCTATTACCGACTATGTACTCATTTCGTAATTTTCGGGCGATTTCCCCGCAGGTAGTGTTGGCAACACCTGTCGGTTTTTGGCAGTTTTCGCAATTTCCCAGCAGGTGGTGCTGGCAACACCTCTCTCGGTAGACGCGGCGTCGCCGGTTGGGCGGGCGGCGGGGGCGGGCGGTATTGACCCATCTATATTTAGCGCGCGGATTTCACTTGCTAGCTGTTTTTTTGCGATAAAACAATAAATCATTTTGTTATTGTTGATAAAAAAATTAAATTGTACACTGCCATAATAGGACTCTTCTTCGGAATTATTCAGTTAAAAATATACAACTTGTGATGAACTTTAACCTAATATAAGATGCTGTTAATTTACAGACGATATTTTACTTTATTATAAACAAAGACATTCAGTAAGATAATAGAAAATGTCTTTGTTATCTAACTTGATTACATCCTGTATTGTCAAAACCATTAAGAAGTACAACACTCATAGTAGGTATGTATCAATTCTTTTGTACCTCATCTCACGTCTTTGTGTACAATATCCGCATTTCCCGAAGGCTATCAATTTCGTCCAGCCCAAGGTCATGAGCCATGACCTCTGACCTCTGACTCGACGCTAAACAAACAATAAATCTATCATGCCGTCATCAATCATAATGTTTGCAGCTCGGGGAAGAGCTTCCTTCATCTTACAATGTAGATGCCATAGCCAAGATCCTGAAAAGAGTCAGACATTTCTGATAAAGAGTTTTGATAGTGAAATTAACAAAAAATCTTAGACATCGCATTCCCTCTTAAAAGGCCGGCAACGCACCTGCAGCTCTTCATGTTGCGTGTGTCCATGGGCGACGGTAGTGTGCTTTCCATCAGGTAACCCATTTGCTCGTTTGTCCCTTTATTTTATATTATAAAAAAATCTCTTAGGGTAGGGTAGGCAGGAAAAATAGCTACCTAATTGGCAACATAAAACATAATTGAAAGCGCTCAAATGGGATAAAAGATTATGAATTAATCCTAAACTGTACTGCGGCAAAAAGTAGTATATTATTATGTGTCAATACTGCTTCATAATAATATTATATTGTACTGATAATAAATATGTACATACTTTCATCATTATTTGTTCAGTAATTAAAAAACCCTAATTACATACGGATACATTATTATAATATTTACTAGCTGTCCCGGTGAACTTCCTGTCATTTTATAACCTTCCCTGGACTTCTACGAATATTTTAAGACTAAAATCAGCCCAATCCGTTCGGCCGTTTTCGAGTTTTAGCGCGACTAACACATTTAAAAATCCGTTTTTATATATTATAAGAGAAGAAGATGTGTAAATTTTTATTGCAGCTGCTTAAACAGTCATACATTCAAACACATTAACGAGATTATTAGTAATAAACGCTCACCCAAAGGCGGTATGTCACATAAAAAAACCCATCGAATTTGCAGTAATGATTAACCTACTTAAGGAATGGGCAGTAAAACCCCCGTAAAGGAATAACTCCCTTTTCCAATCGTGTCGTATTTGCTAGGGACCTAATACTTGTACTTTGGGGTAAATAACTTATTGTTTATTGCTGTGCCCTTTGGCATTACTATGAATAAAACTGCCCAATTAATATTTAATAACTATACAGTTATTAAATATTAATTAATTAACAGCTATATAAAGCTCGTAACTTCGTTGCACTGATATTATATTATCATTGAATTATCGTAAATATCATTATTTTAACCATCCTATCGAAATTATCGAATACAGTTGGCTAATAATTGCATTTGCTAGTTTTCTTAGCGAAGTTAGATAAGTTACATTTTTGACGGTTTTTGCTATCGAAACTACGCAAATGCAATTAGACTAAGCACTTCGTTTGCAATTTTCAAATAAGCGGCAAATAGCTTATGAGATATTAAATTTACAAACCGTATATTATATCCAGGAATAAAAAAAAAGCGGCCAAGTGCGAGTTGGACTCGCCCATGGAGGGTTCCGCAGCAGCAATAAGGTTAATTTTTATGAAATTATATTATTTTTGATTTATTTTTATATTTCAGTCGATTTAATGAAATTTAGATTAAGGTTTACTATTTATGACGTATAAAAAAAACTACTGGCTAGATCTCGTTCAAACCAATTTTCGTTGGTAGTTTTTATAGTAATATACATCATATATTTTTTTTAGAATTATCATGCCTCTACTTTAGAAATTAGAGGGGGGGGGACACACATTTTTCCACTTTGGAAGAGTCTCTCTCGCAAACTATTCAGGTTAGATAAAAATGATATGAGAAACCTCAATATGATTTTTGGAGACCTATCCATAGATACCACACACGCATAGGTTAGATGAAAAAAAAATTTTTTTTGTTTCATTAAGGTTTACTATTTATGACGTATAAAAAAAACTACTGGCTAGATCTCGTTCAAACCAATTTTCGTTGGTAGTTTTTATAGTAATATACATCATATATTTTTTTTAGAATTATCATGCCTCTACTTTAGAAATTAGAGGGGGGACACACATTTTTCCACTTTGGAAGAGTCTCTCTCGCAAACTATTCAGGTTAGAAAAAAATGATATGAGAAACCTCAATATGATTTTTGGAGACCTATCCATAGATACCACACACGCATAGGTTAGATGAAAAAAAATTTTTTTTGTTTCAGTTGTACCTATGGGGACCCCTAAAATTTTTAATATTTTTTCCATTTTTGCTTTAAAATCTTAATGCGGTTCACAGACTACATCTACTTACCAAGTTTCAATAGTATAGCTCTAATAGTTTCGGAGAAAAGTGGCTGTGACATACGGATGGACGGACAGACAGACAGACAGACAGACATGACGAATCTATAAGGGTTCCTTTTTTGCCATTTTGGCTACGGAACCCTAAAAAGCTTTACTCTAGTTTTCGAAGCTGAAATACAGGCACACTAGCGCCACACAGATCTGCGCGGTTTCAGCTGAAACTAATTTCGTGCGTAGTTCCTATACTAAAATATAGATGGCGTTTTCAGTAACTTTTAAAAGATTTGACTTTTAAAAGCTTTTATTTTCTAAACTAAATTATAAAACCAAACTTTGTACAATTACATGTTAATAGTGCTGTATTACCGCTATTTTTTTATAATTTTCTGGTATTTCCATAGGAAAATTAAGATTGGCAAAAGATATTATCAGTACACAATGGTCAATGGTCGCGCCCATAAAGTTAATAATATTTCCGATAGGTATATTAACTGTATGGTCGCGCCGCACTGTGAAATAGACCGTAGAGAACTGCCATAAAAATAAAATATAATTAAAATATTTCATTAAGCTTATGCTCCTTGTAAGGTTGTATCACAGTTCACCTGTGGGCTGTGACTTTAAAAATATTAATAAGTACAAATTTGAAAGTGTTAACTTTGATGTCTGTAATCTTAGATCACTAGCACTAGCTATTATAAATAGATAGCTGTGAAGCACCTGTGAAGCCACAGATAGTGATCTAGTGAGGGGTACAGCCCTATCACGCGACCTCGCGTGAGGTCAAGGCCCATCACTAGTCGATAGATCGTCGATAAATTCGATCTTCGCGAATGTTCTCACGTCATCACTTTTGCACACTCAAGGTTATTTTTTAAGGTCGGAAAAATTTTGTACGTCCGAAATTGTTGTTTTAGGTACACAATTTTAGTTATTCTTCATTTAAATTTTAAATGATAATGATAATAATATTTATGGTGTGTGATATTGTATAGTACACAGTGAAAGTAGCAGCGCTGAGAGAGTAATATTTAAAAATGTTAGTATCTAGGCCGAATGCACGACCTTGAGGAATTTCTGAAACTTACAAGTCAAAACTAACTTTTTAGCGCTACTACTTTCACAGTGAACTCTATATTATAATAACTATTGCATTGGCCCGCGACTTCGCTTGCGTTAAGTATTATTATCTTTCATCCCCTATTTTATCCCCTGGCCCTTAGGGGTGGAATTTATCAAAATCCTTTCTTAGCGGATGCTTACGTGATAACATCTACCTGCATGCCAAATTTCACCTTTGAGTTATATAACTATATTTAGATTAGGTATAGGGATTCATACACACCCTAAAGTACTTATTATCACTTTGTATAGTTACACTGTAGATTTTTGTAACTGAGTAAATATTAAGTTCCCAAATGTTGCTGATGTTACCTGAACATCAGTACAAGGTTGTTTAAGTTTGGGTGCAGGTGCCTTATTTTCGATTTGCCCAAACTTTGCCCAAAGTTGCCGAACTGAGAAGTTTGCCCAGTCACCGTTCAAATGCCTGCCAAGCTCCAAACTATTCAATGCTCTTGAAACTTCTGAATAGCGGGCAACTTGAAAATGTAAAATAGAAATATTATTATAATATTAAAAGTTTCTTGAAAAGCATCTTACTTCTTAAGGTGACGCCATGTTAAAGTAAAAAACCGTGTTGGATGTGTTTGAGATTGCTTGTTTTCTATGCGAGGCTGGCCCGGCCTCTCATAGAAAACAAGCAATGGAACAGCAAAAATTTAAAGGGCGTAGCGACAAAATGGTTTTTGTCGCGTAATTTAAAAACCATAAATACATTTCATATAAGCTATGGACAAATTAAAGTGTATACTAGAACCAATTTATGTACAAATTTTGGAAGCTTAGGTATATCACTCTCCTCAGTTGGCAAAATAGGAATCCCTTTTTTTACAGAGGTCTTTTTGATTGATTATTCTGTGTTATAAAAGTTGACCAATCGTGTTATGCTATGGGTAATTCAAAGACAAAGACATGATGAATACTGACAGTGAACTTTAATTTCTTAGCTTTAGTCATTGCTGAGAAAAATGGACATCGCTACAGCCAAATTATCAAGGCGTCACCTTAACCCTAATGCAAAACGAATGTATTGTTTGTTGCTTTTAATTTTTTTTAATAAAACGTCTATCTTCAATCTCTACTCCAATTACCAGAAAACCATTACATACCAAAGTTATAAATGCGAAAGTGTGTCTGTCTGTCTGTTACCTCTTCATGCACAAACCGCTGAACCGATTTTGTTGTTTGTTATAAAGATACTTTGCTGAGAGTCTTTTACTGGGACCCGTCCCAGGAAATCTTCAGCACTGAAAAACATTTTGTATGGGTGGTATGCCGCATGACCCCAGCGCGGCCTCATGGATCTTCCCAAACAAAAGTAAAAAAAGGTTACTCTTTCAGCGCTGCAACTTTCACAGTGAACTTAATACAGGCCGGACCTATACACATCCTAAAGTTTCATCATTTAGTTTTGTTACACCCTGTATAAACTGTATATGGATACAGTCTGTATCTTACATTAGCGGTAACTATTACATCGCATGCCAACTTTGATTACAGATTTTTTTTCTTCCGAGTATTATCTGCGATCAATCCACGGATTATAAGCAGATGTGGTGAACAAAATATGTTGGCGGTTCAAAGGTTCCTATCCAGTGACTGCAGGAACTCTACATTAAATTGATTAGAGATAACGAACGTGTTTTTGGATACGAGCTCTAGACTGATAATAATTTATTGAACATACATCATCAGACTTATTTTATCATTCCATTCGTTTGAGTCATGATACGTTTTCAGATCTCAAGTAAATAGTATGGACACTCGTACGGTGAAAGAAAACATCCTGAGGAAACCCGGACATCGTTAGTCCCATACGGAGTACGGACGTTTAAAATTATTAAGTTTCATACGGATATTTTATAATCTTGTCCCAGGCACTACTGTGTTTCAAGAGTGGTAACTTCGTCCTGAAAATACTAATACAGCATGACTGGTGAGACATTATCGATACTTATGGAGAGTACTCGGTAGTCGATTTTCATTATAATTATGTAATAAAATTAGGTACTTAATTTTTGACCGCCTTTAAATAAATGAATCATGGACACTTAGTAAATTACTATGCGGCCGGCGCGGCGCGGCGTGTTCGCCCCGCGCTACCCCTCCCGCGCGCGGTGACCGTGCGTTGGCTAAATAATTATTTAACTTTTACTCAGTGATCAATAATTATTGATATAATATTATAGTAGTTGAAAAAAGATATTTATTCAACCACTAATCCAGACGGAGTAAAGGCCTTTTTAATTTTTTATACATCATCATCAGCACTATATAATAAGTAGATTGGACCTCAAATCAGATAATTTTTACATTTCATTTTACCACGTAAAAATATTAGCGCAACCGAAGTTATGAACTGTAATATTATTTAGTTTGATATTTAAAACTCTTTTACATTCAACCCAGTCAGTCATGGGAATTAAAACCAAATATTTTTATTTGAAATGAAATCATAACCCTTTTTGTTTCACTTTCCCATATTGGCATAACTGAATGTTAAAAAGTTTATACTATGGATTTATTAGAATTTCTTTAAATGGATTTATTTTCAAAATAACAATTTTCACTCACGAGCATTTGTGTTTCATTTGTTTTTTATTATTTAGTTACCTATATGACGCTCGCAACTCTGATGCGTCAAAATTCGTTAATCGCGCAGAAATCGTACATTTTTCCGGGATAAAAATATCCTATGTCTTTTGTTGGGACTCAAAGTATTTCCATGCCAAATTCCAGCAAAATCGGTTCAGCGGTTTGGGCGTGATGAGGTAACTAACGTCGGATACACTTTCTCATCATAATATTAGCATGGACGATTCCCTCTAACATTTAATAATTACGGCTTGGTCTGCATAAATACACTTTCCATTGTTAACACTGTTTGACCGTACTTTATCTATTCAACAGAGGAGCTGATTGGTCAATATTTTGCCGTCGGCAATCAAAAAAAATAATTGACAAACTTCTGTCAAAAAACCTAAAAAACCTTAAAAAAGTAACCATAGTAAAAAACTGAGCATAAATGGCTTTTAAATAACATTTATTTTAGAATTTGTGAATTTAAAAAATCAGATAACTCCTAACTGTGAGATTTAATATTATGCTGCTTTAAGTATTTTAAATATGTAAATTAAATTTTACCAGCGACGACCTTAAAGCTCTAGCTCAGCTTGAAATCGTATAAGCTACTAACATTAAAAATACATTATTCTAATAAAATTATAAGCAAAATTCATATTTTATTTTATAATTTCCTTTATCATTATGCATACCGTGTTTTCGAATTGCTTAAAACGAGGTACTAGTTTTATAAGCTTATAAAAGGTTAGAAGGGTTTGAAAAATCCGGATGTATTTATTAAATCTAGTCATGAGACCTATTCAGAATCTTGTAAATCTAGACACGCGGTAGCGTGTCAAGCCAAGTTCAAGAAAAACAGAACTGGCGAGCAGCACCGTGTTTATGTATTTCCCAACGTCAATTCTGTCTTGCCAATCGTCTCGGTCTTCCGTCTCACTGGAGTCACTGGGTAGTGGGTATACCTCGATCGTGGGAATAGCAGACACAATAGATATTTAATTAGTAAAGGAAAAGAGTGCTCCTGCTTACACACTTAGGCACTTGAGTACTGACACCCTCGTAGCTAGCCTGGTTTCAATGGTCAGTGTCACCAAGCCAGTGTAGGAGGCATTATTCTTAATTGAGCAAAAAATACCATTGAGTTCTAATTTTCGATTACATTTAGATCAAAATTAATCAAAATAGTATTAATTAACTTGCGATTCTTATCATTATAAATGCAAATACATTCATACTAATATAATATTATAAATGCAAAAGTGTTTATGTCTGTCTGTTACCTCTTCACATTCAAACAGCTGAACCAATTATCATAGAATTTGGTATAGAGATAGTTTTAGTCCCGAGAAAGGACATAGGATACCTACTTTTAATCCAGAAAAATGTACGGCACCCGCGCGATAAATGAATTTTCTAGTTCTGCGTCATCTAGTTTATTATAATATTTATTATTATTATGTAATAATTGCGCATTAGGGTTATCTCATATTATTAGTTATTAGTTATTACTTATTATTTATTAGTAATAGATCATGCTATGTTATTGTAAAGTCGAGGATTTTTCCTCCGTCTTAGTTCTCGCTCTGACCAGTAGCAACTGGTAGTACGCAGTGTAATGTACTATAAACTCATTATTTATACATTTTCATAATAATTAACTAGTTTCTTCTCCAGGTTTTGTTTGGTTATTAAAAGGAGTTAAAAAATGTAGAATGAGTTATGCCTAAATAGTACTTAATAGTTTGACGTGGCGTTAGTTATAATAATAATATTTTAGTTAAAGTCGCGTATTGAAAGGTAAGGCTTTCATAAGTTTTTAATGGACCCTAATTCAAGCCTTTTATCTCAGGCTTTGAGCGCGGCGACCGAATCAAAAAATTCCGTAACGAAAATAAATCTACCACCCCACTCCGACCCGCACGGTGTTTGTGTATGTGCGACTAGACTCTAGACCAGGGGTTTCCAAACTTATTTTGTCTACTGCCCACTTTGATAACAAAATATTATGTTTTAACGCCCCTATTGTTTCAATTTAAAATGTATCTAGATGAAATAAATCACCCCCCAAGTCTCTACACAACACCCCCATTTTTTTCCTAGGTTTCACACCGCCCCACTTTAGACCTCTAGCGCTCACAAGTGGGCGTTATCGCCCAGTTAAGTTTATATAAAAAGTTATGCAATAGCTTTACCGCGGCAGTCTCCGAGTTCGACACGTATTGTTCCTTACTTGGGCTCTATTAGTTCTTTAAATTGCCATCTCATCCGCAAACAACTGCGGATTGTTTTAATTTTTATTATTATAGCTTTCGACTTTCCAATGGTCTTAGGGTCCTAGCACACAGCGACTTTTTGCAACGATGTAAAATACAACAGCAAGTAGCAACGTGGCTTTATTTTAAAGTCTAAACAAATCTACGTAGCTTTTTTTATATTTTGCTTATTCACATAATAAAAACTAATATGCACGCCGCTATAAAAATTTATTTAATCTGCAGTCAAAAAACCTGCAACTCTACAAATTGAGTGCAAATTATAGTCCCTACAATTAAGCATAAAATATTCAAAGTTATTTTGCCTCTGTTTCCATGAAAATAAACCTTGTTCCCTTGACAATTCTGTTCCAATCTGTCGACGAGACCGTACGTACAAATTATCATGTCAAACGCTCACATTTACATCTACCCACATTTTTACAAATTAAATTCTGCTGAATTTCTGCGACCAATTTGTAAGGCAATGTGTTTTTACACCTAACGAGAATGTTTGGGTTTTATTGTTCTGTTGGATGAAGAGAAAAACACAATAATATTTGTATACTAAACTATACTTTTATGTATCAATGTAATAATAATTATTATGTATATCAAGCCGAGCACATAATATGCCTAATATTATATTATGCCCCCTCAGGCCTCAGCTGCAAAGACCACTGCAGTACAGCCAAATCGTGTAGACTGTAGAGGAAAAACTTTACTTGCTTTATTCAACACATAGATTGGCCCTCAAAAATGTACTGTATGCCCTATTTAATAGACAGCTATTCCCCTAACCTTCTGCAGCTAACTACGCCACTGGAAACTATAATGTAGTTTTGCTGTCACAGACTGCTCTACGTAACATTGGCCAGCTCCCTCCAGCGCCATCTATCAAGCATGAGTGACACTAACCGTATAACCTCGCTCCCTCAGCAGTGCAGTTCGACAACTGATTCAAATGCTAATGTAGCGAACTTTCATAATGCACGCTATTTGCATAGAAAAGCGTGTTGCATAACGTTATTTCGTATATGTTATGTTTATGTTTCGTGTTTATATTGCTACTAAAGTGCTGCTGACAACTAAATATAGTGGAAACTCGAATATCCGATAGTTATACGGATTCGCGACTAACCGGACTGCCCTCCGAAAATGTTTCTTAATGATTCTTAAAAAAACATTGATTTTCTGCGTTTCTGACATAATATACTGTTCATAATATTATGCACCAATCCCGTCTTTTTACCCGACTGCCAGTAAGGTTATTTCATACATTCGGTTATCCAGATTTTCTGATCCGACTGCCAAATGACAACAATTAGTCCGGATAATCGAGTTTCTACTGTAGGTATAGCCATTTTAACTTTATTAGCCAGTTAACACAACTCCTAGGCTGTGCATTAAACACGTTTTATGAAGCTTATTAAACTAAATGGCTGCTTTAATACGGAGCATATAATGAGATGCAGGATGCAGCCTTATTTTCATTTTATTTAAGTTTAATAAAAAGCATCGTCACTTCTATAATAAAATTCTATTTTGCAATCTCTTTTGATATTCCTTCAACCATTTTATAAATCCTTTTTAGATCGATTATAAAAGCTATAAATCGTAATACTAAGGGCCTGTTTCACCACTTCCTGATATTAAGTACCATATAGGCTATCCACAAGTTTTGTGACAGATTCTCCATAGGTACTTTGTCAAATCAAGTGGTGAATAGCCTATCCGGCATTTATCAGGAAGTGGTGAACTATAGGCATTAGGCTCTTAACTTCAAAACTGGGTTAATATTCCACAAACCTACTCCTATAAGTAACTCTTCCAAGGATGCGTCATGTTACTCTACAAATCCATATTATAATAATATAATCCATGCTAAAGTGGGTCAGTCTGACTGTTGCCTCTTCACGCAAGCCGCTGAACCGATTTTGCTAAAGTTTTGCATGGGGATACTTTGGGTCCCGGGAAAGGACATCTATGTCTATATCTATGTATCCTATAGGATACTATCATCCCGAAAAAATGTACGATTCGGTAAACGAATTTTGGCGCAACGGAGATGCGGGCGTCATCTAGTAAAGATATGTTCGTGAAAAACACTGAATGATCTTTACGGTGTCGTAAACTGGGATTTTAAAACATTACGCTCCGACATATTACGTATTCGATTTCAAAATTACGATCCATTTCATATTTCCGCTTAGACACATCAATGTAGGAGTTATATCTGTACATAAATAAAAAGACACGTTTGTTACGCAGATTTATTTCCGGAAAGGCTAGGGTTGATTCAGACCGCAATGCTAAGCGTAGATGCATTTCTTTTGTACTGAATTGACAGATTGGCATGTCACCTCGCGCAATTGAAATCTGGCGAATCCATACAAATTTGCCGCGCCGCGCCTCGCCTCGTCTCGTTACGGTCTGAATTGACCCTTAAAGGTACAAGTTGGAAGCCCGCTACATGAAGCGGCAGCAGGCGACGTGTCGTCGCGACACTATTGCTTTCTATGTATTTCTATTAATAATTAGTGTCGCTAGCTATGTTGCGACTCTAGACATTAACTGGGTCCGTGCACACGTGCATGTATCCGGTGCGCCAGAGGGTGGCAAATATTTAAATTAATTATTTCCTTTTAGTTTAAGAATTTTTCTATGGGTTATTACCTGAAATAAACGTTTCTACAGTTTTTGTATAGATAAGAAAATTCAGGTGCAATAAAATTTAAATTAGCTCAAACTGTTCAATATTAACCCTAAACCGTCAAATTGAACAATACCTACGTAATATTGGGCAATAAACTTGATCTTCCAGGGGCCCACTAAGTTCCCATGCACTTGATAACCGTACTTTATGTAGAACGTTTATTTATTAAAATAGATGATGAATATGACAATATGAAAAAGAAAAGTTTTTGGCCACGTTTATCTTGAGTCCCTACTATAATCACTGAGAAAAATTCTAATGGCCGACCTTCAAAGAGGTCCTCGTTAGGATAAGCTGTCAAAATGCGTAGTATCCTCAATATAAGAGGTAAGATAAGATCACCGATTAGAGTGGAGAGACAGCGCTCTCGCCGAGCTCATAATATCATGGATAAATGGACTAAACGATGCCCGCAACTCCAATTTCAGCAAAATCGGTTCAGCGGTTTGGGCGTGAAGAGGTAACAGACAGACAGACACACTTTCGAAGTTATAATACTAGATGACGCCCGCAACTCCGTTGCGCCAAAATTAGTTTATGGCGCGGTAACCGAAGACTTTTCCAAGATAAAAAGTATCCTATGTCCTTTCCCGAAACTTAAAGTATCCCCATATCCAATTGCAGTAAAATCGGTTCAGCGGTTTGGGCGTGAAGAGGTAACAGACAGACAGACAGACACACTTTCGCAATTATAATATTAGTATGGATGGGCTCAGCCAAGGGCACTGTCTCGCCACTCTCTCGGTAAGTGTAATCAGGCCCTAAGAGGTAGGATAAGATCACCGATTAGCGGCTGAGGTCACGAGCGAGAGTGGTGATAACATCGGTTCATGAACGTCTCGAGTGCTTAGTGACGTCACACGAAGTGGTTCTATGCGCTTGGTGCGAGTTCCCGTCACCGTGAAAAACTTGAGAGGTGTCAAGGGACACCCGGATGGAACGAAGTTGCTTTCTTTGAGAGAGAGAGAGAGAGAGAAACAGACAGAGAAACACGCGCACGGCGCATAAGTATAGCAAAAAGTGTCTTTACAACTTTTGGTCTTAATTTTTTCTGTCTAGCCCCCTTCCGCAACGCGCGTTAAGGAACTTCGTTCCAAAAGTTGACAGCTATTTGCATACTGTCGAATTTATTGTACCATAGAAGCAATTGATTTATAAGCAGTTGGAGGACGCTTAGTCGGGTTATGCCAAGTAGTATTTATAATCTGTCTGGCTGAGTTTGACAAACACTACCAAATTACGTAGTTCCTGAATGATTGAACTTCTCTGATTGTACGTTTGCCATACCACTTTTGATGGTCCGATTCCACGTGGTACCGATGTGAATTATGATTCTTTATTATTACGGGCATTCGTGTGCTGCAGGAAACCCGCACCTGGTTGGTCCCAGACATAGTCACCAGTTCATTCTTCTAGACTACAACGAATATGCTGTGAGAATATTTAAAAAAAGTTGCTTTGCTCATAAAATAATGTTTATTACACCACAACGGTTGCAATGGACTATCAGTAAAGGACATTATTGCAGGAAAGATAAAATCTAAGACTGGTCGATACTGCATTATATTTATAAGTAGAATTGGCCTTCGATGCATCTAGACAATACGTTTTTAATTCTATATTATGTAGACATAATGTCACCACTATTCTAAATTTATAGTCAGCAATATTTTATTCAAGTTATTATTATGATGACTAGTCAATTGGACGTATGTTACCTGGAATTTAAAATGCGTTCGTTTGAGGGAATAACCGAGCTAGGTACGTAAGCCGAATGTGTTACACAATATTTAAAATGTAGTCGGTAAAAAACGGGTATTTTTCCTTAAGTTATTGGCTTTCTCGCGGCGTACGTTCTACGTGACTTATCTTACATCTTCTTAATTCTTTATCAAGTTGAATGTCAGCGGCGTAGACATGTTTTATAGATTTTTTAAAGCCTTATAACATAGGTAACACAGTTATACTGAATAATAATTAGAATGACGTTTCTAATAAAATCCATACTAACTAATATTATAAATGCGAAAGTGTGTCTGTCTGTTTACTCTCCATCCCCAAACCGCTAAACCTGTTTTGCTGTTTGGCATGGGGATACTTTGAGTGCCCGGAAAAGATATAGGATACTTTAAAAAAAAAATAAAGTACGGTTTTCACGTAGCGGGCGTCGTATCATTATTACAATTATCTATAATAATTATTCTCTGAACTTTAATATATGGTTGGTATGCTTATGTAGAGTCCCAATATTATAGATCCATTAGGGTACCTAGCAGCCAGCTAGCTCTAAAAACTTAGGCCATAGCATACGCGAAAAATGTTGCTATTTTTCCATTTTGCTTTTATCGTAATCAGATTGTCCATCGCAAAAGGCTTGTATTGAATCTAACTTAACAAGTGCCCCCACAGGGTAGTGTAGAGCAGGAAATTGCTCCATACAGAGCGGTATCCGGCCCACTAACATGTAAAAGCATTTCTTGTTTTTGCGAAAAAATAATCTATGCTACGTCATAGCAGCTGATGCTCTGTCTTTGTCAGTTGTCACTAACAAGACAATCTAGTGGTAAAGATTTGCGGTCTTACCACAAAAAACTAAACATCTGTTGAACAGTTGTTTTGTGACATTTTTGTACTGAATTTTTCTCTAATCAACTGTTCAACGGGCGTTTAAATCTTTTGTGGTAAGACCCTTGATTTTTATGTGTTTGCTGGTGTTCCGTTGTGAATATTTTACCTGAGGATAGTGATGATAATTTTCTTTATAAGTCAACTTTGAAAGCCTGAGAGAGAGACAAGCCTACTTGAAGGGGAGCAATTCGACGTCTCAGTTCCCACAAAGTAGCGTGTCGCGTAGTTCCGCTACGTAATAAAGCAGTTACACTTACTCATCAGTCATCAACTCATCACTACGCGATGCTGATGATGTGCTTGTTCTTAGATGCGAGAATAAGATGTTCTGTTTTCTACTTTTCTTGACTATAACTGATGCTGTTCCCAAATCAGTATTTTTATGAGTATAAGCCACTTTAATTTTACCGCCCCTATGTACGAACTCTGTGCAGACTGCAGCCATCCGAGGACGCTGCCCGCCTCCTCAACTTAAACTTATATATTTTAACAAATTTTAAGTACGGTATCTAGATTCTAGTTACTAGTGCGTTAACAAAAAATTTCATTTTGACTACATAATACATAATAATAATTATATTTTTACACTTAATAATATTATAAACTTAGTACTTACATATTATGTTAAAATTTATGAAAACTCCCACGTATATTCCTAACTTTTCTCTAACACCCTTTTTTGTTCCTAACCATAGCTAATATTATTTCCAGATGCGAGGATGGAGGCGGCGCGGCGACAGGGCCGGGGCGCGCGGCGTCGCTGCGGCTGGCGAACGGGCGCGTGGCGTCCGCGGAGCACCTGCAGCGCTCGCCCGCGGACTGCGCCTCCGTGCGCATCTCCATAGACAACACCAACACCTGCTGCACCGACTCCCTCGTCACCGCGCTAGACGACGAGACGCTGCTGCTCGGTGAGTATTCTTCTTTTAAGTTAGTCCACAGGCCCGAATCGGCTGCATCGCACGCAACGGGATTTTATATGCCTAGTTTAGACTGTATTTATATTATGCGCCCTACCGAACATGCGGTTCGGAGGCTCGTGGCTTCACCACGAGATTACAAGAAAAAAGGTATGTAACCATTTATTTTAACAGCAGCGCGGCGCGCTGACATTTGCTTGTAATCTCGCGGTGTAGAGCTGTTAAACCGCGCGTTGCCACCGCCGCATATAAATCTAGCCTTAGAAACCCATACAACAGCGTCAACTAATCCACACTGTATGCAACGGCTTTTAGAATAGAGCATACTATAAGACATTACGATTTGCGTATCGACTTGGCCTTTGGTATTTCCGAACCAAAAAGACCTTTAAGTTTGGCAACGCATTTGTAGCCTCCAGACAATGCGGATATCCGGTGATTATTCATCATCAACTGGACCCTTACCTGAATAAAGTAAAGTAAAAGTGACTGTCCGCCGGAAGGCATGGTTTTAACTACTCGAGATAGACGACGAATATTTGACAAAAAGAACAAAAAACAAAGATGTTTAAGGTGATCGCACATTTATCAGCATGCACGCGCCGAACGCGCCGCATTTTAGAATCCGTTGCAACCGCACATCGCGCCGTATTTCGACGTGTACTATGTGGTGCGCTCGGAGCGTACGGTGCTGACAAATGTGCGATCAGCTTAAGACTGGGCTGCAAAATAATCATAGCACTCTAGCCTCGCCTACACACCCCGCTATCCTCCAATCATGATAATTATAACGATTCCATGAATCGTGTCCGCATGAATTGCGCTGCAGCTAATAGTGAACAATATCGCGTAACAACGGTTCCCGCGCGAAAGTAAAGATCGTAAGACCCAAAAATGTTTTTAAAGATTACTTGAAAATTAAATACAATACTAATATTTCCTTTACTTATTATTTTTTAAGTGTGTAATTGTAGTAGTGTAAGTTATTTAATGATATTATGATGAAAAGCCCAGAAATATTCATAATTTCGAAAAATATAACTATCGAGTCAAAATAAATGAATCGTATTTTCCGTTAGGCTATTATCAGATAAGTATACAACGATTAAATAAATCTTCCGGGATCGTAATACTTATTAGAGAAGTCGGTTAAAAACACAGCAAAATTTGGCAACCCGCTCTTAAATGTCAATAGCCTCAAACAACTCTTAACGGTGTCTCATTTGAATTTGGACTTTTGTAACGACAGAAGGTCTCTATCTTCTACGTCTACGCATACAACAAGTACTTTTGTCATTGCTACCTAGTTTTAGATCAATGTAGAGATCCATAAGATAAAATTTTCCTTATATCCTCATACCTAATTGAAGTAAGATAAAAGCTTGATAAAAGTAATGAGAACTATACAACGTGAAATTTTAGTGGTTGTTTTCCCGCAGCAGGACGATTTACCTACAGTAGTACTATCGAATCATACAAGTTATTTTTTGAAAATACAAAATATTTTGTATAACTTACTATGGCAACTTTATGCCGATAGGCGCGAGCGGCTATGGACCAGGCCGATTTTTTTTTTATGATTTGAACAAAAAAAACTTTACAAATCTATTGTACTACTAAGATAGAATCATTTTACTGCGGGAAAACAACCATTAAAATTTCACACTGTATACTTCCATGCTCTTAGTTCACGGTAGTTCATTTGGGATGAACTTTTTTCCTGTGACTGAGTCAGACAGGTAAATGATAAGACACTTTATTATAGTGTTTTAGTCAGAAGAATACTTGATATCATTGTGTGGGATGATAATAAACGTGATAATACTTTTATCCTATAACCTATGACTTCATAGAAAATCTGAATGACTGTTAAAGATGATCATCATGTTTAAAACTTGAACAATAAATCTATTGGTATTAAGGATTAAAAAATTAAAACTGATCGTCATCAAATCTAAATGCGCATTTAAATTTTAGAAGATTGTGTTGTACGACGTGGTTGTGTTGTACTACGACGTAATTGTGATGTATTTGCTATCTGCATTAAAAAATCTATGGGGCCTATGGGGCCCGTCTCAAACTTATATAAATTATATTGAGTATATAAATTATGTTTTATTAACATACTAGCTTTCCCGGCAAACGTTGTTTTGCCATTTAAAGTATTTCTACTTCATCAGTTGATACAAAATTTTAGCCCCTCTTTTGTCCCCTAAGAGGGGGGGGTGGGTGGGGGGGATTTTATACACCAGATGTTAAGTTGGAAAACACAGTTAACTAACTACATTTTGGCTTCTATAGCGATGTAGTGACACTCTCCGCTTATTATTTTTTGAATATCCTTAATGTACAGAATTCACATTTCTACAGTTTTATTATATGTATAGAATATAATATCACGACTGGCCAGGTCAGTCACAAAGTAATATAATTATTAATTACCCTAAAATTAACACTTAACCAAATGATATTTTATCACTACATTAAAAAGAAAAGTTCCGAATCCTGCAATAAATTATAAAATATCACGCTTGCTCATTTACATTAACCAATACTGTAAATATACACTGACAAATGACTCTATTTTGCCAAGCACTCTCTGTCCAGAGCAGAGAGCAAAACCTCCAGTAATAAGCCAATCAATCAACTCGTATCGTTTTTGTATCTCTCAGCCCTCCGGGTGAAGCATACTCCAGAACAACGGCTGGCATTGAACAGCCTCGATCACCTTCGGGCTTGATGAATGTCCAAGGTGGTGTGTCGAGTGGACCGACCTTAGATGATCGATAGTCCAGAGGCCGTAGACAATGTCCCTTTCGTTAAAAACGATGACGAAATTCGTTATCAAAATGTATGGGATTTGACATTAGTCTTCGCAAGCGAAATGTCATTTAGCGATGACTTATGTCAAATTGCATACATTTTGATAACGAATTTCGTCATCGTTTTTAACTAAAGAATACATTGTCTAAAGGCCCAGTTCCGATTTAGTTTTGATCGGCATGTCAAGAAGGTTGCAGGCCACGCACAGCTCAAAGGTGCCGGTTGGCAGCGGGCGACATGAAGCAACTGCAAACGACGTATCGCAGTAGCACGGTTATAGGCCATTAATAGTTATAGGCATGTACGCCACTGTAATAGATCAGTCCTCCTCCAGTTTCTTTTATAACAGTCGAAGCACGACAAAATGAAATATTTCTTGAAAACGAGGTTTAAAATTAGTAGATTAGATCTGCTCACGACTTGACTTTTAGTTTCAAACTCTTTACTTTGATTAAAGTAATTTTAAAACTGAATAGCAAATATAAACACAAATACATTCTTACATAATATGTGTCTATATTAAAGAATTAAGAAATCTCTGAACCGTCGAAATCATCGCAAAATCCGCCATCTTGTTTTTACAGAACGGAGTTCGAAATTTAAATTAAACTTTTAAAAATACATAAGCTAGAATCCTGTGTCCCACTAATTTACATGTAGAAGGCTTCCACACAACTGGCAGAAGGGGGGTTGAAGTAGGAAAAGCGGGGACTGGGTGGGGGATATAGGGGTGAAGCGGGGTAAAGTAATATTGTTTCTTTTGTGTGTCGGCCCGAATCAAATTACCTACGTTAGCTAGAGCCTAGATCCAGCTCAGTTTAAATTTTATTTGATGATGCCTCGTTAGGTCCAGAATGAGTAACAGATGTACTTACTTTTTAAAATTTTTTTTAATCCAGTTTTGGTTAATCCAAATTTGGCCCGCCTTTGCTCACGTTTTTCTAAAAATGTTTATGACCAAAGACTTCTTTACCAATTTCTTTGACGCCTGTAAATGTATTTTTTTCAATTGTAATATAAATCATTACAATACTCGTCTATGTATAGAAGATACTTTTAAATATTACATTTGAGTTTGGACTTTTGGCATACTAGTAAAAACACTTTTCTCATGCATACCCTTTTTGTTCACTTTAAAAGTAGAAGCGCTGAAAATTTTTTTTATTTTTGTATGAGTCATTTTAAAAGTAGAAGCGCTGAAAATTTTTTTTATTTTTGTATGAGCATATTCATGACTGCACTAGGGCGATTACCCATACAAATTACAAAAATAAAACTCTTTCAGCGCTTTTACTTTTACAGTGAGCTAGAGTCTCATAAATAGATTTATGAGACACATACAAGTATTATCAATTGGTTTTATTACACCATAATAAATTATTGTATGTTCAAAAAATTATGATAGACCTATATAAGGTCAGTTCTCAGTTATAGTCCCTTATTTAATACAGTAGTTGAATAATTAGAATATTTTCCAAGACCCTGCTTGATCTGGCGAAAGATTTACGACTTCCCAGAATACTTTGAGGTAAAATATAACAAAAATATTTCGTGTCTCACAATAATTTTATCTGGGTCGCGTGTAATTATAGCCTAACGTCTAACGTTATCCTTACAAGTTACAATGTTTGGTTAAAAAATACAATTTTCCCCGTATAAGAAAAACTTGGATTTATTATGAACTAGTAGCCAGTTTACTTTGAACTAATATTACCAATCCATACTCATACTTATTATTATTATGCACGCGAAAGTCTGTTTAGGGCAGACAGACAGACTTTCGCGTAATAACTCTTGTGTTATGTTATGAAATGTTAGTTATCAGGTTCTTCCACTCGCGTCTTTAATTCTTATAAGTCATATTAAAAAATAAGATATAACAAATCCTTTTTGAAATGTCTACAGAAGAAAAACTACCCTGTCGAAAAACCAGAGAAGTAGCGAAAATAGAGCCAGCTAAAATTGAAAATTCCTTTTCACCACTACACTCAGCTGCGCAGTGTGTTGTGTCAACTGTAGGCGCGTGATTAATTAGATACATGCTGTATAATCAATACTGCAAGACAATATTAATTATATTTTTTATTAAAATTTAATATTGAGTTGATGAAATTGAGAAAATATGTGGAGAAGTTTTAAGTCCAAAGCTATTCAAAATGAAATGCAATAATATGTAGGACATCATATTATGGAATGTATCTATTGAAGTCCATCCACTGAGAAATATTCCTGTAATTCTCAAGCGCAGAATATAATAATACTGTAAGATTAAAAAAAATCACACTGTATAATGTCAATGTGTACAGTCGCGTTCTTAGATTCTATACAGGGTGTAACAAAACAAAGTGATAATACTTAAGGGTGTGTATAAGTATACCATGTATAGAGTTCACTGTGAAAGTAATAGTACTCAGTTTTTTTTTTGTCGGGGAAATACATAAAGCTTTAGCGTTTGCAAGAGAAATAAGAAAAAATGCTTCTTCAGCGCTGCTACTTTCATAGTGTAGGTACTCAATATAAAGGACATATTATACTGAAATGCGAGACTAACTTGGCGTTAAGTATACTGGATGTCAAATGTATTACAATTATTCGCCGTTACCTTAGAACGTAGAGTCGATACTTGATATATCCGATTTTATTATATATTCTGAGCTTAGTCGATATTTGAAAAAAAAATAGTATTATAAATTCTCTACTTCGCGCTCAAACTACGGAACCGATTTTGGTGAATTTTGATAAGGAGATACTTTGAGTCCCGTGGTAAAAACATAATATTGAGGTTTTTTTCCTAAAAAATGTACCATTAAAAGTCTAATATATAATTTGAATCTCTATTAAAATTATTTACGCTACGACCTCGTTACGACCCGTTATCTGTACAGGGGCAAAAAATGTCTGATAAATCATTTCGCAATAATTATGTCGTTTGTATTAATTAAAAAAAAAACAGATAAACAATGACTAACGTGATAAGTTTCGGTGCAGGAACAGATCGGAGCGGTTCACATTGACCGTGAATTGCTTGATCAGCTTGACGCTTCCGCCAGTCCACAGTCAACCAGCCCCGCGTTCGCACGTCCCCGTGCGCTCAGTCTCAACCATAAGTGTCGTGAATTTTTAAAAAAAAAGAAAAAAATGACGGCGGCAAGAAAAAAGAACGTTCGTAACACATACAGGGTGTAGCTTTGTGTCGCTTGCGATGGAGTGTCATGTAATGTTCAGTGTTTTATCGCATTTTACTCGAGCTCTAATTTTTAAATTAACTTTTAAACCAAATATCAATTTAATGCTTGCGTCAATGGGATTTTTCATCGAATTAAAATAACTACAATAAAATATATCGTAAAATTACTCATTTTTACGATATATTTTCATAATTATTTTTTATAATAAATTTTATTATGTAATAGCCTAATAGCCTGTTTTAACATCAAACTAAACTAGTGTTTTTCTGGACTGCAGTTTCCTTAGGAATCCTGTTTTCTTCAGTTTTATTCAGGTATTTGTTTAGTATAAGAAGATAATGATGTAGTTAGGTACACGTTCTATTTTAATAAGAACTTTTTATTTCGTGTATAAATATAACCTATGTTACATATTAATATTAACAAAAAGCTTTTATGCTTATGCTGCGAGCTTTTTAATATGAAAAAGTAGTGATAACAATTTCTGTTGTATTGTGTTTTAACATACATTTTATAAAGTTACTTATAACTTATAAGAAGCCAACAATTTCTTTAGAATAATTAAGATCGTATTAATTTTACTTCCCAGTTTTCTTTTCAGAAAAAAAGAGAGTTGAAAAAAGTGTTTGAAAAAATACGATTTATAAATTATAATAGAGAAACTTTATTCCTAAGTATAGTTCTATACTATCTATAATTAAATACAATTTATTAATTTGTTAAGAATCTTAAAAGAGGTAATATATATTATACCTGTTAATGTGAATCCTAAATACACAAGAAAAGTTCATCAGAACAAACTCTATTTATAGAGTTTGTTTATTTAAACAATTAAAACTCGGAAAAATAAGTACGGGCGTAAAAAAGCTGCTCACTTTTAAAACATTTGCTAATGTTCTTGAAAGTTGAAACGAGATATTGTATCGGCAAAAAATAAGAGTATATTTACAAAATAACATAATATATTAAGGCAATTAAAGTAATTGTGAAATCTAATTTATAATTATTATAATAAGCATGTAATTTAGAATTTGCTAAAACTACGAAAACTTACGAAAGACTAGACGCATCACTATATTAGAGATTTTCTATTTATTGAACCTTATTGAACTTACTTCATGGACTTACAAAATATTATTTCTTTTTAGGGTTCCGTAGCCAAAATGGCAAAAAAGGAACCCTTATAGATTCGTCATGTCTGTCTGTCTGTCTGTCTGTCTGTCTGTCCGTCCGTCCGTATGTCACAGCCACTTTTCTCTGAAACTATTAGAGCTATACTATTGAAACTTGGTAAGTAGATGTAGTCTGTGAACCGCATTAAGATTTTGATGCAAAACTGGAAAAATTATTAAAAATTTTAGGGGTCCCCACAGGTACAACTGAAACAAAAAAAATTTTTTTCATCTAACCTATGCGTGTGGGGTATTTATGGATAGGTCTCCAAAAATCATATTGAGGTTTCTTATATAATTTTTTTCTAACCTGAATAGTTTGCGAGAGAGACTCTTCCAAAGTGATAAAATGTGTGTCCCCCCCCCTCTAATTTCTAAAGTAGGGGCATAATAATTCTAAAAAATATATATGATGTAGATTACTATAAAAACTACCAACGAAAATTGGTTTGAACGAGATCTATCCAGTAGTTTTTTTATACGTCATAAATGGTGAACCTTAATATAAATTTCATTAAATCGACTGAAATATAAAAAAATAAATCAAAAACCTTTTAATGTCATAAAAATAAACCTTATTGCTGCTGCGGAACCCTTCATGGGCGAGTCCAACTCGCACTTGGCCGCTTTTTTATTGTAATCTTGACATTCTAATTTTTAAATTGAGTTTTAATAAATGCAAAAATCAAATTAATTAAACTTAAAAAGTAGGGTAGATGAGCTGTCAGAATTTCACAAATGTCGGACTCAACACTTTGACCATAAAAAACCTTAGCTGTCCAACAACTCACCACTGGTAATAATTTACGGTAGTTCATGTTTGTCGAAATCAAAACAATCCTCTACTGATATTCGAATATCGAATATTGGGATACTGGATACCAAATTGCCATCATTGTAACACGCTACTTCGCATAATCCCCAACGACTAGTATTGGTTACAAGTTACAACACTTGACATTGCAACGTTATTCACTACAACAATCACGTGTTCCAGTCTAGTGACGTGCTTGTCGATATCGATCGTTTAATTTATACTTTGAGATTTAGCTTTTATTTCTTTTGAAAATAATATTGTGGCATATTGCAGGAAAATTGTTAAATAATATATTGTTAAGGAATAAATGAGGCATTATTATTATTATTGCAGGAAAATTTATTAGGAATAGCATCAAACTGTCCAAAATCTAGCTATAAAGCGTTCATGATGTCGATGGATTAAACTTGGCATTGAGTGACAAAAAAATTTAAAGTAAGTTAAAAATTCTATTCATAAATGCGAAAGTGTGTCTGTGTGTCTGTCTCTTCACGCGCAAACCGCTCAACCGATGGAGATACTTTTATTTACTCCCGGAAAAATATACGGTTACCGAGTCATAAACGAATTTTGGCGCAACAGAGTTGCGGGCGTCATCTAGCATTTAAATTTTTTTAAAATTAGTATTTGCAATGGATTAAATAAATAAAAAAGCTCTATGTTAATGCACGAACCCACATTGCTATAGACTGTAAACTAAGGCCCGCAGTAGACGCAAAAATAAGATATGGTTTTTTGTTTGCGATGGACCCTAAATATATAAATTATAATAATATTTTAAATAACGAGGTCCAGAATTAAAAATATTTTTTTTTCTTTTATATTATGAGTTTTGTGTCTCGATACTTGAGACTTTATCGACAATCTATCGACATTTTCTCAAGACACTACTAACACATCACTATCAAGAGTATTGCACGTCGCGTTTAATTCCCGTTTATTAAACAAATTAACAATATGGGTATCAGATACTCTGCTAATTGTCGCCCGACGCGCACCAAACGGGCGTCAGTCAGTGTATGGTGTAAGTGTAGCGCCATTGATATAAGAGCTCCATTCCACCGCGGCGCACGGAGAGACTACGCACGTGCGTCAAGCTTCGCTTTGTAAGAAAATATATGTGACTGTGTCCACTGCAACCCACGGACACGCTACGCACGAATTGACTCAAGTCAAAGAAATAAAGTGGCGCACGCGTGGCCGTGCACAGCGTGCGCCGCGGTGGGTTGGCGGCTTAAGTGCCTCGTCTTAAGGACTAGATCTTTGATTATACATTACACTATACGTGTAGTATGTAATCAAAGGACTACATGATGCCCGCAACTCCGTTGCGCCAAAACTCGTTTATCGCTCGGGAACCGTACATTTTTCGGGACAAAACGTATTCTATGTCCTTTCGCGGGACGCAAAGTTTGCCAAATTTCAGCAATATCGGTTCAGCAGTTTGGGCGTGAAGAGGTAACAGACAGACAGACTGACAAACATACAGACGGACAGACAGACAGACACACTTTAGCATTTATAATATTAGCATGGATATGGATAGTAACTCCTAATTCTAGCATATTATTTGAGGCTTTAATTTTACTTTCAATGGCGATTTTCAATATTTCATTTGCCGCTAGAGGGCAGACCTGCGAAGTACTGAATTTTCCGAGACTTTAGGCATAACTTATATAATCTACTGTTTATATGAAGACGTTTAGGTATTGTTTACTACTTTTGAGGTGTATTAAAGCTGCCTTTGATGAAACTGCTATCCATTATTGACAATTAACTTATTAACATTACTAGTTGACCCGGCAAACGTTGTTTTGCCATTTAAAGTATTTCTACTTCATCATTAATTGATACAAAATCCTACCCCCCCTTTTGTCCCATAAGAGGGGGGGGGGGGAATTGTGTACACCTGATGTTAAGTTGGAAAATACAGTTAATAATATGACGTAAGTCCATTAAAGAAAAAATTTTATACAAAATCTGACCCCCTTCTTGGTCCCCTTAGAGGGGTGGGGGCGAAAGTTTATACACCAGATGTTGAGTTGGAAGAAGGCAAATATATCTGCGAAAACCGTATGCAAATCGGATCAGTAGTTTTCGTGTTAAAGAAAAAAGTTTGATACAAAATCTGACCCCTCTTTTGTCCCCTTAGAGGGGAGGGGGGAAATTTTTTTATACACCAGATGTTAAGTTGGAAGAAGACAAATATTTTAATGTACAGAATTCACATTTCTACAGTTTTATTATATGTATAGATTTATTCAGTCCTGATAAGTTGCCACTGGCCAACACTAACTCAAAGCGGTGAGAATTCTCTACAGAAGAATCCACTGCTTTAAAGTTTAAGCCTTACAATCGTGTTTCACTTCTGTCATCGGTTTTTTGTGAGAGCCCTTCGTCGACTAAGGTTTACAGATAAAAAAATGTAAAAAAACGTTCACGGTCTCAACAACTACTAAATAGAGCAACACATTTTTTAACCAACCGTATCAGAAAGAGCGTTCATGTATGTTTATCCTTTCAGTTGTAGAGCCTATAAACAGTTGCTCAGATTTAAACGATACCTACTATTATTCGCCTTTACCCACGATGAGCTATAAATTATGATTGTCGTCATGGCTGCCAAGCTCTAGCTCTTCTACATGTTCGTAATAGCTTAAGTCCTAGGCCATCGTCACATGAAGATCACAGTTGTATTTTCTTTGTGTGTTTCGGTTAATACTATTTTTACGAGCGTAACCTATGTTTTAGTCTCATTCCATGGGGTTTTCTGACAATAATACAAATAAATTAGGATTAAGATTCTAGGTCACATAGGACCGTAAATCTGACGTTAATGTTACCATTCCTATCGTACTCGTTACGTTCTATAGAACTTTATGGTTGATTAGCAAATTATAGATTTTCTCCACCATAAAAATTCTTTCTTGGTTAATTACACTCATCAGTTGATATTGTTCTGTTTTCTAAACTACTTTCATGCGGAGAGGAGGCAACAGCTCAACTTTTTTTTCAGCGTGTGTACATTACAGAAAAATATCTGTGGGGAAGTACATAATTATTATATTTTATTTAGTGTATGATCCGTATTCTTATTTCCATATCCATACTAATATTATAAATGCAAAAGTGTGTCTGTCTATAACTTTTTCACGCACAAACCACTAAACTGATTTTGCCGAAATTTAGAATGGAGATACTTTGAGTCCCGGACTTTTTCGGGAACCATACTTTTTTAGGGTTCCGTACCCAAAGGGTAAAAACGGGACCCTATTACTGAGACTTCGATGTCTGTCCGTCTGTCTGTCTGTCTCCAGGCTGTATCTCAAGAACCGCTATAGCTAGACTTCTGAAATTTTCACAGATTGTGTATTTCTGGTGCCGCTATAACAACAAATACTAAAAACAAAATAAAGTTAATATTTAAGGGGAGCTCCCATACAACAAACGTGATTTTTTTGGCCTTTTTGGCTCGTAATCCACAATGGCAACATGTAGGCACTTGAACTTTTTACAAAATCCTCTATTATATGTGTACTTTAATATTTAATAATAAAATTAAAATAAAATAAATAATTAAGGGGGGCTCCCATACAAAAAACATTTTTTTTCGCTTCTTCGCTCTATAACGGTACGGAATGAAACGAACCCTTCGTGCGCGAGTCCGACTCGCACTTGGCCGATTATTTATATATTAGGATAAAATTGTTTGGCGTGCATCCGTTGTCTGATTGCCATAACACAAGTTTTTACTTAGCATGGGATTAGACGACGTGATGTACGTACGCTACCTTGCTTTTATACTACCTATTGTATATTATTGTATGTTTATTAGAGTTTGAATTTCGAGATAAAAAATATTCTATGTCCTTTTTATCTTGAAAAATGTTCCTGCGCGATAAACGAATTTTAGCGCAACGGATGTGCGGACATCATCTAGAGAAATAGAAGCAAGCAGCAAACATGAAGACAGTCGTCTGTTTGCTGTCAAATGGCCGACTAGCGTAAGAATGTGTGCGTGCGGACCGTGTACATGCAGTCAGCCTGGCCGACACTGAAGACAGTGCTGTGTATAATAAGACTCCGTCCGACTTTTTTTCTACGTTCATGGAGATAAGGAAATAAAGTTATACACTTTTCCGCCACGGGTGGATTGTAAACATGCTGTTTATGTGAAATTATGAGGAAAATGTGCGCCATGGAAAATGCCTTATGGCTTATTATCTCGATCGAATGCCGCACTCAATATTTTTCATGTTTCTTGAGTCAATACACTTTCAGCTGACCACTTTCGGAACAATTAAAATTTATCAATCGGGACTTAACGCGACTTATTCTAGTAGTAATGCTACTACGAGTACATACTTTTTCTCGACGTTTCGGCCGTGTTGCAACGGCCGTGGTCACGAGGGGACTACTAGCATAACTTGCGTTAAGAATGCTCCAACTTTTTAATTAGCAGGTCGGATGTCTGTCAGTACGAATATCGACGTTAATGACATTAAAATAAGATTCATATTAGCGCGCCTTGTACAGTGGCGGTTACGACGCTCGCCGCGTTTTTGATATGGCGAAAATGTATGAAAAAATTTGAGAAATTTTCTTATTTTTCTTATAACTGGAAAAGTTGTTTATTTTTATATAAAATTTTTAGCGGACTTTATAGAGGACTAAATAAGCAACAATTTTTTTGTATATTTCTTTCCCTCAGTTCAGTGTATTTAGATATTAAGGTACCTAATCAGACCCCATTTTTTTTCATATTTTGCGATTATTGTGATGGTTAAAACGTATTTTATGTGAAAATTTTGTATGCGGCTATAGAATTTTTATGGTACAGTCGTGGAGATGAATATATTATCTTTCATTTGAAACCAAAATATCCTCGCAGTTTTACTCCTAATTCTTTAATAGGGTACCGGAAAATCGCTGATATTTGTAATAGCGTCCTTAAGTCCCGATTGATAAGTTTTAATTATAATGCAACGCGAAAGTTTAAAATGTCACTTTCGGAACAGCTTACAATGCAGATAACATAGATCAATGATTGGTCTCGCGCAAAAATCATTAATCTATGACAGATAATATGATTTTAAAGTAAATTAAAATGTGTTAATTAGAGATTAAATCCCTTAATTGTAATGCATTTTTATTTCTGTAAGATACTAATTAGAATAATATTTATTATGAAAATTATAAATGCGAAAATTTATTTGTTCCCTTGCTGTCTGTTTTACGTTTTATGATCGAAACACTGCATCGATTTTGAGTAAATTTCATATTAACTTTGACTTCAACCTTCAGGACATACTTCAACTTTCCAGCCGGCTTAGCATACGCTAACGAGATATCATATATATACATACCATATACATTATACATACATAATACAACATTTTTCAATATTGAAAAAAAATGTATTTCTATCAACCGACAAGACTTCCTATCCCAGGAAAAAGGGCTAAGGGGGCCTCCTTGAACTTCGTCCAAATCCCTTCTAGAGGCTAGAAACAGACACCACGACAGACGGTAAACCCTGGTGGAATCTCAATAATTGCAGCAAAAACTTTTCCAACATAAGATTCCATTGTATGCGGCTCTAACTTCGTTTCACACATTAAATCAACGATCATCATCAACATCAACCCAAAACAACATTTAAATCATACAGCTCAAAGTAAAATATTATGTGTAGATCTGTTTTGATGTTACTAATTAACTACTTTTCCAAATTTACACTTTTCCTGTAAAACTACTTTTCCAAAATAACACTTTTCTAAGTGAAAACTCACGTTTAGCGCCATTTTGCAATAATATGAGGATGGGTAAAAATGGTAACTCGTCTCCAGACACGTGAGTCGTGACCTGATAGACCTCCGGCGTGGCATAGGAGAGGAATATTCTCTACCGTTTTTCCTACCCAATACCCATATCTTAGGTCCATGGTTCCACTTCTGCCTGATTAGTCTTATTTTTAACCGACTTCAAAAAAAGGAGGTTATCAATTCGACGCGTATGTATGTAATGTTTCCAGAACTGCCCAGTTTTTGTATATGTTAATCTATAACAGCTTCTGAACAAATGTGCCAAATTTCAAAAGTGTATGTATGTATGTATATATGTTTTTATGTTTGTTCACGCATATCTCAACAACAAGTCCGATTTAAGTGATTCCTTTTTTGTTGTACTAGGTATGGTTCAACTTAGGGAACAGTGCAAGTTTCATCAAAATCGGTTCAGTAGTTTTGGAGATAGGAAGTTTTAATTTTGAAGTCGATTTTATCTTTTTAAAATACAGTTATTATTCTTCTTTTTTTATATCTGACATTTTATACTTACTATAATTTGTTGAAAAAAAAATGTCGCAATATATTTAGAACTATAAAATAAGAAAATAAAAAACTAATATAGCTAGTTGTTTACATACCAGATGGCGCATTCTACTGGAATCAATATCTAGGTTACGTAACGAACTAGATTCACAATATATTGACTTCAGATCAAAGGTGTAGAAACTTTTCTGTTGTTTACACAAATACTATGTTTAGTTTTATTATTTCTTTTATTTTGAAGGTGGAACTAATTGAAGAGCAGATTAGAGCTAGAATCTTGGAGATTCTTACATGTTTTCCTCTAACTTATACCCCAATAAAAAAGTTTTTTAAAATAGGGGTACTTAAATAGAGGATCAAAGTATGCATGCCTGGAATATAACTACTATGAAAGGTTATGAATAATAATTATTTATCAAAAGTTTTACGGGCATTAGACACTAGTAAACTTTGAGGAAATGTTCTATTGTATTTATAAAAAATAATCAGCCAAGTGCGAGTCGGACTCGCGCATGAACGGTTAAGGAGCAAAAATAGGTGAAAAATTGTGTTTTTTGTATGGGAAACCCTTAAATTTTTATTTCATTTAAATATTATTATTATTTATTAAAGATCACATATTTAATTAAGGCCTTTGTGAAAATGGCAAGTGCTTATGGTCTGATGGCACTATTGATATCGAGCAAAAAATATAAAAAAATCACATTTACTGTATGGGAGCCTTAAATATTAATTTTATTTTGTTTTCAGTATATTTGTTGCCATAGCTGCAACAGATTTACACAATCTGTGAAAATTTCAGAAGTCTACCTATAGCGGTTCTTGAGATACAGCCTGGAGATAGACAGACAGACAGACAACAAAGTCTTAGTAATATGGTCCCGTTTTTACCCTTTGGGTACGGAACCCTAAAAAGTAATTTTATGAGTACTTACTTCAAAATTTTTCGCCTTTATCTTAATATTCTACGATGAAGGTATCATAAGATAGTAACTTCTTTAATACATGTAACTTTAAAGTCTACTTTCCTTTGGCCTCTCCAAGGATATTCGGTCGAAAGTAAAAGCTTGCGCCGTTACACTGCCAAACTCATTAAAATACCTCACTTGCTGTCAGGGCTGATGTAAAAGCTTTTAAAAAGTGTAACAATATGGTTGTGCTATCAGAGAAATTGTTTCATAGGCAAATGCTGCAACCTACGTAATTTGGTCAAGTTACGTTAAGTCCAAACGTTATAGACTGACTAGCATGACCAAACATTTCGTTCTGCTTATGAATTAACATCTCAGGGGGGTGTGCCAAAATGTTTTCGTTTTCGCTTCGTTATAGAATCACCGATGAAAATGTATGGAATTGACATAAGACGAGTCGAACGTCAATGTCATATTAACGAACGCTTATGTCAATCCATACATTTTCATCGGCGATTCTATAACGAAGCGATAACGAAAACATTTTGGCACACCCCCCTGGTGACACTTCACCACGTTTTTAGAGTTAGAGTCAATTTACAACGAAACGCAGCGATGCGGATCCATTTTCAGAAATCTGATCTATAAGTAATTCAAAAAAGATTTTTTGAAGTACATAAAGATCAGATGAGAAGAGAAAGAAAGACATTAAATTGACAAACAATCTTGCGGCCTACAGTGCTGAGCTGCCTTTAGGTTCCAATTTCGAATGGCTCATCTTAAAATGCAATGCATAGCCTCGCGTTTTGCAATCTGAATGATCAATTCGTTTTGTCTACACTCGCGGGGTTGGCCAGATTATTTACGAGAAAAAATCGCGTATCTCCGCGTCGCATTTCAATGAGGGACAAATGGCGCTATGTAGCCGTAGAGTCTATCGTGTCAATTGTCGTGTCAAACAGCTGTCATATGTCACGACATACCTTCCACAATCCACATGTCACGATATAACTGTCATAATTATTATGTCTGTATGACACGTTCGATACGCGACGCGGAGATACGCGATTTTTTCTCTTACATAATCTGGCTAACCCCGCATTAGCAAACGAACAAAACCGCAGTTTTGACCGTTGTGGCATGTATTAATTTTGGCGTGTGGCAAATGTGGTAATTTGTTGCCACAAAACTCATTATGTGTTAGTCTCTACTACAGAACATATTTAATTTATTTGTAGAGCTCAGTGCCGTGAATAAGGCGGTGCCACCGGCGCCCAGGCACAGGGCGTAGACTTTGAGGGGGCGCAAGGACGGCCAAGTCAGGCTTACTCTCATTTTTTTGGTTTGCTCCATATAAGTTCCCGCTGCGCCCCAAAGATGTTTCCCAATGTAGTAAAAAAATACCCACAGCCGAACATATAACCTCCTTTTTGGAAGTCAGTATAAAAACAAGGGTGCAGTTATAGAAGCTCGCACAGGGCCGGGCGCAAAAAAGTATATTTACGGCACTGGTAGAGCTGATATTATTAGCATTAAATTAGCTCGGAAAATGCATAACCTTCTTTATTACTGGAAAATCTAAGGTCCTTTGGTTATTTCTGCGAGTACGGAATCGCTGAAAACTCTTAAAAGGGTGGCAACGCACCTGCAGCTGTTCTAATGTTGCGAGTGTTCTGTCACGACGATAGTTGCTTTCCATCAGGTGACCCATTTGCTCATTTGCCCCCTAATTTTATAAAAAAATCTAGTTTTATATTATGATAGAGATTATGTAGTTGCATTGTATAAAATAACAACAGCATGAACCATGGCGTATTATCCCATAATCTGCACATTGTAGAGTTTCAAACAATGGTCAAGGTCGAAACAGGAATAAAAAGTTTAACTACCCACAATGCACAATCAGATTTATTTTACGACAGCTTTGATACAGCAATAAAATGCACTGAAAGTGTCGTCACTGAAAACTATGTGGAGTTAGACGAAAACTGGAATTCATGCCTGAAAAGTAGCCTGAAAAAGATAAAACCGACTTCAAAATTGTACGTAATTGAGAAAATTGCCTTATCTCAAAAACTACTGAACCTATTTTGATGAAACTTAAAGTATTATCTAAGTTGAACAACACCTAGTACAACAAAAAAAGAATCACTTAAATCGGACTTGCAGTTCCGGAGATACATACATACTCGTCGAATTGATAACCTCCTTTTTTGAAGTCTGTTAAAAAACTAAATTATATATGTAATATTATATATTATGTAATATTAAACCACTTCACTATAATAAGTCTATAATAAACTCGAGAACGTCTGAACCGATTTAGATGATTTAGTCTTGAAATGTTCTTGGAAGTTCAAGAAAGGTTTATATTAGGAGGACCGAGGAAAGGATATCTCGATTTGTTAAATCTTTGATCCTGTTACAATCGCAATCATAGTAAAAAATATGTACAATTCGATTTGCAAGAATGAGGAACTTATTTGATGTTCTGCCAAAGAATTTATACAGTGCATAGTTCGTTTGAGATGCGCTTGTAGGCGCCACTCCTAGGGTTGTCAACACTCCATTTTTTAAATATATTTTACTATATAGTTAACGCCTGCATTTCAATTGCCTGTATAAATCTCAGGGCGGGCTCAAAATTCGTTTATCGGTCGGAAACAGTACGCTTTTCAAGGATAAAAATTCTCTTATGTCCTTTCCCGAGACTCTAAGTATTTCCATATACCAAATTTCAGTAAATCGGTTCAGCGGGTAGCGGTTTAAGCCTGAACAGGTAACAGACCAACAGATACACACATTTTCGCATTTATAATAGGGATTGCCTACTAGATCATGGTATTGGATTATTTGGTACTGAACGATTACAATCAAGAGAAAAATTACAAATACAAGAAGTAAGGTTTTTAATACCCTTTATAGTCTCTTTAGAACATTAAAAAGTGGTGAAAATAAAATACTTATAAGTAATATTACTTGAATACTGAAATGTCTTAGGGAAAAACTAAATTTTGTCAGCCCTATCTACAGATTTATAATAACGGAGTATAGAAGGCATTCATTTGAGCAATTGGATGCTCTATTGCGCTTGTACTAGATATTAAAATATATCATAAATACACATAAATATTACTATACTAAGCGCAATTGCATACCATTTTAGGACAAAATGACGGTAGGGAAACTTTATATTGGGAGGGGGAAGTGGTAAATTTATCGGGTCATCTACTTAAAAATATAAACGTTCACATTTCCCCGCCATTTTATTTCCCGAATTGCAATAACCAATATGGCGTCTAAATTATAATATTTGCCACTGCGATCTCCCCCGGGCCGTCGTAAATATACGTTACAGTGACCAGGGGCTCCCAATCTTTTTCATACTGCGGCGCAGATACACGTCACAACAACACAAATATTTGTTTATTATTATTTACTTGCTTAACATAACTATTATCATTAATGGTGTTTATTTATATGTATATTATAATTATTTTTTGTAATATAGCTAGGTAGAGTAGGGCGCCCGTGACAAAAAATTGACTTGTAAGTGCGCCGCAGGCTGAAAAAGATTGGGAACCCATGCACTATACACTTTTAAATAAAAGACATAATATCATGTACTCTGAATGACTATAAATTGTATTTTCTTGTATTATAATCTCATGGCCACACTCATACTTAAATCAACTCACTTAACTTTAATTTAATAAAGAGTTGGACAGACATTTTCTTTAATTAATAAAGAAACTCAAAATCTTGATTAAATTAAAGTTTAATAATAATTACGAAATGTATCTGGATGCGATCGACCGTCAGAGTAATAATTTATGATTACCTTGACGGTTTTTAGGGTTCCGTAGCCAAAATGGCAAAAAAGGAACCCTTATAGATTCGTCATGTCTGTTTGTCTGTCTGTCTGTCTGTCTGTCTGTCTGTCTGTCTGTCTGTCTGTCTGTCTGTCCGTCCGTATGTCACAGCCACATTTCTCCGAAACTATTAGAGCTATACTATTGAAACTTGGTAAGTAGATATTGTAGTCTGTGAACCGCATTAAGATTTTGATGCAAAAATGGAAAAATTATAAAAAATTTTAGGGGTCCCCATAGGTACTGAAATAAAAAAAAATTTTTTTCATCTAACCTATGCGTGTGGGGTATCTATGGATAAGTCTCCAAAAATTATATTGAGGTTTCTCATATCATTTTTTTCTAACCTGAATAGTTTGCGAGAGAGACTCTTCCAAAGTGGTAAAATGTGTGTCCCCCCCCCCTCTAATTTCTAAAGTAGGGGCATGATAATTCTAAAAAAATATATGATGTAGATTACTATAAAAACTACCAACGAAAATTGGTTTGAACGAGATCTATTATCTGTTGCCGCTATAACAAGAAATACTAAAAACAAAATAATATTAATATTTATGGGGGGCTGCCATACAACAAACTTGATTTTTTTAGCCTTTTTTGCACGATATCAATAATGGCAACAGATAGGTACTTGAAATTTTCACAAAAGCCTTAAATATATTATGTGTACTTTAATCATTAATAATAATATTTAAATAAAATAAAAATGAGGGGGGTTCCCATACAAAAAACACAATTTTGGCCTATTTTTGCTCTATAACGCGAACCCTACGGAACCCTTCGTGCGCGAGTCTGACTCGCACTTGGCCGATTTTATTTACAAAGGCGAAATAGTTATTTTAATGTGCATGCTACGTCTTCGCGCAAAAACTAAGCACTATTGGATGCTGGCTGTTTTTATTAAATTCAGCATGGCAGTAGTAAGGAACCTGGATTAAATTAAAATAAAAAATAGAAAGTTTCATACTTACTGTTAAAAAAAAGTAAGGCATTTACTAGGTTTCACCCATAAAGTTAATATACCTAGCGGAATATATTAACTTTATGGTCTCACCCGCATTTTGGCTAGTAATGTCATCGCACTTTACACAAATACTTTCGCTTTTACCACATGATTATTCTAGATCTAGACTACAGTCTGAAACATCGCTACATAATATTGAATAACCAATTGTTTCTATCCGAAATTCGTTCACGGTTCGTCAAATCGTCGGCGACTGTACGTTGACAGTCGTGAAGTCAACACGACGACCGTCAATAATCGTCTGTCAATAATGGATTACGGGGAAGTTGCTACAATGATCTGCGAATTGGCAGTAGCCTTGTGGCCTTGGCCGCAGCGAATACCGATATTTGTCAACAATATGGCTTAAGAGCGTTTACACCTTCAACGCTCAATTTGCCTTAAAACTGTACTTTTCAAACTTGAAAAAATCATTAACCACTTATCTTTATAAAAATGTTGGTAACTTATTTTTATAGGAAATTTCACTGTCTATATAGTTATCAGAGAAAAAAATACGATTTATAGAGTATTTGTACATTAAATCTCGATACCATAACAGAGGTTTTCTTAAATTCCGTTATAGTATCAGTTTCGAAGCCTCAAATTTACGAAACCAGCGACAGATCTAATTAAAAAAAATAATAACCTATTGACAAGATCCTTAAGCAAATAGTTATCAGAAAAAAATATTTCATTTAGGTATTTAACTATAAGTAATTTAAATTCAAAGAATGAGAAATATCAAGGATTTAAAACCTTATTTTTACCTATTTATCTTACTTATTTCAATATAATAATAGCTTCATATGATAGAAGAACACTTTAATTAAAAGTATACTTTTTAAATTTCAACAAATACTTTGTTATTTTTTTTCTACAAATATTTTAAAACTTACTATAAATCGCTGCGCGCAAAGCAATTGAAATCAGACCGCCGCGAGGCTTGCTGGAGGGTGGACGTATCGCTCCATGCTGCGAATGAACTTTGTTGACCTTTGTCGCGCATACTAGAGTAGTGAACATTTATAGCGTGATTGAAAAATCTTGGTTGTTTGGTTAAGTAAATATTTTATTTTGTTAGTAAGTAATATAATACATTTTATGTATGTATTTTTGTCGGAAAATAATTTTACTATTAAAACACATTACAGAACTAATGGGAAACAAAACGAATATATTTTTAAGAAAGAAAAGAAAGCGCAAAAATGTAGAAAATTTGGAAAACTTGGAAAAGGCAAGAATGGCTAAAAGGTTGCTATTATCACTGTTATCCTTACTTCAACTTATTTTTTCATTTAATTACTTACAAATAACGTGTTTTGTGTGCTTTCTATTTGTGTTTTTATTTCAGGCAATATAAAAGTAAATCAACTGAAGAAACAACAACGGAAAAAGATGAATGTGAAAACCAACACGAAGAAAAGGTGCCTTGAATTGTATTTGAATAGCAGTATTTTTTTTTGACCGACTTCCGACTTCCGAAATTAAGTACAGATAATAGGTGCTAGTTTCATGCCTAAATTATATGTATCTGCAACTGACATTTATGTTATTTAATATTTAAAAAACTAAAAAGGGTGAAATTATTTTTTTAACAAAAAATTTAAACCGACTTCGACCGAAAATAATAAGAATATTAGATGAATGTGAAAACCAACACTAAGAAAAGGTACCTTGAATTGAACGTATTTTAAATTTTAATGGCAGTTTTTTCTTTGCTATGCCGTCATTAATCATAATAAAATATATCAAATAAATTCCCTTTTTTTTTTTCAGAATCCTTTATTGGGCTTATAGTGGAATGCCTAGAGCGTAAAAATCATGCAAACCTCCGATTTCCGTAATAGTGGATGAAAATTGAAAAGAAAAAAAGGAATATGTAGCTGATAACATAAATAAAAAGTTTACCTATTGAAAAGCTGTTGTGCTTTTGATTTTTAAATAATTATTCTATACCATTTCAGTTACACTCATTTCTGCCTGCATTTCGTTCAGTTATGTTGCGAAATAAAAAAATATATTATCATTTTTTTAGGGTTCCATAGCCAAAATGGCAAAAAACGGAACCATTATAGATTCGTCATGTGTCTGTCTGTCTGTCTGTCTGTCTGTCCCTCTGTCCGTCCGTATGTCACAGCCACTTTTCTCCGAAACTATTAGAGCTATACTATTGAAACTTGGTAAGTAGATGTAGTCTGTGAGCCGCATTAAGATTTTGATGCAAAAATGGAAAAATTATTAAAAATTTTAGGGGTCCCCATAAGTACAACTGAAACAAAAAAAATTTTTCATCTAACCTATGCGTGTGGGGTATCTATGGATAAGTCTCCAAAAATCATATTGAGGTTTCTCATATCATTTTTTTCTAACCTGAATAGTTTGCGAGAGAGACTTCCAAATTGATAAAATGTTTGTCCCCCCCCCCCCTCTAATTTCTAAAGTAGGGGCATGATAATTCTAAAAAAAATATATGATGTAGATTACTATAAAAATTACCAACGAAAATTCGTTTGAACGAGATCTAGCCAGTAGCTTTTGTTTATACGTCATAAATGGTAAACCTTAATCTAATAAATTTCATAAAATCGACTGAAATATAAAAATAAATCAAACACCTATTGATTTGATATCCATATTGAGGTAGTAATAAGAAGTATGTGTAATCTGCAATTTTTCTTACAACTACCGGCCGGCTACGGCGGCGGCCATCTTGGATTTTCACGATGTGTTTATAACACTGATCTCTATTATACAAGTACGCTGGATAGCTGATACACACCTGCTTTTTGTGCCTATTTGAAGCGGAATCAGCGCCCTCATTATTCGGGTAGAGAACTAAATTTGACGTAACCACAACCTATAACAACAGTTGTCATCACTAGTATTAGTTCCAAGTACTCTCATTACTGCTATCAGCGCCAATATGGCGGCTTTCAAATGTCATTTTTACGTCAGATTTAGTTCTCTACCCGAATAATGGGGGCGCTGATTCAGCTTCAAATAGGCACAAGGAATAGCTGTCATTTCAAAGGATATCAGCTATCCAGCGTACTTGTATAGTAGAGATCAGTGGTTTATAAATTGTTGCGTGTTATTCTGATGTATTTAAAGCTATATTGTTGTAAAGTTCCATTAAAATCCATTCAGTGGTTTTTGCGTGAAAGAGTAACAAAATATGTCCATGCATACAAGCTTTTGCGTACATAATATTTATAGGGTTATACTTGAATAAATAATAATATAAATCCGATTTTTTTATTTTAATACAATGATAAACATTTGATAATAATTGTGTCTCACTATGACAATCACCTTATTGTACCTACATAAAATTACAACTTTGCCCAAAATTTCATATCACTCATTTTATGTTTTATAAAGTAACATAAAACATTCAACATAATGCATTAGTGGATTTAGGATTAATAGTAATAGTATGCTAAAATGTAATGGTAAATCAATAATAATAAACCGACTCGCATCGACATTGCATCCGCATTCCGCACGGATCAAAATCTTTTGATTTGACTATAATGAACCAACTCACGCACACAGACGCACTTGCTTCTGTGTGAATAAAGTTGCACTGAATTACATGAAACTCGACATTATGCGTTCGACGTAAACGCTCTTAAGGAAGTTATAGGTTTAGGTAAACTGAAATAGATCGAAACTAAACACAATATTACAGATATGAAGAGCCCAGCTACAAGCGTTGTGGCGTCGTCGCAAAAACAACCATCGTAATATAGATTTCAACAATGCGATACCACAACGCAATGCTGTGGTTTGACCCGAAGCTCTATGCGTTGCGTCGTTGGAATAACGCATGTATGCCCCTTTGAGTTGCGACTTGCGGCGGCACGCGATAACCCATTACTACCTATTTGTCCCTCCCGTCATCTATCCGTCGTAGGTTCGATAAAAAAAACGCATCTATGTATGTTACATGCAAAATCGAAGCAATGAGCTTCGTCTAAAAGAGCACACGCTATCAAAATATTTAATTTCAGACATTTTTCAACAATGTGGCATATTATTAATAAACGTATGTAAAAACGCAATATGCAATGTAACTTCTAAAACATACACACGCTGCCAACAGTTAATTTCAACCTCTTTTTAAGAGCTTTACTTTTTGTTATGAAATATCAGGCGAATGCGAATAACGGAGTATCATTAATATTAAATAGACCCCCCGGGGGTCCACATGTGTTTGTACCCCGTCCCGAAAGAAAGTGAAAGATAAATTAAGCCAAACCCTCATTAGGGACATAACTTGGAACCATAATACGGGATTAGCTAGATTGCACTTGACAGTGTGCGGTCTTTTTTGTGAAAGTGGTCGCCTTGCGTGGAGTTGATACATTATACCTCCTGCATGTGTGGCAACTTAAAGGCCGTCACAGACCTATAATATATATTAATATACCATAATATACCGTATAAACACACTGAGACCAGAAATATATATTATAGCTAAGTGTGTGGTCACGCGAATATTGTATAGAAAATATATATTAATATGCCTAGCTATAAATATATTAATATATATTATAGCTAGGTCTGTGACGGCCCCCCGAAGGTTGCTCGCCTTGTCGTGGCGGTGGGGCTCAGTAACCGCGGCTTGGACAACCGCGGTGAAGCGAAGAGGCAACCAGGGCCGGCCGGTGTCGCCGCCTGGCCCGAGGAGGGCGCTCCCAGCGGACTGGAGGAGTCCGCTGCGGATGCGCACCGAGGTGGGGCCGCAGAGGAAGAGGCAAGTAGGTATTACGGTGCGCCGCTTGCCCTATCCTCTGCGGCCGAGGACGGATCGCGGGGGGGAGAGGCATTGTGGTAGGTTGCCGCTTTCCCTACCCCCCCTGCGAGCTGGCCGTTCCGTTTGAACGGCATTGGTGGGGCCGCAGAGGAAGAGGCAAGTAGGTATTGCGGTGCGCCGCTTGCCCTATCCTCTGCGGCCGAGGTGTGGTCGGTGGCAGAGCCACAGACCTGATCTGCCACATGGCCTCCAAGTAGCAGACTCGGGGGGCGTCTGCTACAGCCCTGGTGGGGGCCGAGGAGGAGGGCGCACGTGTCGTGCGCCCATCGTGGAGTCTTCGGACCGCTGGCGGGGTCGCGGATGTGTGTATCGTTCCCGTGGCCCCGTCAAAAGGCGGCGTGGCGGAAGATGGGGGGGGGGTTTTAGTGGGTATACCGTGGTCTCATCAGCTACGGGAGTCCCACATCACCGCTCGGGTCGCCCCCTGCGCCTGGGTGGTATGCGTAATGCATTTCCCCCTCCGGAAAAAAAAAAAAAAAAAAAAAAAAAAAAAAGGTCTGTGACGGCCTTAATTGTTGTCACACGTGTAGACTGTGGTCCAAGTTTCAGTCAAAGTTTCATCTAAGTCACATGTAGTTCGTGATACCTTCTTCCATGTAATTTTCATGGTTTGTCTCAATTGAATCTGTCGGAAATCATAAATTAATAAAACCTTTCAATTAAGTTAAGAATATGGACTACGTTCTACCTATGTTGAAGTGGTTGAACCCATGTTGATTACTGTAGAATTTGTGCACCCTTGTAGGGCGAGTAAATTAAACACAGAATTAACTGTATCACTATAAGCACTACCACTCCGGCTGGTGGATGATTAAGAAACTGTGAATGTCGGGCGACCATTCCTTAATATATCATCCCCACTTCTAGTGGGCGTCTCCTTATTTATCAATACACTACAATAATTACGAACTTTAACTACGTAAAGTTTGTAATTCATTTTAATCTAAGCGTAATAATCAATACTTCACTTTTGTGTTAATTACTTATATAAAATTTTTAACTTGGCGGATTTGAATTTTGATGAAGGTGTCTAGACTCTAGCGGCTTCCTTCCTCCTTCCCTTTCTCCTACTACGAAGCTACTAGGGAAGGAGGAACCTTTCCTTTAGTGGTTTAAGTAGATTTAGATATTATTAGACTTGTGTATTACTTCTTAATGAATTATACACAATATTATAATTTAACGAAATATCTGAAAAGTAGATAAAACTCCTTTTTATCTGAGCTTAAAGACAAAAAATCTAAACATCTGTTGAACAGTTGTTTTGAAAATATTGAATTTTTTTACTGAATTTTTTTCTAATCAACTGTTCAATAGGTGTTTAAATCTTTTGTAGTAAGAGTTAAGTCCGTTAAAGAATTTACTACCGTCGCATGCTCTAGATATTATAATATTATGAAGCCGTTGCGCTGAAATTAGTTTATTGCCCGGGTACCGTACATTTTTCCAGGATACAGTTATAAACCTATATCCTATTTCCTTTCCCAGGACTTAAAGTATCTCCATGTAAAATTTTATCAAATCGGTTTAAGCGTGAAGAGGTAACAGACAGACAGACAGAGAGATTTATAATATTAGCATGGATTTATATAATTGCAATTTGAACAAAATCTTCCAACTTTACTTCTTTTGTTTAGCTAAATCATTGTTATAATTGGTGTGAAGTATTTTTGTTTCGACTATACGTATTGTATGTCAAAATTATGTAAATGTAATAAATGTGAAGTGGCAATAATTCAACATAAGTAATTATCTTATTTAATTTATAAACAAAAACAATAATTGAAGGTCACCATGAGTTTTATATGTATATCTTTGTGATACATCGTCATATAAACATAATTGTTTAAACTCAGACCAAATAAATTAAGAATTTTTTAAGTTTCTGAAATTTTTGTAGCAGTGGGCGATCTGATGATGATGATGATGATAGACTATTTCTAAGAACGAACTTGATAATGTCAGTTTTCAAACCAAAATAAAGATAAAAATTGGCCCATCCGTTTAGCTACAGCTTGGCTAATGTGACGCGGTGACAGCTGGAACTAAATTTTTTTATTTATGGCAACCATAAAGTACTTGTCAACACCCGAGTCAAGACCCAATCAACACCAGTACATTAGGTGTCAAAAGCCAAAAGCGTAGTGTAGTGTTGCCTACAATATAAGAAAAGCGCCTTTATTTAATCCACACTCTTTTTTGCCAAGCTATTTGCGATGCAACGTACAGACAGACAGACAGACACCTGAAACCCCTCTGTTTCGTCGGGGCTTAGTAAAAAACGTAGTCACGTCCAGCGATGAAAAAAATTAGTCAGTCTTGCAGTCTTGGTCGTGGTTTTGTGAAAGAGCAAACATTTTGGCACACCCCCCAAGACCATCTTTAGACGAATGAACCAGATAAGAAACTCCATGTGTTTCTTTACTGAAATTCACAGTGATTTTCTTTAAAAGTCCTTTCACGTTTAGCCAAGACGTATACTGGATAATATTGCGTTGCTGCCAAGAGAATACACAAGCTACGGCGATCATCGGCGTAGATAGACAAAATATTATGCCCCTCTACATGTTCATTAGCTATGTCCACATTGTGCACTTTCATCTTCAATTTTCATCATCTTTTGACATTCAACTTTCATATTGGCGCATTCAATAATTGAATGCGTCAACGAACGCAACGCCAACATTGTCAATAAAGAACAAAGCGAAAGTTTTGGATATGGTCAAAGGGCATGCGTCGCGGACATGCCTCACGTGCTCTGTTGACTGCGCTATGATGCATGCCCTTAATGAACAAAAAAAGGCACAGTGTGGACATAGCTATACACATGCCTATAGATATTATGGGGGGTTGGTGCTGCCTCTAAACTGAAAACATTGCAGTAATTAAGAACGTATTTATAAAGACGAATGGACAGACATAATATTTTAAATAATATTAGGACGGTTTGTTCTCTTTCATTATTTTCATCAACTCAAAAGCGAATCAGACTACGAAATTGGTGCTCTCATAAATATGAAAATGAAACAATGAGCCACAATTTGTAGATCGTGATATTTTTATTTAGGTCTTATTTCTGCTAATTTTTTTGGAGAATAACACGACAAAGGTCAGTGTACACAGTGTATCGGAAACGAAATTATATTAAGAAAAGCATTAAGTCCGCCTATGTACCAACATTGTGCAAAAAATATAAATACCAAGCTCTTGATTTTATAAGATAGTCAAATTCGCATGTTATGATTATGTTGACAATCCGCATTAGGTATGTCACTCAAGTCATCCAAATATAATTTTGTGTGTTGTGAAAACTAACCTTAACAATGCAGACTATACGTCTGGCCTAAGTTTAAGACATAACATAACTAATATTCTTGAAAATTATGACATTTAAAGCCAGTAAGCTGTAGGTCAAAGTTTTAAAGTAGCGAAATTATGGAGCCTACATAGTTTTTAAAATATCCACACTCCATATAAGTTAGGTCGTTATTCGGCGGAAGCCCGACGGTAAATCTTGGCTAACCGCCTCTCCTCTTGTTTTACCAATTGACACAGGTCGTTATAGATAACAGAATTTAGTACGCGTATATTTTCTGAAGTTTTAGGACTTTTTAGACACTAGTTTAGTATATTGCAGATGCAGCTCAAAATTCGAAGTATTTATAGATGTGTATTCTAAGTGAGAATCTGAAATAGTTAAATATAAAAAATGCTGCGTTACGAATTACCTCACGACTTGGTGTAAGCCTACCCTTCATTACGAGTATCGTATCTAGACAATATTAGGCATTATCTACATTTAACTTGACTATTTTTCCGCTAGTAGTAGACGCTAGCTTTCCGCTAGATAAAATTGTCCTTATAATCTTTCTTGTGGGCTGTGGCCCAAATAAATCGGTTAATTTTTTTCACTTATCTTTTTTTAAGTTCTAAATGTGGAGCCATTCGATACAAACACAAAGTTTCTTATATAATAGTATTTAGCAGAGACCGATAGTTTAGCAGCATGTCTATAATGATAATGTAAATCACACGACATCCAGTGACCCCTCGGTGATAAGCGCCCCGACCTTGCCTCTCGTTATCACCAGGAAATGCACTTGACCACACAAACAGGGATTTGTGACGTCACACCCTGAACCAGATTTCACCCACCTCGACCTGTCACAGACTGGTTTGAGCTCCAACTGGCGAGGAAGGTACTGGTAAAGGTACTGGTAAAGGCCTGATGACGCCGAGTGAAGTGGCTAGCCAGTGCCCTCGGCCGAGCACTTATATGATACACGTACCTGTAGCCCGAGCATGGCCACCAGTAGAAATGCGAAAGAATAGACAAACTGTGGAGATAAACTTAAGGTGCCGTTCCGATCTTTTTTCGTTCCGAAAAATTTTATAATTAAAATGCCTCTTTATGACAGACTATAGTCCTAAAATTCAAGTAATATCCTACTTTATGACATATACTATTATAGTCTGTCATAAAGTGGCATTTTAATTGAGATTTTGTCGGTCGCGATTAGCCGCTGTTAAGATCGGAACGGCACCTTAAGTTTATGTCCACAGTTTGTCTATACTTTCGCATTTCTACTGGCGGCCATGCTAGGGCTACAGGTGATGGGCCGAGGGCAATGTTTCGCCACTCTACTCGGTGTAGATTGTGAGGAGAGTGGCGAGTCAGTGGCGTGACAGTGCTCTCGGCCAATGGCATTGGCAACACTGTCTCGCCACACGATAACAGACAGACAGACACACTTTCGCATTTATAGTATTAGTATGAATATTCAACAAGCAGTAGGTATTCCTTCATCATGTTTACCTGAATTAGAACGGATATCATGCCAGTAGCTAGTTCAAATCTCCTACTTAGTACTAGCGCATTTCTTTGGTGATGCGTTTCTTTCCACAACTTTTTAGCAACTTCACCAGAATTTAAGCTAACTTTAACAACAGAATTTAACCAAGTTAAAACATAATTATGTATGATATTTATCACAAAAGCTGTATATTAGTCCATTAATAATGTATATTGTGTTAAAACTGTGTATCCCGAACATTATCATAAAAGCGGGCAGGCCGCCAAGTCCTTTCATTTCTTCATACGAATTTTGACCTATTTATTAGTGTTTACAACAATATTGTTGTTAAATAATAGTTATATTAATATTGAAATAGTATTTTACTACCTTGAGACATGTTATTATTTGTGTTAATTATTGTTATTTAAATTATTTATCAACTAGAATATGACGCCCGCACTCCACAGCTCCTTGGCACCAAAATCCGTTTATCGCGCGGGAACCTCACTCTTTTTGGAAAATGAGTATCCTAAGTCCCTTCTCGGGTCTCAAAGCCTCTCTACCTATAATTTCAGCAAAATTGTTGCAGCGGTTTGGAGGTGAAGAGGTGTCAGACAGACAGACACACTTTCATAATATTGGTATGGATACAATACTGCATAAAAATTATTGAGAAACACCGATCTATAGAATACACAAATCACAATCGACATCCATCATGGGCAATCATAGACGAAAAAGTTCCTGTAGACGTTCGTAATGGCTATTATATCCATCTTGGCCAACGTGAAGAAGCATGCACAGTCACATACCGTATTTACTTACATTTGGCACAAAGCCTATTTAAAATCTTCTATTCAAAAATACACAGTACGATCATATTTATTTGTGTGTTTGAATAATTAAGGCGGTGTGCGTTTTGATGTTCTGAAAGGTTTAGATCATGAAATATTCAGTCTGACCTCCCGGTCCGTCTAAATATTTGATGGCTGCAGCTTTCAATAAGAAAACAGTACTTACGTACGATAGGTGCTTGAATAACTTAGGTTGCACTCAGGATTGCAATCTGTGCCTCTAAAGTAGGTATGCATTTTCGATTGGAAGTAGTTTTACTATTAAGGTTTTGATGCTTATCAATAACGGTTTAATCGAAAACACAATCATTATTAAGAAGATCGAGTAAAATTAAAACTCTTAACTGCATTGCGAATATTTACTTAAGAATATTCTGAATTGGCCCTCTATTCCAGATAATATACACTTAGATAGTATATACTATATAGCATTAAGTATATTATATACTACTATAATATACTATAATATAGCATTAGTTAAAGGTATTGAGCCAGCGTATTGGGCCAACGTGTAGAGTACGGAATGTCACTCCAACTTATGGCCAAGTAGGCCTCTACAGCTACACGTTGGCCCAGTGTGCTGGCCCAATGTGTACAGCGAACTTTAGGGTGCGTTTCACAGGAGCTGCTTGGCGAGGAACGTTTCTGAGAACCAATAGAATCGCTTTATTTGCCTAACTTAGCTCCGCCCATCGATTCTATTGGATATCAATCTCTGTCAATTTCAACACGATGAAAACGCGTCTTTATTCATGACTAATACAGCAATTGTTTTTATATCAACATGTCACAGAATTCAACAACCTATAAACAACACACATTTCCGCTAAAATAAGGAAACCGTACAAGTACAACTAGAATTGCTTGGTTATAAACGTAATGGACATGTTTATTTAATTGAACCTACCTCCTTGATTGGACATCAAATTGTAATGAAAAGACGTTGTCAATCGAAAAATAAAACTGCGGATACCCAAAATGGTATTGTCAATTTGAAATCATCTAAAACGCATGAAAACAAATAAAAAATCCTTACGTTTGCCATTTAGCAACCATGTTGGACCATAATGAAACTAAACAAGCGACAACAACGTGTTGTTGGTGCTGTTGTAATTATAGAATGTTGTAATTATATACAGCCTTGAAATTTTAAATTATTAACACATGGTATTCAATTCAATTCGTAGTTTCCAAATTTAAAAATTCGAATTCTGAATATTGCTAATGGGTAAACATTTAAACCTTTGAATTCCCGTATGCTACGAATAATAAAGTTCCTTAGTTTTTATTATTCGTAATTCGTAGATCAAAACTATAATTCTGGCTATAGACAGGGTTATTATACGTCGATTTTTTTAATTTGCCGCCTTTTTCCAGTCTCATCTTTCGTTAGCCAGACTCTAGTCGATCAACTTAAAAAAAATGTATTCGGCGAAGTATAAAGGAACTTTTCGTTCAAATTCCTTAGAAAGTAACTGAGATGATGTTGTTAGTGGTGTAAAACATGATATAATTAATGTACATTCATTGACCATACAAAAATTTTCAAATACTAGCGGAAACCTATATTGCGCGTGGCCCGAATTTTACAAGTAAAAGGCAGTCCGAACAACAACCACGCGAGACGTTCGTTCAGTATCATGCTAGAGAATAAAGGCCGTCACAGACTTAGCTATAATATATTATACTAGCTGTCCCGGCAAACGTTGTTTTGCCATATAAAGTATTTCTACTTCATCAGTTGATACAAAATCTTACCCCCTCTTTTGTTTGGGGGAGGCAATTTTATACACAAAGAATACACTAAATAATAGGAAGTTAGTCCATTAAAGAAAAATGTTTCATACAAAATATGACTCCCTCTTTGGTTCCCTAAGAGGGGGGGGGGGGGGGGGGATTTTTATACACCAGATGTTGATTTGGAAGAAGACAAATATATCTGCGAAAACCGCATTCAAATCGGATCAGTAGTTTTCGTGTGATAGTGGAACAAACATACAGACAGACAGACAAAAAACTAACCACATTTTTGGCTTCTATAGCGATCTAGTGACACCCCCCGCTTATTATTTTTTTAATATCTTTAATGTACAGAATTCACATTTCTACAGTTTTATTATATGTATAGATTAATAATATTATGTTTATAGCTAGGCATAGTAATATATATTTTCTATACAATTTTCGCGTGACCACACACTCAGCTATAATATATTATATTTCTGGTCTCAGTGTGTTTATTTATTTATTTATTTATTAGTACGGTATATTAATATAATATATTATAGCTAAGTCTGTGACGGCCTTAAACTGGCAAATCGGAAGAAATAATCGGACGTCTATTGTGTCTCCGTACAAATGTATGCAGACTGCACCTTCAGACAATCGGAACGGCAGTAAAATCGGAAATGCTTTGACGCTGTTTCCGATTCTGACGTCCGATCCGGTAACCGGATCGGACGTGTATTGTGTATTCAAATAAATGTATGGCAAGAGTGCCTTCAGATAGTCTGATCAGACAACCGGATCAGACAATCGGATGAAAAAATCGGACGTGTATTGCCGCCCTAAGAGTCAGTTGCATCAACCTACTTCTATAACTTTAACTTTAACCATAACAAAATGTGAAATGAACTGTCAAATCCCTAGCAAAAGTCGCCATATTTGACGATAACCTTAACATTAACTTTAACTACGCTTCTGGTGCAATTCACCCTTAAAGTTTAATAGATTGGCAGATTCAAACAAGAATATAAACCGTTAAAATTTATTGAACACAAGCATTCTAAAATTACGGTAGTAAAATTATTATATAGCCGTATTATTTACTTTTATATTTTTGCCTTACATAAAATAACTTCCGGACATGTATTTGAATAATAAAATCGACAGCTCAGTAAGTAGTTTTGATTTATTACCTTCAGTCTAAGCTCTAAACCGAGTACGGGTTACACGGTCACGGTAACACGGTAAGTCTCTGGACTCTGGTATCAGTTCAGTCAATCAGTCTTAAGGCCTGTATTCACTTTGATTAGTGAAAGTGCAAGTGATTGGTGCAGGTGATTAGTAATCAGGAAAAAGCAATTGTTTACAGCGACTGATTAGTGCAAGTTCTTTATTTTCTCCTAATCACTAATCACTTGCACATTATCACTTGCACTCGCACTAATCAAAGTGAATAGAGGCCCTTATATGCATCCGCGCAAACGAGCTAAACCGAGTCTCTACATCATAAATGAAATTCTAAAACACTAGAATAATCAATTCGAATACAGTACAGTAATTGAAGTTAATTGCCGTGACATAGGCTTTACAGTTTACTGCAATAATTTTATTGGTTTGATAAAAATCTTAATAAAAATGCAAATAAACCAAATAACTTAGTTATTATTTTTTTGACAGATTTTGATACACTTTCAAGTATTTTTGGAATCCTTAATCTAGGTTTTTCAAGTCTAAAAAGAACCATTTACTCTTAGGCCCACCAAAGACACCATAAAATCGAATGTGCCGTTCCACTTCTATTTGTGAACGTTCTTAAGCTCGATTATATGCGTCCGCCCGAACGCGCGGATTGGCGGCTATACCGCGAGATGACAAGCAATTCGTATGTAAATAACAGTGCGACCGCGCCGCTATTTAAATAAATCGTTACATACATTTGCTTGTGATCTCGCAATGTAGCCGCTAAACCGCTCGTTCGGGTGGAGAGTACACGATATAAATTCAGCCTTAAACTTATAATAAATTATCTTTATTATCTTACATCCATACTTATACTTACTTACTAATACATTATAAACGTGGAAGTGTGTCTGTCTGTCTGTCTGTCTGTTACCTCTTCACGCCCAAACCGCTGAACCGATTTTGCTGAAAGGCATGGAGATAATTTGAGTCGCGGGAAAGGACATAGGATACTTTTCATTCCGGTAAATGTACGGTTCCCACGGCGATTTTATTTAGGGATTTTAGTACACACAGTGGCTATGGTTCCCACGCGATAAACGAATTTCTGCGCAACGGAGCTGCCGGCATTTTTTTTTTTTTGATGCGCAGGGGAAACCCATCATGGGTCCCCCGGGTTGGGTATGTGCTCAGCACCCCGGGGGTATGTGAGACTACTACTCACTAAAACCACCTGCGGTTCGCCTTCAGCCGTATAAAGGAGGGATATCCCGGATCTAACAAACACGGGACTCCCTCCACGAGCTGCCGGCATCAACTAGTCTAGACCAGTGGTCCGCAGGTTGGGGATAGCTGGTCTGGACTCATACCCTCTTACTAATAAACGCTGTATAAGCTTTGAATAGTTATACAGTGTTTTGTCTTCTTTAATCCAATTAAAAATGTCACTTGTGTGACAGGAACAAAACACTGTATAAATATTCAAAGCTTATACAACGTTTATTAGTAAGAGGGTCTGTGACTAGTATACAATATAATATTCCATAATACTAATAGGTATGCTATGTGTTCCGTGTATACTATATATGTATTACACCTTGGCGGTGCATATTAAAATGTCATTACAGTGAATGACTATGATTAAAGTAGCCGTCAGTAAGCTGCGCATTTACCTGCATGTCCTACAATGCGCTCAATAACGTGATTATACCGTAATAGAAATATCTATAGCATTCATACTAGACCTAGACTAGAATGGTTAACCTTTTTAGGTCTAATTCCTAATCCCTTATGACCTAACTATCTCCAGGTACACTGATTTTTACCCCTCCTCCCAACGTAAAAAATAAATTTTAGACAAAAATCGGCTTATAGTTACCTCTCCAAAATACCCCCAGGCTAGAAACCAATATTATTATAAGCAGATGGTTAGACCGACTAAGGTGTTAAAATATTATAGTAGTAATAGTGTCATATCGATCCGTAGATTTTGTAGACGGTTAAGGACGCTATTACAAATATCAGCGATTTTCCGGTACCATTTTAAAGAATTAGGAGTCAAGCTGCGAGGATATTTTGGTTTCAAATGAAAGATAATATATTCATCTCCACGACTGTACCATAAAAATTCTATAGCCGGATACAAAATGTTCACATAAAATACGTTTTAACCATCACAATAATCGCAAAACATGAAAAAAATGGGGTCTGATTAGGTACCTTAATATGCCTTAATATCTAAAATATATACTGAACTGAGGAAAATAAATATATGCAAAAAAATTGTTGCTTATTTAGTCCTCTATAAAGTCCGCTAAAAATTTTATATAAAAATAAACAACTTTTCCAGTTATAAGAAAAATAAGAAAATTTCTCAAATTTTTTCATACATTTTCGCCATATCAAAAACGCGGCGAGCGTCGTAACCGCCACTGTACAAGGCGCGCTAATATGAATCTTATTTTAATATCATTTACGTCGATATTCGTACTGACAGACATCCGAACTGCTAATTCTCCGGTTGGAGCATCCTTAAAAAGCTAAGTGTCCTGTAAACGATCATTGACAAACTTGTTTGATGTAATTCACTTTTTCCTTGTAGATTGTTTGACAAACGCTTCAAACAAAGCTGTACAGTGTACACTATCAAATTGTTTGACAAACACGTATTTGACAAACAATTTGATCGTTTACAGGGCACTTTAACTTTTAAGCCCGTCACAGACCTAGCTATAATATATATTTCTGGTCTCAGTGTGTTTTGTACGGTATATTAAGGTATATTAATATATATTATAGCTAAGTCTGTGACGGCCTTTAATTTTTGATGGTTTTGTTTCTGTCGTTCTCATGTTACGGCGCGGGCAAATGACAAATTTCACAGTAGTCAATGGGTAATTTGAACACAGTGGCGGACATTTTGTTACACAAATCTCGGATATTGTTGATCTCCGCCATATTTCAGACGACCGAATAATTCAATTGTTTACGAAACAAATGATCGCGACCGAAGATATTATTTTTGTATGTTTGCTGACAATCTCAAGACGCTAGTCGCTACCTATTATTTTCATAAAATAAACCGATAGGGCGATTATTGCGAGAGCTAAACAACTGTTCGTTCTGAACTCTATAGTGCAGCAGATAATCTGGTGTTAATTGCCATGTTGCTGTCACAAGATAGGTTCTTTCCACTGGTCTATCTGTGCTAGTTACATCAGAATCAGTTCTTTTGATTTTGAGTCTATTTCATCAAATATTCCTTCCTCATTACGATAACATTAATTTTTAGTAGGTACCTAACTTATGGTCTGTATACATGCAGACATACATCCCAATTCTACTATTCAATGCAAAATTAATCATGTCGTTGACATACATAATATATTATCATGAGAAGCTAGAAGAAAAACGGACAGAATCGAATTTTACTTTAAAATAATTAAATGAAGCTATTTTAGCTTTTAATTTCGTTTAGTCTATAATGGTTAGATTTTCGCATTAATGTAGAGGTAAAATTCGTTAAACTTTGCAGTTTTATCACGTAGTAAAACCCTCGTCGTTAAGTAATAAGTTATAACTCGTCTCCTTTCAGATCTATTGTTGAAGCCTTTAATACAGAACTTATAGATTAACCCCCTTACTAATAAACGCTGTATAAGCTTTGAATAGTTTATACAGTGTTTTGTCTTCTTCAATCCAATTAAAAATGTCACTTGTGTGACAGGAACAAAACACTGTTTAACTATTCAAAGCTTATACAACGTTTATTAGTAAGGTGGGAAGCCTGCAACTCCGTTGCATCAAAATTCGTTGATCGTTTATCGGGCGGGTACTACCTACACATTTTTCCTATGTCCTTTTCCGGGACAAGTATCACCATACCGAATTTCAGCAAATTCAGCTCAGCGGTTTGCGCGTGAAGAGCTAACAGATAGACATTAGACACGCTTTCGCATTTTTAATATTATGTAGCAAAAAAACATTTGCCGGGTCAGCCAGTAGAAAATAGCTGCATTTTTTGTTTTCCGACTCGTGGTTACGCGAGCACGGTTAACCGCCTACTGGAACTGACGTACTTCGCTCTTATGGGTCGGATTAGGTTAAAAATAGACTGGAATAAATCTCTCTTACTTAATCCTTGCTAATGCGAGAATTAGATTGTTTTGGTGCTTTTTCGGATGTTTAGCGCTGTATCAATGTTAAGGATTTCTTGCTAAAGTTTTTGTGGGAGACTTAAATATTTTAAACTCATTGAGATGTATTTTAGGTACTTACGCTAGATTTACTAATTTATTTTATAGTTACTACGTAACTTTTACTTCATTTCTGAGACTTCGTTGTCTGTTTGTTCAACTTATATTTTAATCCTGTTATTCTTCCTTTATTTTAAATATAAAGCTTATTAATAAAATAAGATAAAAATAAGATATGGACAGGACTGTCTAATCCAAGTCGTTGTCTTCATGCCTTGTACGTTGAACAAGCCACTTAACATAATGCCAGGAATAATTAGTAGAACTTACCTCTCTTTTACCCGGTTTCTGAGGTTTTATGAAACGAGTTTATCTTTTTACTAGATTTGTTGATTGGTTAAAAATTGTTTGCCCCCATCCAATCAAAAGCAATAGTGAATAGATAAACTCGTATTACACAAAATTCAGCAGATAAGGCAGTTAGAACATTTCCATAACTTCCCAAATCCCAATGCTAAACGAGATCAAAGTACAATTAGTCATAATCTTGGGGTCACACGCGCGGCCCTTGAGAATTTTGATTCGACACGGATCAAAATATTTGAGGCTGCTCTATTTATTATTATGTATTTTGACATAAACGAATCTAGAGTGTCGTCGTGACGTGAAATTCTGAGACTCCACTCTCCAGACTCCATTCTTCAGACTGAAGTACTGAACTGGATGGTTCCAAACATTTAGGACATTTTCATCACTTTCCAATACTAAACGAGATCAAAGTACAATTAGTCACAATTCGGGGATCGCACGCGCGGCCCTTCGGTTTAATTCCTGTCAATCGCGATGCGGCCGGCGCGCAGAACGGTCGCGCGTTGCGCGCTCTCCCGCGCGCTAGTGCAAATGTCTCCACAAATACACTAAGTTAATACAGTGACAATGTGCTGTGAGGGTTTCAAAACTTACTTCTTTCGCAAACTACGGAAGTACACATGCGGACTCGCCGGCGAAAGTGAGTTTTCAAATGTAGTTCAGCTATTTATAACCATTAACCGCGCAATCTGGAAGCATTTGACTTGTTAAGATGAACTTTCTAGAACTTATCACCTTTTCATTGGTGTCTAGACGTTTAGCGGGCTGCGGGCCCTAGTACGTGTTCTTATTATAAACAAACTTTTGTTTTGCATGCGTGCGACTCGTGCGAACTTCACTACAATGTTTAGCGATAACAGTGTTTCATTCAGTTATTTTTATTTCCTTCATCACATCTATATATTATAAAGATTTATCATTATGTTTTAATTATACATCTGAATCTTTATTATTTATTGTATTATTTAATTAGAGTACAATAATGTTTATTCTTTCCCGACCTTCCGATGTTTTCTTTGATTTCTGTTCACAGTTCATAGAGTATATCAAGGTCATATTTAAATGGACCGAACCGAATGCAAGTTTGGTGATTTTGTTATTAACATTTAAATTTTAAGCCATTGTTGAATTCAAATACAGATGTGAATAACATTTAATATTCAGATCGTCTTCGTAAAACAAACTTATTAAGTAGCTATAATATTCTCTAAATTGATACAAATTAATGTTTATTTATTTATTCACAAACAAACAAACAAAAAATCAAATCTTTCCTCTTTATAATAGTAGTGTAGATTTAACACTTTATGCTCAATGTACAATGGCGGACTTAATGCCATAGGGCATTTTCTACCAGTCAACCATTGGGTGGTAACAGAGACAAAACTAAAAACACACCTATGCTTTCTATGTAGAAAAAAGAACACACATTTAGGAAATAATTATTATACAATACATACTGATGAAGATAATGACAAATACTAGGCATACGATATATTGATACAATATAATAACCTATAAATATAATATTATTATACATATTATACATACCTACTTATAATATAATATATATTTATATATAATATACAACACACTCTACATATTATACAAATACTTACATATTAAGTACACATTATACACATCCATATAAAAAAATGAGTAGGTACTATATTAATTTATTTTTCTTAAGATTCTGCCAATTCCTTTAGATACAACAGTCGGACTCTACGTTTAAACGTTTATCTGGTTGGGCTTAACCTGATTTCCGTAGGTAGGGCGTTCCACAGTAAAATAGCCTGGACATGGAAGGAGGAATGGACTAGACTGGAGCGATGAGGTGGGCAACGGAGACGAGCATTATTTGAGGAGCGGAGGGTTCTTTCGTGACTATCGCAGAGGTATTGGAAGTGTGACTTTAAGTAAGCAGGAGAATTAGGGGAGTTCAGGAATGTATAGAGCATACACAGAGCTCGCACTGAACGACGTTGTCGTACAGGCAACCAGTGAAGCTTGGTACGAAAGGAAGATACGTGGTCATATTTCCGAAGATTGTATATAAACCTGATGCAGTTGTTAATGAGTCGGTCATATTTATCGAGCTTGTTGATAATGTTGTTAATTAGTTCACCTAGGGTTCGATCCTTCTGCCTCATTGATGAACTTATCATCTCTATTTATGTTTTTATATCCAAAACTTTGCATTAAGTATGTCCACAAGAACTCAGCCTTATTTTGGCATGATCACTCATTTCGCAAATAAATCTCTTACTTGCAGATGGCAAATTATGCTAATTCTGATTGTTCAAATGTTTCAACTTTCTAATATTAATTATTAGTCTTCGAAAGCTGACTTCTGTATTACGTATGTCAAAACACTGGGAGGCAATTCTCAGGATGTGAGATAAATTTTATCTACGAATAAATTACCGAATTATGAGATTTTTACTAGCGAAACACAGTTTGTGTATTCTCAAAACTTCACAATCGAAATATTCCGTGAAAACGTCGCTCGAGTCGAACGAGTGCTCAACGAGTGCTAGGGACCGGTAGATGTCCGAATTCGCACACAAATTTACGCTCCCATTGGTGGATGACTGGATGGGTAGTTGTCAAGTAAATAAGTAGTGAACAAAAATTCAATATGTCCGCTTGCAGTTTGTGTTTGTTTAGTGTTTTGCGTTATTGTTTGTTTTGCGTTATTTATTAAGTTTATGTGACTTTTAAAAGACACTACGAAGAATTTATTGTGGATTTTTTTGCCAATTTGGTTGGACAATTAGAGGCAGCGGCTGAAGAACCGCCACGACGTAGAGCATATGCTACTCGAGATCCTTTTGATCTCAGTGATGCTGAATTTATAAAGAATTTTCGGCTCAACAAAGACCTCACTAGGGAACTCCTTCAATTAATTGAGCCAGTGATTGTGCCACAAACACATATCGACTTAAAAACAAAGGTATGGTGTAGGATAACTTTAAAATACTTAATTATTTCCTAAAAATAACCGTACAATAAGTAGAATAGAATTTAATTATTATAATATTTTGCAGCTGTTGTGCGCACTACATTTTCTTGGTACAGGGAGTTACCAAACCCCAACAGGCAAATTAAATTGCCTGAACATCTCACAGTCATCGGCCTCCCGCTGTATCTCTGAGATTGTAGATGCGCTTAACCATCCCACCATATTTAATACTTGGATTAAATTCCCAAGCAATCTACAGGAACTCAATGCCATATCGAGAAGGTTAGTTACCAAAGATAACTCACTTGTGCAGTGAGAACTCCTTATTGTACAGATTTATACATTAGTTTGGCTGTTATAATTGTTGTCTTACACACATGTTGTAAATAAAAAGTTTCCTTTTTTAGTGTTCATACCCTCATTATAAAACTTTGCCATTTGTCCTTTTGTCTATCACCAAATTAGCAGCTAGTCAGTTGATAGTTTCACAAATTATGTTGCCGGCCTTACAAGTTATACAAATAAAATAAATATTTTGTGGGGCTCCCAAGACAACTTTTCTACTCAAATACATTGCCTATATTGTGTAATTTGATCCAAGAGAGATAGGATAGTTTTTAGGGTTCCGTACCCAAAGAGTAAAAACGGGACTCTATTACTAAGACTTCGTGGCAAGAGGTGGGTTCTTGCATTTTTCACACATTCTTTTGTTATATGTGTAATTTAATAATGGGCCTCTGATGCCCGAAATAAATGTTTTGATTTTGATTTGATTAATAATAATATTAAAATAAAATAAAAATTTAAGGGGGGCTCCCATAAAAAACACAATTTTTGCCCTATTCTTGCTCTGTATCGGTACCCTTCGTGCGCGAGTCCGACTTGCACTTGTTATTTATTACAGACAGATTTTGCTATTTTAAATAATTTACTATAATTACAGGTTCTACAATACATATGGCTTTCCTGGAATTGTGGGGTGCATTGATTGTACCCACATTGCCATAGTGCCACCACAAAGGCCTTTTGAGGAGAGGAGTTACGTAAATCGGAAAAATTATCATTCCATCAACACACAATTGGTACTTATTAACATTTTATGACATCCTTACTCTTTTAGAAGTTTTGTCATTGTATCAATGTCTAGTAAAATATAATTCTTCAACAGATATGCGATTCAAATCTGAAAATATTAAATGTGAATGCATTGTTCCCGGGCAGTACACATGACTCGTATATATGGAACAACTCCAATGTCTTGCCAGTGATGGAACATCTGTACGCAGCTGGCAATCAAAGCTATCACCTTATTGGTATTTAAAATTTTTATATAGTATTGAATAAATTCAGGGCACTGAAAATAGACTCTCCACTAATTATTATTTTTTTTTTTAGGAGATAGCGGATATGCCCTCAGGCCTTGGTGCCTAACACCTATCCTGAATGCAGTAGAGGGCACACCAGAGTTTAGATACTCTGAATCATTGAAAAAGGCACGCTCAACCATAGAAAGGTGCAATGGAGTGCTTAAAGCACGGTTTAGGTGCCTCTTAAAAGACAGAGTTTTGCACTACAGGCCAAATAAATGCACAAAAATCATAAATGCCTGCTGTGTGCTACACAATATGTGCATTTCAGACAATATGCCCCTACCGGCGGAAATTGAAATTGATGAGGACCTTGATTTAATACATCAGCCATTTACTTCAAGTGATAATAGTGATAATAGAAGAACAAATGTACTTTTAATACAAGGGCGGGAGAAGCAAAATAGAATTGTTAATAATTATTTTAATTGACAATAAATCTTTAATATTATTTGTTCTTATCTCTATAACATAACAGTAAGGCACATCAGATTAACACTACTAGAAATAGTTTAACATCACAGTCATAAATATTAAATGATAATTTTTCAATTAGTAAAGTAATTAAAATGAACAAATGTACTTTTAATACAAGGGCGGGAGAAGCAAAATAGAATTGTTAATAATTATTTTAATTGACAATAAATCTTTAATATTATTTGTTCTTATCTCTATAACATAACAGTAAGGCACATCAGATTAACACTACTAGAAATAGTTTAACATCACAGTCATAAATATTAAATGATAATTTTTCAATTAGTAAAGTAATTAAAATTTTCACATCTTGATATCACAATATATTAAAGTAAATGTTTACTAAACTTCTCATTGTTACTAAGAATAGTAAAATAACGACTAAACTATTAATAATTAACCACATTTCAATTTAAAAGTTTTTTAAATGTTTAATAAGTTTTTTAAAGTACTTAAGGAACTCTTACAGTATAATATTAGTAATATAGTCTCCAAAAAAACTAAAAAGGATTCATTTAGGTATGTTTGTACATAAATGAGTGCTTTTTGACTGTTATTCATGCAAATGCTGGACCTAAGTTAAAAATATAATTTTTAGAACTTTTTATTAAAATTTAACCAAACATAACAAGTATACTAAAACATTTACTATTAATAAGTATAATAAGAAGTTTAAAAATATTAAGAACAAGTTAAAAATATATATTTTAGAACGTTTAATTAAAATTTAACCAAACATAACAAGTATACTAAAACATTTACTATAATTAATAACCATTTTAAAAATTTTAAGAACCTATCAGTCTTGAACTAAACTAAGCTTTCAAAATCTACTAGATGTATTTCTTAAATTTAAAAACAACAGCTTGAAGAAAAAATAACTTAAACCTACTAAGTGACTCATTTAAAATCTATATTCTTCATAGCCAAAACAATAACTTTAAGGGCCCGGGTTACCCTCGAAATTTTCATACATTCTTAATACCAAAATCATTTTCTTATACGAAAATATTTAACATGTTTGAGTTATTTTTCAGCTTAAGATAGTAATTACCTAGGGTCCTGAACAAATTTTTTTACAAAATATTTAAATACTAAAAAAAAATTTTTGTGTTTAAATATTTTTTAGTAAATTTACTACTAAATATTTAAACACCAAAAAATAGACAAAAATACTAAAAAATATATAAATAAATAGTAAATTTACTACAAAATATTTAAATAATAAAAAATATTTTTTTAAGTTTAAATATTTTGCAGTAAATTTACTATTTATTGATATATTTTTTGTGTTTTTGTCTATTTTTTGGTGTTTAAATATTTAGTAGTAAATTTACTAAAAAATATTTAAACAAAAATTTTTTTTTTAGTATTTAAATATTTTGTAAAAAAAATTTGTTCAGGACCCTAGGTAATTACTATCTTAAGCTGAAAAATAACTCAAACGTGTTAAATATTTTCGTATAAGAAAATGATTTTGGTATTAAGAATGTATGAAAATTTCGAGAGTAACCCGGGCCCTTAAGGAACTGGATAAAAAGTATATAATAATAAAAAACTTTTTAAATCCAAATGAATGTAGATTTAAATACACTACACTACTTGGTACACTTCGTATATAGTTTGTTTAAAACTTTAACCATCTCGTAATATATTAAACAAAAAAGATTTTAAAAACCTAATAAAATTAAACAGTTTTAAAAAATAATTGTCACACATTATTGCTCTGCAATACGTTACATTTGCATTTAATAGCAGCTGCAATGTCGACAAGTGCCTGTGTTTGCACTGTAATCGACTTGACATATTCGGCATGCAACTGTAAAAGGTCTGCATAAAATTTTTTCTTTTCTTTTAGCTTTTCTCTCAATGTTTCATTTAAAGCTTCAGCGGTTTTTAAACCTTGTTGTAACCGCCTCTGTGCGACTGTCCGTTTTTTTTTATTATATTTGTTTTCCCCGTTATCTGAAACAAAATAAGATCTTTTATGATTTGACAGTAATTAAACTAATTACATTATTTTATTATTAAAAACAGAATGCAAAGATTTATTTTTTATTTCAGGTAATCCATACTAATACTAATATTATAAATGCGAAAGTGTGTCTGTCTGTCTGTTACCTCTTCACGCCCAAACCGCTAAACCGATTTTGCTGAAATTTGGCATGGAGATACTTTGAGTCCCGGGAAAGGATATATGATACTTTTTATTCCGGAAAAATGTACGGTTCCCGCACGATAAACGAATTTAGACGCAACGGAGTTGCGGGCATCAACTAGTATACAGTATAATACTGTTATTGCAATAGATACCTTTGGTTGATGTATCTGCAACATATGCATCAGTACTAAATCTTTGTGGTGATGGTGGCAAATCTGAAAGAGACACAATATTGTATTTTGACTATCTTCTAAAGAGAGTATGATAATAAATAAATATTTTAAAAATTAATGCATACTTAGCTGAAAAATACATGTTATAACTTATAAGTAATATGCATAGTACATGAAAATCAATATTTTTTAGAATCTTGTGGAATGCTTGAAGCAGTTTTGTGGGGCTTGTGACAACATTATTTGAGTAGATTAAAAGTACTTACCTTTGCTCGATGTACCAGCAACATTTGGATCGGAAAATTCTCTAGGTGGTGGTAGATCTGAAAAGAAAAATATATATTTTGGCTGTTTTCTTACAGTGACTCCAACCATGTTATTTATATAATGATTATGATGCAGTAGTGCATATTAGATATCATTGTAAGATGGGCGGATACGGCATAGAATTATGTATGCTTAATGTATATTGTATAATAATTACTGTAGTTTTGATTAAATTATACAAAATTAAAAAGCAAGTATTATAAATTACCTATTTCTAGAATACACTCGCCACTGATTTCAGGTTGTACTGATAAATCTAAAATAAATACAATATATTTAGAAACAGAATACATTTTGTTAGGTGTTCTCAATAAAACAGTAGCCATTTTTTAAGGTTCCATACACAAAGGGAATGCTAAACCTGTAATCTGTATGTATCTCAAGAACCATGATAGCTAGATATTTGACATAACATATTTACATTATTAAATATATTTCCCAAAATCAATCCAATAAATCTTACCAATTAGAGTAGCTTTTGATTCTTGGGAGTCAATATGACCCACCAAGGAGTTGTGGTCTATTGAATTTATTATCAGAGTTTCCTCCAGTGTGGGGCACTCTGGAGGTGGACCACCACCTGTTAAGTTCGAGCAACGGCGCATTGCAGCAAACTTTTTCTTTGCATTTGCTTTTCTATCGATCCATGTCTAGAAAATATAACATTTTTTATTTATAACGTAATTAAAAATTGTTATATTTAAAATTAAATTGTCAACTTTATTGAATTGAGAGCTTATTCGAAAACAAACATACTGACACTGGATTTTTATTTTTATGTACTATGAAGATAAGAAACTAGAGAAAAAGCTTTAAATACTTACTTTGCGCCACTCATCCCAGGTTTTTTGTGCTCCAGACTCCAGTTATTGAGTTTAACTCATTGCTGATTTCCTGCCACCTTCTTTTCCCTTCAGCTTTCGTGAAGGAAGCCGAAAACTTGCCGCTTCTTAGCTGTGGATCCGCCTCCACTAAACTAATTAGGCGGAGCTTTTGCTCCGCACTTGCGTATTTTTTTGCACGTTCCATTTATAATTAATAATTTCTAGTTAAAATCTACAAAATAGAACAATACGCTTTTTTTCTTGTTTGTATTGTGAGATCCACAGAATTTGAAAATGATATCAACTTCTTCTTCTTCTTTTTATTATGGCGGCCTCAGTGAGTTGCCAAATTCAACTGACATATTCTGACAAGTGACAGGACTGACAGTTCTTTCCGTTCTACGTAATGTACATAGTACATTCCAATAATTTTATCACAACTTTTGTACTATTATGTATAAGTTTTTAGTTAATTACGTTTATGTTAAATGATATTACAAAATCAATTATTTTTTAAGCTATATTTATTAGAATACGCTTAAATGTCTTCGAACGTTACAAAATTTGTCCCTGCGTTTTTTTAACGCCGAAACGGAACGCAACATATTGTCTATGGCAGGAACACCTCCACAGTTCGATTGGTAATTGTTCTATTGGTGCCCCAGAATACGAGTTTTATGGATCATACGAACTTGCCAGTAGAGATGAATAGTTCGTGAAATAATTTTACTAGCGAAAAAGCTCACATCCTGAGAATTGCCGTCCTGGTCGCTCGCGATTTCTATGATGGAAAAAGTAGTTTATTGTATAAGTAAAATTCTTCTACCCTTACCATTATTCCAACGCTCTTGCCCTTACCATTATAATTATTAACCGACTTCCAAAAAGGAGGAGGTCTGTTTATATAAATCGATGCCTTACTGTCAGCTGATTCATAGCATGTTTATATATGAGTCTCTAAAATGTTTTAGATTCTGGATCTTTAGTTTTGAAATCTTCTGTTACAAATAGTTTTGTTATATATTTTTTGCTGACTGTAAAACACACACTTTGAGTCATATGTGTCGTTCTTTTGTCCTTAAATGATACATCATGTGCAGACCACGTGGTACTCATTGTTCTGCTGTACTCAACTGTAAAAGCATTTAGTCCGTTCTCTGTTATTCTAACTCTGACATGATATTTATTCCCACAACATAAGAACCACTCTCCTACAAACTCGAGGTACGAAACGAACTGTAGTTACTAGTTATACTTTTGAATTGAGCCATCATTGTGTTATTCAATATTTTATTTGACGTTTATGCGCGTTCAGCTGTTTTTATTTTTTTTCTACGCTACGGTTGACAGATCAACACATTGGCTCGGAGTTTTGCTGGGAATGTGAAAGAGTGATTTTATGTTTTTGTATTATTTTCCTAAAATTGTGTTAACTGAGTTTTTAATGTGTAATATTGGTAGGATATTAACCATTAGATATTCTTTATTGTGCACAAGTATAGGAAAGTGATGCAATATCCAGAAACGTGCTATTTTGTGTTCCCTCCAAAACTCCATCGAAAGTTTCAGTAAAGCGTCTACCACTTTACTGAAACAACCGACTTGACTTCTTGACTGCATTGACTTTCATAACTTAGACTTTGACTAGACTTTTAGACCTGACGATACAGAAAAACGATTCTGAAAATGGTATAGAGTATTGTTTTCCCGCCATAATAATATTATACTCGACATTGGGAATGGTTATATAGCCGAAGTGCCATAATAAGAAAAAAAAACCACATTGACTCGTACTTATTATGTCCCTATCTATCGGTCGATTTACCCCTTTTACATGGCTTAACCACTAAACTCTAAAGATAACCAATTCGAAACTTAATATCTCCACATTGTCCAATGATAGACTATAAGCTTGCTATAAGCGATTTAGAACGTGAAAAGGAGCATATTAGGCAAAAATCATTGTCTGGGCGAACGTCCGTGATCATTGCTGTACTTTGTGACTGCAAACATCATCGTAAAATCATGATTATCCAACTCCATCATGGCCCAAGAGGAATTACAGTATACTCATTAAAGGCAGCGTGCAGCGGTAGGATATGACGTCACAAAAAATAAATATGGCTGCAGAAAATAAATTCAAATTCAGAACATCGGGATGTCAGCATTGTTCTCGCTTGCTGTACATCAATAAACGCGACCACCAGATATTATCCAGTTAGCGAGCTATTCTCAGCGCGATTGCCGCCTGATTGATGATCTTGATACTTGCTTAAATAACGTTCTTGATACTTCAAATCAAAGCAATCGCTAAGGACATTGACATTATTGGCACTATGGTTGGCTGTCTGGAATAAACATGACAATATAATGCCCAGATTCTGAGACTATTTGAAATTCATTGTAACTTTTGATTGGCTATCGTCAAAATAGTAACCAATCAGTGATGTTGAATAGATAAAGCCCTGTCAAATAACTTCTGGACATGTGCATGAAGGTCATTAATATTTATAACAAAGATATTATTATATTATCACTTATGATGATGAAATAGATAGAAATATAGCTCCCACACCGGTTTCGGTGACGGTGACCGGTTTCATTGAAACCAGGCCAGCTACGCAGGAGTATTTTTATAGTGCCCAAGTGTGTGCGCAGTACACAAGAGCACTCTCTATTCCTTTACTCTCATAACCCAGTGGGACGGCAGACCGACACGACCGGTGAGAGATCAGGCGCAGGACCGACTTTTTACATGCCCATCCGACGCATGGATCATCTTACTTGTCAGACAATCAGGTGATCAGCCTGCATTGTCCTAACCAAACTTGGAAACTTGTTATATGTTTCCAACGCGGGAATCGAACCCACGACTTCCGAGTCAAGAGCCGCGCTCTGTACCACTAGACCACGGAGGCGTTAATAGATAGAAAGTAAAACAAACAAGTCTGCAGATGTCTCTATTTAAGCTGAACTTCAGAGTTCACTCTTTAAATTGTAGTATTGACATTAGTTACTTTACAGTTTACTTTTGTCACCACAAAACAACATAGTATCGCGTCATACTACGGCTTAATTACGCATTCGGCATTTATGATTCCTTTCATTTTTTATGGGCATTTTCCAAGCTGATACCTAACTGTTGCATAGATTTCCACGTGTGACATAATGTTTTTTTCTCAATTGAACAAGACGCATTGGCCTTGACACGGCGGCCAAACATTATCCTTTTGTCTCAATTGGCCAGTAATTGACTGGGGCATCTTAGATCTATTTCAAGACACACTTCACACTTATCCGTCAAACAAATTGCAATGTGAGGGGGGATTACAGTCATACATCCTAATTGTTATCAGGATGTCCTATAAGCTAATTAGGAATATTTATTGGTCAATCCATCTGGAGTTCACACACATTCCATAGTCTGTCGAATTCAGTATTAAAAATAGTGCAGTATGGACTATGGACTTGATCAGCATCGCAAGCGCCATGTCCACTTAAGGTGAATTGCACCAGAAGCGTAGTTAAAGTTAAGGTTAAGGTTATCGTCAAATATGGCGACTTTTTCTAGGGATTTGACAGTTCATTTAACAATTTGTTATGGTTAAAGTTATAATTATAGTTAAAGTAAGTCGATGCAAACCCACTCTTAGTGAAACGAATACGAACCACGGTGTGCTACGGTGCCAAAATCGTAGGATACTTTTGTTTTAATTTAAAAATTGGTCAATTTTGTGTATAAATTGTGTTACATCTAAACGTTTTCTGCATTCAGTAGGGATTATACATCCATACTTAATATACTTAATTACTTAATATACTTAATAATATTATAAATGCTAAGGTGTGTCTGTCTGTCTGTCTGTCTGTTACCTCTTCACGACCAAACCGCTGAACCGATTTTGCTGAAATTTGGTATGGAGATACTTTAAGTCCCGGGAAAGGACATAGGATACTTCTTATCCCGGAAAAATGTACGGTCCCCGCGCGATAAAGGTATTTTGGCGCAACGGAGTTGCGGGCGTCATCTAGTTATACTTTAAAGTTTAATTCCTATTAAACTTTCTAAGATTTCCCTATAATATGCCAATGATTATGTGTAGAATCTGTAGAATGTAATATTTTAACAAGTTTTTAAATACACTTACTTATACATATTATATTACTACAGTTGCGAACTTGCGCTTAGTAAATTCCCCTGTCCTCATGTCCTACGATCTTTCAATTAAACCATTAAAATAATGCCACGTGAAGAGACTATTAAAGAACATCCTTTACAAGATAGTAATGAAGAGACTCACTTGCAATAATATGATGTAGGTTTAAACTTTAGTAGTCAACCAAGTTTTGTTGATTACAGAACCCTAAAACGGAACCCTAACCAGCAGATTTTTTGTATATTGGTAGGTTAATAGTTATATAATTTAAAAGTAACCTTGTCCTATAAATAAAACAATCCATATTTTAGGACCATCAAGTCAAAGCATGAAATCCTTTCTATCTCGGTTAGCTACTTCTTTCGAGATTTTTCGAAAATAAAAAAATAAAAATGTTGTTCGTCTTATCAACATGAAGCTACTCACAAAAATTTGCTTGTTAGTAATCAAAAAAAATTGTTCTAGGGCTCCCGTACTAACAAGTTTAAGAGACAAAATGTCAGAATTCATTGGTCGATCTGTGATTTTTTTAATACTTTTAATGGTGGCCAAGGCGATGCAAAGTGTGCAGCAGTCTAGGAATTTCCAGAATTGACAGTTTTCGGTGCTACTGAATATGATGAACCAGAAAACTTAGGCACATTTTCACCAACGACAGTTAAAGTTAATGCTCGAATTAGTATCACGTTACTTCTTTCGTTTTTCATATCAATGAAAGAGAAGACATGACAGTTTAACAAGCTGTTGTTAAACTGTGTGTGCTGTGTGCTGTGAGACGTTGGTGAAATTGGGCCTTAGTCTACGTTGTAAGGGCACGTGAACGTGATTGTACGTGGTTGAGAGTCGTTAGTCTAAATATAGTCAACAGTATACAGCCAATGCCATTTTTATTATGACGTCCCTAGAATCTAGATATGAGAATATTCCTAAGGAAACGTGCATGTTCTTAATATACTTCATCGTTATGCTTGTAAGTTGTAAATTGTAATTAATTTGAAATTAGCCTATAAGTATATTTGAGAAATCATTAAATCTGTCTGAAGGCAACCGTTAGGTTCTACGTATTGTCTAGTCGAAGTTAAATTTAAAATTAGAGCTTGTGAACTTTAAATTTAAGTAGTACTTAGTACTCCTAAAATGTATAGCAATTAATTCTTTCAACAACGTGCTGTTGTTTGGTCGAGTTATATCAAGTTAATGTTCAAGATCTGTAGGGTTAGTGCGAGTTTTATTCGATCATACGCATCGAGCACGTTAACGCGAATTTGTATGGGATCAAAGCGGTATCCACGTTAGCCAGTAGATGGCGCTGCTTTGATCCCATACAAATTCGCGTTAACGTTCTCGATGAGTATGATCGAATAAAACTCGCACTAACCCCTCTGTTCTTGACATAACCCGACAGTATTACGTACCGCTATCTGCCTATTTAACAAGAGATGAAGGATCATGAAGGTGCTAGGTCTTGAACTCAACTTAAGTACTTACTACCTTTAATTAAAAAAAAGTAAAATGCGATAACATTTGTATATTTGTGACGTAGCTAAACTGGGAGCTCGGGGTCCATGTGTTGAACATATGGCCAAGTGTCACAGTCGACCTGTCGGCCCGCCGGTTCTCTGTCAACTAAACTTGTGTGTGACGTGCATGGGGTGTGTTTAACCGACAGTACGTACAAACCGCCACCACGGCTTCCAAGGGGAAATATAGACTTAACTCCAAAACGCCAAAAGGTAAGTCCACTTATGGTGTGCATTGATGGAACGGCCGTTTAAAAAACTTGACCAGGGCTCTGATTCTCGCGAGATTTGAATCTTATTCGGAAACTTCAAGACATCCAATAAGCGCTCATTGCGAATTGCGATAGGCACTGACCAATAATTGCTGCACAATAAAGTTTCGGAATCCGAGTCGAAAGGAAATCGTTAGTAGACCTGCTGAAAAATATTCCATACAAAATGATTGCCATACTTAAGCATTAACGTCAGAAATGACAGCTACGAAGATACTAACGCCCTCATTTTCAACTTTTTATGGTCAAGCTTAACAAAAAGGGCCGGCTTCCATCCAAACAAACACGCATTTTACGTGCATTTTTAGAGTGTCGACCGGCCATTTAGTTGAATGGACGTACCGTCAATGCACACCTTTACAACTGATAACTCGATTCTGCTACTATCAGCAGGTCTTATGTACCATCGAGGAAATTGATTCCTAGGCAGTTGACAGACCAACGTCATTTGGTCGCATCATGTCAATTCAATGTTAATAATAATTGATATGATCTGTCGGTTGGGTTTGACATAACGCGACCAAACCACGTAGTACTATCAGTGAAGTTGATTCAACCATATAACGTAGACCCGCCAACTGCCTATGAATCGATTTCTTCGATAGTACATAAATAATAAGCATTGGGCCAAAAGACAGGAACAAGTAATTTTTGCATGCATGGGTTAAAATGTAGACATACTTAATATATTATCTACACTAGCTGTCCCGGCAAATGTTGTTTTGCCATTTATTGCCAATAAAGTATTTCTACTTCATCAGTTGATACAAGGGGGGGGGAATTTTATCAACAGAATATGTTAAGTTGGAAAACACAGTTAATAATATGAAGTACCTAAGTCCAAGAAAAAAGTTTGATACAAAATCTGACCACCTCTTAGGTATAGTGATAGAGGGGTGGGAGGGGGGATTTTTATACACCAGATGTTGAGTTAGAAGAAGACAAATAAATCTGCGAAAACCGTATGCAAATCGGATCAGTAGTTTTCGTGTTAAAGAAAAAAATTTGATACAAAATCTGACCGCTCTTTCGTCCCCTTAGAGGGGTGGGGGGAAAAAATTTTATACACCAGATGTTAAGTTGGAAGAAGACAAATATATTTGCGAAAACTGCATTCAAATCGGATCAGTAGTTTTCGTGTGATAGTGGAACAAACATACAGACAGACAGACAAAAAACTAACCACATTTTTGGCTTCAGCTATAGCGATGTAGTGACACCCCCCGCTTATTATTTTTTTTATATCTTTAATGTACAGAATTTTCATTTCTACAGTTTTATTATATATGTATAGATTTTAACCTATGAATGCAAAAATGAAATGTGAATCTTCACAGATGGGATAATATTAGGTATGTATACTTAAGTGTTTGTAAAATGTTGCATGGTAATAATGGGAATATCTATTAAGGAATATAATTGGGTTTTGTCCTTGTCTTTTACGTTGGAAAGCCGCTTGATAGACTGAAACATAACATTAAATAGTAGCTATCAAACTCCATTTCATATCCGTCATCTGACTAAACTCGTTCACACTCACGGGAATGCACAAAACGAGTTTGTTCAGATCGGCCTCTGGTCATTCCGACCTGAAAGATCGAATCCTTCACGTTTCACTTTTATGAAGGCCTTAAGTTACACAGACACTGACTAGTCAGAACTCAGAGAAGTTCCGTTTATGGGAACTTAAGTTATACTACCAAATTACCTAGAAACAAGGCGTATTAAAAATAATAATGAAGTTTATTACACGCGTAGAAAATTTCCTGTAGCCTCGATTTTGTTCAGGTGTTATATCAACAACGATTGTTCCACATACCGCCGATATCGCATTCGGCGCGGTTATAAACAATCTCCCATTGTTAGCCATTTACATGTTCAACATGTTTCCTAAACTTTGAACAATGAAGCATTAAAGTAGAAGTGCCGAGGATAATCCATAATAACTGTAATCTTTTCAGTTACATTCAAGCTCGTGTGAAACTCTCAAATCCAAGGAAACTGAATGGATTCTTATTCTTCTTTTCGATCTTCTAGGCAAGCGACCGCGACTAACAAGAATTCAAATAAAATGCTTACGCTGCCGCTATAGATTTCAACCTCTACAAAGCTCGGCGGTATGGGTTGCTACACAGAAATAAATCAAGATCTTGATTTATTTCTGTGAAATAAATCAAGATCTTGATTTATTTCTGTGGGTTGCTAGACCAATGTCGGTAGAAAATGAAATCTTTAGCCTAGGCCCAGGCCATAAAGTGGCATTTTATTTAAAAGTTTGTCGCTGGCTACTGGCGCGGGCGGGCGCTTGCCGGGAGGATCGGAAAGCCCGTACCTTTATGTTTTAACTTTTAACTATTTGGAAAGCCAGCGATTCTTCATAAAAAAAAAAACTCCTCATAGCTAGTATTAGAGCATAAGGGCGAAGCCAAACGAGCGTAATTTGTGAGTCGTGAGCCGCAGAATTTCTGCCGGGCAGAATTTAGTATTTAGCATTCAATTTCATACAAAAGTCATGTTTGATTCACACGGCGACTCAAAATGAGTTGTCATATTTTGTATGACAAGAAATTCTGCCCGGCAAAAATTCTGCGGCTCCGTGACTCACGAGTCTCACGAGTCGCGAGTCACGACTCACAAATTACGCTCGTTTGGCTTCACCATAAATCACAGCATATTTCGTCTTCTTCTTCTTTTTCTTTATGGCAGTCTCGCACAGCATATTTTAAAGTTTTTATCCAAAAATGTTTTAGAAGAACACTGATCAGGGTAATTTTGAATTCACAACTGCAATGCAACAGCAGAAAATCATACTTTATGTGCTGTTTAACAGAAATTTCGTTAACATAATTTCAGTTAAATTGCCTATCATCATAAAAATATTTAGCAAAATAGTAAAGTGACACTTTACACAAAATTCACTCAAACGTTATCAGCACAAAGTTGACAAAATAACAAAATGTTAAAAATACGAGCCGGCTCTCGGAACATCGCAACTTTTCCCTCTTTAATAACTTTTTAAAAATTGTATTTGCCATGAATAAAAAGCGGCCTGGGAATAATCTACAATAATAATTTTTAAATAACTCCACAAAAGTTTGGAAAAATTCAATTTATTTTTGTAGTTTATTCGTAACTGTGCGAAGTTGGTGCCTTTGCAGCTTTGTTGGTACAAAACGAATAAAATTGAGTGACATTATGGGTGGGTTGCACCAAATTACTATAACAAAATGTCAAATGAACTGTAGTCAATAATGGACGCCATATTTGACGATAGTCGATAACCTTAAAGCTACAACAACGCCTCTGCAAATCCATACTAATATTAAATATGAGAATGTGTGTCTGTCTGTCTGCAAGTACATCTTCAAACTGCTGGACTGATTTGTCTGAAATTTAGTATTGAGTGCTATACTAAATTGTATACTTGCACTAATCATTTGCTGTCCACACTTACTTTCTCCTGATTACTAATCACCTGCAATAATCACTTGCACTTATCACTAATCAAAGTGAATACAGGCCTTTAGCCAAACAAAAGCGCTAATGAAAAGGTAAACTACCTATAATACTACCCTACTATGTAATAGACGCAAGAAAAAAAGCAAATTCTCGGAAATCGAATCCCACATTCTTCAACGACTGAACCTACATACCAATTACATAATGACTGAACAGTTCTATACCGAGGTGTGCATATGAATTAATTATTGCAGTCTTACCGTCAATTTACTGTAATGAATGCGACTGCAACTCCAAGTCTGACATCACCGCTGAAGGCTGGGTACTTTAGGTACTAAAATTAACTGCACAAAGAACACATACATCCTTATTAACTAACTAGATGACCTGGTGATATGTATCAAGATTTAGGTGTTTAGGTTATCAATTTAAATTTAACAGAGGTCAATTTAACTTTTATTTAATAAACACGACTCCCGCAACTCCGTTGCGCTAAAATTCGTTTATCGCGCAGGAACCGTACATTTTCCGGGATAAAATTATCCTATGCCTTTTCCCGGGAGACGGGACTCGAAGTATCTCCATACCCATCAAAATCAGTTCAGCTGTTTGGGCGTGAAGAGGACACGAAGAAACACTTTCGCATTTATATATTATGTATATATAATATATATTGTAATATATATATTATGTATATTACAATATACATAATGTATACATAATATTATATATTATGTATATTGTAATAAAGCTAGTAAAATACCTAAATAATACAGCTAATACATACACAGTACATACAAAAGAACAATATCAGAATTGGATTCGGTAGCGCGGACTGGTACAATAGTAATACAATATTATTGAAACTTACTCTGTGCCTGAAACTCTCGTATCAAATGGGACGTAAGATTGGGTCATCTAGATACTTGTGAACATTAATAATGAAACTGTTTATTAGTTATTCAGTGTTCTCTTATTAAAGAGCAAATAACGTTTAGACAAGTAGTCATCGATGATGAAGTTCGAAAACAAATTATTGTAATTTGTAGACTCTTAATAATGACAACATCGTTTCCATTCCTTACAGTCTGTAAAAACATAAGTACTAGATAATTTTTTATTTCCATATTTAACACTATTGCAGCTATTGTTTCTTGTTAACGCTTTGACTTTACCTAATCAAAAGCACTTGAGACTATAATAAATATAAACTCTAGCAATCGCAAACATAAACAAAAATTCAAGTATAATATTAAAATGCCACTGTATGACATAGGCTAATAAGCCTATTAGCCTATGTCATACAGTGGCATTTTAATATACTTGAATTTTTGTTTATGTTTGCGAGTAGCCACTTTGTTAAATTTAACGACCTGGGTTAAATTTAATTCTAAGTTAAATATCATGACGTCATCTGTATCACTCACTTTAAAGAGTGATAGAAAGGGGGCGTCCACAAAATACGTGAGGTGTTTAGGGGGCGGGGAGGGGGGGGGGGGGTTAACAACCCCAAATGACATGATGTTTAACTTAGAGTTAAATTTAACCCAGGTCTATGCAAGTGCCCCCAAGGCGGACTTGCGTAGATCTGGGTTAAAAGGTGAGTGACAGATACGACATATGACATGACGTGTAACTCAGAGTTAACTTTAACTCAGATCTGCGCAAGTGGGTCTAATAGGTTTAATTTTCTACCGACATTGGTCTACCGACTCTTGCAGCCGCTGCTTGGTGCTTACTAGTGGCATAGAGCTAAATGACACCTTTAGTCTAGGACCTAGGTCATAAATAGTACTTTCACTTAACCTCATATTGTACAAATCTGAAAGTAAACAACGAAATTAATTCGAACACAGGTACCTATGATTTCCCAGAGGACATCGTTCCACTGCACTCCACGCTAGGTTAGGCTCCGTACACACTGCAGTGCAATATGATAGTAGGTACTGCAATATGATACGAATTAAACAACATAAAATCTTGCAATAGAACATAATAACATATTACATACATTGACGTGGGAGAGCCATGCTTGACGTGGGAGAGCCATGCTTCGGCACGAATGGGCCGGCTCGACCGTAGAAATACCACGTCATCACAGAAAACCGGCGTGAAACAGCGCTTGCGCTGTGTTTCGCCGAGTGAGTGAGTTTACCGGAGGCCCAATCCCCTACCCTATTCCCTTCCCTACCCTCCCCTATTCCCTTCCTTTCCCATCCCTATCCTCCCCTATTACCCTATTCCCTCTTAAAAGGCCGGCAACGCAAATGCAGCTCTTCTGATGCTGCGAGTGTCCATGGGCGACGTAAGTTGCTTTCCATCAGGTAACCCGTTTGCTCGTTTGCCCCCTTATTTCATAAAACATAATATCGAGACTATAATAATTAAGATTGGACACTTTTCTTACAAAATTCAATTTTCTGTAAGAAGAACTATAAACCAACCGAGGAAAGTTATCTCTAATTATGTATTTTATTTCTTGGTGGTCTCCTCCAATCAGTCAAATCACTTGTGCCTGACCTCTCGTCAATGTGTTATGAGAAAAGGAACAGAGTGTCCTTGTGTTGTATTGCGAACACTTGGCCACTAAAAGATAACTATATCTACTTTTTGGCTTCAATGAAATCGGCCAGCGATACTCAAATCGGTATAGGACCTATTACCATATTTTATATTTTTTTACTAGCCTATACTGCCCCAGACCCCAGTCCTGGTCAAAGCATCCCCTAAGGTCTTCCACTTATCTTCATTGTCCAGCCTGGCAATGCCTTCAGCTAGCCGCGCCATCGTCATACATTATGACCAGCTGTTCTTACCAATGTGTGTTGTTGCAGGCGACGCCGACATGTCGCTGAAGCAGGGCAGCGGCACCGGCAAGGTCCACTTCGGTGGTCTGGACGATGTGTCGCTGTACGGCACGCCCGTCGAGCCCGCACCGCCCGCGCCAGACGCCAAGCAGGTAAGCACCATAATCCTTGTACCATCGAGGATATTAATTCCTAGGTAGTTGACGGACCTACATCATGTGGTCGGCTTATGTCAATTCAATGTCAGCTGTGATCGGTCGGATGGGTCAACGCGACCAAATTACTTAGGTCCGCCATCTACCTAGGAATCAACTTCTCTGATTGTACAATGTACATTCATAGTGCGTCAAAGTTCTGCCTTGGAGATTTTTTGGGATCCTTTTAGTGGCATAAAGGTAATGACAGCGGTAAAATGATCTAAAAGCGGTAAAGGAATCGTCTATTTGTCTAAATAGTCGTCAGGACCTAGTTCTAGCCTCCCTCGCGTCCACTCACGAAGTGCACAGAACGAGACATTATGATTGATGACATTCGAAGTGTAAGAATTGCGCTTCTGTGATAAATTATAATTATCATGTATATTTTGTTTCTGCGATTATCGATCTAGAACAGTGTATCCCAAAGTGGGCGATAACGATTAACGCCCCCTTGTGGGTGCTGAAGGTCTAAGTGGGGGCGGTATGGGTCCCAGAAAAAATGGAGGCGTTGTGTAGAGGCTTGGGGGTGATTTATTGCATCTGGATACATTTTAAGTTGAAACAAGGGGGGCGCTCAAACATAATTTCTTCTCATAGTGGGCAGTAGACAAAGTAAGTTTGGGAATCTCTGATCTAGACTATTACTACTAGCAGTGCTTATGACTATATGGTTATTTCCAGGGCTTCCTGCGCAACCAGCTGCAGGCCCTCTTCCAGCCCACCGACAACAAGCTCGCCATGAAGTTGTTCGGCTCCAAGAAGGCGCTGATGAAGGAAAGGATCCGGCAGAAGGCGGCCGGCCACTGGGTCATACATCCCTGCAGTAGTTTCAGGTTAGTGGACATATTTTGTGCCATTTACGGCATTGGAACCCACCCCATCGTTCGCAGTACTTATACCAATTTTTATTGGTTTTTTATGTTTGAAAAAACAGCTACGTATGCCAATAACAAAATTACTAGTTTTAGTGGAGTTGTATCACGTCGAGGTTAGTGGACTTATATCACGGCACCTACGGCAATGAATCAAACACTGTCTTGTCGAGTTTAACGGTGCTTCCTTTCAATATCAATACATATTTGGGGAATCTACCCGTCGCGTCGTTAAGATGAAGTGGTAGGATGCGCATCGCGTTTCTGAGGGGGTGAGGTATGAAGCGTGGCGGGAGCATGCGCGGGGCAACCATCTTCCGCCCCGCGCACGCCTGCTAGTAGGTGCGTAGCATAGTTCTTTGTGCGTAGCGTAGACAGTGCGTGCGGCAGCGGCGACCGGGCATGCGAGTTCAATATTTTACCCTCTTATTATCTTCTTTTAGACAATTTTTTTCCTTAGTAGGCATAAATGAGAATCAGGGTCGCCGCACACTTGACCGGGTATAGTTATAATTGGTATTATATTGTTTTTAAAAATTTTTTTTCTTAGTTGGTATTGTATGAATAGAAATAAGGGTCACCGTACACTTGACCGGGTATCGGTATCGGTATTATCTTGTTTGAAACACTTTTTAACCTCAGTAGGTACGAGTATGAATGAGTAAAAATGAGAATAAGGTTTACCGTACACTTGATGTACACACTTATCGGTTGATTGTACAAGAGAATACCGATACTTACCTCATTAGTTACCGATTCCAAATTGTCTCGAATGCTTCCGTACGCTCACAGATGCTCTTTAGTGCTGGGCCCAGACCCGTAGCTGTAGCCCATACCTATCCCTAATTCCCGACTCAAAGTCTATGCTAGTATGTATAGGCCGCGCATTGAACGTGAGTAAACTAATCCCTGGCTAACTTCAGGCAGATTCTTTTTACAAACAAACAAACATAAATAAATGAATGAATGATATTCAAAGTACAAGCCTACTTGACATACATTATGAGATAATATTATGTCATATTTATTAGGTTATTATGTCAGAGTATACAATAGTCAATTTATTTATAAAAATATATTTATTAATTTTTAGGGCTCCGTAGCCAAAATGGCAAAAAGGAACCCTTATAGATTCGTCATGTCTGTCTGTCTGTCTGTCCGTCCGTCCGTCCGTATGTCACAGCCACTTTTCTCCAAAACTATTAGAGCTATACTATTGAAACTTGGTAAGTAGATGTAGTCTGTGAACCGCATTAAGATTTTGATGCAAAAATGGAAATAATATTAAAAATTTTAGGGGTCCCCATAGGTACAACTGAAAATTTAAAACAATAGATTTGGATATAAATTTCTCCAAATGTGAACTTTTTTTTAACGGCCCAATCGCACAGCCGCATGACGTAATAATGTCTAAATTTAACAATTTGGCCCCTAGTATCAAAATTCTCAGTAAAGAATCCCTCCGCCTTCTAGGTGCCCTATATTCAACGACGGTTTTGAGCCTTACGTTTCGGAACAAAAACAAAAATTCGTAGTATCTTCTGGCAAACTCGTCGCAATAAAATCCCATATGGCTTACCAAATAATTCGTTTTTGTTTGTTTGTGCCCCAATTCACATATGTCCTGAGGTGCTGCCCTCTATGGGAGTACCCCAACCTTCTTTCCCATTTAGACACTATTTTAAAAGACACAATAATGAATATTTTCAACTGCCAAATCTCTGACACCTCTTGGGCCCAAGCTACTCTCCCCATTCGTTTCGGTGGCTTGGGTCTTAGAAGCGTGTCCAGTGTGTCCCTTCCTGCCTTCCTTTCTTCAGCTCACAGCATTCATCCTCTTTTCATCAAAATCATCACCAATTCTTCTGGAAACGTAGGCATTGAGTCACTAGCTGAGGCGATCAACGCTTGGAAACGTGTTTGTCCTAGTGACGTTTCAGTTAACCCCAATATCCAAAAGAATTGGGATGAACCACTAATCAATTTGGCACAATCAGAAATTCTAAATTCCTCGTCCACCACAGATCGGGCGCGTCTTCTAGCGTCCGCCGAGCCGGAATCAGGCTACTGGCTCCAGGCTAACCCATCATCCAATACCGGAACACTTTTAGATAACCACACATTCAATCTTTCACTCAGTTTGCGACTAGGAGCCAATATCACCGAACCCCACCGCTGCCCCTGCGGCGCCGCAGTAGACCGCCAGGGTCACCACGGTCTATCTTGTCGACGCAGCGCCGGCCGCCAGTCCCGCCATGCCTCCTTGAACGACGTTATCCGCAGGGCCCTTGTCTCCGTCAACGTGCCGGCTACTCACCCGGCGTTCAATATTGTTATTGATACTGGACAATACCCTTATTCTCATTTCTACTCATTCATACCTACTAAGGAAACAATTGTGTCAAAAAAATATTATAAGTATCGATACCCAGTCACGTGTACGGTGACCCTTATTTCTACTCATTCATACCTACTGAGGAAAAAAAAAATTAAAACAAGATAATACCGATACCGATACCAGATCAAGTGTGCGGTGACGCTTATTCTTATTTCTACTAATTCATGCCTACAGAGGAAAAGAATAGTCAAAACAAGATACCCAATACCCATATCGGTACCCGGTCAAATATGCGGTGACCCTTATTCTAATGCCTACTGAGGAAAAAAATAACGTCAAAAAAAAGATAATACCGATACTCAGTCAAGTGTACGGTAACCCTTATTTCTTTTTTTCCCTTAACTCTTCTTTTTTTTTTTAATTATTCTTTTCCGCAAAAGGGATATTTTTTTCCTCTGCAGTTTTTATTTCCCATTTTCACATCAAATTCTCGTAAAGAGCGGGCCGACGAGTAGTACGTGTCTGCTTGCGACGAGGCTCCGCGGCCGACTGAATCGCCACCCCGCATCCCCGCCGCCCTCATACAGTGCGAGCGTTATAGGTTATTATTTTATTTTGAATGACTAACTATCATTTTAGTGAAAACCATAAATACTACCTTATGGGATTTGATGAAAGGTTTATGAAAACATAATTTTTTTACTAGAATTCTATCTAAATTCGCCGTAAAATCGAAAAATTGCAATAAAATGGCAATTTATGATGATTTTCACGATTTTTTTCTATCGAGGCAAATTACTTTAATCGTGTTTCGAAGAATATAACGTTATTAGGCATATCTTCACCCTTACGCCGGTATGAATAACATTGTATGAATTTTAGCGGTTGATATCTAAAAACAGGTTCAAAGATACCCTAGATCGCGATATTATACGCTTCTGGCCCTACCACTTCATCTTAAGTCTTCCCATTACAGGCACCTTTTTTCGTTTGGAAAAAAAATTAATGCCAATAATAGGATATTCTATAGTGTACATAAGTCTTTATGTGCCAATAATAATAATTGAGCATTCTACCTCATGTTTTACTTGACTATGTTATAATTAATAACTAATAATTTGATTGTTAATAACTATTAAGTTATAACTTTAAATCCATAATCAAATAGTTCAAAGTGACCAAATACGAGGTTGAGCTCTCTTAGGAATTCAATGCTGGAAGTATTTTGCACAAAAAGTTGTTTGTGCTAAAATCCATTATTGTTTTATTTCGAATCGGTAGTCTTTAGAAATTTGACACCAAGACTAGTACATTATGCGGGGCGAAGTTTATACTTAAATCCTACTACATATTCTGCTATCTAAACCATTCGCCTAACCTCCTCCTAAATTAGTTCTAATTCGTAGTTTATTCGATTGATACCCAATATTACCTATAAATTGGTTGCAGCAAGTGTAAGGTATAGTGATACATGTCGGTTAGCGGTCGACTGCACTCGTATCTGTCAGATAAATCAATGCGCAAGTGATGCTAAACGAACGTAAATTCTCCGGAGCTAGATACAAATGGGTAAACTGTCTTACTTGACTAAAGCAATGGTTTATGGTTCACATGTTAAATATACTTAAGCTAAACTATCTTAGCTTTAACTCGATTTGATGGTTTAAAGATTAAATAAACGGATTTTAATTAACTATAACGTATTTTGCAATCAATCATTTATTTTTCCAATAAATCGGTTAGAATGATGTTAATATTATTTATAGTTTGTAATGACTGCCTCGAGGGCGTGGAAATATGTAAGAAAATGTCTTAGCGTTTGAGAAGCTTGCTAAATAGAATAAAATTTTATAGACAATTTTGCGCGTATCACACGCACGTCGGTTATAGGTACATAATAATAGTTTTTCCAACTAAATATGCTTTTAAACTTGCGGAGATTGGGGACATAATATCTACAAGTATCTAAAACTCTGCTGCGCCCGAAAGACACAAACAGAAAAAAATTGAGCTTTACACTTTGTCAAATGTTAGGTTTGGTTAGAGCCGTTAGACCTTCAGAACTGGATACCAGATACCTCCGAAAGTAACCAACGACCGAAACTCCATAGTTGCTGGTCGTTCTTACCTCTAAAGGGGTCATAATATTATGTCAGAAAAACTTTCAGCTTTTATAAAATGACAAAAGTCTGGCTGTCGCTGGCTCTTGGGCCAATATTTGTAGTATTTTATTTCAATGTACAAGTAATAATGGTTTCCTTTCTAGGTCAGATGCAATAATACTCCTGGTGTACGTTTCAATCAGAATCACAGTAATCCCAGCAAATGTAAAAAGTTATAGCGTACGTGTTACTCGTAAACATATTTTATAGAAAATCCATGTCACAGTATTTGCGTCAGAATTTACATTTTCGATCCTTTGTATACATAGCGTTAAGGTTCAGAATTTATATCTTGTAGGTAAATATATATATTTCTGGTGAACAAACAGTCTCCTGTGTCGATATGTGTCAGCAAATTACCTTTAATTAAAAAAAAACTACCAGCGACGAATAAAAGGTTTTGCAAACAAAGTTGTACGTTTTTTATTTACTTTGAGCATTGCAGTCTGCCATAAAAACTTACGGGTACCTATAGTGTATAGCTAGATGTTTATTTTAATAAAACAACATGTAATCTAAAAAATGGAAAATTAATACCAAATAAAAGGGAAATAACAGGGTAAAAACCAAATAAATCACAAAAGAACATTTGTTCTTTCAGCGCTGCTACTTTTACAGCGAACTCTATATAAGGAACACCCTGTATAGCGCGTTGATATACTTGAGTATGCAGGTGTGTCAATATTTTTGTTAGTAACGGAAAACTTACCACGCGCGTAGGGCAATTAATGTTTAAAAATCACTCAAAAACTCAAACCCGCCTTAAATTAATTAAAGCACTCGGCTGTACGCTCAATTTACGTTAATTTTATTTAAAAAGTTTAAAAAACAACCCGGATCGAGTCAGGAGAGCTTTCGACCTAGTTTATAAAAAATGTTACAGCAGACCTAGACCACCCTAGACTATACTTTTACCCGGATTCTGTTTCAATCTAACAGCTTGTACACACTGAACGGATTGAGGACGAAGTGAACTTCGTATTATACGAGTTGGACACATCCAGGGCATGCACGAGGTTCACGCCGTACCAAATTGACAGTTTTGACGGTACCCTCGTACCGTCAAATCTGAGACTTGGTCTTAGTGCTGCCAATTTAGGAAATATTTATACTATGTACTATGATTTATGTTTGTTCCATGTTTCATGTAAGCATTCAACCAAATACGCTCGTGTGTAGATGCTCTTACATACATGATTTCTTTCAAAAAGATTATGGTGGCTAACAAGACGTAGTGGTTACGAAAATCATTTAAAATTAATATAATTTGTAATTAAGTTGCAACTTAGCAAGTTATGTCGTTTATTTACAAGTTAAATATCGAACTTGTTATGGAATAAATGAATAAACGTGGTGCGTTGCAACATGCGCATAAATTTAAATCAGCATTTCCGTATTTTATAATACCTACTGTCTACATTTCCCATGATCAATATTTAGTAATTTAAACGCTAACTTATGAAAGTTAAATCTCCACTCTATTCTCTACTCTACAATAATAATTAATAATTAAAGTATTATTTTTATTTTGATCAATCCTAATGTGGGCGCTGAAGGCTTAAAGGGTGTGGGACCCATTAAAAATGCGGGCGTTATGTAGAGGCTTGGTGGGGTGATTTATGTCATCTGGATGTACTTATTTTAAATTTAAACAAAGGGGGCGCTAAAACATAATTTGTTTTCAAAGTGCAGTAGACCAAATATGTTTGGGAACCCCTGCTATAAAGTATAAGCTATTTATTGAGTCTATTATCACATTCTTTTTTTAACCCATTCATCCCTTGTTTTCATGTTGTGATGTCAGTTTTGAAAACAGGAACTTTCCAGAATTTTATACGGCAACTTTTTCACTTTGCTCGCAACGTAGACCGTAGGGCAACGTGATTTCTCAATGGAAACGGATTATAATAATTATCGTGAGTCTTGACGCAATATCCACTGCACATTATGTATCTAGTCTGTTATGTAACACCAGTGACTGTTTAGTATTATGTGACATACTACCGTCCACCACTGGTTAAAACTGCAGCAGCGAGCCCATCTTAGTCAATCTGCAAGCTTATCGGCAGCAAAGAATCGGGTTATTTCTACAGTAGAACAAACAAATTGACAGATCACTAAGTTCGTTCAAGTTATTGTTTTCAGCCAAGGCAACTACAGCTACAACTTTTTATAGTTTAAATCCTAAGCTGCTTGTATTTTTTCCTCGATAAATCTGTTTAAGAGTATAAGGGCCTGTTTCACACTTCCTTATAAAGTGCCAAATAGGCTATTTACAACTTTTTTGACAGATTTTCCATACTCGATCTGTCAAGTTAATTGGTGGATAGCCTATTCGGCACTTATCAGAAAGTGGTGAAACAGGCCCAACTTAAAATACTCGTTAAAATACTTATTATTAATTATTAACATTGGCAAGATAAAACTTTACTAGAAGATAATGCACTTATCGCCGCCTCAATTATATTTACTGTATTAGACAATTAATGTTAGAAATCAAATCCAAAAAGTATTCGTTCGCGTAATTTGATATATCCAAAGTTACAGGCCTTTTAGGACCTTCCGAGAAAATGGAAAACTGGCCGGCCATTCGCAATACAATCACAACACACAGACCGACAAAGCAACGGATTATATAGAAGCTTAACGACACAGAAAACGAGCCAGCTGAATGAAATCTGAAAATTACAATCGAGCGCTTTGTGTTCGATTATGCTTTTGTATTTTTTATCAATCCAGGTGTGAATTATGAATTGAATTATTATGATACTAGACTAATAGTAGTAGCGGGCGTCACCGCAACTCCGTTGCACTCAAATTCGTAGATCGCGTGGGAACCGTACATTTTTCGGGGATAAAAGACATCCAATGTCCTTTCCCGCAACCCCAAGTAACTCCATACCGAAATTCAACAAAATCGTTTCAGTGGTTTGAGCGTGAAGGGGTAACAGACAAACAGACACACTTTCTTTCTTTTTAGATAGGTACTCAATGAGAGCCAATTGCCTTGTGCGTTTTAACATGTGAAATAGAACACTATAGTCTATAATATTATCGATATTTTCCTGTGTATATGCGTTTTGTTACTCTAACAAAACGCATTATATACACACAGGAAAATGTTTTACATCCAACCTAACCCATTCTGCAACTTGGCTTTTATTACCTTTAGTCATGACACTACCATGATAATATAGCATTCCCACTATCTGAAATCTTCATACATGGCAAGAGCTCTATGTCTCTATGTATCTCACATAGAGACATAGAGCTATGACTTATGAGATGTGACGGTGGTCTCATTGGCCCATCCATATCCATACTAAATACTAATATTATAGATATAATTGCAAAAGTGTATATCTGTATGTCTGTTACCTCTTCACGTCCAAACCGCTGAACCGATTTTGCTGAAAGGTACCTAAATCGAAATGGACAAGCGATTCTAAGCGTTCAGAATGATGATTCATATTATATTTATATTATTGCCCATGATTCCGTGGAACTCTTGCTTATCCATCATCGTCCATCGTTAGGCCTAAATAATTGCGAAAGATGCTATTGTCAATTTCGTACAGTTCTTTCGATCTTATTACAACAATAAGGTTGACAATTAGTTGACGTGCGCGGCACATAGAACGTCAGTATTCTCACCTTGACCTGTAATTCCTCCCTTTACAACGTTTAGAGAGTCCTCAAAGAGGACAAAGGAACGAAAATAGCTTCAAGAAAAAACAACTGAAAGAATAATCAATCTTTTTCGCAAGAAATCGAGTTCGAATTTAGAATATATAAGTGCTCGTTATTCTTGTTCCGAATTGAAATTCAAAAGAAAAGGCTACCACGTTTAAAATGTGACAATTGAGACAATATTGTACAATATATGAAACGGGACTTCTCGACAAGTCAGACGACAACGGCCGCAAGTGTTTCCATTAGTCTGTAGAGGGCTTTCTATGAACTTCGAGCAAATCTATACGTGTCTTTCCAATTGGTAAATTGTAATAATAGAAAGAATATTATAATAATTTTTTAAAGAATGCCGATTCAGACGACTGACTTCTCTCATTTAAATCTTAAAGTCAATGTAGCATCTTAAAAAATGCAATAAAAGCTTAAGTTTTATTTACACTAAAGTATTGTTGAGTCGGGCTCGGCAAAGTTGTGCGCAAGGTTATGACGAAACAAAAGAACTCATACAAAATGTACGCGAGTCGCGAGTCGCGACAGCTGACGGGTACTGACAAATAAAACCTGCAATGTCGGCTAAGCGTCAATTCAGACCGCAACGTGACGAGGCGAGGCGTGACGCGACGCGACCTAAATTTGTATGGATTTGACAGATGTCGTCAGCTTGAGACGTCTTGCAAATCTGTCAAATCCATACTAATTTAGAAATGGATCTACGCGTCGCGTTGCGGTCTGAATTGACCCTAAAGGTGAGACCGCACTACGCGACACTACGCGGAAGCGATGCGACGCGACACTTCACTTTATAGAAGTGAAGCTTTGTGTCGCGTAACGTCGCTGCCGCTTAGTGCAGCTCACGTCCCTCATACTATCCATACTAATAATATAAATGTGAAAGTGTGTCTGTCTATCTGTCTGTTACCTCATCAGGGCTTGAGCCTAATCTTATATATCTCTCTCTTCCAAACTCTCATAAAATGTACAAAATGAAATAATTTCGCAACTCACATGTATACCAACATTACCAACGCAAAAGTTTTAATGAAACATAAGTATAATATACTGATCAAAGTTAATTTAGTGTCGGAGTTTCGAGAGATTCAGTAACTTTTCGATCCGATTCAATCCCGATCTCATTTCGATCCCGATTCGATGTTACTTTTCAAATACGGTTGTATTTCAGAGTATTTACTTGTACTGTGTAATGTAATGTTGTAATGAATACATACACATAATACAATATTACATTGTAAAATATTATAATGAATACATTATAATATTTTACAATGTGGTATTATGATAAAAATGGAATATTTTGTGATATAATTATTATAAAAAATATGTTAATAAACTTGATTTTTTCCGTCCAAATGGTTTGTATAAATTAAATACAATAACGTTTGCTATTTATTAGTTCTATTTCAATACAACGTTAATACAGCTTCGTTCTTTGTTCGATCTATTAGTTTCCTATTAGGGCCATACCTCACCGGGACGCCATCGCGACGCGACATTACCATGGTGCGATGGCGTCCCGGTCAGGTATGGCTCTTAGTCCCCTGCGTCAAACAAATGACGGATTTTTGCAGTTTTGCCAGTTTAAAATGCGTTTCGCCGTTGACGTATAATATTTAATGAGAGCACCGACTGATATCAATAATCGGCCAAGTGCGAGTCGAACTCACGCACGAAGGGTTCCGTACCATTATAGAGCAAAATTAGACCAAAAATTGTGTTTTTATATGGGAGCCCCCCTTAATTTATTATTTTATTTTAATATTATTATTAAATATTAAAGTACAAGTAAAACTAAGAATTTTGTGGAAAATTGAAGGGCCTACCTGTTGCTATTATTGATATAGAGCAAAAAAGGCCAAAAAAATCACGTTTGTTGTATGGAAGCCCCCCTTAAATTATTTTGCTTTTAGTATTTGTTGTTATATACGGCAACGGATATACACAATCTGTGAAAATTTCAACTCTCTAGCTATTTACCGTTCTTGAGTTACAGCCTGGAGACAGACAGACGGACAGACATCGAAGTCTCATGAATAGGGTCCCGTTTTCACCCTTTGGGTACGGAACCCTAAAAACGGAAAGATGCTGCATTAATGTTGTATTAAGGAAATAGTATTGAGTACAGCTTAAATTAAGATCAAACTGGCTAACTGGCTGATTGCAAGCATTTGCTCTAATGAAATCTAGCGTCCATAACGTCGTTAAGTCGAGCCCGATTAGCCGAATAGTTCCCTGCTATTTACCTAAAATAACATCAAAACACGTGTGCAGAGTTGAAACCTAAAGTTTAAGATATCCTATACTAATATTATAAATGCGAAAGTGTGTCTGTCTGTCTTTCTGTCTGTTACCTCTTCATGCCTAAATCGCTGGACCGATTTTAGTGAAAATTGATATGGAAATACTTTGAGTCCCGAAAAATAAAGGATAGTTTTTATCCCGAAAAAATGTAAGTACTGTTCCCGCGCGATAAACGAATATTGGCGCAACGGAATTATAAGTTACAAAAAATGAAATTTTCACAAAATTCTTAATTTTATATATTATGTGTACTTTAATAATGAATAACAAAATTAAAATAAAATAATTTTTTAAGGTGATTATACAAAAAACACGACTTTTTGCCAATTTTTGCTCTATATTGGTACGGAAACCTTCGTGAGCGAGTCCGTCTCGCACTAGGCCGATTATTTGTTTAAAAGTAGACATGATCTCTTTTTAGGGTTCCGTAGCCAAAATGGCAAAAACGGAACCCTTATAGATTCGTCATGTCTGTCTGTCTGTCTGTCTGTCCGTCCGTATGTTTTTTTTTCGATTGTCGATATTTTTTAATCGATTGTAAGGGTTTCGATTAATTAAAAAATTGATTTTTTTTATCTATTTTCATAAAAAATGGGTTAATAATCAAGTTTTCACTTCTGCCGGCACTCCCGGAGTGCAACCCGTCCTTTTTGTTTGCGCACTCAAATACGTACAGCTTTTTATCTCGTTTTCATCAGACATCAGACAGGAGTTCTAGCGTTTACTTTGTGTGAAATTGATATTGACATTCATGACGTCATTGGCTCTGACATTGCCGTCGATAATTATTTCATCTTGAGATACCTGTATAATGAGCATGTTCCGTTTGACGAACAAATTAATTAAAATCCGATATCCGGGTCAAGTGATCGATATCTCTTCAGCTGTATCGAATATTGCATGTTATGTATCTCATACTGTGCCTACTGCCCACTCAAACGATAGGCTGATTGCGTAATAGAAATATTATACAGGGTGGAACAAAACTAAGTGATAATACTTTAGGGTGTGTATGTGTCCTTTATATGTATAGAGATCACTGTGAAAGTAGCAGCGCTGAAAGACCATTATTAGGGTTCCATACCCAAAGGGTAAAAACGGGACCCTATGACTAAGACTTGTCTGTCTGTCTCTACTCTCCAGGTTCAAGAACAATAATAGCTAGGGAGTTGAAAATTTCACAGATTGTGTATATACGAGTACATATTATAATATATATTATATTATGTTGCCGCTATAACAACAAAAACAAAAAACAAAATAAAATAAAAAATTAACGGGGGCACCCACACAACAAACATGATTTGTTTGCAATTTTTTGCTCGATATCAATGAAGGCAACAGGTACACACCTGAAATGTTCACAAAATGCTTAATTTTATTTATACTTTAAAAATTAATAATAAAATTTTAATAAAAGAAATAATTAAGGGGGTTCCCATACAAAAAACACAATTTTTGCCTATTTTTGTTCTGTTATGGTACGGACTACGGAACCCTTCGCGCGCGAGTCCAACTCGCACTTGGCCGATTTTTTTGTATGGGCAAGCGCCCCGGTATCATGATTTTTTCGATACAAAGGTGAAAAAAAGTTACTCTTTCAGCGCTACTTTCATAGTGAAATTTCTACAGGGGGCTCATACATACCCTTAAATATTATCACTTTGTTTTGTTACACACTGTAGAAGCCGCATCAACATCTCTACATAGAGATATTTCATTGAAACAACACAAAAGACTGATCCGTTCTGACTTTTGAACACGTCACTCACGTAAATCTGGTAATCCTCTGTCAGAACGAACTCCCAGCTTCCCAAATCTAAAATGGCCGACATCGAATGACAGATGAAATATTCATACTTCATCGTGTAGCTTCGAAAATTCATTTCTATGTTTCTATAAATCAATTGTGTTCTGATATTGAGTTGAGTGGATGAATTTTTGATAATACAGTTCGCGTATAGTAGTTTAGTTCAGGATTTACATTGATTCTTTGGCTAAATGACACAAGATTCTCATTTAGTATTCAGAGGCCTAACTGATACAGTAAATAATCCGGAATTAGTCTTTTTGCCAGTAAATAGTCAGTAAATAGTCTTTTTGCGTAATTTTTGCAAAAACAACTAGATAACGTAGTACTAATACTTATATAAAAACTTCCGTTGATAGAATACGTGCCTGATATACGCATTTTATCAACGGAAACATATTTTAACATTGATATCAAATAGCTAAAATTATTTTACATAATCGGCCAAGTGCGAGTCGGACTCGCGCACGAAGGGACCATACATACATACCATTATAGAGCAAAATTAGGCCAAAAATTGTGTTTTTTGTATGAGAGCCCCCCTTATTTTTTTATTTTATTTTAATATTAAGTATTATTAAATATTAAAGTACACATATACTTAATTAAGGAATTTGGGAAAATTTTAAGTACCTACCTTTTTCCATTATTGATATACTTAGAGCAAAAAAGGTAAAAAAAATGACGTTTGTTGTATGGGAGCCCCCCTTAAATATTAATTTTATTTTGTTTTCAGTATTTGTTATTATAGCGGCAACAGATTATACTGCGTGACTGGTGAGACATGTTCAATACTTGAGGACGTGATATTTGGCTATTATATTAGTTGGAAAAAAATAATATAAAAAAATAATATCAATTGATCACTGAGTAAATGTAGCTTAAAGTTAAATAATTATTTACCCAACGCATGGACACCCCGAGCGGGAGGGGTAGTTGTGTGGTGTTTCTTTGGTAGCGCACGCCTCTGCACCGGCCGCATAGTATGCCTACTTGCCTAGCCGCGTAATGTACTTGGTATCCATGATTCATAAATTTTTGGGAAATTAAAAAAAAATTAAGAACCTAATTTTATTACATATTTATAATGAGAATCGAGTACTGAATACTCTCCTTAAATATCGGTATTGACTCACCAGTCATGCTGTATACAATCTGTGAAAATTTCAGAAGTCTAGCTATAGCGGTTCTTGAGTTATAGCCTGGAGACAGACAGACGGACGGACGGACAGACGGACAGACAACGAAGTCTTAGTAATAGGGTCCCGTTTTTACCCTTTGGGTACGGAACCCTAATAAAAAATGATAAAACGATTATCCTAACTGTAACCCCTATTGTATCCTGTCCGATATAGTCTATCACAAAAAAATAATATATTAAAATTATTTTAAAATAAATTTTTATCTTTGTTTCCTGTGATATTATTATGTAACGCCATTCGCCAATTCTGCTATTTCAATGTAACATTCGATCTAGAAATTATTGTATTCTCGCTTTAAATACGTTAAACCAAAATCAAAAGACTGATTTTTGGGATTAATCAGAACGAGTTTTACATTGCTTTGATATTTACTAAACTGAGACTGCAACAAAACTTTAACGAAACTGTTAGTTAGCTGAATAGGAATACAAAGTTCTTGCCCATACAGCTTACTACAAGCTACTAACTAGACAACACACGTGTTATAATCAGACTAAGACTCCTCAGATTCTCCGCAGATTCACGGCACGGCTCAGAAAAGTCTGAGAAATCGTACAAAAACAAAGTCCGGCTTTTTTTCGTTTTTAAACCAAAACTGCATCATACTTTAAACACCGTCAAATGTACATCAAAAATATAAATTATTTCTAGTATCAATAATTATAAAAAGAAGACAAAAGCCCTTTCGCAGGCCTAACGAATGTACCAGGCACGTATAGGTACAATTTTTTTTAATTTTTTAATTCTTTTCAGGGTTCCGTACCCAAAGGGTAAAAACGGGACCCTATTACTAAGACTTCGTTATCTGTCCGTCTGTCTGTCTGTCTGTCGCCAGGCTGTATCTCAAGAACCGCTATAGCTAGACTTCTGAAATTTTCACAGATTGTGTATATCTGTTGCCGTTCTAACAACAAATACTAAAAACAAAATAATATTGATATTTAAGGGGGGCTGCCATACAAGAAACGTGATTTTTTCGGCCTTTTTTGCTCGATAACAATAATGGCAACAGGTAGGCACTTGTATTTTCGCAAACGCCTTAAATATAATATGTGTACTTTAACAATTAATAATAATATTTAAATAAAATAAAAATTTTAGGGGGGCTCCCATACAAAAAACACAATTTTTGGCCTATTTTTGCTCTATAATGGTACGGAACCCTTTGTGCGTGAGTCCGACTCGCACTTGGCCGATTTTTTATTTTAATGAAATACAAAATTTCATTAAAATCTAGCTATTTTGGAGGAGTTCGCGCACAAACACTGTGACACGAGAATTTTATATATTAGAGATAGCAGAAGGGGGGTGGAGAATTCTAGCCCAAAGCTAGGCTATGAGGCATTAGCTAACAGACTTCACCGTACACGTGTCTTGAATCAGTCTCAGACTCCTCAAACGCAGATTCACCGTTTCAGCGCTCACAATCACCCTTATGTGTAGGGCGAAATCGTATAAAAGAAAGCCCCGCGCCTTGACATTTGTTAATGAAAATGTACATAATTTTCCTGAAATAGCGCTTAATTCGGCGCCGAGTGCGACCTTGGTGCTAAACAATGGAAAATGAGTACAAAGCGGTGGACACAGTCAGGTACCCTAGAGGCCACTACACCCTGAGAGCGGACCCTCGAAGCCCGACGAAATTTTTCCTCTCACTTCGCCCCCAATCTTGATTTAGCTTTTTTAATCTTTGCCGAGCTTATTTCGTTTTTTGCAATGATGTTGAGTTTGGTGAAACAATGGAAATGTAATTATTCATAACAATTTCAAAGACTGAGGGCCTGTTTCACCACTTCCTGATAAGTGCTGAATAGGCTATCCACCAACATCCACCAACATCCTTGACAGATCGAGTATGGAGAATCTGTCAAAAAAGTTGTGTGTCAGGAAGTGGTGAAACAGGCCCTTTTAAGTGAGAGAGTAAGATCTTAATTTTGTAGATAGGTAGATATTTCAAGCACTTGCACAACATATTTTTTATACTCTGAATAATTGTGACTTGTCTCAGATTCTAAAAACATTACGAGGAAAGGTTTTTTATTTCCTGCTTATTTACCCTCGTTTATTAAAAAATACTCCATCCCAAACATTTTTTGTCAAATTGTCTTGGCTTTGGCTTCTGAAATGCGTCTTTCTTACCATAAACGTTTCTTACGTAATTATTCCAACCACAAAGATTAAGATCTATTAAGACACCGCAGATTGTATGCGACATTCTTGGATTTTCCAACCACAACCACAAAATAAATAAAACTAGGTAAAGTGGAATTATTGGTATATTGACGTTGACGAATTGTCAACTGTATTTAAATCATCCTACGAATTCTATTACAATTACCACCTTGTGGGTATTTTGCTATATGTTCCAAGAAATTTCATTGATTCATGGCCATTGCGGAACTATGTCATTTGGTTAGGCTATATCAATTCTCTAAAATCTATTGTCTATAATTCTGAACTTCACGTAAGCCCATCAAATTACGTAGGCACGCGATCTGCTTACGAATCATGTTCTCTAATAGTACGTTTTTTTTACATTTTTTTTTAAAGAAAAAGCTTTTTTACATTAATTTGTCTCTGCCATACCTAGAAAAAGCATAAAAACCCTATAAACCAAGCCAAGCCAAGCCAACCAAGTTTGAAATCACACAGTAAAATGCCAGGTAGAGTTCCATACCCGCAATAAAAATCGTTGCAACTCACTATAAAATTCCGTTCTGTATTTGTACACTTGTGCAGCCCCAACCTTGATTCATCTCATGAATAACTGAACACCTCCTTCTCTGGAAGGTCGGGTAAATAGTAAATTTCACGGACCAAATATTGGTACTGTTTTTGGGCGTTTTTATGACATGAGCCGTATATGTGTCGCAGTCATCTGGTTCAATCTGTGATTCGATTGAATGACTAGCGTATTCATTGAATGACACCGTTTTATTGAATGACTGAAGGACAACTAGTCAAGACGTTGACTGTAACGTTTAACGTCTTGACTTAACGTCATCATAGTGAAGTCGTTAAATGGAATGCTATGATTTTTTTAAAGTATTTGTTGGTGGCGTAATAATAGGTTAATCTAGAAACTGACTTCAATTATGTGGCGACGGCTTCGCTGCGCTACGCCCGCCTTAGCCATTTAACCTAACCAAATCAAGTCGTATTGGGCCAACACGGAGTAATACATTGCTATTAATTACCTAAAAATTATATACTGTTCTTATACATTTCCTATTCCGTTAAAAATAAATACATTCAATTACCTGACTGATTTCATGTCCGCTATCTTCAAAACGCTATGCTACAAATCGCTAACTAGTTGAACGTTGAGGGACGATCGTTCAATCGACGTTCGGCCGAGTCATTCAATTAAATGGTGTCATTCAATGAATGCGCTAGTCATTCAATCGAATCGCAAATTGAACCAGATGACTGCGACATATGAATGTAGTTTTTTAATCAGTTTCTATTGTATGGTGTGAATTTTTAAAAAGGTGGGCGTTAAACTATAGGAGAGAGCGAAAATACTGAAACTAATGCGAACTCAATTATTGAGAGTATTAAAAAGTGTATAGTTTTAAATAAATTAATAAATTGTTATCAAAAATGTGATTTTATTAAATACCAGCTATTTTTATACTCAGTTTAATGTTAGTTTCATGTAGCTTGCGCTGGTGACCTTTTAGGAGCTACCACTAGAGCCGTTTTTCCATACAAACGTTGTCCGCTGTTTCCTCCTTGGATAATGTAGGTGGAGTTATAATTTTTTTCCTGATATGTATGGCCACTATTAGCATGTCCCTATGTTTTCTTTTTTTCATAATTGTATTATTAAAAAAAGCGGCCAAGCGCGAGTTGGACTCGCCCATGAAGGGTTCCGCAGCAGCAATAAGGTTTTTTTTTATGAAATTAAAAGGTTTTTGATTTATTTTTACATTTCAGTGTATTTAATGAAATTTAGATTAAGGTTTGCCATTTATGACGTATAAAAAAAACTACTGGCTAGATCTCGTTCAAACCAATTTTCGTTGGTAGTTTTTATAGTAATCTACATCATATATATTTTTTTTAATTATCATGCCCCTACTTTAGAAATTAGAGGGGGGGGACACACATTTTACCACTTTGGAGAGTCTCTCTCGCAAACTATTCAGGTTAGAAAAAAATGATAATATGAGAAATCTCAACATGATTTTTGGAGACTTATCCACAGATACCCCACACGCATAGGTTAGATGAAATTTTTTTTTGTTTCAGTTGTACCTATGGGGACCCCTAAATTTTTTAATAATTTTTCCATTTTTGCATCAAAACCTTAATGCGGTTCACAGACTACATCTACTCACCAAGTGTCAATAGTATAGCTCTAATAGTTTCGGAGAAAAGTGGCTGTGACATACGGACGGACAGACAGACAGACATGACGATTCCGTTTTTTGCCATTTTGGCTACGGAACCCTAAAAAGATAAGAACGTTCAAAAACCCAAAAAAATGGCCAAATTTTCCTCTGTGTTCAAGCACCCAGAAAACAAAACTGGCTAGAATATATACAAAAAAAATAAAACATACGAACATAGCTCAAGCCTTGCTTTAATTCTTAATGAAAAAATTACTAAGTTTTGGAGAAGAAATCAGAGGACAACGAATCGATGATTATCAAAGTTTACAAGCCGTGTCTATGCAACGGCCTGTAAACTGGCCTGTAAACTGGCTGGATATAAGAGCTCATAATAGCCCACCTGTTCTTTTATTAGAACTTTTGTCGTGTTGTCTCTATCACGCTCTGCGGTGGGAGACTTGAGATTAGTGAGACTGCAATACATTTTACAAATACTTGTTTTCAATTTCTCTAGCCCTTGGTGTATCCTCTTAAGGTGACGCCATGTTAAAGTAAAAAACCGTGTTGGATGTGTTTGAGATTGCTTGTTTTCTATGCGAGGCTGGCCCGGCCTCTCATAGAAAACAAGCAATGGAACAGCAAAAAATTGAAAGGCCGTAGCGACAAAATGGATTTTGTCGCGTAATTTAAAAACCATAAATACATTTCATATAAGCTATGGACAAATTAAAGTGTATACTAGAACCAATTTATGTACAAATTTTGGAAGCTTATATCACTCTCCTCTATTGGCAAAATAGGAATCCCTTTTTTTACAGAGGTCTTTTTGATTGATTATTCTGTGTTATGAAAGTTGACCAATCGTGTTATGCTATGGGTAATTCAAAGACAAAGACATGATGAATACTGACAGTGAACTTTAATTTGTTAGCTTTAGTCATTGCTGAGAAAAATGGATATCGCTACAGCCAAATTATCAAGGCGTCACCTTAATACGAATTGTCAAAACAGGAACTCTAATATCAAGATTAAGTTTATGCAAAAGTAATTTACAAAGGAAAACATTATTACTATAATATGAAATCATAATATTAATATATCAGAATTAATAATAATAATTATTCATAATTTATTTGTGACATTATTGGACACAACAAACGATAGTTCTTTGTAATTCATTTCTGTTCACGTGCAACTGATACATGAGCATCAATGTTCAAAGTTTCCTAGACTCATTTAACATTAATCACAACACATTATTGCTATTATGTGTTATTTGTAACAATAGCGACTATTAACAATAGTCTGTATTCATCTCAACTATTTACAAACATCATTATTACGGCATTATAAATCCGTTCTGCCTTCACAATAGTTCGCTGTCATTATCGCATAATGCTATGATGAATGTAGGAATGTATAATTAATTTTAATCATGTTTCGGGTAGACTCCTGTGTGCTTTTTCTTGGTGAACACTTAGTGTCTGCTTTTATAGTATTTCAAAAAGAAAATTTAAAAAATTCGGGCTCGTTCACTTTGCTCACTTTGAAATGAAGATTTTGACATGAGCCCCTTTTATTATCTTTCAAACTCTTGAAACCAGGGACTATTGAACAGACCAACCAGATACCAATATTCCCAAGCTAACTATGATGGCGCCCCTTAGGGCGTCCCCGTCATCATAGTTAGCTGTGCCATGTGTACCTTAGCACACTTGGATAAGGAAAGCGTTGGAAACATGTTATTTCCAAGTTTGGTTAGGACAATGCAGGCTGATCACCTGATTGTCTAACAAGTAAGATGATCCATGCGTCGGAGGGCACGTAACAAGTCGGTCCTGCGCCTTATCTCTCGCCAGTTGTGGGTCTTTTGGGTTGGGTTATGAGAGTAAAAGGAATAGAGAGTGCTCTTGTGTACTGCGCACACACTTGGGCACTATAAAATTAGAAGTAATTGACCTGGTTTCAATGAAATCGACCACCGTCACCGAAACCGATGTGGGAGTTATTATTATATAAGAAAAGACTCTATTCATTTTTCTTACATTTCCTATACGTAGGCGTTAGGATAGAGAATGCTCTGTTCACTTCTCTGTCTGGAAATAAACACCCACCAACCAGTGTTATGATGACGTGACGTTAGCATTGAGGAATCAATTCCGGCCATCTCCAATTAGCGTAGAGTGGAGCTGGAGCATTACACGAGGTTCAAGTTGCCCCACATTCATAATAATTAGCGTCCACGACAGCAAAATGTTGGGTTATTTTATATGAAAACTGTGACGTTAAATGAAAGAAATAGTTGTGAGCACTGAGCTCTAACTCCAGTTCACAGATTCGCCTCTGAGTATTCTGTCTTAATATTCGTATTAATTCCTTATGGACCTGGATCCCAGAAGTATAAGACATAACTTTTTTTTTCTTTATTTATAGGTTTGTGTCGAAACCGACAATGCCAGCCTCATAAGTTACATCAAAATTACAAAATTCACAAATTCACACTTACTTTCTCATGGATGAAACCATAGGTTCTTAGTAGTGCCTCGTGTACTTAGAATACCTGCGAGTTTGTGGAGCTCTACGTGTGACACCTGGTCAGGTACCAGGTAAGAAAGTTGACTCAAAATTTGTCCAACTTTACTTATTAGATTTTGACATGAACCCTGTAAAATTATCACGTGCGGCCGCTAGACCGTCTATTTGTACAGTTCCTTTTGCCAATAAATATACTATTGCCGCACTCCGAATTAGTAAATAGTAATTGCTTAGCTTTTATTAAATGTAGATTATGACATAAATTTAAAAAATCTCTCAAGTCTTCATTAAATTAAAGTGCAAATAAATATTGAATTAGCTTTTTATTCTATTCTGTCTATGTTTCTTATACAAAGCAATCAGACCTCAATGTAATTTTCGGTTATGCAAAATGCATTTTCAGTTTTTATTGTTTATTTTTTGCATCATGATAATATCATCTTGTATTCCTTAAAATTAGTCCGAAATAATGGCATCTACGAAAAAAATTAGCTTACTACACATAATTCAATTGCCAAAATAAGTCATAATTGGCCACAAAAAGTGTGTATGAACTGTAGTACGCCATTTTTGACCAATTTGCCGCGGTGACACGGTAATTTTGCCACCGCAGTCCACATCCGTTCGCGAAAATCAAGGCTATCGAAATGACTGATTGACTATTGTTTCATTTTTAATATACAATCTTAATGCGAATTTATATTGAGTTGACCCATGATGGTGTAGAGCTGCCATTCTCAAAAAATATCGTCATAAGCCTTGTAAGTTGTAGGGCAGGGACAGCCCCATGAAAAAATAGTCCAAGAGCCCCATGAAAAATGCTGCAGATCCCCACGAAAAATATTGCAAGAGCCCTATAAAAAATAATGTAAGAGCGCCATGCAAAAATAGTGCAAGAGCCCCATGAAAAAAAGTGTCAGAGCACCATGCGAAAATAGTCCAAGAGCCCCATGAAAAAATTGTGCAAAATCTCAATGCATAAATAGTGCAAGAGCCGAAAGCTACTGTAGTGGGTAACCGGAAGCGCGCGGCCGGAAGTGAGGATTTTAGGGGCAATTTGTCAACAATTGCAGTGATTCGGCCCTTGCAAAGGTCAGCGCCTTGACATTATCATAGCGTCACGCGAAAGTGACGCTTATGGTAACGCAATAAAGTGCAATCCGTCGCAGCAGGAAGCGGATTTATAAATGTAATAGATTAGTTGAGTGCCTTGGTTGAAGAGTGCAATGTCTTGTTTTCAAACTGTTCCTAACACGCCCATATTTTGGAAAGGTCAGTCACGCTAAAACGAGACATGAAGTTGCGATGCATTAAAATGCGGTGCAATTAAAATGTTAATATAAAAAAAGAAAGAAAGAAAATATTATAATAATTTTATTTACATTTTACAGAACTAATCCATACTCCCATACTAATATTCTAAATGTGAAAGTGTGTCTGTCTGTCTCTCCGTCTGTCCGTCTATCTGTCTGTCGGACTGACTGTCTGTCTGTTACCTCTTGACGACTAAACCGCTAAACCGATTTTGCTGAAATTTGGTTTGGAGGTACTTTCGAGTCGGGACTCAAAAGGACATAGGATATTTTTCATCTCGGAAAAATGTAGGATTCCCGCGCGAAAAACCACTTTTTGGCGCAACGGCGTTATCTATGTTGTAGTTTGCAAATTTGCAATAATATTATTAGGGTTCCGTAGTCAACAAGGAACCCTTATAGTTTCGGTCTGTCCGTCCGTCTGTCCGTCTGTCCGTCTGTCCGTCTGTCCGTCTGTCCGTCTGTCCGTCTGTCCGTCTGTCCGTCTGTCCGTCTGTCCGTCTGTCCGTCTGTCCGTCTGTCCGTCTGTCCGTCTGTCCGTCTGTCCGTCTGTCCGTCTGTCCGTCTGTCCGTCTGTCCGTCTGTCCGTCTGTCCGTCTGTCCGTCTGTCCGTCTGTCCGTCTGTCCGTCTGTCCGTCTGTCCGTCTGTCCGTCTGTCCGTCTGTCCGTCTGTCCGTCTGTCCGTCTGTCCGTCTGTCCGTCTGTCCGTCTGTCCGTCTGTCCGTCTGTCCGTCTGTCCGTCTGTCCGTCTGTCCGTCCGTCCGTCCGTCCGTCCGCAGTTTTGCTCAGAGACCATAGGACCTACAAAGCTGTAATTGGCATAAATACACATATTAATAATGCCGACAAAATGGTACATAAAATATTTAAAAAATATATTTTTTTCAAGTACCTCCCCTACACATCAAGCGGGGTTGAATTTTTTTTTTCGCGCCCACCCCATCGTGTGGGGTGTCGTTGAATAGGTTTCTTAAAATTATTATGAGTATTCATAGATCATTTTCCGATTTAGGGATCCATTTGTGAAATATTAAGTTTTAAAGTGGAAAAAATCGTCCCCCCCCCCTTCTACCAGCTAAACGGTTGCTTCTGGAAATGTGAAAAAATTCACGAGAGTAGGAAATATGCTGAATTTAAAAGGAAAACTATCACGGCTAAGAAGACTTCATAAGTTATTGAGTAAATATAGTAGATCAACTAAAAAAATAATAATAATAATAATAATAATATTTATTCAGTATTTACATTATTGATGAGATACAAAATATTATTAGAGCTACTTAAGCTAAATAAGACTAAAATAATATACGATTGCCTGAACTAGGATACCCTGTGTTTCAGGCGAAAATTAGTGCTACAACAATAATTACAACGATACAAACTATAAATATGCCTTAAAGTGACGTATTACTTAGATATACAGTATACTAAAAATTAGATATACTAATTACTATGGTTATAATAGATTTAAATTCCCTATACTAATATTGATTTATAATTACACTATATTGTACAGTTTACTAAATCTTATTCTAATAATGTTAATTTATTGCAAAACCACTAAAAATTTTTCTGTTTCCTCATACGTCAAATTTTGAAGAAATTTTTTAAGGTTTCTTTTACAATTAATATAATTAACAGAATATATATTTAACAGGGCATTAATTCTTTTATAAAGAAGAGGACCTAAGAATATATAATACTTATTAGCAAAAGCATGTTTTGTATTTATTTCTAGTGGGCAAACGATATCTTTCCGCCTTTTGTTGATGGAATCCGGGTAGAAGGGTAGAGATGTGTGTTGCTTTAGTACTACGTTTAGTATGAAAAGCTGACGAACTGTTAGTACTTCAAATGACGCATAAAGCTGGTTAGTAGGGAAAAGAAATGGTCGAAAGTTACATATTTTGATTATTGCCCTTTGTGCTCTTTCAACGGTTAGTAACAGCGTTTTGCCTACTCCTCCCCAGGATGTAATACAATAAGTTAGAATCGATTGACATAAAGCAAAATAAACCTGCTTGATTAAATGTTGGTCTATTACATTACGAAGTTTCTTGAAAATAAACATCAACTTACGTATTTTTTCACATAGTTTATCTACATGAGGCCTAAAAGACAGATTTTCGTCTACTATTATACCTAGATACTTTATATTGTTGATCCCATCAATACTAGGACATGTGCATGCCATGTTAGAGAATGTTGTGCAAAGATGTGCATATAGTGGTAGGTTAGTAACTGCTGAGGTGGATTTACGCATCGAAAACTTTATGTATTTAGTTTTTTCAGCATTTAATGTTAATAAATGTGTCAATAGCCAATTATTTACAATATTAAAACCTTGCTGTGCATACTCGAAAACTTCGCGATATTTGTTAGCAGAAAAAACAAGTGCTGTGTCATCGGCGTATGAAATGATTTTGCCATGGTCTAATTTAAGTTGGCACATATCATTTATGTATATTAAAAATAGTGTTGGCCCTAAAATACTTCCTTGTGGAACACCATATTTTGTATTATTTTGAAATGAGCTATATACACTGTCAAACTTGACGCATTGAGTGCGGTTCTCTAGGTAGCTTTTAAATAATTTTAATTGGGTGCCCCTTATTCCTAAGGATTCGAGTTTGTGTAATAGGATTTCTGTAGATACTGTATCAAAAGCTTTTGCAAGGTCAAGAAAGATTCCAATTACGTGATTACCTTTATCGACTTCTCGGGCTATATGATTTGTCAAATTATGTACGGCGTCAGCTGTTGAAAGTTTCGATCTAAATCCAAATTGGTTATTTGATAATGCTGATATATGTTCTAAGTAATTGACCAGCCTGTTGTTAATGATTTTTTCTAATACCTTTGACAATGATGGTAAGATTGAGATAGGGCGGTAATTTGAGACTTCCTGTTTGTCACCGGATTTAAAAATCGGTACGACTACTGCCTTTTTTAAACATTTAGGAAAATGACCTTGAGATAAGCATTTTTGAAAAATATGGGTTAAATGTGGAACCAGAATATGTCTAAATTTTTTCAAAATTGTACACGAGATATTATCCCATCCAACTGCGCAGTCGTCCCGTAGGCTTTTAATAATTCTATCTACCTCGGATTCATCGGTGTCTATTAATGAAAAAGATATTGCGTTAGATCTGTTAGTTAAAGCGGTATATGGTCGCCCGTGCAGTTGACTTTGTGATTTATGTGCTAAATGCGCCCCAATATTTACAAAATAATTATTTACAAAGTTTAAAGATGATAATTCTGTAGGTTGATTTTTTAGCAAAACTGAGGATGATTCTTGATGCTTTTTAGTGTATGTTATGTCCTTGATATGTTTCCAAATTTTTTTGCTGTTATTTCTAGCGCGTTCCAAAATGTTTTTATCGTAATTATTTTTCACTCGTCTGAGCAAGTCATTGCAAAAGTTACGATACCTTTTGTATGTTGTTTGCAATATGGCATTGTGTGGACTTTGCCTAGATTTCATATGTAATTTATCCCTATGTCTTATGCAGCGCAGAAGACCGGGAGTAATCCAAGGCTTGAGATTAGTTTTTTTACTGCTAGTGCGATAAAGCCTTGTATTTTTATGGATTGCATTTTGAAGATTTTGTATTACGTACGACATACAAAAATCAGTGTCATCATTATTATAAATCGGTTCAAAGTCAATTTTGCATAAATCTTCCTCGAGTTTGTTTATGTTTAACTTAGACATTAATTGGCAATTTTGTTTGTGCCTACGCATGCGACAATTTAATGTTAGTAGAACAGCGTTATGATCTGTTATTGTTGAATTTAGAATTAGTGTTAGGGGTTGATAATTTGATTTAAGCATTACGTGATCTAAGCAGGATCCACTTCGATGAGTGGGGAGCGTATGAGCAGGGAGTAGGCCGTGATAAGCACATAAGTTAAGGTAGTCCTGAGCATTGCTGTCATTGCTTCCTGGCAGAATGTTAATATTAATATCTCCAATTAAGATTATATTCTTAAAATGTGATAGGTTTGTGAGGTTATCATTTAATTTATTAATAAAATGGGATATATCTCTAAAAGAGGGTGACCTATAGGTCCCTAGAACTGCATATTCAGTTCCTATTTTCAGTAATAGTGTACTGCAGTCCTGGTAGGCTAACTCCTCTACGGTAGCATTAAGCTGTTTATTAACATACATTACAACTCCATCATTTTGATTGTAATTATTTTGAGTCATATACATATTGTAACCTGCCAACATTGGTATATTATATTGCTTAGCTAGCCAACATTCTGTAAGAACAACTACATCATAATGTATGTCTAGTCTGTGGAGAAAAAGATTAAATTCATCGAAATTCTTGTAGATACTGCGAATATTTTGTGTTAAAATATTAAGTGAATTTGTCATGTCGGAAAGATAACGTTTGCAATTTTCTACTTCGCATATTTTTGATTCAGAAACATACATAGCATCTATTTGTTGTATAATATTATTCATTATTTTAAAATTTTAAAAATAAACTAAACACTAATAGTAAATTGATAGGAAAAAACTAAGAGTTAATAAATTAAAGGATAACTTGTAAGGTCGATGGAAAACCTGTGATGTGGCGCTCTTAGGCGCCTTCATAGTCCACCGAGTTTATGTACCTTTTTTCGGCTATTGTTTTGGCGGGGCATTCGGCAGAACCTGTAGCATGATTGCTAGGTTTCTTAAAGTGCATACATGTTGCGCACTTTCCATCTAGTTCTTTATTGGGGCAGTCTTTTGTGGTGTGCCCTTGCTCGCCACAGTGGCTGCACGTGCAGTTGGTTTCCCGGCAGGTCTTCGCAGCATGGCCATACTGCTGGCACTTGAAGCATCTAGTTACCATCGTAAAATCCTTTACAGGGCAAGACGACCAGTTCACAAAAATACGGCCATTGGAGATGAGGACTCTGCGAATAGCTGCTGGTACTTCGAAGATAAAGTTGCAGGTTTCTGCGTCTTTTTTGCCAGATTTGTGGCTTAATTTGCTGGATGTCAGAAAAGATTGCATGTCCATGTCCTTCAATTTTTCGGCAAGATTTTGGTTATATATGCACGTCAGTACTTCTCTTTCCGTCATAGACGAGGGAACTCCGATGACCACGATTCGGGGCTTGCGCTTGCGTGGCTCATCAATAGTCAGGCCTGCATCACTGATGTATGGAGATTGCTTAATTTTTTCTATGTCCTCCTTGGATTCAGTGCTTATTACAACACCACCGTTCCTGGTCTTTCGGAGGGCACGCACGTGGAGTTTAAGTTCTTCTGGCCGAATAATTTGCTGCACAAGGCATTTCGTGTCGTCGCTAGTTTTTTGTTTGTCGGTAGGGTATATGGCTACAGAGCTTAAGTTAGAGGGCTGGATATAATTCTTTCCTCTTTTAACCATATCCGCAAAAGAAAGTCCTGTGGTTGCTTTAGGCGATTCTTTCAGGATACTTTTAACGTCGGCCTTTATGTCCTGCAGGTCTCGCTCCAGATTTTGCTGGTCCTGAAGAACTCTGTTAGTTAGTTGGGCTTGGATAGCCTTCTGCTTGACTGATTGATAGAGTACAGCCATCTGTGCAGCGCCGTGATTTACTTTTCGGCACAAAGAGTTTACACGAAGCTTTTGGTCCGAATTTAATTTACCTTCGGAGGCAATAATGCAGATGTCATTTAGGGCTAGTGCTATGCTGTCCAACCATTGCTGAACATCTGGAGTGCTGATTATGTCGGTCGTCTCCATCCCTGCACTGCGAGGTGGAACTGAAGGTCCGGGTGTCGGTGGTGGAGTTCTTGCCGTTCTTCTGCTACGATCAAAGGGACTCTCCGCCATTTTATTTAGGTTTTACTTGTTCACTATTTAATCTACTCAGACATTATTTCAAAAAATGTATGTCACAAACACTATCGAGGTCACTTATCAGCACATTATAGTTTGTATATTTTTGTAAATTGTTTTAATTAAAATCTCGACACGTCCGTTCTCAATCGATAACTCGGTATAAATGTATTCGGCGAAGTATAAAGGAACTTTTCGTTCAAATTCCTTTGAAAGTAACTGAGATGATGTTGTTAGTAATGTAAAACATGTTATAAATGTACATTCATTAACGATACAAAAATTTTCAAATACTAGCGGTACTAGTTACTACGGAACCCTATATTGCGCGTGGCCCGACACGCACTTGGTTATCATGGACGCAAAAAAATCTACAACTTTATGAATTACTAGCTGTCCCGGCAAACGTTGTTTTGCCATTTAAAGTATATTTTATCATCAGTTGATACATGTTTTACCCCCTCTTTTGTCTCCTAAGAGGGTGTGGGGGGGGGAAGGTCATACACCAGATGTTAAGTTGAAAAACACAGTTAATACCTAATATGAAGTAAGTCCACTAAAGAAAAAAGTTGTATACAAAATCGACCCCTCTTTGGTCCCCATAGAGGGTTGAGAGGGGAGGGGGGGAGGATTTTTATACACCAGATGTTGAGGTGGAAGAAGACAAATATAATATATCTGTGAAAACCGTATGCAAATCGGATCAGTAGTTTTCGTGTTAAAGAAAAAAGTTTGATACAAAATATGACCCCCTCTTTTGTCCCCTTAGAGGGGTGGGGGGAAAAAATTTTATACACCAGATGTTAAGTTGGAAGAAGATAAATATATCTGCGAAAACCACATTCAAATCGGATCAGTAATTTTCGTGTGATGCTGGAACAAACATACAGACAGACAGAAAGAGTGACAGACAGACAGACAGACAGACAAAAAACTAACCACATTTTTGGCATCTATAGCGATGTAGTGACAAAGGTGTAATTTCGGGTGTCATTTCATATCTTTTATGTACAGAATTTTCATTTCTACAACAGAATATTGTCTTCCTCCGGCACGCGCTTTGGTGACGCCCACTATCGTAATATTTTAATTTCGCCATAATTTCAAAACCAAAAGTCCAATTTTAATCATTCAAAGGCCAAATATTATCTACATAAACTGTACTTAGTGATAAAATAATTTATTTTGATAAGGATTAATAGCGTGAGTAAAATATATCCATTTAAATGTCGTCCAAAAAAAATTCAGGATTTTTAAATAAATAAATGGTTATTGTGGCTCACTCGACATAGATAGGTATAGTGTGTCGCGGACTTTTTTGTAGATATTTATAAGATCTACAATTACTTAGAACATTTTATGGTTCTATCTTTTATAGTTTAGGCAGCGTACGCAAAATAAGTAACTTTTCTAGATGATTTTTTACACCTTGCGTCCGAAAAACTTAAATATCTTACGGAACCCTACTTTTTTCCAAAATAAAATGTAGCCTATGTTCAGCAGAAATAATGTAAGATTCCAATAGCAAAAGAATTTTTCAAATCGGTCCAGTATTTTCGGAGCCTATTCGACTCAAACAAACAAACAAACAAACAAACAAACAAACAAACAAAAAATCAAATCTTTCCTCTTTATAATAGTAGTGTAGATAGTGTAGATATGGCAACCACATCAATAACCTAAAAATACAAAAGCGACAAACAAAGCAAAGTTTCGCAATATCCAATCTAGACTGAAGAAATTTCCAGACTAAAGTTCAAGGCGACTCTTTGTTCCTTAGCGCCCGCGGGGACCGCTCAGAGAGATATGGAACGCTCCCCACGGACAAAACATCCTTTATGTTATATACCTAAATACCTATACGTAAGCTGTTAAATAATTATATCACAGTATATATTAAATGCCATAAGGCGAACAAATTATGAAGGTCTGCGAGATGGAAGGTCCCCCTGATTCATAGGCATCCCGCATCTGCCTATTAATCTGAGGGACAAGGTAGTTCCCCCGCCAAGACGAGCCAAGCGCAAGGGTACCTTTATCTACATACGTACAAACATAATATTAACTGACTAGCTGTCCCGGCAAACGTTGTTTTGCCATATAAAGTATTTCTACTTCATCAGTTGATCCAAAATCTTCCCCCCTATTTTGTCCCCTAAGAGGGGGGGAGGGGTTTATACACCAAATGTTGAGTTGGAAAACACAGTAAAAAAGTCCATTAAAGAAAAAAGTTTGATACAAAATCTTACCCCCTCTTTGGTCCCCTTAGAGGGGTGGGGGGTAAAATTTTATATACCAGATGTTGAGTATAAAGAAGACAAATATATCTGCGAAAACCTTTTGCAAATAGGATCAGTAGTTTTTGTATTAAAGAAAAAAGTTTGAAAAAATCTGACCCCCCTCTTTTGTCCCCTTAGAGGGTGGGGGGAAAAAATATTATACACCAGATGTTAAGTTGGAAGAAGACCAATATGTCTGCGAAAACCGCATTCAAATCGGATTAGTAGTTTTCGTGTGATGCTAGAACAAACATACAGACAGACAGACAAACAGACAGATAAAAAGCTAACCACATTTTTGGCTTCTATAGCGATGTAGTAACACCCCCTGCTTATTATTTTTTGAATATCTTTAATGTACAGAATTTTCATTTCTACAGTTTTATTATATATGTATAGATAAGTAAAATTCGTTGAAGTTAGGGTCGGTAGAGTTTGGCCGTGTAGATTCAGAAGCTTGGCTCTACATGAGATCTGTTATCTTTTTCACAGGGCAAACCGTATGTATTCGTCTAGGCAATATTTTACATTAAATATTTTTGGTGGGATCAATTTCAGTTCTTGAAATGAAAGTCGCTTTTCACATAGACAAAGTTACCTGAAATGTATGACGTGGCGTAGTGCACTTTCTTAGGGAAGCGAAGGGTGAAAAATGCTAAACTCGTGTGATGCGTGATCTGATCAAAAATGTAGCGGTCCAGTCGTAGAAAAGGAAGTAATATACAGCTTGGCAAAAAAGAGTCTGGATTAAATGAGGGCGCTTTTCTTATATTGTAGGCAACCCTACGCTACGCTTTTGGCTTTTGACACCTAATGTACTGGTGTTGATTGGGTGTTGACTCAGGTGTTGACAATTACTGTAAGGTTGCCATAAATAAAAAATGTTAGTTCCAGCTGTCACCACGTCAGACTCTTTTTTGCCAAGCAATGAGACTTCCATTTTTGTACTTTTTCTTTCGACGATCGCGGTCGCTTGCGACAAAGATAGGAAAGTCAAGTGACTAGGGTTACACGGTCTCATCCAGACTGAGGAAAGAATGATCATGTAACCGTGTGATTGGCGGATTGATCATGTTTTTATTATGTACTTTCTGGCTATCATTCTGACGTCAGTCTCAGACTTACGGACTGAACTGATGTAAGACTGACCGTGTAACCCTAGTCTTATGAAGTATAATAATATTAGTATCGATAATGCATATTGACTAAACGCCTTGTTTCGAAATCGCCTTACAAGTGTGAAGTATATAGTCGCTGCTACTTTCACAGTGGGCTCTCTACGAGGAACACGTACACACCCTGAAGTATTATCACTTAGGTTTGTTACACCCTGTATAGTATAAGTGATAGCTTCTCCAAAGCTTTCATCGCTTATACCTGACAGAAACAAGTCCGGATGCTCTTTTCACTTCGTATCGATCGATCATTCCATGAATGATATTTCTAGTCGAACATTGCACAAGTGAATTTTTGACAGCTTTTGATATACGAGCTATTGCAATTCCAACTGCATGGAAACAAAAACATCAATATTGCTTTCTCGCAAAATAAAACTATTGTTAAAATGTCATACCAAAATATTTGTTTTACATTCGTTTAATGCAGTTCGTACACTAGAAGACGCCCGCAACTCCGTTGCGTCAAAACTCGTTTATCGCGCGGACACCGTACATTTTCCCGGGACAAAAAGTATCATATGTCCTTTCCCGGGACTCAAAGTATATCCATGCCAAATTTCAGCAAAATCGGTTCAGCGGTTTGGTCGTGAAGAGGTTTATAACAGACAAACAGACACACTTTCGCATTTATAATATTAGTATGGATACAAATATTATAGATGCGCATGTAATATGTCTACATATACCTACCTGTTTGTCTGGTCATGTCCAAAAAAGTTGCTGTCTGTTGAAACTTAATACAGGGTGTAACAAAACTAAGCCACTTTAGGACGTGTATGTGACACGTATACAGAGTAACAAAAACAAGTGATAATACTTTAGGGTGTGTACTTTTCCTTGTAGAGAGTTCACTGTAAAAGCAGCAGCGCTGAAAGATCAAATTTTTTTTTCACTTTTGTATAGGGAAACTCGTGAGTCGTGACGCTCCTCGGGCCCTTGCCTATACAAAAGTGAAAAAAATCGTCTTTCAGCGCTGCTATTTTCACAGTGAACTCTCTACAAAGAATACGTACACACCCTAAAGTATTATCACTTATTTTTGTTACACACTGTATAAAGTTCACTGTTAAAGTAGCAGTGTTATTTCTGACTTCTACGTTATATGAGAAATTTCCAACGAGATGAATTTGTCCACACAATCTTCTTTTCAGCGTTTCTACCAATAGTTTTTAGTGTGTCACAGTGACCTCTATATTATAATTTATAATGGACACTTTTAATAGAGCCTTACATGGCCTTACGGTCTTACTACAAAAGATCTAAACATCTGTTGTGTTGACTGTTCAACAGTAATTGTTTTATTGATTTTTTTTTCTAATCAACTGTTCAACAGGTGCTTAAATCTTTTGTAGTAAGACCGTGTATATTCGGGTATGTAGTGTAATTCTAGTCAGAGTGAACTTTCAACTCGTCCGGCCCGGCCTTAAGTCGTATTATACTATACTTGTTACCTGTCTGGCTGAAGTTAAGTGGGTTAAGCCCGATAGCAGATTGAACTGATATTCGTTTGTGTCCGGCGGCGCCTTATCGCTAAGTTCAGCGTGACGGGGCAATAGGGTTGTCAACTTGTCACGAACGTTTCATTTCATATTTAACTAGGTATTTACGTAGTATTTACGACAAGGCTTTATATGAATGTGTCAATGATGTCAAAAGGCGCTGCTGGTAAAGGAGAACTGTCAAACATATTTAAAAAATGACGTTTTTGTATGATAGAAGCGTTTAGTTCCTTTTCTCGCCACGTTCATGTAGAGCCTTGTCGAACTAGGTATAGCTTTTGCCCGCGACTAAACAAAGATGGCTAATTTCCACGATTTTATCCTCATTTTCCACTAATTCTTCACTCCAGGTCGCCGCGTGTTGCTGTATAGGCTAAAGACTACCTCGATATGCACTATCCAACATGACTTTTCAGTTCTGGAGTTTATTTACTAGCGCTTTTATTTTCCTAATGACAATATTTTAATTAACGCAATAGAAGAATAATTATTATTAGATATCTGACATAGTATGTATTTTTGACATGTAGTATTATATTGACATATTATTAGTATTTTGAGTTTTGACATATTATTAGCATTATATTATTGACATATAAATGTTGTTATACAATTATTGTTATTGAAGATGCTTCCAATTTTAAACCATTTGAGATGTGACATCCTGGTGTGCTAAAAAAAAGAGAGTAATAAGTATAACATGCAAATCAAACTACAATAATAATTATTACAGATGATTATTATTATATTATTATTTATGGGTTACCTATATTGTCTGCACCACATGTAAAGTCACTCAAAAGGTTTTCTTTTGATGAGCATAACATGACTTTCCTATGGTCTGGGTGCTAAAAATACAGTAAAACACCATTTAAGATGAGAAATACCTAGGACCATAAAATATATTATAAGTAACTAAAAACAATTTATTACAAATGGCACCATAATCACACACACCTCGAAGTCGAGCGATCAGTGAACCTGTACGGGATGGAATAGCTCAATAATTGTAATTGTAATAATTATTGTCGTTTTTTATGTCCAAATCGTTTGTCTTGTTTTAAATAATATGATTTATGTTGGCTTGTTTACGATCAAGTATCAACATTCAACACTCAACGACGCCACCGCTGACATTACGTATTTTTTTTTCCTTCTTCTTCTACTCCTCTGTCTTGTTGTCAGTTGCTGGTTTTTTTTTTTTCTTTTTAAATTTTACTTTGACATGAATTATTAGTATGCTTTTATTTATTAATTTACAATTGTTATGATTTATGAATTTTAATTAAGAATTGACATGTTTCACAATTACTTATTGATATTTGACTGTAAATTGTAAATTAAACCAATAATGTAATCCAGTAATTCGAATTAGCCATGAAATATGTAAATTATAGATATTATTTAAGATGACTGACCAATGTATCATAAATTTAACATTTGCACGTCGAGAAAATCGACAAAATATGTGAGACACTGTTTGATTAGCAACACCTTTTTGTACCATATTTATGCAAATAAAGAATATTATTATTATTATTATTATTATAGAATTAGATTCCTGCCAGTCCCTATCTAAAGACTAAAAGCTATTTTTTATACCCAAAATAACGCATAAGTATATAGTAAAATATAATTTGCCAGGTCAACTTGTATTATTATGAGTAAAAAAATATTTTCTAAGACTCTGTGCTGCCTTTCTGTTCGTTTTCTCGATCTTTTAAAAATAAAATATTTTAAATTTTGAAAACAGCAGTAAACATTTTAAGATATTATGAATCATGATGTATATATAGTGAAGAAAGTGATAGACCTAAATACGTAGGTCTAACTAGTACCTAAGGTTTAAAATGTTTTATTATCACTACATAATCAAAAATGTTAAGCCTTTCCTTTTGCAGCAATAGCTATATGCATTCCTTTGTGTTGAACCAGCCTGGCCGAGCTTTGTTATGAAACAATTAGTGTTCAAAGGATTTGTGTGTGGGGAAAATGTAGGCTGTGCATATATTTTAGAATTAAGTTAGACAGGCGTTCTCAAACAGTGGACTTCTATAGCGTCAAGGTATAATAACAAGGCTAACACTTTTTTTCCATACAAACGTATTCCCCAATTTCCTCCCTGGATAATGCGTTTAGACAAATGATTTTTTGATAAAATATTGGGATCTGTGAAAGCTATACATCTACGTTCGATATTTTTTTAATTTACTAATAGTTAAAAAAATATGACCCTTCAAAAATCGCAAAAAATGAATGTTCCGTACCCCGCCAATCAACCGACCATAAAACAAGTTTGAAAGATCTTTAAGATAAAATAAAAACGTAGAGGCATAGACTCATCCTTTCTGAAGATATTTAAAAGGAAAATTATTAGATAGGCTCTATTTTGAAGGAGGAACCAGAGGAATACGTTACCTCGATTTACTGTATCTGTCTCTATTACAATACACGTGCCAGCGCAGGGTGAAGTGTGATGGCAATTATAGTTTCTTCGTTCAAATTTTGCCGTACCCGCGTTCCCCCTTAAAACTTTATTGATCAACCATACTGATAAAATACAGTGGTTATGTAGTTAATATTATTCTTGCTTACCCTCAATCTTGAAAATAGTTCATGTCAATGATCATTGATCACTTATTTCTTCATGCATGATGCATGTGCATATGCCTGATGCATGTTACAAGGCTAAAGCGGTGTTTCGGCAAATAGCGTGCACTATGATTACGGCTCTTCGTTGAAAGTTATTTGGTTAGTGCTGACGTAATCGGCAATCGAAAACATGACTTAAATTATGTCTACTTTAAACGAAAGTGTAACAAATTCACTCCTGTATAAAATCCTCAGAAACGCGATCGTCTCGATACGGGATGACAGTTTGACAGATCAAGGAAAGCTTTACACCTTTCTGCATTTTGAATCAAGTAAAGTTTTACGATTGATTTTTTCGGGGCCAATAAAAAACTAGGAACCCTAGAACGAATATGCGTTCGTAACGTTTTATTAACCGACTTCAAAAAAGGAGGTTATCAATTCGACGCGTATGTATGTAATATTTCCAGAACTGCCCAGTTTTTGCATAAGTTAATCTATAACAGCTTCTGAACAAATGTGCCAAATTTCAAAAGTGTATGTATGTATGTATGTATGTATGTATGTATGTATGTATGTTTTTATGTTTGTTCACGCATATCTCCGGAACTACAAGTCCGATTTAAGTGATTCTTTTTTTATTGTACCAGGTATTGTTCAGCTTAGGGAATAGTGCAAGTTTCATCAAAATCGGTTCAGTAGTTTTGGAGATAGGAAGTTTTAATTCTCAATTATGTACAATTTTGAAGTCGGTTTTATCTTTTTAAAATACAGTTATAAAGTTCTAAAATTGTGACAGCGCCGTATGGCGCGCTCAGCGTGGTGGTGGCCACCATAGGATTAACTGCGTTACTTTCTGCTGTGGACTACAAAAACTTACGGGTTGCCAAATAAAAATATCACTTTACCCCTACAATCTCTCTCTGTTTCTATTATTTTACTTTTCTAATGTAGCAATTGCCTTTTATACCTCTATAAGACCGAATTGTTGATGATGTTTGACACTTTTGAGATGAAGTTACTAATAAACATATTTTTCTAGTATGTACCTAAATAACCTAAGCTCAGGAATATAACGCTACGGAATAGCCGCAGCTAATGAACCGCAGGTGAAGGTTAATGACTAGTATAACTGATTGTGACGCGGATAGCGAAAATGTCACGTAAGTCGTAACATTACTGCGGGAAAGCCTTTACACTCCTACAAGGAGGTTTTTCTGCGTGGCCGAAATTAACTAAGGCCCTGATTACACCTACCCAGTAAAGGGGCGAGACAGTACCGAGACAGTGCTCTCGGCTGGCAGGTGTAATCAGGCCCTAAGGTTTAAATCAGAAGTCTAGTGATGAGCAAAATTGTCTTGCTTATTTGCAAGACGAAGGCCAAGACCCAAGACGGCAAGACTAATACCAATGTTGCTCATGATATTGCAAAAAAAGCAAGACAAAGACTAAGACCAATTTTGCTCATCACTACAGAAATCACATTTCAACACTCGTCTCCGAGAGCGATACGTAAATTGTGTACAAAACATTATTGTCTTTAGAGATCCGACATTTTTGTCGGATGTCACTTCTGCAAGAGTTCCGCCACCAAAAAAGTTTGAAACCGAATAATAATATATTTTACTCCATCAAAAAATTTCATCAGAGAAAGAAGTTGGTAAATTATTTTTAAGTTGAAGCGTTTTCAGTTGTTTTCACTAAATCGTCAAAGCAAAGGCATTGCGGTAAAACTTCTGTCTTCAAAATTCAAATGAACCTGTCTTGTTCGCTCAAAGTACGTAAATACTTGACATTCGTCATTAACCAAAAAAATACGTTTCAACTAATTACTTTGGCATAAGACCTTTTTATAAAATTAGGGGGCCAACAAGCAAACGGGTCACCTAATAGGAAGCAACTACCATGGACATTCCCAACATTTCCTGGAACTCAAAGTGTCTCTAAATTACATCAAAATCAGTTAGCCTAGGAGTAACAATCACAACTTCTCATTTATATTATTATCGATTAGACATTCCGCCCGGGCTCGCCCGCATAAATAAGGAATTTCATAGACATATTTTCCCCGTTTTTTTTCACATTTTCCTCTGATTCTTCGCTCCTATTAGTCTTAGCGTGATAATATGTATAGCCTAGTCTTCCTCGATAAATTAGCTATCTAACACTGAAATTTCTTTAGTCTTCGAATCTACTGGTATGAGGTGTGACAAAAATCAACGAGTAAGTAATATTCTGGGAGCGTCCAAGACCTAGTGTTCTAGGTAAACTGTGTCATTATCTAATTCTAGACCGCTGGGAGTGTTGTGGGCGGTGGTTGACGAGTTCAAGTGCAATACATGAAGATTAATAGTATGGGGACATACCTATTTCAAGGCTGTTAGAAAACCAGGATTGCGATCAAAAATAATGCACAATTAATGTAGATCATGGGCAATTGTAGATGAATATTCCTTTACAAATAATGTACCGGTCTACGGTCTAGCCATGGCCCATGGAGGGACCGTATAGTAACGTGGTTGAAATGGGCTAGAAAAAATATGGTGTTACTTACACAATTTCTAATCCATTTCAACTTGAAAGCTACGATCACACTGATAGAAGAACCAAATCTATAATTTTATTAATTATTTGGCGTAAAATCACGCGACCGTCGATAGACGTCTTCTGCTTTTACCGCGCAGCGAAAATGTGTGCCCTCTCTGCTGCTTCGTTTCCAGTTCTGCAACGACCGTATACATGATTATGATTGAAGATTGTGCAAAATAATGTAGATCGTTTAATTATTTAAAAACTTTCAATTTTAACCCTAAAACTGCCCAAAAGTAAACTATTCATGTCAAGTAATTAAAAAGTAATCTAGAAAGTTCCGAAAGGGTCAGAGGAAATTTCGAATAGAATAAGCTTTTTAACACCAAGTTAAAGAGCTTATTGTTGAGGCATAATATAATATTTAAGGTCTCTGTGAACCTTACATAAATATCCTTTTTGCCTCTATTAAAATTTAGAGACCAAAACAGAATTTAACTTTTAAGCCTGGAGTCTGACTTACAATGACAATTATTCCAATAGGGAATAATATGTATTATGCAAAGGTAGGAGCAGAGGACGCTAGTCTATTTACTACTAGCGCATACAGTAAATAAGACGCCTCCGTGGCCTAGTGGTATAGAGAGCGGGTCGTGGGTTCGATTCCCGCTTTAGAAACCTGTTATTTCCAAGCTTGGTTAGGACAATGCAGGCTGATCACCTGATTGTCTGACAAGTAAGATGATCCATGCGTCGGATGGGCATGTAAAAAGTCGGTCCTGCGCCTGATCTCTCGCCAGTCGTGTCGGTCTGCCGTCCCACTGGGTTATGAGAGTAAAGGAATAGAGAGTGCTCTTGTGTACTGCGCACACACTTGGGCACTATAAAATTACTCCTGCGTAGCTGGCCTGGTTTCAATGAAACCGGCCACCGTCACCGAAAACGGTGTGGGAGCCATTATTATACAGTAAATAATATCCAACCAAAATCCGACATGTTGCCAGTGGTCTCGAACCTACCGATTTTTCGGTATTTCTACCGATATGGGCTCTGTTCTACCGAAATACCGAAACGTAACGATTTTTCAACGATTTCTTGGTATACATAGAAATTGTATGGAATGAAGTAAGTTCACTAAAAAAGGGTGGCGATGAAACTCAAATGTCCTTTGTTGTCTAATTTCATCTTATTTTATCACTTCCCCATTCATCCGCTAACGTTGAACACATAATATAAAATACATAATATTATAATAAAAAACAGCGAAATCCGCCTACACACCCCGCTAAACTCCAATCGTGATACATAAAATGATATTCTATGAATCGTGCTCCCGAGAATTATGTTTTGCGCTGCTGCTAATAGTGAACAATATATCGCGTAAAAACGGTTCCCGTATAGCACGAAAAACTATTATCTATTCTGTGACAAAACTCTTAAAGTAAGGTCGTAAGCGGTAAGTCCCAAAAATTCGAAGATGACCGCGGCTATGGCCAAAGAATATTGGTATAATAAATAGTAAATATAGTTATACTCAAGTATATAAGATTGTTATAAATTAGTCTACTAAAAGTTTTTTTAGTATAATATTAACGAATTTAATTGAGTATTGTATTTTTTTGGTTTGGTTTTTAATACCGATTTTGGGTACAAATATACCGATTTTTGCTGGCAATTCTATCAATCTCGCACTATGACTTTCGAGACCACTGCATGTTGCATTATGCATACGTCAGAATATTGACAGAACGTTTTTAAACGTCGAACAAACCTTTTGTTTTCTGTCTGCGCTGGTGCTGCCTCTAGCGTGAAAAATTTGCAGTCATATTGGACAACTACAGCCTATATAAATAATAGTGCTATAAAATTCCGAATCCGAGAGGAACGGAAATTATGAATCACCGCGACACTATATTGACCCCGTAGAGTAATTTCGGAACTATTAAAATTTCAAATTAAACAAAAAAAATATTTGAATAATAAAACGCGTCGCAAAATAAAAAGCATCGTAACTTAAAATGGTTCATTTTTTGCTGCTTTCAGAACGTAAAATGTTTTAATAACAAAACTGACCATCAAACTGGGCATTCGGAATTACGCTTTTAATGCGGAATTTACAGCGGCTGTAAAGTTTACTGTTTAATTAACCATACAGCGGCCATCGCGATTCCATTATGCGACGTGACTTCATAACTGGAATCCAATTAATCCAATCCATTATTCCAGTTACATTGGAATGCAAAATCACCTTTTTGAATGATTGATATCATTAGGTGCATCTTTGTAATTTTTTATCGTTTATCGGAGCCCGGAGGCCCAATCCCCTACCCTTTTCCCTTCCCTACCCTTCCTTCCTTCCCATATTGCCTTCCCTACCCTCCCCTATTCCCTTCCCTACCCTCTCCTACCCTATCCTACCCTATTACCCTATTCCCCCGTAAGAGGCCGGCAACGCACCTGCAGATCTTCTGATGTTGCGAGTGTCCATGGGCGACGGAAGTTGCTTTTGCTCGTTTGCCCCCTTTTTTCATAAAAAGAAAAAATATTATTTGCTTAGTTATTGCTTTAGTCGCCCCCTTAATTATAGTTTCAACGACTATGAATGTGATTAATAATATATTATACTCAACTGAGATACTCAAGTACATCTTAAAAGAAAAGGAAACAAAATGTCAACCTTTCTTAACCTGCGTCTGAGACACAACAGATAGGGCCGCGATCTCCCAAATAGATATACTTACATGACATATAATAAATCTTCTAAGCTCTAGCCTTATTTACTTTACGTCAGATAAATTACCCACGAAGAAAAGTTTCAGGTCCGCAGTGCGTACTTGTGACATATTGTGCGAGGTACCCGGATTCACCTAAGGGCCGGGACACATAAACGCGATACGACGTCATGTCGAACTACGATGCAACGTCACGTCGTGGGAATCTACGACGAGCATCGTAAAAAAGTACGTCGCGAGATCGGAACGTGCCACGATACACGGCACGACGTCACGTCGTAAAAACTCACGACTCGTCATCTTTGAATTTTGAATAACAACAGTGACATCGCATCGTGAGCTTCTACGACGCGACGTCGTGTCGTGTGTCGTGGCACGTTACGATATACGCGATACGACAGGACGTCGTATTGCGTTTATGTGTCCCGGCCGTAAATTGGTTATTGTTTTAAGGCCGAGTATAAGCGACGAAGCGATTTCATGTATTTCTGACTTCTGTTTACTAGAACTTTACATTGAAGTAATTTTTGTTTGTTAATTCTTTAAATCTATAGGTACTTAATATTATTGTTGATGCGAAAGTGTGTCCATCTGTCTGTTACCCCTTCACGCTTAAACCCCTGAACCGATTTTGATGAAATTTGGTAAGGAGATACTTTGAGTCCCGGGAAAACACATAGGATACTTTTTAACCCGAAAAAATGAGTTACAGTCATCAAGAAATCATCCATACCATAGAGTAATTAAATTGTATGATTGGTCCATGTCCATACTAATATTATAAATGCGAAAGTGTGTCTGTCTGTCTGTTACCTCTTCACGCGAAAACCGCTGAACCGATTTTCCCGGGTATGGAGATACTTTGAGTCCTGGGAAAGGACATAGGATACTTTTTATCCCGGAAAATGTACGGTTCCCGCGCGATAAACGAGTTTTGGCGCAATGGAATTTTTAAAAAAATACAAAATATTAACTTAAATTTAATTTAATTTTAACTTTAATAATAACTTTCATTTCTCCCAAAAAATTACATAATATGCAGTTTATGGGAGACATGGAGTCCAAACTAAGCCAATACCTGTATATTGGTATCCCAGGCCCCCCTCACATTTAATAATCCTAGTTGTGAAAACTCTAACATTGACTGGATATTGTCCATCGTTGTAATCTATTTGTATTTGTTTGCTGTGAGTTTTCCTAATAAAATAAAATATACATTCTAAGTCTATGGTTACTACTTCAAAACTTGATTTTAGAAACATCATCAGACACTATGGTTACAATTCATACAATGACAAAACATTATTTTTTGGGAGGTCCGCCAACAAGGTCTCTTTTTAAAATGGTTCCGCCAACAAAAATGTTTGAGAATCGCTGTGCCTATAGAATCGGGGTACTAATGTTAGCGAGAAACGAGATAAGCGATCAAAGTCCCACGTCGCTTCAATAACCTACAAACTGCAATATGGCCGACCGTAACAATGAGAATTTATGTTCGTTTACGATCACAATTCACTACTGCACCAATTGTAATTTGACGTTTTCATTTTATTATGCAGTGTCCTACTTAACTGTCCACATATAAAGAAATTAAAAAATATATGTGTGGCACTCATGGACTGCTGTGGTAAACGCATACGTCTAGTCGCACGCACACAAAAACCGTGCCGATGTCTAGCAACACCGCACCGACGCCGACGCGGGACGCGACGGGACGGAATGGGGGTGTTAGGTTTTTTTCGTTACGGAAATTCTTGATTTAGTTGCCGCGTTCAAAGCCCGCGATATTAAAAGCTATGCAAAAAACGAAATAGCAGGTGCAGGCATTTTTGCCGCTCGATAGAATTTAGAAAGGTTGATACTCCTCCTTCTTACGAAAGTTCGATAAGCTGTTTAAAAAAGTACATTCTATAAACAAAATGCACTAATGGCATTACGATAAAACTCCAAATAACTTTAAACTGATACATGACCTCCAATTACTCGTAAACTAATTACTGAATCATGACGCAGTGACATGCGAGGTTCAAAAGAGACAACGGGGGCATAATTATTTCTTCCACTTTTAAGTATCTCGTTATTTTGACGCCGCATGAATAAAATTCAACACAAAAGCTCCACAGAAACCTGCTGCCGGAGATAAGGGTTGCCTCTTCCCCTTCATTTAAAACCGTAATTATGATTAACTGCTTTGTATCGTGAATGTCAAGATCAAATGCCAGGGGCCAGGGCTAAAGTTGCATGCCATAGTTTCGATTGCGAATAATAATAAAAATAGCATAATTATTATAAGGCATTGCAAGCGCCATGTCACTTATAGCAGTTAGGTTTGCGTTATATCAAAACAAAACTACATACTATCAAATTATCTTGCTACCCTGTCGAAATTGTCAATACAATTCAGTACCTTTAGTCCCTAGACATTGATCATTGATGGCATTCTATTGGGATTTGGGACGTGTCGGTTAAGATTTCATAATATTTTTTAATTCAAGAAAAGTCTTCCTGACTGACTGAAAAATATTGTTCCAGGTTTGAAAGAAGCCTTCTTCTCTATTAAGTTGTTATAATATAAGTGTTTTTTATGTTAATAATTATTTATCAAATGGAGTAGCAAGTGTAAAAAAATAAAAACAATCAGATGACAACCCTGGGTTTTCAACTACCTCCAGTCTCTACTCATACAACTGCAGTATATTTTCTACGCCGTCACCGTAAATAACATTTACAATGCAACGCATTATTCTCTCGAATAATTTGCACTTTTTTCAAATTATTACCTTTTATTGAGAGTTGAGACAGACTGACTTAATTTCCTAGTTAGTAGTTACTTCTTCCACGATTATTTTTCTCCATGAAAGAGGGTACCGTCGCTACTTCTTAATAATCCAATCCAGCTTTTATACAACCACTACACAACTCTACAAGGCTGTTTTTGCGCGTAGCCAAAAAGGCTGCCAAATTATAAAAAGTCACTTGAGTGAGACCTTGAGAGACAGCTGCCACTGCTACTGAAATAAGGCTTCGGCCAAACCTACGCGTCAGTAACGCGGGACGGGAGCGTCTGCAACGCGAAACTGGTGTGCACACCTGGAACTGCGCGAGCCGCGACTACGGTGCGAAACCGTAGATTATTCCCGCTCTGCCGACGCGAACGTCACGCGTTGCAGACGCTCCCGCTTTTCAGTCGCTTTGGTCGCGTATGTTTGGACGAAACTTTAATCAAGCGTCTTGCTATCGTAGCGTTTTTAGCTGTCCTCATTCATACTTTCATGACAATGCAAATGCCGTCAATGCGTCAAAAACTGCTAGCAAATCTGTATTTCACTTCTTAGCTCAAGATTGTAGTTAGAGTTAGAGAAGGCGTTGGCCGTAGCCTCTTGCAGGATAATTTAAGGAACCTCCTATTTCACTGTCCTAAATAAGGGTTCCAGAATACAGTGTGATATTAAAGACTTTCCTGTTGACAGATTGTTAAATGGCACAAATTAAGTGATTGAAAGCTTTTAATTGAACCCAGCAAAATCAATGCATCTCTCGCCTGCAGCTTTTTACACGTCGGCTCGAACTGCATCTGACTGAGTTTCACTGAATGGGGACCATTTATTGAGTGCACTTAGCCCTAAGCGCTGCTATCCATTTCGACTGCAGAATCAATGTTGCCTATTAGGGTCAATTCAGACCGCAACGCGACGCGTAGATGCATTTCTATTTGTACTGATTTGACAGATCTCAATTGCGTCAGACGTCTTTGAAATATGTCAAATCCATACAAATTTAACTGAAATTTAATCTGAATCAACCCTTAACCTTGATGACTGAAAAGTCGTAAATTTTCATGATAACTCAAAAATATATGCGTAAATTATAAACTTAAGTATTCAAAATACTTTGATAAACAATTAAGAACTGAATATTAAGAGTAATAATATCAGATGTTTGGGATATTGAAATTAATCACTCATTGAAGTAGATTACTAATTTAGACATACACAATCCTAGCAATAAGAATAATTCAATCACATGTTAAAAATGCCTATGAGCATAGGAGTGGAGCGAGGACTTAAGTATATCAATTTGGATCTTTGCAGATGCCTAAATAGTAAATAGAACCCTTAAAGAATCTAATTTGCACCACTATTGACACGATTCAGAATCCCTATCAGAGTACCGTTTACTCAGCAGCCATTACAGGGACCATAAAGCGGAATGACCACTCCGTCTCGAATAGCGTGCAGTCATTTAGCTGAGCACCATTACCGACAGGGCAAATCAAGTAAACAAAACAGAAGTAGACCGTTTATACAAATGGCGTGCTTTAGAGAATGCAGCGATTCTTTATTGAACGCTTAACCTCGTCCAAATGGTCGTCCTATAGCTCTGTTGAAATTTGCGTATGCAAGGCTGTTTAAGTAAAATATTCTGAGAAAAAGTTGATGTAGGTATAGTAAAATATGCTGAGAATTAAAAAAAGTTTTTATTTAAAACCATGTAACATATTTCCAACCAAATTGCAACTATATATTTAAATGGAGAAAAGCAAACGTAATATGCCGGTTTCACCAACCGTCTACTAAAGCTGATTGCCAAATAATGGCCATAAGATTTCACCAAAGCTCAGTATGCCATCCAAGTCCTAAGGGTTTTGTTTAGAACAGGACACACCTGCTTGTGGCATTATGGTATTGCTTGTAATAACCTATGTCTCCTTTGTTTCAGATTCTACTGGGATCTCTGCATGCTGTTGCTCCTAGTGGCAAACCTCATCATCTTACCAGTTGCCATCTCTTTCTTCAACGATGACCTAAGCACCCGATGGATCGCCTTCAACTGTCTATCGGACACAATTTTCCTTATAGATATTGTTGTTAATTTTAGAACAGGTGAGCATTGTACATTATTTTCCTACTTTTCTTACCCTTTTTTGATTATTTTTAATTTTTTGTCCACTTGACGCAACTGATAAACGATTGTCTCAATTTCAGGAATAATGCAGCAAGATAATGCAGAACAAGTGATATTAGATCCGAAGTTAATAGCGAAGCACTATTTAAGGACGTGGTTCTTCCTCGACCTAATCTCTAGCATACCACTAGATTATATATTCTTGATCTTCAATCAGGTAAACGTACGTTGCAATTTGGCCGTGTTATATCTATTTTAATCTGTCTTTTAAGTTGATGTTCTGTTACAGCTTGGGTGTTCATTTTTTAATAGCAGATATTTCATTGATTTTTGTTTTTGTGTGTCTCATTTTTTACCCAACCGTGAGATTCTACGCGCCGAGTACGGTCTCATGTCTCGTATTTTAAAGGTTTCTGTGAAACTTCGCAAAGGTTTGATTGAGAGCACATTATTCTGAAGACCTTTTTTGATATTTTAACAAATTTCTATAAACCGCACTTATAAATAATTCTTTGCAGTGCCCTTTCTTCTCCGCTTAGTAAGCTGTTTTATCTCTATGTAAACTTTAATAAAATCGCAACTCTCTTTTGAAATTCGAGTCTGTGCTAGCAGATTTCGGATTTGTGCACCCTTTTCTATAAAATTTAATTGCAGCACATCTATTCCAAAATTGGTAACTAAGAATTGAACATAATATTAAGCAATGCATGTCGATTTACTTATTCTTTACTCTCTTCGGTCACTGTTATTTTTAATGGCATGAGTACCGCTTTCTATCCGCAACGTTTTATTACTATTATAGCAACAATATTTATCTCATCATTTTATATTTTATTTATTGCACCACTGTAATGTTTCTCTTCAAAGGCTATACATGCAACACGACCAAATTGTTACTTTTATTACTATATTATATTTTATTGTGTAAAATATTATATTCTATGCATTATTTTTTATGAATGAATAAGCTTCATAGGTAACCATGTAACATACAGAGCTCTTGGTTCTTCGACGGGCTGTACAATTTTGATACTAACAAACTTTGAACTTTGTAAAGTAAACGATGAATCTATGCTTGAGCACTTTTCTTTGGCTAATTTGATGAATCTATTGAAGTCAGCGAGTCTGCATGAGCGAACACTTTCTGTGTAAAAAGTATGCTAAGTTCTCCTTGCAGTAGGCGCTCTCGGAGCTGATTTGCCGTACCGCTAACACCATACACTGTGTTTTCAGGATTTTAGTGAGAGCTTTCAAATTCTTCACGCGGGTCGCGCGTTGAGGATCCTCCGGCTAGCGAAACTGCTGTCCCTGGTCCGACTGCTGCGACTGTCCAGGCTGGTCCGATACGTCTCGCAATGGGAGGAAGTATATGTAAGCCATCATTTCTTCTAACCGTTCACTTCTGCTCATATTACTAACCCACTGAACTGCTCTAACACATTACGCTCACATAAACTAACATCAACTGACACCTAATACTGGATTAACGTGTAAGATTTATCTGAATTTGACGATCGGCTCCTGTGATTATTTTAATGAAGTGACGAACGAAATCTAAATTGTTCTAATTTTATAGTAAAGACTATAAATATGAAGTTCGGTTGGAGTTTGCTATAATCCCGTACTGTGCCATCCCCCGCCCCACTGTAAATGAGCCCGTCCCGCTCCGCACTTCTCTCTGCTTCTCTGCAAGCTTTATTTCTGCCTGAGCACGCTCTCACTGACTCTCTCTCCGCCGGACCCGAGCCGCGGCCCCGCCCCCGCCCGCCTCGCCCCACCCGACCCACGCTCACTGCCCGATTTAGTTTGCCGAATAGTTCTTGTTATGTTGCGCTTCTTGAAGCCTCAGCCCGCAGACGAGTCCGCCCGATGAGTCCCGACGCGATACGTTCATGCTCCTATTGGCCCCAAAATTCGTTTCGATGCGAGATCCGAATTCGATTCCAAAACTAAATAGACTACGATAGCTGCTAAAATATGTTCGAAGCGTTTCAAGAACATTTGAGCAATATAGTTATGCACTAATATGGAATGATTAGTCACCCCGTAGGAGAGCTAGGCGACACGACACCAGTAGTTTGCCGAGTACAGTGGGAGTGGCGTCCTGAGGGTGTCAGGGTGCGAGGATGTGAGGGTGTCAGGGTGTGGGTGGCGACGTCGCATTGACGGTGTTGTGTGCAGATGAGCCCCGGGCCCGCGCCGTGCGCCGCGCCGGGGGACGCGGACGGCGGCTCGCGCGACCTCGCCACGCAGGTGCTGCATGGCCGCTAGCTAGCTCGGTGTTAGTGCATCCCGTGTACCCGCACGCGCCCCGCCCCGCCCCGCCCCGCCGACCCCCCGAGCGCCCAGCGCGCCGGCTCTCTTCCTACTATCTCGTGTTTCTCGCTTGTTTTCTAGATCTTGCAGAATCTTCAAAAAAAGCGCACGGAACGGAGGGGACGGCTCGGCTCTGACGTCGCCAAAAAGAAGAGCGACACCAAAAGCAATCTAATCTTCAAGGTAACCAGGGTCGGCACGAGCCGGCAAGCATGTGCCCGTTCGCCCGCTTAGCATGCAGTCGGCGCCGCCCGGCGACCCTCACGCCGCAGCGCTCGCTTCGCTTTCCGATCTTTCGTTGGCGTTTCTCTCCTCGCCCTCGCCTTGGCGGCCGCGCGGGGTGCGAGGCGCGCGGGGGGCGCGGGGCCCGGGGCGGGGCGACGGGGCGGCGGGCAGGGCGCGCCGCGGCGGCTGGGGCGCGCGCTGCCCGCACGCCGCTCGCCCCGCGCCCGCGCATGCCGCTCACGTCTCACGCGCTCATACTATCTCACCTGTGTTACCCATCGGTAGATATCATCGCGATGCTTCCTCGAGCGTCCTCGTCGCGCGCAGTCCGCACGGCTTCCTTTAGAGGCGACTCCGTCCGACGATGTGATATTAATTTGACTCCTTTTCGCTTCAGTTCCTGAACATGGCGTCGGTGTTTATGCGGATATTCAATCTGATCTGCATGATGTTGTTGATCGGACATTGGTCTGGATGCCTACAGTTCCTTGTTCCTATGCTCCAGGGATTCCCCCCTAACTCATGGGTAGCGATTAACGAGTTACAGGTAATTCCCGACCATTAATTCGATTGTTTTAGCTTAATTAGTCCGTAGCACATAGAGTAACGATGTACTAGATCGTGTGACTAGATCTGTTGAAGTCGAATGCCTAAGGCCCACTTGCGTAGATCTGAGTTAAAGTTAACTCTGAGTTAAACATCACCAAGTGAGTGATAGAGATGGCATGGTGTTTATCTCAGAGTTAACTTTTACCCAGGTCTACGCAAGTCCGCCTAAGAGTTATATTATGTCTGTAATGAAAGTTGGTGTAAAAGAAATCCCTATGCTGTATTTTTGTTGTTTAGGCTGTTTACCTGAATAAAAACGTGGCAAAACGTTTACAGAGCTTTTGAAGTTACTTTTCTTAAAAAGAAAATATATAACAGAACAATGGAAAATGTAATAAAATGTAAATACAAAAGCCATTTGAGAAAACCTTCTCCCTAAACAAATGCCTGGCCGCAGCAATGTGTCTCCTGTTGTTGTACCTCGTGCAATGTTTGTCTTATATGTATTGTATCCCCTGGAATATATCCCTTTATCCGACGTGAATAATATGCCGACTTTAGTCTTAAGAATGCATCCGGCCAACTCTTGAATTTTGACTTAGAAAGTTATTGGACATAAAGACTTTTTAGTTTTGTAATTATTAATTAAAGAACCCCCTTAAAACTACCTCTTGTAACGAATATTTTAAGAAGTTTACTTTTCAAAATAATTTAAAGATCAAATCTTACTTGAATCTTAATACGGCCTGCATATAACTTTTAGGTTCAGTTTGCATTAGTTAAGTCGATAAAGCCAATATATTATGTAGTTACGAATTACGATTGTTAGTCAAAGCCGTGACCATTACATACTTATTAGATAATAGAAATTTAATGTCCAAATAGAGCGTGAGTTCCAAAATATGACCCAGCAGGTATACGGTCCGTGCGTAAATCCGACGAGTGACGAGTTGACGACACATCAGTAGTTAGCGTGTAACTTTTGAAACAAGTGTAACGTGTTATAATGACATCTCCACGCCACGTGTACGTCAATGCAGTATAGCGTATTTCTCGGAATGAATTATATAGCGACGATTCTAAACGTCATGACGCACTGACCAGTATGCTGGGTTAAATTTCGGAACTTACCCAAAGCGTTATCACGGCTTAAACTATAATATACTCAGTATTTTAATCCCTTAATTCAACAATTCCAGGAAGCGTTCTGGCTGGAGCAATACTCTTGGGCGTTGTTCAAAGCTATGTCGCATATGCTGTGCATCGGTTACGGCAGATTCCCGCCGCAGTCGCTAACGGACATGTGGCTGACCATGCTGTCCATGATCTCTGGTGCGACTTGCTACGCGCTGTTCCTAGGCCACGCTACCAATCTCATCCAGAGCTTGGACTCTTCTAGAAGACAGTACCGAGAAAAGGTGAGTTTTGTTTAAAAGTGAAAGTGGTATAATGAGAGTAAGTTTTTGTCGCTTCTTGCTGTGACCATTTTAGCTACATTTTCCATGCGGACATGCGGTTGATAATTTGCGTTCTAAATAGTCGAAATATAATTCGTATGAGATGAAAATAACGTCGCTAGTAGCAATCAATTGCTAATTAGATGCTATACTGTATGCTTGCCATAAAGGCAAGGTGCTCAGAGTTAGAAGTGACAAAAACTTACACGAGGTAGCAGCCCCGTGACTGAAAGTTGGTTTAACTTTCTGGTTGATGATTGCCCAAGGAATTTTTTTATACCAGTGTTTATTGACACATTTTAATACAGTAGCAGGCACAGCTGTTACTGGTTTCTGGACTGAATTGACACAATATGGTCAGATTATCAAGGACCGATCCAGCGAAACCTCTGATAATAGCGCCCTCTAGTGTCTCTATAATATGTATCTAGCATTATTTTATTACCTACATGAACAGATTGTAAAAACAATCAGAATGAGTAGGTACCTACCACCTTATAATTACCCACTAATTCTTATCAAGACATCACAATGGCATAGAAAGTGCTGTTAATTTTGAATTAAATGAGATTGAAACCTCTAAATTATGTTATTAATCATATCTAATCATGACTATGCATTTAAAAAAATCTCATTAAATACCTAAAAGTCCTCTAGAATTAAGTTGTTATGAACACCAAACCATGATTTTATGATAACAACTAATATATCAGTGCTGATTGCCTTTCAGAGATTAGACGTGAGTACAGAGTGAATGGTTGTCAGTTGTGTCGGGACACGGTTGTCGCACCACTCTATGTCCACCTCACGCTTGCGTAACACGACTCTACTCTACGTTATGAGGGTTTTGGTACATTCAATTAATCAATCCATTTATTTTTCATTAAAACACAACAGCTGTCCTTAAGCATGTTTAAGGCAAAAGAGAAAAAAAAAGAAGCATTAAAATGTTTTTTCTCTGGTACATGCGAGAACAGAAAATAATTGTTTATAGTTAATAATATAATTGAAAGATAACATCACATTGATTAAACTCTTTACACTAGATGGCGCTAGCTGCTAGAAGAATGTGTTCTGGCGTCATCTAGCGTCATCTGGCGCTAGAACGCATACTTCTGATCATCTGATGCGTTCTAGTGCCATATTGTGGCAAAAGTCTAGATATCCTGTCATGTCAGTTTTTAAAAAACGAATTCGGAAAGTAAAAAACGAATCGCTTATTTCGGTAGAGTGGAGTCGTGGTTTGTTAAGCTAAACTAACTTAATGGGTGTTCATAACGGCTTCGTCGAATCTCTATTCTCTCATAAGTAACACTCCCTACATTATTTTGTAATAACATTACCATAGTCGTGCGTCATTAAGCTATAGTTTTGAAAGGTCTTCGTCGTATGGACCAAGCCATAACACTGCGTTGCTGCGTCGTATCGCAAAAACAATAGTGTACAGAAATGCGATGCGATCTCGCAACGCAAAAATTTCATCGGATACGACTTTGTACGATACGACGCAGCACTTCTTACGATGCGCTGCCGCATCGGAAAATTTCATGACGCCTTCTGCGGCGTCGTACGATGCGACGCCGTAACGCAGTGTTATGGCCTGCTCCTATCTATTTCACAGTTTGTACCTATAAAAGTTTTCAGCACCGGGAGTACAAAGTCGTAGTTAGAACTAAAACGCACGATGTGTACTTTGTTGCAATTGCCTCTGGACGAACGGCTTTTCTCGAGACGTTTTATTACGCGAACTATTAAAACTTTACGGCGCTGTAAAGTTACGGGTGAAAAAGTGAAAAGCGTTCGTCCGATTAAAATAACAAAGTCTTAATATGACGAATAAAATTTCAGGTGAAACAAGTGGAGGAGTATATGGCTTACCGGAAGCTGCCCAGGGAGATGCGACAGAGGATAACGGAGTACTTCGAGCACAGATACCAGGGGAAATTCTTCGACGAGGAGTTGATCCTGGGAGAGTTGAGCGAGAAACTTCGGGAAGACGTGATCAACTACAACTGTCGGTCGCTCGTCGCATCCGTGCCCTTCTTCGCCAATGCCGACTCCAACTTCGTGTCCGATGTCGTCACGAAGTTGAGATACGAAGTCTTCCAGCCAGGTGTGTTTTTGTGCTATTAATGGCAAAGTTAATTTAACTGTGACGCAATTTCGACATTGCCAGTGATTTTGGTAAATAGATTTAGCTTATCAGTTACTTAAGTCAACGCCATAAAAGAAAGAAAAATTCATACGAGATTCTACGAGTATATTATGTTACGTGCATAGGAGTCACGAGAGATAAATTTTCAATTTCAGGTGACATAATCATAAAAGAGGGGACGATCGGTAGCAAGATGTACTTCATCCAGGAGGGGATAGTGGACATCGTGATGGCGAACGGTGAGGTGGCAACGAGCCTGTCGGACGGCTCGTACTTCGGCGAGATCTGCCTGCTGACGAACGCGCGCCGCGTGGCGTCCGTGCGCGCCGAGACCTACTGCAACCTGTTCTCCCTGTCTGTGGACCACTTCAACGCCGTGCTCGACCAGTACCCGCTGATGCGGCGCACCATGGAGAGCGTCGCCGCCGAGCGCCTCAACAAGATTGGCAAGAACCCCAACCTCGTGGCGCACCGCGAGGACGACACCACCTCCGAGGGCAACACCATCAACGCCGTCGTCAACGCCCTCGCCGCCGAGGCCGAGCACGTCAGCCTGTCCGACGACAGCGTGGCGCGCCTGTCCGAGCGCTCGCTCGGCCTGGCGCTGCAGCCGCTGCAGGCCGCGTCGTGCCGCATGGCGGGCGTGGCGCTGCCCGGCTTGGGCGTGGCCGCGCTGCCCCGCCCCAAGTCCGAGCACGACTTCAGCGCCACGCAGCAGCCGCTCGCCGCCGCCGCCGCCGCCTACCACAAGTCCGACGCCGGCATCGCCCCCTGACGCCGCACGCTGTGCTAGGCCCCCCGCCCCGATAGCAATACTAGGCTTAGAGCGAGCGCCTCGCCTCGCTAGACGTAGCGTAGGTCCGTAGCGCGACTTCGGCGCCCGCCGAATCTCATTTTGTGATCTTATACTTAATTCTCCTGTGTTATAATTTAGGTTAAATTTTATATCATCGACGCCGGGAGGAGCGGTCGGCCGCGTGATGTGGCCGGCGGCGTAGATATACCTGTTATATATTGAGGAATATTGAATCTTTATAGATATACCTTGCCATTATGAATATTATAATATAGACTAGACTGAGATGTAAAGATATCACTATTTTATGCTTTGTTGGCGTACGGTATAGCTGTTGACCTTTTCGGAGATTCTAACGCGTTTGGGGAGCTGCGCCCTCGCCGGCGAGGAGCCGCGAGGGGCGTTTGTTGATATTATAAATATATAGTACGTATGTTGGAGCGTAGAGGTAGACACTAGCGGGCCGCGTCGGGTGGCGGCGCCGGCCGGGCGACGTCACGGCACGTCGACGACACGGCGCCGGAGCCGCGCGACCCGCGCACGAGCCACGCACAACAACCGACCTCACAATCCCGCAGCACTTGGTCGCTTTAATAATTTTATAAGTAGTGACATCTACCACACGAGCGGGCGACTCCGCTCGGTAGCTCAGTAGCGCCGTCGTACCGTTTCTTTATGTAAATATTGTATTACAGATTCGCCTTTAGTGTGATTTATTTAGGAGTGATAAGGCCGCCCTGGGGCGGTCCAGTCAATTATCGCACGAGCGACGGGACCGCGTCCCGCCGCGCCGCACGATCGTCGAGCGTAGGGAGATACTAATAATTACTACGATAGTGATCATTTCATAGGAGTAAGTAGGCCAAAGCCGTTAACGAATTGAGGGCCGCCGCGGCGGGCCGACGCCGGCTCGGCGGTACACACGTAGACCTAGTCACCGCATGATATCGATCGCTTGTTTCTTAACTTTTATTACTATTAGCGTATCTTTCCGCCGATCGTACTGCGCCTAGTGATTTGTGCTTACGATTTCTTAACATAGCGTTAGATCATCGCATCGATACATATCGTACCTAGAGCCGGCGGTCGCGCCCGGCGCCGCCCCGGCACGACTGTCCCCGCCGGGCCGCGCGACGGGCGACGTCATGACATGTGATGGTTTGCAGATGTTGACTTTTAGCCAAATATAGTTTACGAATGAACCAATTCGCATTAGCTTAACGTAGTGAATGCAGCCTAGTTCTCAGTTCTGCGAACGAACACCAATAGATACTTTGTACTCGTAAGGTATTTATACGATCTTAGCGGAGTAACCTCGTCAATTTATCTACGACATTAAGTTTTAACCCCTCAGAAGCATTTATTTACTGTTGTGTTAAGTGACATTGCCGCTTTTGTAAATTATATAAATTTTATAGAAGAGATCTATTTTTATTGTGAAGTTGATGCTGGTTAAACCTATATGAAATCGAGAGTTTTTTTAACGGAACTGTTAATTAATATAATATAGTTATATTGAGTTCTGTTATCTATTTTCACCAAAAGTGCTCATCGCTATCAAAAAAAATTAGAGAAAATGCATTAAAGAATGAAGAAATTGTTTCGTGGTTTTATTCCCTAGCACCAAAAATCTTTAAATAATAAATAATAAATTATTCATACTAAGATTATAAAATGCGAAACTGTGCATGGGCGTACCCAGGTAGGGGCGCCCCCCCCCCCCCCCTCTGGAAGATAAATTAATAAACATCAATTTTCCTGGCAAATGCGAATTACAAACGTGTTACCTATAACTCTGCGCAAAATGAATGAATGAAATGAATGTTGGAAACAAAATATCTTTTCAGTCAGATTAATAAAAGTCAACTACCCTCCCCCGCTCCCTAGCTGAAATCGTGGGTACGCCCTTGAAAGTGTGTTTTTATGAATAGGTATAGAATAATAGTCCTTGTCTTCGTAAAATATTATACTAATCTGGCGCTGTAAAAGAAAGTTGGTGCAACAATGTTGCGGGCAACACCTTGTGTAGTAGGGGAGGGGAAGGCGCTATTTGTGTAGTCACTCGAGCGCGCGTCATGGAGCCCTAGGTTTTTTACATTAGGTAAAACTGATAAAAAAATAAGAAGTGCGTTTTTAGGATCCCGTAGCCAAAATGGCAAAAAAGGAACCCTTATAGATTCGTCATGTCTGTCAGTCAGTCTGTCTGTCTGTCTGTCCGTCCGTCTGTCTGTCTGTCCGTTCGTATGTCACAGCCACTTTTCTCTGAAACTATTAGAGCTATACTATTGAAACTTGGTAAGTAGATGTATTCTGTGAACCGCATTAAGATTTTGATGCAAAAATGGAAAAATTATTAAAAACTTTAGGGGTCCCCATAGGTATAACTGAAACAAAAAAAAAGTTATTTTTTTACTTTAAAAAGTTTGGTTGTGGTCCGCGACACCAAGGCCAAAACGTGTTACTTGTGGCCTGCGCCTGTATAAAAAAAGGTTGAGTACCACTGTGCTACAGTTTATAATGTCCGATAAGTCGTGAGTCGTGACTCGTGAGTGGTATCGTGTGTCATTTGTCATTGCTTTTTGCCTTGACAGTTTAATTTTTTTTGACTGACAGCAGTGACAGCTATGAAATGTCAATGTCATTAACACGAGAATTGAGATCGTAGGTACTCGTGTTCGAGGCTGCAGTGTTACATTTAAAATTTAATTTTAATGATTTATTGCGTTTAAGTGAAGTGGAAATCATAAAAACCTAAATAAAGTTGTAATTTACTTTTTTCTTAATCGTTACTGTAAGTCTAATTTTACGTATAGAAAAGTTCTAATTTGACAATGTCTACGAGAAGAGCGAGAATAAAAGCTGTTACATCTTTACCACCACGTAGAAAAAATGCCGATAAACGGGACAACAAAACTAATAAGCCAGATGATACATCTAACGTGGAAAATAAGCCTGAAGATTCTACAAACAAAGAAACGAGCACTTCACAATTAACTGAAAAAGTAGACGATACAAGCAATCGGGATCAAAACGCTCAACGTTCTATAGATATAGATGTAATAAAATCTCCAGAGACCAGAGCGAATACTGTTTCAGTGATACGTAGCAATGTGTTTGTGTCTCCACAAAAGAGAAGCCCTAGAAGAACGTTTGCTACACCCATAGCCCCGTCACCAAAGATTCAGAAAGCACCAGATCATAAGAGTGTTATAAAGATAACGGGAAGCACACCGGTAACACAGAAAATCAATGACTGTGATGAGCTACAGATATCAAATCATTTGATCAATAAAGTCAATTATAATGAAGACTCGCAGAAGAAAGATGGTGGTAAGGAATGCACTTTTACATTCTTGTATTTGTCTGAAACAATTAAAGTCTTAAAATGAAATTCATACAGCCATAAAAAAAAATTTCAACCATTTTGTTTATAGCCATTGACTTAAATTTTAGTGTGCTTAAAACTGTGCATGGCATTTTTTCACTTCTTAGGGTTTTGTGTTTTGGTATTATAGAATCTACTGCTACATCAAGTGCTGCTGAAGAAGCCGTTATGGATGGAATTATGCCGCTGCAGTCTGAAAGCCATGCAGCCAAAACAATAGATTTGCTCAAAAATGACATAAATGAAAATGCAGATGTGCTATTTGACCCTATTATCCCATTGCCTTCTCCTGGGAAAGTACGACCAAAGCTCAAACCGGTACCAAGGTTGGGACCACACAGAAGAAACAGTATTCAGGTACATTATTTAATATTATGTTGTCTTTTGTAGCCTAAGTTTGATAGCAGTTTATGAAGTGTATTATATTAGTTGAGATTGAGAAAGGATGTTTGAATTAAAGACATTTTAAAGACATTTCTTTGGAAATAATTTAATTTAAACAAGATAGAGATCATTAAAATTACTTATTTAAAATGGCTCTAAGGCTCTAATAGGCTAAAATGGCTCTATATATTTAAAATATTATAATATTATTATAAGCTAAAATCTACATAATATTATATGTTTCCATCACTTATCAATTGTAGTACACACTATGTTATAATGTTGTTTAAAGCAAAAATATTGCAATTCCAGGGCAGTGCAAGTGAGTCAGAAGATGAGAGTCGGAGAGGGCTGGCCAACGCCACACCTAGCACTCCAGGGCCAAGACAGAGATATGACTCACACTCTTCAGTTGCCACCTTACCAACACTGCCTAGCAGGTAAGGAGCAATGTAGACATTAACACTATCATACTCTAGTCTCTAGATATTTTTTGAGTAGAGCTTGTCTAATTTGAAATGACGCACCCCACCACTTCACCGGTTGATATAAATGAAAAATGTTGTACTGAATACGAGGGAGGGGCGCGTCATTATAAGTTAGAGTTAAACAACCCCCACCTGTATGATAAGCTTCACAATGTTTTACCTATTACTAATATAAAACCTACTAAATGTAAAGTGATAATTTAGGCCGTCCACTTATATGTGTTTGTTTCACTATAGCGAATAATGATCCACAATTAAAATTAATGGTTTTAAATTTAAAACTTTTTTTTAACATTTATAATAGTGACCTGACTTTAACTACTACTACTTTCTTCTGATTAATTTCTGTTTGGGTCCCAAGATAGCTTTAGCATGACCCCGGCTCCCTGAGATCATATCAAAAGGTCTTCATGGTTTGATACTGCTGTCGATCCTGATGACACAGGAGATACAGCAGTGGGAGTGTGTACTTGTGTAGTGGGCCAAAGCCCGTACCAAAAAAATTCAACTTGAATTTTCCGTTCTTTTCCAGCATATTTCAAATTAATGTTTTTTTCAGATGTACAACACTGAGTAATAGAGCAAGGAATGACTCCGTCTGCTCCACTACAAGCCAGGTTGCTGCCCAGGTTGTTTCATCACCAGTCAAAGAGAAACAGTCTGCCAAGTAAGTGCTAGGACAGCAAAATATTTGTTGAAAAGAGAACTTTAAAATAGATGCTAACTCATCGCTTTTTCTTAAGATGTTTTGGAGTTCAAAATATCTAAGCTGTATATTTAAAAATAACTTTTCTATAATTTTATAGAATTGTAATGTCCTATGTCGTAAATATATATATATATCGTCGTATATTATGCAGAATAGGTCGACCCAAAAGCCGAAATCAAACACTTCCCCGGATAACAAAAACTTGCAAAATGACTGTAATAGTTTATCAGTTACCAAAACAATATTAGAAGAAAACACAAAATTAATAAAAGAATGTAAGATGGACACTAATGCTAAAATAAAATATATAGAAGAAAACAAGAAAAAAATTATGATACTAGGTGGACAGCAATGTGTAGGTTTGGCCGCTGCACTAGTTCGCTCACGTCAAAACAGCAAATATGAAGAATATAAGATATCTTCCTATGTAAAGCCGTTTGCTCCTAGTAATGAGTTATTAAAAACATTATGTAACACAAAATTTAATGTTGATGATAAAATAATTGTTTGTGTAGGTGAGAATGACAGCAATCCATATAAAATATTAATGGAACTTGGTTCTTTTATAAAACACCATAATAATCCGACTATAATTGTATGTAGTGTACTCCATAACATGTATTTAAATGAAAATAAACTTAACAGAATGTTACAAATTGCCTGTCAGAACTATAAGAACTGTATTTACCTAAACTTAACGGATAACTTAAATATTAGAAAACATTACATCAAAAGTCAATTTTGTTATAAAATAAATATGCTCATCGACACAATGTATTACAAAACTAAATATCTGGTCCCTGGTAATAAAGAAATATTGTTTAACAGTAATGGCGTTACAAGCAGAAAATTAAAAGAAAAAAAAACACGTGACATATTGTACTATTTTAAACCTATCCCAAAAAAAATTAACAATACTTGCACCACAAGAGGTATAAATTCTACAATGTCAACTAACAATACAACACAAAACGATAATAGGAACCCAGAAGACACATTTTTTCCTGTCCAATAGATATATAAACATAATGCACCAAAACATAGCTGGTGTTTTAAATAAAAAGGAACTCTTAAGTATAACTATCAATGAATTAAATGAAAGTGATAAACTTGTTGATGTATTATGCTTATCAGAGACATTTGTTAGTAATGAAGACGTTTCAAATATTGAGGTATGTGGGTATAAAGCCGTGTCTGCCTTTTGTCGATCAAAACAAAGGCGTGGTGGGGTTTGTATCCTACTAAAAAGCGACCTAGAGGGTACTAAATTTGACGCTGTTAATGAACTAAGCAAAGAACATGTGTTTGAATGTTGTGGTATAAAAATTCCCTCTCATAAATTAATTATAGTATGTCTTTATAGAACTCCGAGTTCGTGCATAAATGAATTTCTTAATAAATTTGACATATTATTACATAAATTAAGTAAATGGGACACAAGTGACATTGTTATTGTAGGTGACTTAAATATCGACATTCTAAAAAACACAAAGCCCAAAAAGAGTTTAACTGACATACTTCAAAATTACAATTTTACTAATTATATAACTAAGGCTACAAGGCAAAAATCATGCATAGACTTGTGCCTAAGTAACGTGAAAGATGCTATAGGCGAGATAGAACCTTTGGGCTTATCAGATCATGATACAGCACAATTTATAAAAATACCAATAAAAAATAAACGATTGTCCTCATCGACTGCCTTTATATTTAAAAAAGATTTTAATAATGAAAATATAAAAAAATTTAAAAACTGTGTAAAGAATTTATCTTGGTCTTCAGTGTGTGAGATTTCGGATCTGGATGATGCTTTTGATTCATTTCATGAAACAATTATATTGATCTACAACCTATGCTTTCCCACAGTTAGATTTAAAATAAGAAAAAATGAATCTAAAATAAAATGGTTAACAAGAGGTTTAAAAGTTTCATGTATAAAGAAGCGAAAATTACAATTCCAATACTATAAAAATAAAAATGCCGAAGATAAAAACAAATACAAAAATTACGCAAAAATTTTAAAGAAATGTATAGATACGGCCAGAAAAACAAGCAATAAAAGGTTCCTCATAAACTCAAATAACAAATGTAGAGCATCATGGGATATAATTAAGGGTAACAAACAAGTAAGCGAAAGTAAAATCATTAATGAAATTAACTTTAATAATACTAATATAACTAATCCCATTCAGATTGCTAACATATTTAATAAAAATTTCATAAATTTTTCAACGACAAATCAATTACAAAGTACTAAAAATAAATTTAAAATTCCTAGCAATTCAAAACAAAATGAAAACAGTATTTTCCTAGCGCCTACCGATGAGAAAGAAGTAGCATCTATAATAAAATCTTTAAAAAACTCTAACTCTACAGGTTATGATGAAATCTCTACAAAGATATTAAAAAACTGTGCAACTGAATTAGCTCCCATATTAACGCACCTTATAAATATTTCTTTTGAACAGGGCAAATTTCCAAAAAGCTTGAAAACCTCTGTAGTTATTCCTATATTTAAGAGTGGAGATAAAAAAAATATAAATAATTATAGACCGATAACTCTTGTCCCCATTATCTCTAAAATATTTGAGAAAGTTATGTACAAACGCCTTATCTCATTTCTAAACAAATATAATATTATTACGGAAGAACAGTATGGTTTTCGGAAAGGCAAATCTACCAGTCAAGCCTGTTTTTCACTAGTGAGGGAAATCATTGACCATGTAGATAAAAAGAACCCCGTTACGGCATTATTTTTTGATATGAGCAAAGCTTTTGACCATGTAAACCATGAAAAATTACTACAAAAATGTGACTTCTATGGCATACGAGGCCTAGCAAAGAATTGGTTGAGAAGCTACCTTTCAAATCGTACACAATATGTCAAAATAAACACAGTTAACAATAAACATGAAAAAGTTAACGTTAACTCTGAAAGGAGATGCAACACCAAAGGTGTCCCACAAGGGAGCATCCTAGGACCACTACTGTTTATTATTTATATAAATGACTTGCCCAGAATTACCACTTACCTATGTAGATTATTTGCCGATGACATTTCTATTGTAATTAATTGTTTGGACATATTGACATATAATAATGAAATAAATAAAGTATTAAATGACATAATAGAATGGTTAAGCTCTAATGATTTAAATGTTAATCTAAAGAAAACAACATACCTGCAGTTTTATAATAAAAAAGGTAAAGGTAGGGAGCTATGTGTAAAATATGAAAATTATTTACTAAAGGAAGCCAAGACTGTTAACTTCCTAGGTGTAACAATAGATAATAATCTATCTTGGCAACCACATATCGAGAAAACTTGCAGGAAAGTAAATCAATATGTCTATGTTCTCAGACAACTACATAAAACAGCCACTGCTGAAACAGCGCTAATGGCCTACCATGCATATATAATGTCTACTCTACGATATGGACTAATTGTATGGGGGAACTCTGTGGACATAGCACATTTATTTATTGGACAAAAAAAATGTGTCCGGGCTATTTGTGGAGCTCATCCAATGGAGTCGTGTCGTCCCTTATTTAAAAAACATAAAATTCTTACATTACCAAGCCTATACATCTATGAGATGAGCATATTTGTTAAAAGATTTATGTCCAAACTTTACATTACAAAAAATCAAGAGCTGCAAAGAAATACAAGATATCCCAACCAATTAGTTTTACCAATGTCAAAAACAAGTTTTGCCGGCAGAGGATGTTACAACATGTCAGTAAAAATTTACAACAAGTTGCCAAAAGAGTTTAAGGAACTTCCCCTTACAACTTTTAAGAAAAAACTCTATAATTGGCTGATTGATAAGTGTTTCTACTCTTTAAATGAATTTTTGTAATACATAATAATTGTTAACATGACATTTATTCAGGAATCAGTATTATATTGCATTGACATTAATTTAATTTGGACATTGGATATTATTGTATTATTAACTTTAGAATAATTATTATTAGATATCTGACATAGTATGTATTTTTGACATGTAGTATTATATTGACATATTATTAGTATTATATTATTGACTTATTGAAGATGCTTCCAATTTTAAACCATTTGAGATGTGACATCCTGGTGTGCTAAAAAAAAAAAAGAGAGTAATAAGTATAACATGCAAATCAAACTACAATAATTATTATTACAGATGTTTATTATTATATTATTATTTATGGGTTACCTATATTGTCTGCACCACATGTAAAGTCACTCAAAAGGTTTTCTTTTGATGAGCATAACATGACTTTCCTATGGTCTGGGTGCTAAAAATACAGTAAAACACCTTTTAAGATGAGAAATACCTAGGACCATAAAATATATAAGTAACTTAAAACAATTTATTACAAATGGCACCATAATCACACACACCTCGAAGTCGAGCGATCAGTGAACCTGTACGGGATGGAATAGCTCAATAATTGTAATTATTGACGTTTTTTATGTCCAAATCGTTTGTCTTGTTTATATAATATGATTTATGTTGGCTTGTTTACGATCAAGTATCAACATTCAACACTCAACGACGCCACCGCTGACATTATGTATTTTTTTTTCCTTCTTCTTCTACTCCTTTGTCTTGTTGTCAGTTGCTGGTTTTTTTTTTTCTTTTTAAATTTTACTTTGACATGAATTATTAGTATGCTTTTATTTATTAATTTACAATTGTTATGATTTATGAATTTTAATTAAGAATTGACATGTTTCACAATTACTTATTGATATTTGACTGTAAATTGTAAATTAAACTAATAATGTAATCCAGTAATTCGAATTAGCCATGAAATATGTAAATTATAGATATTATTTAAGATGATTGACCATTAAATCATAAATTTAACATTTGCACGTCGAGAAAATCGACAAAATATGTGAGACACTGTTTGATTAGCAACACCTTAATGTACCATATTTATGCAAATAAAGAATATTATTATTATAATATTATTATTATTAAAATCAGGAGTCGACTCCAAGTCCATAATTATAATGTCTGAGAACACAACAGCTTCTATAGTTCAGATGGTATAGACCCTCATTAAGAATGCAAACGGCATTCTTAACAATATGGCTGCTTGAGTTCTCAAGTATGCAATCAGAAGAGACTTTTATATGTCATGTAACAGATGCTAAAAAGTCTTAAATAAAGATTATCTTATCTTATATCCTGAACTATATGTAGATAACATGGTGAATTTCGTATCAATTTTCTCTTAAAAAAATCTTCCCTAGACTTCCACGAATAATTCAGGACTAAAATTTGCCAAATCGATTCAGCCATTCTCGAGTTTTAGCGAGACTAACAAAATTGAAAATTCATTTTTATTTATATTTAGATTTATTTTCATTTTTTAAAAGGACTAGACGCCATGAAGCAAACCGAAGAATGATGGCGTCTAAACGGCGGCGAGACATGATGAAGAGAGAGGCTATGACTATGTATGACCTGATCTTCTACAACCCATCCTCAAATCCTATTGTGTAAGTACAAGTCATACTAATATTGTAAGGCAAATATTTAACACGGCAACTGACATCCTTTTTAGGCGCCTTTCTATTAACGGCCGTTCCCAATATTTAATCTATCTCTTACTTGAGATAGGAATAGCTCACATTAGACATTAGCTCCATATATTTTATGTCAATTCTATGTCAGCTGCGATCGGTTGTATGTCAAACTAGAGATAGATTGAATATAGGGAACGGCCATAAGTCACAAAAAACTAACTTTGCAGTGATTAAATGTCTTAGCAGCTATAGATTAGTTTTCCGTTCGATACATAATTTTTTACACTCCCTTTTGTTACACTTAAGATAGTCAAGAAAAAATTATATAGACCAAGAATAATTTTTTAGCATGTCACAATTTGGTTTGTTTAGATCCCTAAAAATGTAGCCAAAAGTTTTTTTTAAGATCTTGTTTGTATTTATTTTAGACCTTGGTCAAGTTTATCGACAACCCCATTTTAGAATTTATGAAAGCCTATTTTAACTTTTTTATCCGCCAATAGCTTGTCGCCTTAGAAGAAATTCAATTGCCATAGAAGAAAATCACTGCCAGATAAAATTTAAATATTACCTCAAAACTCATTAAAAAGCCGCCGCTTTCTAGTTAAGATGCTACCTCAAATTAGTCGCCAAAGTAGTTTATTTACAATCCATTTAATTTTTTTTACGACCCGGTATAGTATCAATTTTTCGCCGCGTTAAATACGTGGCACGTGCCATAATATTGTAAATGCGAAAGTGTGTCTTGTCTGTGTGATTACCTCTTCACGCCTAAACCGCTAAACTGATTTTGCTGGGTATGGAGATACCTTGGGTCCGCGGGAAGTGCAATAGGATTCTTTTTATCCCGGAAAAATGTACGGCTCCCGCACGATTAACTAATTTTGGCGCGAGGAAGTTGCGGGCGTCAACTGGTGCTTTACTCTTCAACCTCTGAATCAATTTTGATTAAGAGGTAAGAGTACATCGGATCCCTGAAATTTAGAGGATTGTTTTTTCAAAACCAAAAAAAATGGCTTGAGAAACGAGGAGGAGGAAATGCGACACAATTTTATTAATAATAATAATAAACATTTATTCAAGACATTCACACCACACTACACTTAAATATACAGATATTAAAAATTAAAACAAAGCACACTACAAACAATAAAAGTAAAAAAAAAACAATATGTTTTTTTTTTGGTGTTTAGGTGCTTTGAGTCTTGAGAAAGTTGCGATGCAATATAATAAACGTATTTCTGCGCAAATTAAGTGGCGAACAACATCTAGTTCTTAATCTTCGTTAAAATTAATTAAATGTATAAAAATATAACGTAAAAAAAAACAGCACCCATATTTTTTTATTATAAGATTTTATAATAATAATAATTATGAAACTAAATAACAGAAGAAAATCTTTTTTAGCCCTGACGAGGACGAAGTGAAGGCTATAGAAGATGAAAAAGAAATGAATAAGGCGGTAGAAGCAGAGGAGCCGCAGAAGGCAGACGAGCCAAAAGACGCTACACCGGTGCCGCAGCTCAAGCTCGGGCCAAACGGGGAAATTACATTGGACGAGTCCAGTTTGGTGAGTCTATCATAACCCATTAAAATGTCTAGGTTTCCGTACCCAAAGGGTAAAAACCCTATTGCTGAGACTTTGTCTGTCTGTCTGTCTTCAGGCTGTATCTCAAGAACCAATGTAGCTAAAGTCTAGACTTCTGAAATTATCACAGATTGTGCATTAAAAAAACAATTTTCAATAAAAAAAATGGAACATAAAAAACACAATTTCATTTTCAAATATCGAAAGCGTATTTCATACAATATCAGCTGTCCATATAATAATTATTATTTTTTATGTTTGCAGTTGATCAAGCGCACATCACGCACTGCGACAGCTGGCGTGGTGGTGGAGGGGGGGTGGCGCGCGGGTGCGGGCGGCCGATACCGCCGCGGGCCGCGCTCCGCGGAGTGGCCGCCCGCGGAAACCGTACGCTTTTACCGCGCGCTCGGAGCCCTAGGGACTGATTTTACGTTGATGGCGCCGCTCTTCCCTGACCGCACGCGGAAGGAGATTTATCTGAAGGTATATAGAGTTATAAGAAAAGGTTTTAACAATATAATATGTGAAGCCTTTTTTGTATTATCAGAGATGTTAATTTATAGGCAGATTGCCTACTTAATTTGGCCGCGTATGTTAAACCCAGTCGACAGGTTTTCACTGCTTTTCGTAAACTGACAAAAAAGCGACGGACCTATGTAAATCAGTCGTGCTATGTCAAGCTCAGCCAATAGATCGCAAGTCGCAACTAACTTTAACTTGACATGATGGCCGTATTTTTGGCACATGCGCATGCTTTGATAAAACACACTAATCACTATTAATAACTTTAGATAGTTTACCGTCTAAAATCAAATTAAATGACAGCATTATTTACAGCGCATGTGCCAAGGCCAACGAACACTGCCAACATCATATTAAAATCTCTGATAATACGTCATATAAATGTGAGACCACAGAAGGCGACAATACGCTGCGACGCGACACGTCACGGCCACTATGAGTTGAGTTGAGTATGAGCTAAGCCACAGAATATATATTAGTAGTACCAACAGAATTCCCACTCGCGAAACCCGTTTATAGAAATAACGACACACGATAATAAATTGAAGACATGAGTGCATGAATGAGGTAAGTAACATTTTTGAAAATTTACGTTTTATTGCATAAATGTAGCTTTTAGGACTTGGAAAATGATTTGCAATCAAAAAATTTAGAATTTTACGTATACTTACAAAGTTAGCCAGATGATGAAGCAGGTAAGTTACAAGGTTCGTCCAAATGATTATGCAAGAAGCGGGTAATTACATCCCATACAAATCCCATATGCGTTTTTAAATAAGGAATATTAAGTCGACTTTTTTATTGTTCTATTATTCAAAGGCATAGATAATTTAGTATATATTTTTTTTTGTTAGCGTTTGGCTCTGACACCGGGGGTGTACTTTGCCACATATAAAGGTATAGTCAGTCTTCTTCATAATAATAATTTTCATCAACGTTTTTGTTTTTACTATATTATCGTCATTTATGATCATATCTAAAGTCTAGTCAAAGTCTAAGTAAAAGTCAAGTCAAGCAGTCAAGGAGTCAAGTCGGTTGATACTCTATACTGAAACTTTTGACGGAGTTTTGGAGGGACACAAAAAGCACGTTCCTGGAAGTTGCAGCACGTGCATGATAACGAATATGTAATAATGGTTAATATTCTGCCAATTTTACACATTAAAATAAAACACAGTTAACAAAATAATTTAAGGAAAATAATACAAAAAAAAATACAACAGTACTCTTTCACATTCTAGGAAAAACTCTAGTAGGTATATTAATAATGACACATTATTAAGAAAATAATAATAATATCTATGGACGCTTCACATCACGTTAGTCTGGCCCCGTGCTAAGTACCTGAAGGACTTGTGTTACAGGTACCAGACAACGTTGTATATTTAAGATTTTTATTATATCATACACAATACATATTTATACATATAATAATCGAAGCATATTTCATACACATCCATACTCTTTTATACCTACTACGATAGTAATTATTTTATTAAAGACTAGGCGCTTTTCGTTGTTTCCAAACAAATTAAAACTTTGGAAAAACCTATCGTAACTTAAATGGTACCTACGTATAAAATATTTTGTTTTTGTTTTTATTATAATATTAAATTGTTGGAAATATAAAAAAATATTTAGGCATCAGTTTGGCTGTTTGCATTTATCCTGTGCTAATACTTTATAGCGTCGCGTCGCGTAGGTCGCGTACCTAGTGTATTTTATTCTTTGGTCGCGTCGATACTTCATTCCAAATTCAAATGAGCGAGCGGGCCAAATTTGAAAATCGAACTAGCTATGCTCGACAAAGAATTTTTTATTGTGAGTACTTGACTGTTTTTTTTTTTACTAGGTATTATGACGTACAAGCCATAGTCGTGAAAACGCAGTTAAAAGTAAGTATAATAAAACACAATAAAAACTTGAATTAGTATATTGTTCTTTTAATTGTAACATTTGAATAGTGCATAATTTAAGTTATTATTATTAATATACTTAAATTTATTTATTAAGTAAAATAGAAACCCAAGATATTTTAAAAAATTAATTGATCTTACTAGTAAACTATAAATTGGGAAATCGTGTTTGTATGATCTTAAATGCTTCTTAACACTTAAACGGCTGAACTGATTTCGACGAAATTTGCTTTGGAGATTATTACTTTCATCATCTCGTTTTCTCTACTTAATTCCTACTAGATGACGCCTACAACTCAGTTTTGTTTACATTTAGTTTTCTTATGCGGAATTCCCTTATAATCTTTCCCGTCTTTCAAAAGTATAATCCATTTTTGTTTAAATCTGTTTGGCCGTGAATTTATTGTCTTTTAAATTGAGTCTTGTTTCATCTCAATAAAAAAAAGTGATTTATGTGTACTTCATGCATTGACAGTCTTTACAGATTTTGTTGCATTTAAAAGTGAAGAACCGAGTAACTTCACATTTTTCCTAATTTATCCTAGAATGGAGATTTTTTTATATAATTTTTAACATAACAATAAAAACGGAAGATATTTACACCTCCTGATACAATTAACAAAAGCCATTACTTGATTTGTGATGAAAAATCATAAAAAGTTTTTTCAAAACTTTAAACGCGATTTACTCGAAATTCGAAATGTGTTACATACCTCATTCATGCACTCACGTCTTTAATTATAATCGCCTACATGTGCGCTCTCTTTCTATCGCGTAACTCCTACCTTTTCTGACGAAATCAAGATTGTCATCTTTTAGAAAATAAAATAATCTTCTTTTAATTACCATAGCTACTAATAGCAAACTTTTTTATAGTAATAATCAAATTTTAGTAACCCAACCTATATTTATACATATAATAAAACTGTATTTTATAATAATTTTATATTCGATTATAGTGCAGGAGCTGGTCAGGAATTTTTTACAACTGAAATATAGTAACTTGTGTTTATTTCTGTGTAGTATGTGGTTTGTTTGTATGAAATTGGTTTATTTCCTATGTTTGTGTATTTTTATCTTTTTTTTTTGTATTTTAATGTCTTAAATTACCTCATTGAAATTTTTCTTTTACCTTTTTTTTAATTGTCCATATTTATCAGATTAATAACGATTCTGTCACAACGGTTAAATCAGTACGTAGTTATATTATGCGACGAAAAAATCTTGCGCGTGAGTCACCGCTCGTTTGTAAGTCCCTACTCCCTAGTCCCTAGTGATTTGCCCCCCACCTACACGCGCGAGTGGGACAGGCCTGGCTAAGCCGTACTACGCGCCAGCGGCGCTACGCGAGTCGCGGCACAAAACGTCAGTGCTATGGAACGTGAGGTGTCGCGTCGCTCTGCTGCGTAGTGTCGCTTTAAGCTGGGAACAAATTATCTAACGCGTACGTAAGTCGCGGCTGATGGACGTGGCGTGTTTCTATCTGATTAATACAAAATACACTAAACTGTGCTCATTGTCTGACATAAGTCGCGCACGCGACCTTGAGCGTTCGGACGTCCGAACAGGATCCGGCTGGCTGGATGTTTTTGCGTCCGCGGACGGTATGAACAGGGCGCGGGGAACGCGTCCGTGGACGTTTTGGGTTCATAAGCCAATTCTTTCTGAAATTACTGGCCAGACTTCCGAAGGGCGAAGACCCGTCGTCCTACGAACGTGCACATTGTTAAGCCGTGTCCGTCAACCGATAATAGCCGATAATTTGTTCCGAGCTTTATTCTTAGCTTTTACTACATTTTTTCTTATCCGACAGTTCAAGAAGGAGGAGCGTCTGAACGGCGCGCAGGTGGACATGGCGCTGCGGTCAGCGGGCGGATGGGACGTGGCGCGGCTGCGGGACGAGTTCAGCGCGGAGCGGGCGGCGGCGCGCGAGGCGGCGCGGCGCGAGCGCGACCGCGTGCACGCCGAGCGGCAGGCGGAGCGGGCGCGCCTGCAGGACGCGCGCAGCCTGCGTGTGCGGACTAGTGAGTTTTTTTTTTAGTGAAAGATCTTTGAACTTCTCAGGTGCGTTGAGAGTAAAATTTCAAGGTCGCGTCATAGCAATACCGTCACGGAGTAAGGCGACGATTTTGATTAAGTTTCACTTCTGGAACTTAATCAAAATCGTCAGACAAGAAAATAAATATATCCCTAAAGACTTTGCCTTATATTCAAGAAACGTCTATAGTGAAGATACATATTTACTGTAAAATTTTACTATTTTGTATAGGAAAAATGGGGAGCTTACACATACAAGTCACAAAAAAAACTGTGTTCGTCAATTTCCATTTAAAAAGAGTTCGAACATTTTTGTATGGAGCGTGGCATACCTAATAATTAGTTTCAAGTACTTAAAATGGTATTTTTTCGTGTACACCTATGAAAAATACGTCAATCGACAGAGAAAATAATTACAAACAACAAATACTCTTTGATAAAATGCCGTAAATACGTTTACGACATTTTGTCAAAGAATATTTATTCTTTGTAAACATCTTCTCTTTCGATGAGCGTTTGTTTCATATGTGTACACCAAAATACGACAGGTATGCCAATAAGGCTTGTTGTTCTTTATAATAAGAAATGTTAATCGAACGAAATGTTATCACGCTAGAATTCAGCACCAGCATAGACAGTAAAAAAAAAGTTTATTTTGACGTTTGACAATGTTTCTGTCAATAATCTGATGTGACAGAAACGTTGATATAGACGGGCGAAATAATCCGATCAAAATCCGACATGTGTGTATGTCGGATTTTGAAAAATTCCCTATTCTAGAAATATAACAGTATGTTGGTGGCGACCTCTATATAGAATTAGAACCAAACAGAAAGTTGTTAATGTCAACTGTCATTGTGAAACTTTTTGTGGGTAGTTTTAAGTTTATGCGTCGCCATCTTGGGTATGTGGGGGGATGATTGCTATTTGCAAATAGTGAGGTAATACCTCAAAAGGAATCGCTGAAGTTCTAGAATCTAATCAATCCTTAAACTAAATTTTGTAATGTTACTTATCCCTGTGACTTTTTGTGCATTTCACGCTGTTCCATAAATCAGGTTATTGGGAAATATCAACTAATTTATTCATTACATCTCTTAAAAAGTCTTTGCAATATTTCGTAAGAGATGTAATGACTAATGAGAGATTATAATTGAATAATATCTAGTTATCCATGCGTGTAAAATTTCAGTACTTTATCTAAGCCTTTGTTTACTCCCTTTTTACTCCTTTCTCCATTTACAGGTAAGGCGTCAAAGGCTATGGAAAGCACCATGCTGCCCGGTGTCAGCCAGCAGAACGAGATCATTACTGCAAACGACATCGTGGAGAGCGTCAAAATTGCCAAGAAACGAACAGCCGAAACAAACAAAACTGACATAGTGATGGGACCAAAGAAACCGAAAACCACTAATATAACTTCAGAATCTCCTAACCTTAGAACAGAGATCCTATCACCGGACAAGATTGCAAATCTAGCAAACCAAGTCCCGAAGTCACTGTCCGATATTGAGTCTGGGTCTCTAGTGGTATTGACCGTTGATGACCCTAATACTCCGGGAAAGAAGATGCTGCAGACGTACATAGCTCATGGACCACACAAGCTCACTCCGGTGGCTCTGCCGTCTACATTACTGAACTCAGTCGTCGGATACATGAAGAAAAAGTCCACGAATACTTCATCTAACCCGTCTTCGCCTCTGCTCTCACCAGGCAGTGTTAACAGTGATAGATCCAGTACGTTCCAGAGTCCAGTGCAACGGACCAGACATACTTCTTTTACTATACAACCACTGTAGTTGCTATGGTAAGTTTATTTGTTTGTGCTTTATAATTATTGTCTTTAGTGTTCCATTGCATGAGAGGGGAATGCTTTGATGCCAGATAAATATGCCAATGTCTGCAAATGGGGCGCCAAAACCAAAACGTGAGATTGTGCCTTGATAGAAGTCTCGCATAAGACTCTTTTTTTATGCTTTCATGAGCCCTGTTAGTTATTAAGTGTTTGTACTTTATGTATTTTTTCAAGATACGAAAAAGTTTTTTTTTTTCAAGATTTTGTTAAATTAATTATTATTATACCTACCTTAAACTTTTAAGTGCCAAATTTAATAATAGTGTAAGTCGTGACCATAAAGTTAATATACCTAGCGGAATAGAGAAACAAAGGCCTGAGCAAGCGAGATGTCACTATCAGTAACACTGCGTGGTAAAAAGAGACGTGTGATACATGACAGCAGCACACTTTTTTTGACGTCCATCAGCCCGGATCAGCCCCGTTGACAATTTAATCTCATGGAATTCATGTTCAATCATGCTTGTGTAAGTGTATACGTACGCATATTTTTCACACAGATGAAAACCAATTTCGGTTACGTTTGACAGCTCGAGTTTATTGCTCTATTCCGCTAGGGCAGACTTGCGTAGATCTGGGTTAAAGTTAACTCTGAGTTAAACATCATGTCATTTCTATAATAATAATAATAATAATCTTTATTTGCATGAAATATGGTACAATAAGGTGTTTCTAATCTAATAGTCTTCTATCACTCTTCAAAGTGAGTGACAGATATGACATGATGTTTAACTCAGAGTTAACTTTAAAGTTAACTCTGAGTTAAACATAGAAATGACATTAAACATCATGTCATTTCTATCACTCTTCAAAGTGAGTGACAGATATGACATGTTTAACTCAGAGTTAACTTTAACCCAAATCTGCGCAAGCGGACCTAGGTATATTAACTTTATGGTCGTGACCGGGTCGGTCGTCGTCGGGACTCGGGTGATTTTGACACAACGCGACAAAGTTACATCGGTCCGCCCTCAGACTTCAGAGCAATGAGTTCATTATGTTCAATTTTAAAATACATATCTACTTTTTTTTTGGGGAACAATAAATAATTTTAATTGAGGACATATTATTTAGAATCAGCATACTTTAGGATTACTCTGTTTTTATTGTTTTATTGGATAATATTCTCTGTATTATTATTTCCGTCAGATACACAAAACACTCAATTTTGTAACAAATATAAACTCGAAAATGTTTTTCTAATGTGATATACAGTAACTAAATTTAAGTGCTTTCCTTAATTATATTATTACAATATTAATTAACAGTAATAAAATATAATTCATGTATAAAATGTTTTAAGTGATTAATTTTATGAATTATGATTGCTAGCTTGTAAAATTAATTTTGTGCGAAATGGAATTTTGTATTGTGTATACGTATGTTTATAAACTGGAATAAACACCTACTGTTGTGTTGTTTGAAGGTTTTTTAGGGTTCCGTAGCCAAAATGGCAAAAAAGGAACCCTTATAGATTCGTCATGTCTGTCTGTCTGTCTGTCTGTCTGTCTGTCTGTCTGTCCGTCCGTCCGTATGTCACAGCCACTTTTCTCCGAAACTATTAGAGCTATACTATTGAAACTTGGTAAGTAGATGTAGCCTGTGAACCGCATTAAGATTTTGATGCAAAAATGGAAAAAATATTAAAAATTTTAGGGGTCCCCATAGGTACAACTGAAACAAAAAAAATTTTTTTCATCTAACCTATGCGTGTGTGGTATCTATGGATAGGTCTCCAAAAATCATATTGAGGTTTCTCATATCATTTTTTTCTAACCTGAATAGTTTGCGAGAGAGACTCTTCCAAAGTGGAAAAATGTGTGTCCCCCCCCCCTCTAATTTCTAAAGTAGAGGCATGATAATTCTAAAAAAAATATATGATGTATATTACTATAAAAACTACCAACGAAAATTGGTTTGAACGAGATCTAGCCAGTAGTTTTTTTTATACGTCATAAATAGTAAACCTTAATGAAACAAAAAAATTTTTTTTTCATCTAACCTATGCGTGTGTGGTATCTATGGATAGGTCTCCAAAAATCATATTGAGGTTTCTCATATCATTTTTTTCTAACCTGAATAGTTTGCGAGAGAGACTCTTCCAAAGTGGAAAAATTTGTGTCCCCCCCCCCTCTAATTTCTAAAGTAGAGGCATGATAATTCTAAAAAAAATATATGATGTATATTACTATAAAAACTACCAACGAAAATTGGTTTGAACGAGATCTAGCCAGTAGTTTTTTTTATACGTCATAAATAGTAAACCTTAATGAAACAAAAAAATTTTTTTTTTCATCTAACCTATGCGTGTGTGGTATCTATGGATAGGTCTCCAAAAATCATATTGAGGTTTCTCATATCATTTTTTTCTAACCTGAATAGTTTGCGAGAGAGACTCTTCCAAAGTGGAAAAATTTGTGTCCCCCCCCCTTTAATTTCTAAAGTAGAGGCATGATAATTCTAAAAAAAATATATGATGTATATTACTATAAAAACTACCAACGAAAATTGGTTTGAACGAGATCTAGCTAGTAGTTTTTTTTTTTGTACGTCATAAATAGTAAACCTTAATCTAAATTTCATTAAATCGACTGAAATATAAAAATAAATCAAAAATAATATAATTTCATAAAAATAAACCTTATTGCTGCTGCGGAACCCTCCATGGGCGAGTCCAACTCGCACTTGGCCGCTTTTTTTTTATCACATACCACGAATAACAAATTACAATATGTCGGTATATCGATACTTGTAATCAGCTGGGCTTCATAACGTTATCGAATAGCAGAAAAAATATCGTTACGTACCGTTATTTTCATAATGGTAGCCAGTAAACGGTAATTTTTTTAACGTTATCTAGTAACATAACGAAAAAATATCGTCATAATATAACATTTACCGTTATTAATATTAAATTTTACCGTTATTTCTAGTATTGGGTAAATTTTCATAACGTTATCTTTACCCTTGAAGCAGTAACGTTATGAAAAAATAACGATATTTGAAATTGATCACATTTTTACAATGTGATCAATTTCACGTCAATATGACGATAGATGTCGCTGTTTTAACGTACTAAAAATGGCTACCAAACTACCTCCTTATAGTTTCATGTTATCCCTGGTACCCACAATATTATGTATGCCAATATGACGATAGATGTCGCTGTTTTACGGTCGTTCCCAACATTTTTGATCTATCTCTGGTTTCGCCCTACTAGAGAGAGATAGGAATAGCTCTCATTAGACATTATAGACACATTTATGTCAAACCAGAGATAGATTGAATATTGGGAACGGCCGTTAAGGACGCTATTACAAATATCAGCGATTTTCCGGTACCCTATTAAAGAATTAGGAGTCAAACTGCGAGGATATTTTGATTTCAAATGAAAGATAATATATTCATCTCCACGACTGTACCATAAAAATTCTATAGCCGCATACAAAATTTTCACATAAAATACGTTTTAACCATCACAATAATCGCAAAATATGAAAAAATGGGGTCTGATTAGGTACCTTAATATCTAAATACACTGAACTGAGGAAAATAATACAAAAAAATTGTTGCTTATTTAGTCCTCTAAAAATTTTATATAAAAATAAACAACTTTTCCAGTTATAAGAAAAATAAGAAAATTTCTCAAATTTTTTCATACATTTTCGCCATATCAAGAACGCGGCGAGCGTCGTAATCGTCACTGTAAAAGGCGCGCTAATATGAATCTTATTTAATGTCATTAACGTCGATATTCGTACTGCCAGACATCCGACCTGCTAATTCTCCGGTTGGAGCATTCATGTACTAAAAATGGCTACCAAAGTCAAAACTACCTCCATAGATATCATGAGATAGTAAATATTTTAAAAAAACTTCATTTATAAGTCACATGCATATAGATTTTCTTAATAAATAAACGTGAAATAAAAGACTTTGTTATGTCTAAAATAGATTTAATAAAAGTTAATCATTGTCACTAGTGTGTCTCAATCAGTTCGTTAGTGAACCAGTGCGAAGCCTCTATGGAGTCCCAGAGTCCAAGTTCTCTGTCCAAAAATTCTTCGTTCATTTTATCTACATCAACAGTCCTCTTGTGATCTGTAATATAAAATAATTATAAAAATAAATAAATTAATGTTTTTATTGTACATATCAGAGGCAAATATCATACAAAAAATTCTTGATATTATAGCATCACATTAAGCAACATAATATGAACAAATTAATAATTATAACCATGAATTTCTTGTCAGTATAAAGAACGTAAGTTTTGGCCCACTGTGTCGCATAGTTTATTATTTAAAAAATTGGTTGTATGTAAAGTCGGTTTACGGGCGGTAGTTTGACGTAACAACGTCAAACATTACAGTCGCTCGAGTCGATCATGCCTCTCTCTCGTTCGTGCTGCGCTCTCGCTTGCGGAACGCGACAATGAGCGCAAAGGGACAATAGCCGCGTACTGACCAAGCGAGCAGCCTCGCGGCACACATTTGCGGCAGTACACTTGCCGCGTGAGGCGGCCTCGGTCTGTAAATTTTCTAATCCGAGGCTGCCTCGCGCGTCAAGACTAAGCCACCGTAAGTCTTATCGACGCTCAGTTTAACTTGAAACGCACAACTAACACGCAACGAATAAGCGAGGCAAAACACTACCGCGACCGTCGGCCGCGCCAAACCGAGGCGTCTTTGAGCATCGACAACGCTCGGCTCAGCTCGGGTGAGGCAGCGCGTGCGTTTGCCTCAGGCGAGTCACGTCTTGACCGACCGAGGATTTTCCTCGCGAGGCAGCCTCCTGAGGTTGCCCTTAGTATCGAGTTATTAGACGTTAAAAAACTCACCAACAAGAGCCAATTCATCGTTCTGTTTAGTAGCTTGTGTATCTGCTGGGGGGGCGGTTGTGACGGTCGTGTTGGTTGCCTGGTCCTGCCCGTAGTAAGACCACGCCGAGTAGTTCTGCCAGTATTGCGTCGGGTCGTAGTATTGACTGAAATCCTGGAGAAAAGTAAATTAGGTATATAAAATTGGTGAAAGAAGCCTCAGCAGCCAGTGTCAATGGGGGGGGGGGGGGGCTTTGACATTAATGAATAATAAAATCGGCCAAGTGCGAGTCGGACTCGCGCACGAAGGGTTCCATACCGTTATAGAGCAAAAATAGGCCAAAAATTGTGTTTTTGTATGGGAGCCCCCCTTAATTTTTATTTTATTTAAATATTATTATTATTTATTAAAGTACAATTATATTTAAGGCTTTTGTGAAAGTTTCAAGTGTCTGCCTCTTATCATTATTGATTACGAGCAAAAAAGGCCAAAAAAATCACGTTTGTTGTATGGGAGCCCCTCTTAAATATTAATTTAATTTTTATTTTAGTATTTGTTGTTATAGCGGCACCGGAAATACACAATCTGTGAAAATTTCAGAACTCTAGCTATAGCGGTTCTTGAGATACAGCCTGGAGACAGACAGACGGACAGACAGACATCGAAGTCTCATGAATAGGAACCCTAAAAATCGAGATATGTTTCTATCATTAAGTAGTGAATAATTTAACTATATATATTGGGCTTTGCCACACCATAAAGGTTGGATTAAAAAATGTTTACTCATAAATTGAAATAGTTCGAGCACAACTTTAAGGTCACTCGCAAAGGTGAAAGCACAATTTTGTTTTATCACCCCATTCAGTTTCGCCGAGTGATTACCCCGAGTTGTACCGTACCCACAGCTGAAATTATTAAAAAGAAAAAATTACCGTTCCACTGCTATAAGCAGGCCCTGATGTTGAGGAGTTGGATTGTGCTTGTGTGGTGACAGCTCCTTTCGGTTTAGGCACTGCTGTGCAGATCTTGAGTGGTTTAGTTCCGAGGCCCGTGTACCCGTTCATAGCATACAGGGCATTTCTCTGTTCCTCCTCCTTGCCAAACCTTACGAAACCATAGCCTTTTGTGTAGCCAGAGTTGTCCAGAATTACTGAAATGGTAACATAAGTTACACATTATTAATTTACGTACTATCGAGGAAATTGATTCCTAGGCAGATAACAGACCAATGTCATTTGGTTGGATCATGTCAACTCAATGTTAATTGTGATTTATCAGCTGGGTTTGACATAACGCGACCAAACTACGTAGGTCCCCCATCTGCCTATGAATCAACTTCTCTGATAGTATATGTTATGTTTGAGTTTTTACCTTAAATAACAAATATCCTACAGAAAAAGTATCAAATAAATATGAAATTATTTGTAAAGGTGTAAATTGAAACAGAATATAATATAACACTGGGTACACAATTATAAATACCTTTGGCAGTTTTGATGGAGGTATATTTGGATGCAAACACTCTGTATAGTGAGTAATCATCAACATCAGGACTTAGGTCTCCGACCCAGACAGAAAACTCTCTCTCATTTTGCAAATTCGACCGTGCCTCTCTTGATGCAGTGTTGAGTCTGAAGCGAACTACGGGGAATGTGCCAGGGATTGGCTTTCCATTCAACTTGTGCATTGTGTCTATTGCTTCTTCATCATTCTGTAAACAAAAAAGTTTCAACTCTCTAGCTATTACCGTTCCTGAGTTACAGCCTGGAGACAGACGGACAGACATTGAAGTCTCAGTAATAGGGTCCCGTTTTTACTCTTTGGGTACGGAACCCTAAAAAAATAAAACCTGACAATGCAAATATATTGCAAACTTACATTTAAATCAGAAGTACAGGTCCTAAAGTGGAATCGACATATATAAGCTAAGATAATAAAAGTTAATTAATCCAATTTTCCTATGTTGTTTTATTAATTTTAATTTGAAATCGGAATTACAAAAAAATCAATGTTTTTGTACAAAAATCCTTTTAATTAAAAAAATAAAAATATATTTTATAAATATTTTTATTAAATTTACATAAATATACGTTATTTAACATTAATCAATAAGAAAAACACACTTCTCCATACATTTTTTCACCCCACAAGGTTCACAAAAATCAAAACTTTTCGGTACGCATGCGAATTCAAGACACGGGTCAACTTTGAAACAACTTTGACTATAGCTCGTCTTTGTTATTTTAAGTACACTTTGTGCAAGTTAGAGCGGTAAACATATAGTTTACGATAAACTGTGGTTAAAATAAAAGACGAAGGTGATAATCGAGCTCCAGGAGAGGGGTCAACAGATGCGCGAATTTTGACATCGAGCTCCTGGAGCGCGGTCAACAGTTGAAGGGATATTCGACACATACATTGAAACCCTAAAATATCCTTACACAGTGGAAGGATAATAACACAAAATGTTGGGTAATTACAAATTTATTAAATTCAATATAAGTGTTTACCTGAAAATGTACAAAAGCATATCCAGCCGGCTCTCCTGTGAATTTGTTTCTCATAACTTTAACGGCCAGGGGCCGCTGGCCCATCCTGTGAAATGCAGCCATTATAAAGCTCTCAGTCATGTTTGGCTCTAACTGAAAAAAAAAAAACAAATGAAATTGAAAAGATACTTTAACATTTACTTTTTAACATTGTCAATTGAATTCGAAACATTTTTGATTTGATGATGATTGATTTGGTCGCTGTTATGCATTTGTGTACTAACCTACATTTTTTTTTTGTTTAACCTTGAATGCAGTCTTGTTCAGTGACCTAAAGAACATAAATAATAATAATAATAATAATCATTTTTATTCAGGCAATAAACCCACAATAATATATAATATGATGTATAATATAAAAATAAGTAAAATTTATATCCTGCATTCATACCCCATTTGGGTTTTGGAAAACACATGACTTTACCTTAAATAGTACGAAAAGGTATAAAGATTTTGGTTTGATTCTATCATAATAAATACTTTAGTACATAAATAAATAGCATAAATAATAATAAAATAATTTGTAAGAAACCAAAACCAAACAAATGAAAACTTACACTGCCCATCCATAACTGGCACTGCATAGACATGGTGGATTTATATTTTCTGAGCAATTACAACAGTTAAGTACTGTTGGAAATATTCTTACAGCAGTAAAATTATTCGTTCTTCGTTCTAAACTATAAACAGAAAAATATCACACAATATGGTAATAATGTTATTACCACAGGCTTCCACCACAGATTATCTCAATGGCTTCCACAGAGTACTTTTTTTTTATATATGAAAAGTGCTTCTGCCTTCTTCTCCCTTTTTAAAATTTTGACACATTAGGTCTTCTTCTTCGTCTTCGTCCAGAGTTTATAGCATAGAACACATTTAAAGCATTTTTAAAGCCTGACTGAAATTGTCAGAGTCCGTAGGGACTAGGGAGTCAGCCCATGGTCAGCCCTCAGGCCGCTAGTCACTATTCTAGTGTTTTATCAGGGGCCCGCGTAAACTTATAGGTAGGTACCTACTATTTTGAAAATCACGCCTATCGGCAAAATTAAACCGTCGCGCCGCGCGACTTTTTCAGTGGCCCACACACATGTAGTTTAACCATTTTGAAATTTGAATTCCACCCACACCGGCAAAATTGGAAGTGGTCGTGAAAATTTTGGTACTTTTTAATCGCTTATTTCAAAGAACGTTCTTATAAAATTTTGGTTGCAGCCCACGACGCCAAGACCAAAACGTGTTTGTGACCCGCGTAAAAAAAGCTCGAGGACCACTGGACTAGATGAGGAGGGCACAGATTAAGGATATGGAGGAGGGGTTCACATGATGGAGGAGAACATGCAAGAAACTATTTTAAATGTATATTTAAAGTTATAAGAAAATGCAAATGGGGCTAAAAAAAGTAATTTGCATGTATTTCGACAGTGCGTTTATTATACACATTTTTAAAACAGCGACGCGCGTACGTCTTAGAATAGTAAAGATTATTATTTTTTACAAAAATAATAAATTGCAGCAACCGTATACAAACAGAACAGTGGCAATAATTTATTAAATTCACCATCAAAAAAAATATTAGCGATGGTAGACCTGCATTATTTGATCTGGTTATGTCTAGCCCAGCCTAATAATGCTTATGTCAGCCATCTGCCTAGCAATAAATTTGTTGGCTGTACAATTAAAGGTGAATTAAGAATTATTTTACTTATAACAGAACCTCATTCATTTTAACATGGATAACCTCCACATCAACTTAAAAGTAAAATAACTCTGAACTACACTTAAAACGTTAAAATAATAATAATAATATTATATCTATTTACAATTAATATAAAAACCTTAATATCTAATAATAAAGTTCTACACTAAGAATGTTTGGGACATCAGGTAATGATTTGTAATCGTCATCCAACACGAGCACAGAAGATTCCGAACTGCTGCTAGAGTCTGAATCGGAAGAACTGTCATCTGGCTCTTTCAAAAAATTATCAATTTCTTCATCTAAGACTCCGTCTGTATCAAGATATTTTTTTTCGAGCTGACTTACTTTTTGGCAAATCTCATACCAGTCAGATACAGCAATGGCATTCAAAGTGTGCTTTATTAACGTAGCTATATTGCTGACGTTCTGACCCACCTTACTGCCGGCTATCCCTTGCTTCAATATTTTCCAGACATATTCTATTGAGTTAAATTCTCCGTGGTTGGGTGGCAATCTAGCCACACTGTGTCCGTATGCCTCTAGAAGTTTATCAACTCTATACACAGGTTGTTCTTGACTTCTCCTTACAAGTTCATATAACTCAGCCCTCAACATATTGGGGTCAAACAGTATCCCCCTTCTTGTGAGCCAATTTTGCATTTTGGCTTTAGTAGATTTTGCTGAAGGTGCTCTGTTGATCTTTTCCGACCGATATGGTGCATTATCCATCACTACTAAAGTATTTGGAGGCAAAAAAGGTATCAATTTCCTTTGAAGCCAGTCCATAAAGTTTTCGCTGCACATATAATTTTTATGATTTACTAACTTTTGACATTGAAAAATTGAGCATGCATTTGGTACAAAGCCCATCTCACCCCCGGCATGAACAACAATCCATGTACAGAATGTTGTATTTGGAGCGTTATTTTCACTGTCCTCAATTTGCCATCCCTCACTGGTGAAGGAAGCGTGAACACTCGTCTCCCCGATGTATATGATTGGAATGTTATCTCTTCTTTTCTCCTTTAAAAAGTTTAAATATTTTTTTCTTGATATTATAACATCAGGATTCTCCATTAAAATTTTTCTATTATCACCACATTCCTGAAATCTAAATCCTATTTGTTTAATTATTTTGTACAGCTCTTTATGACCACCCTGGAATTTAATCTCATTTCTTATTGCATTTAGTATTACTTCTTTTCTAACTGTATACATTTCATATATTGTACTTCTTGTGGAAGCCACTTGAAATACATTAAGCGGTACATCCTTCTCTTGTTTTATCTTTTTCTTTTGTGTTCGTTTATTTTTTGTAACGGGAGTTCCATCAGCATTCAGTTCTATTTGATTTGCCTGTTTTGTTTTCTTCTTTGGTGGTGGATTACTTTCAGATGTATAAGCAACACCTCCAACATTTAGAACCATGCTTGCATCCTTTGCTTGTTTTGTCTTTTTCTTTTGTGTTTTATCCTTTTTATTTTGAGAGGTGGAAGCACCTCCTTCAACTTTTTCTTTTATAATCTCCTTTACTGTTTCCTCTGATACACCTGTAAGTTGTTAAAGTGGCAGTGAATAACTAACTAAACTAAAAACAAAACACAGTAATTTTATTGTGTGGCCAAAAAATCTGATTTTTAACCCGTTGATCGTGGAAAAATGTGACACAATAGTATATTATCTATTGTATCTCGGTCACCGGTGATGAATTAATGGACATGTTACAAAACAGTCATGCACCTAGCAATTGCTTACAATCTTAAGATGAATGTATGGAAAGCTGGCCAGGCCAATTTGAACATAACAATTTTTTATCTTTTCAATTTAGCCTTTTTAAAAATAAGGGTTCAAAATATATACCTGTCATAGTAGCGACTCGCCGAGTGACTTGTTTGAGAGGTATAACAGGACCATTCTTGGCTTTTTCAAGTTCACAAAAGCGACGAATCGATAGCACCATTTTTCTGGTGCTACTTTGATATACTTTCGGCATTTTGATGAAAACTTTGATTGATATGTACGAGTAAAATTATAATACTGTAGATTTTATCTTAAGCAGGAACATAATGAAGAGAAGTGTCTAATTTAGTAAAATCTAATCCATTATCTTGCAAGAATACCGTTACCTTATACATAGTCACAATTGTTTTATAAAGATAAGTGTAGCTCTAGGGTTTATTATTTATAATTAATTAATAAATAACAATATTATTTAGGTCGAAACAAAAACAAATTACTTCTACAAAAATTCAACATTGACGTTTTTTTTATTCTACGTCTTCTTCTTTTTAGTTTTTTTTCGCCCGACTCCCGAGATCCAAATTCCAAACTCCAAAGCCTAGCGGCGCTTTATCCTTTGAAAAAAAAAAACGCTGTCTTGTCAAATGTCAATGATCTGTCAAGTGTCAATTGTCATGTCACATGTGTCAACATTAAGTGCATTTGTGTTAGCCTCACGTTAGCCTATTTTAATTTCTCTGTTTCTCATTTTTACTATATTTTTGTGTTTATAGATCCTAAACCAAAATTATTTTCCTTGAGATTACTGTATTTTTTAAAAAAGCAGTGCGCTTATAAAGACAATAGGTTCAAAGTGACGTTGTAGTAGATAAGGATGTCAAGACACGATAATATGGATGCTCTAGAAAAGCAACTAGCTGACTTGCAAATGTCGAAAGAACTCATATCGCAAGGAAAAATAAAGAAGATACCACCGGCCGTACCGCCAAAGAAGAAGGCTCAACCGCAAGTTCCTCACAGTGCCGTCGTGAGCGCCATACGGGAGCCATCGTATTCTTCTAAGATATCGTCTCCGTTGAGTTGCCTGCCCGCCGATGCGCCGCCACCGCCACCCCCGGCACCCTCCTACATGAACGTGCCAAGACATCCTCTAAATTCCCACACTATGAACAAAGACTACGCCAATGTAAACCAACTATCTCTTTCTGCTCATCCCTTGCACCAACCTAAGTCAGGGCACGCCAAAGCCTACCCCATGTACTGTAATTTACCACATAAGAGTTACAGTGCCCCTCCACCGCCTCCGCCACCCCCCCAGCATCTGCTGTCTAGCAAAATGTATGACTCCAACCATAACAACGAATATATGCCGCCTCCTTCTCCCGTCAGCTCCAACTACAGTGAACTGGCGCGAGCCACAGCAAACATAGGATACAACCATGACAGGCCCAATTTCCCACACATATATCAAAATGATTACCCGGAGTATGGTGTGTCTCAGGCCTCAACTTATGAGTCACTCTATGAACCCATCAACCCTCATCCACAGACAGGATTACTCAACAACAGCCAGGTCTATGGGAGCAAAGGAAGCATAAATGCACCTGGGAAGTCACCCTCGCCCAAAGAACAGGAGGTGGATGCCCTCACTGACCTTTTAGTCCAGTCAATTTCTGACAGCCAGGACCTGGACGTCTTTGGAACATGCATCAAATGTGGCCAGAGAGTGGTCGGAGAGAGTTCAGGCTGTACTGCGATGGGCAATATGTATCATGTCAAGTGCTTCTCCTGTCACAGATGTAACACCAACTTGCAAGGCAAGCCATTCTATGCTGTGGACAGCCAGCCTTACTGTGAGCTAGATTACTATGAAACATTGGAGAAATGCTCCGTGTGCGGTAACCCAATTCTTGACAAGATTTTACGAGCAACTGGAAAGCCATACCACCCTGCATGTTTCACGTGTGTGGCATGTGGCAAGAGCCTGGATGGAATCCCCTTCACTGTTGATGCCATGAATCAAATTCACTGCATTGATGATTTTCATAAGAAGTTTGCTCCCCGTTGCTTTGCCTGTGAGCTGCCTATAATGCCAGAAGACGGGGAGGAAGAGACGGTGAGGGTTGTGGCGTTAGACCGCAGTTTCCATGTCCGCTGCTATTGTTGTGAAGATTGTGGATTACAGCTGTCTTCTGAGGCTCAAGGTAGAGGATGCTACCCTCTGGATGGCCACATTCTTTGCAAGGCTTGTAACGCCCACCGCATCCGTCTTATCACTAATGTAATGACTACCGATCTGTAGTCTAACTGTCTTGGTATATTATAGCTATGCAAGTAGTATGATTTTAAGCCAATGCCTGTGAAATTATGTAAAACAGGTTGTCAAGTTACAAACAATGTCAGGGTACTATCTTGCCAATAAAATTCATACAATGTTGTTACAATGTAACAATTTAAGTCATAACATAATATAATACTAAATGATATAATTATAATAATGAGGATTATTCGTATTTAATTGAAACAGGATAGGTTTAATTCATGAAGCCCCAAGCGGTCGCGATAACAATAGATAAGTTGTTTTTCTCACGATTGACGGGTTAAAACAAATGTAACTTATTAATTAGGAAGTAGGTTATTTATACATGCTTATAATAATATGTGCCACAGATTAAAATACTAGTCTAAGATGTATTGTTTTTAAGATAAAATATAATTTTGAGAATATTGATTATTATTGAATATTTTTGTAAACTTTATAACAATTATTAGGTAATATGAAAGTAGTTGCTAATGGGTGAAGGTAATATTTAATGTAGTATCATTTTTTAAATGTTATGATTTAATTTATTTAAAATAATATGCATACTATATTTTAAGACTGACATGGCATTCTAAAGCATTTAAAATTTAACTTTGTGATATTGTCCTATGACAAAGCATTTAAAATGCATATTTATAGAAATTGTTAATTTTTCTAAAAATATATATTGTACAGCTTATTAAAACTATTAAAGGCAGCTGTAAATCTTTTTATAAATATATTTTATTGAAAATAAGAAGTTTTTTTTTCCTGAGATATGAAGATCATTTAAAATAGAAACTACAGTAATTAATATTGATATAAAAGGTTTTATTAAAAAATACAAGCTAAATATTACATACTGGCTGTAAACAATAAAGGCACATACATCACAGTTGTATCCATAAATTTGGAAATGTATAAGTATCCCTAAAATCACAATAGTTTATAATAAAAATACAAGTAAAGATAATACCTCCGGGTAATACTTGTCCAAAACTGGACCTCTTGAAAAATCTAAAAAATCTGTAAAAACCGAATTGAAATCCCTTGCATTTGATTACAAACAGACAGTAAATAAAATATATAAAAATTCAGTCTGCATCGAATGAATTACTTAAAGTAATTTCATGTTGTCTTACTGCTATACTTAAAAATACTTTTCCTTATATTAGAATTTAGAATAGAGAGTTGCTTGAGCGGGACGCCACACTGCTTCAGTGCGTTGTTTCTTTTCCTTATAATATTAGAATTTAGAATAGAGAGTTGCTTGAGCGGAACGCCACACTGCTTCAATGCGTTGTTTCTTTTCCTTATATTAGAATTTAGAATAGAGAGTTGCTTGAGCGGGACGCCACACTGCTTCAATGCGTTCTTTTCCTTATATTAGAATTTAGAATAGAGAGTTGCTTGAGCGGGACGCCACACTGCTTCAGTGCGTTGTTTCTTTTCCTTATATTAGAATTTAGAATAGAGAGTTGCTTGAGCGGGACGCCACACTGCTTCAGTGCGTTGTTTCTTTTCCTTACATTAGAATTTAGAATAGAGAGTTGCTTGAGCGGGACGCCACACTGCTTCAGTGCGTTGTTTCTTTTCCTTACATTAGAATTTAGAATAGAGAGTTGCTTGAGCGGGACGCCACACTGCTTCAGTGCGTTGTTTCTTTTCCTTACATTAGAATTTAGAATAGAGAGTTGCTTGAGCGGGACGCCACACTGCTTCAGTGCGTTGTTTCTTTTCCTTACATTAGAATTTAGAATAGAGAGTTGCTTGAGCGGAACGCCACACTGCTTCAATGCGTTGTTTCTTTTCCTTATATTAGAATTTAGAATAGAGAGTTGCTTGAGCGGGACGCCACACTGCTTCAATGCGTTCTTTTCCTTATATTAGAATTTAGAATAGAGAGTTGCTTGAGCGGGACGCCACACTGCTTCAATGCGTTCTTTTCCTTATATTAGAATTTAGAATAGAGAGTTGCTTGAGCGGGACGCCACACTGCTTCAGTGCGTTGTTTCTTTTCCTTATATTAGAATTTAGAATAGAGAGTTGCTTGAGCGGGACGCCACACTGCTTCAGTGCGTTGTTTCTTTTCCTTACATTAGAATTTAGAATAGAGAGTTGCTTGAGCGGGACGCCACACTGCTTCAGTGCGTTGTTTCTTTTCCTTACATTAGAATTTAGAATAGAGAGTTGCTTGAGCGGGACGCCACACTGCTTCAGTGCGTTGTTTCTTTTCCTTATATTAGAATTTAGAATAGAGAGTTGCTTGAGCGGGACGCCACACTGCTTCAGTGCGTTGTTTCGTCTGAACGGAATATCCGATATCGCATTGTATGCCACAGCCCACATGGCTGCGTTGCGCGTTGCGGCGACGCATATCAATACTAATAGTGACAGCAGCTACCCCTACTGACTCCCAACAAAATCGGAATCGAATCAGCTCGAAACTTGCTACTTCCGACATAATATTCAGAGGCGGCGTAAGGCGTGGGCTGTGTGGGCGACCGTGCGGTCTAAGGGGCCTCGCGCCATGAGGTTTTTTTTTTTGAAAGATTTACAAGTTTTGATACTCAAATATTTATAAAAAAGTTTTATAAATAAAAGTATAATGAGTATCAAAAAAATATTTCCCTCCAAAAATCCGTCTTCTTACGTCATCCACCAGGGGGCCGCGCAAAATATATTTTAGGGGGCCTCGCAAGACAATATCTTGCCCACATCAAATTTAGGTCTGCTACTGATATTATATATATATACTAGCGCAAAATCATGCTGCGGCCTTCGATCACATACCAGCTGTATGTGACCGAAATCCGTGGCTCAATTTGGAACTATTCGAATTTCGATCTCAACGGCTTTCGCTGATGACAGCTATACTAGCGCACAATCGTTCTGCGGCTCAATTTGAAACTAATCAGACTCGCAAATCAAAATCGTATTAGTTTCGGGGGTAAGACTGCTGAGCGCGTCATTCATCTTCATAGATTTCTTGTCTGACGCTCTGTTAAAAACTTTGCATCAGATGTGGGATAAGTGATGACGCAACGTACTAAAACCTAAATACAGTTATAGTCAGTCCACACGGCGCGTTGCGTTGCGTCGGCGCAACGCAAATAATATTTTGACGCATAGCCGGCTACACGGGCGCTGCGCCATCGCAGCGTTAATATTACGAAGCAGTCTTAACGTCAACACCCTCTCCCGCTTTGTCTCGGGGGCTGCTGTCCGTCATGTGTGCGTTGCGCGCTGCTGTCACGACGCAGCGCGTCGTGTGAGCACCTTGGTTATTTGTATGTAAAACAACGCAACGGCAGCGCTGCGTCGTCGGAACGCTAACGCAACGCGCCGTGTGGACTGGCTCTTAATGTTTATATAATACATTGATGATTGTGTGACACCGCGACGGCGACCCCCTAACTTGCTTACTTCTGTAAGCGGTACTTAATACTTGTACTTAATACTTAATACACTATGAAAAACATCATGTGGAAGAGCATTGAAAGTTTAGCCTGACCTGATATATTGACTCCATCAGTATTGCCAAAGTAATTACTAAAACAAATAGAAACATTAAATCAAATGGATTTTAGAGTACCTAAAACCTTCGAGATTTCACCTTCAAGTAAAAGCCAACCCACACGTACCAAAACCACACCACGTCGCAACGACAAAATGTCGTCGAGCATTGGTTACGTGTGAATGGTGTCGCTGCAGCTTTTTGTAGTTGCGTTGTGCTACCGACAAAATGTCGACGTGGTTGCGTTGTCGCCAGTGGGTGCGATGTGGTTACGTACGAAAGTCAATGAAACGGAGGGGGGAAGAGCGCGGGCGGTGTGCGCGCACTGTTGTTGCATCGACGCAACGTTGTGGTTGCGATGTGGTCGGTATCACACAAGTGGTCGACAACGACTGCAAAATGTGGTACTTGTGAACAGTCCAGTTCATTTACAATACGAAATAATATACGCCCGACCACGTGGTGTGGTTGTGGTTCGTGTGGGTTACCCCTAACAGTTTTTTGTACTATTAATTACGACCCCATTGAGAGTTCTTCGTAAAGCAAGAAATACACGGTCGTCAACGGCGGTTGACGACCACGCAAAATCTATAATGAAAAAAACTGGTTGACAACACGTTGGCAACGGTGTGGCTGGCAACGCGCATACTATTTTTTGCTGTTGACGACCGCCGTTGGCGACCGTGTATTTCATACTTTATTCAGGCCAGGCTAACATTATAATTTTTGATATCACTACTATCTTACATTTGTGCCATGCGACTATGATTTCTCTGAGATCCATATAAGATTATTGACTTCATAAAACTCCAAATATTCATTCAAAAGGAACTATGTATCAACATCTTATGAGTAATTATGCTTTGTATTTTAACTTGGTATTAAATTTTGGTGGGCTAAGCACTTGCTTCATAAACAAGGACCGCTTATCTTTAATGTTCCTTGGTGAAGTATACGAGGACATATAAGCCACATCTGACTGATATGATTCTTTGTGAATTTCATCAGCTTTGTCCTGACAATTTTTTAAAACATTAGTAGTGTCTATGTTCATCGTATCCTGTATTTTCTCGGTCTCATAATACAACGTTTCTTTGTCACAGTTCACGTTCGATTTTGGCTCAAATCTTTCCCTTAAAATGGAAAACTTTCTTCTCGGTTTGGTCCGTATGTTCTTTTTGATATTTGTTATTTTTGATGTTGGCGTGTTCAGAACGTCGGTTGGGGAGGAATCTTTTTGGATCAGAGATTGAAGAGAAGGAGTTTTGTTACTCAAATGTGTGTCCTCGAAAGCATAACTAACAGGTAGAGTGTTATCAGAAACTAGTTGCCATAAAAAGTCTATATCCTTATTCGATAGATCGTGCAACTGCTCTGTGCTCCTATTCACTACTTTGTTTTGGACTTTCGTAGTTTTGTGTTTTCTGAGGGTAGTTTTACAATTACTCAAATTATTATCTAGTAGCGCAGCATCAGAAATAGCTTTTAGTTCTTTACTGTCTAGTTGAGGGTTGTAAGGCATATCACTGGACAATCCATATTCTTTTTCGGTGATCAAATCAATTCGGTGGTCATTGTCCAATTTACACGTGTCCTTCCAAAGGGTTTTCTTCAAGTTGCCAACACTTTTAGTGTTGCTATGGAACTGGGGGGAGTCCCACTGGTTTTCCCGTCTATGATACAAGTTTCTTGGGGAATTCGTGACCGTTGCCTTTCGTATTTCGTCTATGGTCGCAACTAAGGAGCATTCGGAATTGAAGGTCTTCTTATTCGATAGATCGAGATCTAAATCGTCTAGCTCCTCGAGTATAGGTTCCAGATGATTAGGATCTTTGCTCGTATCGATAATGTAAGGTTTCGCCGTAAAATCTTCGGTAGTCGGACAGATAACTGTATTGGCATAGTCCTCCTGGCTCCTGTCGTTTCTCACAAACACATTGGAGTATGTGTGCGACTTCTTTGGAAACGAGGGAGCGGAGAGGATAGCGTTCTTCAGTTCCTGGGACAGACAACTGCTGATCTCTGAGCTACCAGAGGTAAACGTGTCCCTACTTCTGTCCCTGACGACGCTACCGTCGTGAAGCCAGTTCTCGATGTCGCAGTAGCCATTCCAAGAGCGTAATCCCCACGCCTCTCGCGCGATGTTCACTGCGCATATGTTCTCGTAATCGTGCACCGATAACACCTCTGTAGGAGTATCGAGTTCCCTCTTATTCTGAAGCAGCTGTGTAGTTATACCGTTCCTTAGTTTATCTTTCTTCGTGTACATCTCTTTGAGGATGTCCAGGGCTATTCTCTGTATGTTTTCGATGTCGGCGTCTTGATTGCCAACTTTGATGTTCTTGAGTGCGCTGAGACACAGTTTCTGGACGATGTTTTCATTGAACGTGTTTATATCGGAGCTGTTGATGTCGCTGAAACTCAAGTCGAGATCCATGTCAATGGAATCCGACGAGGACTTTTTGTTGCTTCCGTCGGTGACCTGGCTCGCTTCCGAGCAGTGGTCAGACTTCAGTGTCTTAATCTGATCGTTTAGATTGCAATTTTCAATGTTCAAATTGGTGAATTCGTTTCTCAGTTCGTCCGACGAGCAGAAGCCTCTACGTTTTTGTAAATTTAGATTGTTTGACGTAATTTCGTCGATCGAACTTTCTATATTTTCTATGGAGGTTAATTTTAAGTTTAACTCGGTTGGAGAGCAAATTTTCTTTTTGAGGGTTTTCGAATGATTGTGTGATTTGTGATTCTTGGAGATTATTGACTGAGGAGTATTCTCTACGCTGTAGAGCTCAATACTGGAGGCATCGGTGCTGATGTTTCCTATCGGAGCTGATGTGAACGTAGGCGTACCAGAGCGAGCGATCCAATGATCTAGAAGGAATTTCTTATCGGCATTCTCGCTCTCGACTTGTACAGTCTGTTGACTTGATGCATTGGTGATCCTTAAATTAAAGGAGCACTTATTATTTTTGTGCTAACACAATGTTTAACGTAAGTTATTTTTATATTACCCACAAAAATGTGACGCCGGTTTAGATGCAAAAGCGTCAGTCAAATAGTTGCTAAAATATTACAAATAACGAGATTTAAAATTATTATAATTTGAGTTTTCTTACCCATGAATTTCAGTATTTTTCAAGGATTTGAAGGATCTAATTGGATGATTCTCTTTTGATTTGTCTGGAATAGACACACAACTAGTTTGACCAACAACTTTGTTGTTTAGCTCAACATCAGGATGCATCCTCCAACTAATGGGCCCCTTTGAATGAAAAAATCTGTAGTACAATATTGTTGACAATATACCTGAAAAAGATAATTTTAATGAGCATAAGTGAATATGTCAAACATTCTTGCAGTATTGCATTTTTGCTTGCATGGCAAGTGAAAAATATAAAATATCTTACCTATGATTGTTCCAAAAATATCACAAACTGTGGCAGCAATTGACCACGACTTCTGCAGCCTCTCTGGCTCTGATACAAGCACATACAAAAACAAGCTGCCAAAATTCTGTGTCACAATTAGAGTGTAGAACATCATAACAAAGTATCTTGTGTGTCCCTCCTTAAGATTGATATAGCAGAAGCAATATACAAAACCCATGACAGCATTGTAGAATATTTCTTTGAATTTGTTATGACAGAATGAAGTTTTCAGTGATATTATCCAGAAGGTCATAGCGAACCAATGTAAACCTGTAAATTAAAAAAAAGAAGCTGCATACTACAGCATATATTTTGTCAGCACAGTATGCGCCGTACTCATTAGTTATGTCCACACTGCGCCTTTTTTTGTTCATCAAGGGCATGCGTATAGCGCAGTCAACAGCGCACGTGAGGCATGCCCGCGACGCGTGCCTTCTGACCGTATCCCAAACTTTCGCTTTGTTCTTTAATGACAATGTTGGCGTTGCGTTCGTTGACGCTTTCAATTATTGAATGCGCCAATATGAAAGTTGAATGTCAAAAGATGATGAAAATTGAAGATAAAAGGGTACAATGTGGACATAGCTACTAAACGCACTGCATGCGGTGTACGGTGCGAATGAATGTGCGAGGTTTTGCATCATTTCATACAACGAATTCTAAAATGCGGCGCGTTCGGCGCGTGCGTGCTGATAAATGTGATCACCTTTGATGATCTGACAGATTTTTTACTTAAAGCTATCAATACTTAAGCATTATAAAGAAGTTATATCCAAAAAGTTCTACCTAAAGGTATTAATGTCCAGACACCAAATATTATTGTGAAGAGCAATATCCCTGAAATTCTTCCAATAAGAATGCCAAAATGCCAGGTGAGTCTCAGTAAAAATGAGATCCAATTGAAGTAGTCAGATATGTACACTGCTACACAATATATGTACGTAACACAACCCCATATCACAGATGCTACAGACGCCAATAACGCAAAAACTGGAAAGGAAATAATAAATAAGTTATAATCTTATGCAAAAAACTTAAGGATCAGTCTCTTGTTGAAACATGAAGCTAAAATAAGTCAGAGCAAGCTTAACAGCTGAAATTAATTTAATTTTGTACTAGCTAATAAGTTCAGGAATAAAAATATTATTGTGGTGGTACCCACAATTCACCTAACAATCCCATATCAGGCTAGCGATGTTTTGGAGAACGGCAAGATAATTTAATCAGTTTTTATTTAAGATCCTTTGCTATAAGAGATATTAAATTATTATGCAATTTTATTTATTTCTCACCTTTTGTATAATAATTGTCATTGAGTATCACAATCGAATACATTTGCAGAATAATCTGTGGGACTGTTCCAGTGAATATGTATAAAAAGTGCAGTAACGCCAAGTCATTCCTTTGACTTATCAACTTCTGTGTTTTAACAGACTCCAGACTCTTGCATGAGAAAACATCGTGGAGGAAGATTATATATCTGAAAAAAAATAATGTTATATTACAACTTTAGAATGACATATTTTAAAATAATAATTTTAAAATAATAATACAACTTTGGAAAAACTATATATTTTTTATCCGTTACCTTTCCAGAAGGCCCACTAAAAACCCATGAGTTATCCATTGCCGTATAGTGCATTTGTCGTCACTTACGAACCATCTCAATGAAAAAATATTTATGAGTAGATTTGGAGATACCATGAAGAGCATGGTAGTTAAGGCCCAATACCAGTATCCATTCTTGCAATATTCAGCAAAAACTAGTATATCTAAAACATAAAAACGGGATACAAAAAGTAATTTCATAATTTAAACCTGAAACAATGCAACTTATGGCGTTCAGTGCTTTGTTGTTTTACCTGTCGTAAAATCGGCAAGTATTGTAACTAGTGATATAAAAACACATAGCACGTTGAAAATACAATAACTTTCATCTAAATTATTCCCATTTCGGGATTCTGCGGAGGTTCCAAGTCGACAAGCTTCTGCCATTGTAAAATTATATGCACATATTTATAAACAGTGGGAATTGATTAATACTGATTAATAACAAGGATTCTTATAGTAAATATGTAGAAGCCCATTATATTTAGCAAATTAAAGCAACAGATTACTTATCGTTATGAGTTTTAATTTATAAAAATAATTTTATAACTTTAAAAACAAAAAACACTAAACAGCTTGCGGCCAAGAGACAACAAGCAGCAACCATGACAATTTCAATTTGACAACCAGACCACAGACAATAGCTTTGGTTATAAAATATCACGGACGACCGCAACTCGTGGTTTCGCCAATCGCCTCCTCTTTTTATATTTTTAGTTTTTAAGTTTTAACTTTTTACCTCATAGAATAAAACCATAATGAAAATATTTTTATGTTAAGCATGAATCATGATGCATCATCAATCATGCATGATGCATCCCATCGCGAACGGTGAAAGATCAAAGATGAGCAATAAATAAAACGACGTGGCGATTTTCTTAGTAATTTAAAATAAGGAAGAAGAAGGAAAAAAAGTAACCATAGACTTTTTTTTTTTTTTATATAATTCGTCCCGGTCGGGACAGGCAAAGGGAGCGTTGCCCATACAGCCATTTCTATGCTTTCTCCATTCAATGAATGATAGTGAAGGCCGAAGCCAATTCTTTTATATTAACCATCTGAAATAGAGTTTTCATCAGGCCGAAGCCAATTCTTTGATATCAATAATATGAAATAAGTTTTTTCATCAGGCCGAAGCCATTTCTCATGTTTTGATAGTATTTTACTGTCCCTTCTTCAATTTGACATAAATTGTCGTCATTGGTCATTGTTTGTCTTCATTGTGTTGACGTGGTCTTGACTCTTGACAGATGCCTAACCTAAAAAGTCTGCTAGTAAACAGTTCAAAGTTATGTACAATAAACAATATTTTATTACTAAAACTAAGAAAAACGAGATGAAAAGCAAATATAAAATAAAAGAGAATTATTTATAACCACAAAGTACTTATATATATTTAGGAAATTTACAACACATAACCGTTACAGAGAACTATCTCTGTGTTACTATACCTATACAATCTCACTGGTGAGTATTTATATATCACCAATAGTAGAAAGGACGTACTCATATATTGGCTTATAACAATCGGGTGTTTTCAGAAGCTGCTGAAGGGAGTGCGGGATGGCTTCAGCAGTTTTAAAGATATCCATCAAGTGATTAATAAAAATAAATCTTTGAAGAGTAAAACTGTTACAAGTAAAGAAAATGTGATCCAAGGTTTGTTCAGAATGATTACAGTAATTACAAACGGGTGAAGACAATATATTCAATCTGTGAAGATGAGCATTAAATCGACAGTGACCAAGTCTAAGACGGCAAATAGTAGAATAAAATTTCCTGTCATGAAATGAAACACCTTTAGTAAACCATGGGACTGACAACTCCTGTTTAATCTTAGAATACCATTTTCCTTTGGTTTCCATGGTCTGTTTCCAAAAATTTGTAAATTCGATTTTAAAGGTTTCTTTTATTTTGACTAAAACATCAGATTCTGGAAGGCATATGTTTTTAATACAATGCTCCTGAGAACAAGTGGTTATAGCTCTTGCTAGAAAATCAGCCTGTTCATTTCCCTTAACACCAATATGTGACGGTGACCAGACTAAAACTATAATTTTTTTGTTTAATGTTGTTAATTTTGTATATTTTTCTCTAATATCATAGATAATATAGTTAGTTGTAGCACAGAATTTGGGGTTATTTAAGTTTTGGAGAACGCTGAGACTATCAGACACTATAATCCATTTATCATAAACTTGAGTTTCGATATACTCTAATGCAGACAGAACTGCTAAACACTCAGCAGTAAATATACTTGTTAAATTTGGAAGCCTAATACCATATCCTTTCTTATCCTGTTTAATATATATGGCTGCTGATACCGCCTCAGAAGTCTTTGAACCATCAGTATAGACTTGTTGATAACCAACTAGGTTACTTAGTAAAAGGTAGACATCTTCTTTGCACTTCAGAGAATTATCAATTACAATTTTTAGTGAAAAATATTTAGAGCTAAATGTGCTCATATAGCAAGGCCATAAGTCACTTTCATGTAAGTTATAGTCTTGCTTTATTTTTACAATTTCAGGTAGGTAATGTGATAAAATAGAGGAAGAAGAACCACTCTGCAATTTTGCAAGAAGAGGATGATTTTTTATGGATGAAATTCTCAACAAAAACCTGTATGCTAAATATTTAAAGCGAATTTTCAAAGGAGGGATGTTACATTCAACCTGCATTGATATTATGGGTGTGGAACACATCGCACCAAGCACAATCCGTAAGCACCTATTTTGAACTTTATCTAGTCTATCAACAAAATGTGGAATAGAAGCAAAGCATATATAACCATATTCAAAATGGCTTCTTACAATAGCCTTGTAAAGAATTAATAAAATTTTTGGATCAGCTCCCCAATATGTGCCTGCTAAAGACTTTAATATATTGCAAGCCTTTAAAGCCCTGTTTGCTAAGTAATCAATATATTTATTAAATTTGAAGGAGTTCTGAAAAATCACACCTAAGAATCTAACAGTATTGTCAACTGCTAACTTACTATCTCCATATTGTAGGACAATGTTTGTTGTTTTGCTAGGTTTTTTTGAAAAAACTAAAACTTTGCTTTTTTCAGAGCTGATGTCCAAGCCCAGATCATCATAATAGGCCTTAAGGCCGAGGAGAGCAACTCTGAGATTTTCAATAGCTGCAGACAAGTTGTCTGCAGTACAATATATAGTTAAGTCATCTACAAACTGTAGGTTAGTAATGTTTTGACCTAAGACAATATTTAACTTATATATATACAAAATAAATAGTAAAGGACTGAGAATTCCACCTTGACTTATTCCTTTGTAGGAGTACCTTGGACCAATCAGTTTATTTTCAAATTTCACAAATAATTTACGACCACTAAGAAAATGATACACCCAATTTACCAATTTTTCAGGTAATTGTAAAGAAGTTAAAATATTTGAAAGTTTTTCCAAATTGACATTATTATATGCGCCAACAACATCAAAGAAAATACCAACCAATATTGAATTACAAGACAGAGCATTGTGAATGTCCAAACAAAAATGACTCAAGCTCTCTCTAGCCGAACGGCCACGCCGAAAACCGAACTGATTACTAGGTAAAATATGATTTCTTTCTATAAAAAATTCCAATCGCTGTTTAATAAGCTGTTCAAATATTTTGCCAACACAAGAACTTAAAGTTATAGGTCTATATGAATCTGCAACATTTATATCCTTTCCGGGTTTTAATATTGGAACGAGACAATCTGTTTTCCACTGTTCAGGAATCATGGAATGGCACCACAATGAATTTAATAGATTAAGAAACAACTTCATATTATTGGTGTCTAACAATTTAAACATTTTGTAAGATAAACAATCTAGACCACAAGCAGAATCTTTACGAGATTTTATGGCTGCTTTCAGCTCTTCAAGTGTAAAACTCTCTACTAAAAAAGAATTTGAAGATGTTGTCACATTGGAATTACTGTTCTTATAATTATTTGGTACTGTATCTGGAGTATATTTATTTAAAAACTGTAATATCCATTCACTATCAATGAAACTACTTCTAGGTGTATAACTTCGATTGAATTTTTTAATTTTCATCCAAATATGGCTCATAGGAGTTAATCTACTAACAGATTTACAAAAGTTTTCCCAAGAAAGTCTTCGCTCTTGTTTCAATATGCGTTTTTTATGTGCCTGAAGACGCTTAAATTCAACAAAAGTTTCAATACAAGAATTCGCTTTAAACCGCGCATAGGCTTGACGACAATCATGTACAGCCTTGGAACATTTTTCATTCCACCATACTAATGGAGTTTTAACTTTTTTTTTACTGTTACTACAGGCAGAACTTTGAGAAACAGAATTAGCAGTTGGGGTGCAGAACTTAGGCTTATTCAAACCGTTGACAAATGTGCCACATTTATCAACAGTTTGAATTATAAGCGCACAGAATCTATTATAACTGTCGATTAAATCGCATGTTTCAATTTGAAAATTTTTTAGTTTCTGATTAACAGTTTTTTCATACAAATCCCAATTTACTGTTTTCAGATTCGTGTGAAGAGGAAAACTTTCAAATGTCTGTGACAAGTTACTATGGGAAGAGAATGATGGAGAAAGATTCAATGTTGTCAGAGTTGGTAAATGATAACTACCTAGTGAGTCCGAAGAAACTTGCCATTCACAAAATAACGCTAACGACGCCGAAACAAAAGTCAGATCTAGTGCATTTGGCTTCCATCTATGCGACCCTACAGTGGTTGGACGTCCATCATTCAAGAGAACCAAATCATTCTCATCAGCTACATCTACAATATCTCTCCCTCGCGCGTCAACTTTGCCGCAACCCCATAAAGTATGATGCGCGTTAAAGTCTCCAGCAAAAATTATCGGTTTCGGAATAGTCTGTATTAAATCATTAAATTTTTTCTTATTAAATTCAGGAGTACAACTTCCTGGGCTGTAAAAACTTACAATCGAAATTTGTTTCTGAAAAATTTGAATCTGAACAACAATATTTTGTAAAGAATCATCATAAAATGTATTAATTTTGTTATAGACTATAGTGTTATGAATTAATATGGCTACTCCATTGTGATTATTACCACAGTCATTTCTCACAATAGAGTATCCTTTCATGTTAAATGTGATATGTGGTCTGAGCCACGTTTCACTAATTATACAAATGTGGATGGAATTATCTAATAGAAATTTTTGTAGTTCATATTTATTACTTGGCAAACTTTGACTGTTCCATTGCATAATATTTACTTGGGCAGAGAATGTGAAAGATTATTATTTTTTTCTTTTATAGTTTCTTTTATTGTTTCTGAAAGAAGCTGTGAGTTTATGCTTGCATTTTGAGTCTTGTTCAGAGTAATAGCTTTAATTAAACATTCTGTGAGTAATGTAAGTGCGTTTTTATTTGAGAGAAGTACATTTAATAAGTCTTTACTATTTGTGTTTTCATTTAATGAAGGGAAATTTTGTAATTTATTATTAAAAAGGTCTGCATATGATGTAGTTGTATACTTTTTTTTATTTTCTTCTATTTTCATTTTTTTAACTCTACATTCTCCAGATATAGATAAATGGCTACCTTTGCAATGTACGCAAACAGCTTTATCTGGGCTTTGGGTACAATTTTTATAATTGTGAGCCTCGGCACAGATCGAGCAACGCTCTGCATTCTTACAAAACTTTGCTAAATGTCCATATCTTAAACATTTATAACACTGTTTCACTGGTGGAATATATGTCGTAACAGGAAATCGCCACATATTTATTAAAACATATTCAGGCAATGATGTAGAGCACGAAAAAGTAATTGCCACTGATTGTGTTGGTTGCAGCACAAAGCTGTTGTTAACCTTAGCTTTTCTCATTATTCTACGTACACATATTACCCTTTTTGTACTACTCGAAATTGCTTTATAAATTTTTTGATTGGACATTTCGGTCGGTACGGAGTTGATGACACCAGTCAACTCCGTGCTACCAGCTGGAATGCTTGCTTTTAAATTTTGGTCTCGTAAAAAAGTTGTATTTTCAAGAAATGCGTTTGCTAAGTTCGGCCGATTAAAATAGACTCCAACTTTGAATTTATTAATTTTTCTCAAGAAGGATATTCCCTTAATCGATTGTTGGAAAATACGACTTAAACCCATGAGGTCGCGAGTACCAATAGGAGTTTCACCTGTGCTTTCCACAAAAACTACAAATTCAAATCCAGCTGCGCTGTCCTCTGGATAGCGACGGCTGTAATCGTTGACTCTATAAGGAGCATATTTGTTGGATTCCTCTGTGGGCTCAGACTGTTCAGAGCTACTCGACTCAGCCTGATCATCCACCGGACTAGACGATATTAGTCTCTTCTTCTTCCGTTTGGACGGCCGCTGAGACATCGCGGCGCGCCTGGTCCCGTGAAGGGACTTTTATATAATTAAAAAACTTACCAACAGAACGAAGAAATAATTATATACAATTAAAAAATATATACAATACGACCAATATTCTACAAGTATACAACTTTTTACAATAAAAATCAAATTAAATTTTCAGTGCTGAAAAAATTTTCAACTTTTCCCGCCACTCCCGAAAATCGAATCCTTCTCGTAACCATAGACTATTGATTGCATTGAGGTATTGATTGCATCAAATATCAAAAGTCAAAAGTTGTAAACGAAAAAAAAAGCGCGGGAATCTTCGAAAAGGGCGGTCGTGTTTTCTGGAAATTTTTAATTTTTGTTTTAATTATTGTAAATATCTTCGTTAGTTAGTTTTCTTTTTATCTTATTTTTAGTTTCTTTTAGTTTTTATTTTATTTGTGCATATTATTTGGTAAGTTTCTTGTATATATTTTGTAAGTATGGATGAGGACCCGGGGGGGCTGGAAGGCCCCCCTGTTGGCCAATTTATTACTATACGTACTTCCGAAAATGTAAATGACTCAAGTATGGACACAGATTCGTCCGTTAATAATAAATCTACAAACCGCAAACGCCCTGCAGCTTCTAGGCGAGTATGCAGAAAATGCAATAAAAAGATTAAGAAAAATCCCGACAAAACAAAACCTGATATCAACTGTATGTGCTTGAGTGACACGGAAAATAAAGAAAGCCTGAATAATATTCAAGAAGCACATACAGCTGGTATCATGGAGAAACATCAGGGCTTGGTGAATCCTCGTGTTAGTCGGTTGCTGTATACTGACACTGACTCTACACCTTATGTAGTACATGTGCAAAAAGAAATATCATCTCCTAATGGAAACTGCACTTTACATCCCGTTGAATTTGGTCGCTTCCTTAAAAATCATAATATTAAGAATATAGAAAACGGTAGCCTTAAGAGAATTGGCAGGAATAGATTATCATTATCTTTCTCTGTATTTTCTGATGCAAATAATTTTATTACTAATGAAAATCTAAAACAGAACAACTACAAAGTTTTTCTTCCATCTTTTCAAGTTTGTCGTGTTGGCTTGGTTAGAGGTATTCCAGCCGACTGGTCTGATGAAGACATTTTGGCCAATATTACTTTACCGTATGGTTGTGGGGACATTTTGAAAGTAAGACGCTTAAAGAAAAAAAACACTGTAAATAATACTGTACAGTTTGTAAATACAGAGTCAGTTGTTTTTACGTTTGACGGCCAAGTATTACCTAAAAGAATTTTTATGTGCTACAACTCCTTGCCTGTTGACTTGTACATTTATCCTACCATACAGTGTTATAATTGCTGCAGGTATGGGCATGTTAAGTCACAGTGCAGATCAACTCCCAGATGTTTCCGTTGTGGTCAGGGTCATTCTGGTGAGAAATGTTCTGTAGATGAAGATTCTGTTTTCTGTTGTCTGTGCCAAGCTTCCCATATAGCCACAAGTAAGAACTGCCCTGAGTTCCAACGACAAAAATTAATTAAAGAGTCCATGGCTCACAAAAACTTGTCCTATGCCGAAGCATCAAAACTCCACCCTCCTATTTCTAAACTATACTCTACAGTTTTAACCTCTTCTAGTCCATCCTCTTCTTTTATAGACTCACAAAAACAAAATTTCTCATCAGTCATCAAAAATTCTGCAAAGGGGACAACCACAGAGTCATATAAAAAAACAGTCTTCCGACAACCCAGAACACCACCAAAGTCAGTAGGCGGGTATGATAAAACTGCTCATTTAAACTTAATTAAAGACTACAATCCCCCATCGGGTTCGAATGGCACTGCTTTGCCTACTAATGGTGACAGTAATATTTCAGTGCCCGAATTAATTACAGCTATAATTAATTATCTTACTCAATCAAATATTCTACCATCATCAGTTTCACCGTCCAACGTAGCCTCAGTAAGTAACACACCTCAAACTAACTCCCACAATGGATTATCTGATCCAGTGGAATTGTCGCAGTGCAGTCAGCAAAAAAAATGAAATCATTTATTTAATAAACAAACATCACCCTCTTGTCTTTGCTCTCCAAGAAACATGGCTTAAGCCAGAATCTCTTTTTAAGATTCCTGGCTATGCTTGTTTAAGAGAGGATAGATCTGATGGGTATGGCGGTGCTGCCTTACTCATCAATCATCGTCATTCATTTGTACATATTTCACTTCCATCACATAATCCAAATATTTCTATAATAGCAGCATCTGTAAATAACATCTGTTTTGTCTCATTGTACATTCCACATCCATCATATTCAATATTTTTAGAAATTAAGAATATAATTAACCTTTTGCCAAAACCTTTTGTAATACTTGGGGATTTTAATGCCCAACATTTGTCTTGGGGTAGTAGTAATAACAATCAGTGGGGTTTTGAAGTATTAGATTTATTAGATTACCATAAGTTATGTATTCTCAACACAGGGTTCCCAACACGGCAAACTGCACCTAATGAAGGTTATAGTGCCCCTGATTTATCTATTTGTACTTCAAATTTATCTTCTCTTCTACACTGGTCAGTTCTATCATCTAGTCATGGTAGTGATCACTTCCCTATTCTCTTGTCTCTCCCCTGTAAAAATAAAAAGCAAAATCATTCTTCTATTTCATCATCATTAAAATATAACTTAAAAAATGCAGAATGGGAAAAGTTTTATCATGCACTAAAAAATAAACTAGCCCATCTTCCTAGCGTATCTCCAGGTAATGAATCTGTTTGTGCTGATGCTCTAGCATCGGCCTTGATTGAATCAGCAGATGAAACTCTTCCTATTAAGAAAACACCTAAACATTACATTCCATCACCTCCTTGGTGGGACAATGACTGTTCAGTCGCGATAAATAAAAGAAAACAGGCTGAAAGAGAATATAATAATAATTCTACCTTTGAAAACTACGATATTTATTGTAAGTCTGTTAACGATGCAAAAAAATTATTTAAGAAAAAGAAGTCTGCAAGCTGGAAAAAGTTTTGTGAATCTATTAGTCCGGACACTCATGCTTCCATAGTTTGGAATAATATTAGAAGGTATAGGTCTGCATATAAACCTCCTTTTCATCCTATGCCAGATTCTTTAGCCAACGATTTTTTAAAGAGATTAGCACCACCTTCTGTGTCATTTCTCCGTCCATCTCCTTTAGGTGAAGTTAGCCTTAAAGACCTTAACTCGCTTTTTACCCTTCAAGAGTTAAAAGGAGTTGTCGCAAACTTAAACAACTCGGCTCCGGGCATTGATGGAATTCCATACTCTTTTTTTAAACATGCTTCAGACGAAATTCTAACTTATTATTTGGATTTAGTTAATTCAATGTTATTAACGGGTAATATTCCAAAGTCATGGAAAACACAGAAGGTTATTCCGATTCTAAAACCTGGAAAACCTCCTTCTTCTGCTTCCTCCTATCGTCCCATAGTACTTTCATCAGTGTTATTAAAGATTGCAGAGCATCTCGTAAAGAATCGTTTGGAATGGTATATTGAAAAACATAACCTCCTAGCCAAAAGTCAATATGGATTCCGAAAAGGAAAAGGTACAATAGACAATATAGCTCTTTTTACCACTGACGTTCGCATTGCTTTTTCAGAAAATAAATCAGTTTTAGCAGCATTTTTAGACATAAACGCAGCATATGATAATGTTAGGATAGATATACTCAAACGAAAATTAAAAATTTTAGGTGTTCCGGAAATTTTAAGTAATTTTATTATAAATGTGTTATTGGAAAGATTCATTGTCCTGCCTTTACAAGATGCATCGTCGACGGAAGTGCGGGTTGTGACTTGTGGATATAGGGCTGCCCCAAGGCTCAGTGATAAGTCCACCTTTGTATAATATTTATTCGTCAGATATAGAGGATGTAGTGACTGGCGTGACTTCAGATTTGGAATCATATATGTTAACAGATATAGATGGCGAATTGTATCTTCTGCAATACGCCGATGATTTAACAATTTATGTAATAGATCAATCTATTGAAAGAGCCTCCATTAGATTATCGCGAGCCCTAGCGCGTCTAAAGTTATGGTTAGATGAAAATGGATTAGATCTTTCAGTTAATAAAAGTTCCGCTGTTCTTTTTACCCGTATGCGCTTTCCTCCTCCAGTGGTGGTAAAATATAATGGATTACAAATTCCAGTTGACAAGGAGGCCAAATTTTTAGGCGTAATTTTAGATTCGAAACTTAATGGTAATGCACATAACGAGTATATTGCGTCGAAGTGTGAACGTACGTTAAACATAATTAGATGTTTATCGGGAGTGTGGTGGGGATCTCACCCATTTAACCTAAAATTGCTGTATAACGCTTTAATAAGAAGTGTTTTAGACTATGGTACATTCCTTTTAGAACCTTGTAACGTAGCTGGTTTTAAACAGTTGGATAAGATACAGGCAAAAGCTATGAGGATAATTTGTGGAGCCATGGCATCATCGCCAATAAATGCGTTGCAGGTAGAATGCGGTGAACCACCGCTCTATCTAAGGCGGCAATATCTGGCTGACAAGTTTTTTATTCGCTGTTTGCAATTTTCAAACCATCCCCTTATTCCGAAATTAAAAAAATTGTTAGATTTAGTAAATAATAATCAGTTTTGGTTGCACAAATCTCGCCCTTGCTTAGTTAATAGTTATGTCCGTTATTTGTCGCTTGATGCCCCTACACATAGATTACCTGTTTTCCCGCTTTTTAACTCATCCTTTGAATCCCTTGTTTTAAATCCTGATATCCGCTATGACATAGGTATTAAAAAATCTGATAAATATTACGCAAAACGTTTTTTTAATTATTTAACAACGAACAATTGGCAAGGTTGGCATCACATTTACACGGATGCCTCTAAAATGTCAGTAGATAATAATAATAATTGTGTTGGAGTAGGTATTTACCATCTCCAATACAATATAGTTCAAAAAGTTAAATTTCCACCACAAACTTCTGTATTTACTGGCGAATGCTTTGGTCTTTTAAAAGCAGTTGACTATATCCTACTAGCGAAGCTTAAAAAAACTGTAATTTTTACTGACTCTTTAAGTGCCCTGCAAGCATTGAATAGATTTACGTTTAGATCAAAATGTTTTCCCATAATAATACAAATCAGAAATCTTTTGTACAAATGTATTCTCGGTAATTTGTCTGTTACTTTTGTTTGGATTCCAAGTCATTGCGGCATTCTTGGAAACGAGAAAGCAGATAGACTAGCCAAAGATGCGATTTCTAGTGGAGACGTTTTTCCGTATGTGAATTATTGTCACGACTTGCCGTCTCTTGCCAGGAACTTTCTCCAACAGGATTGGAGTAAGGACTGGGCAGTAAGTAGTCAAAGAAAAGGTGTTCAGTATAAGTACATACAGCCCGAGATTCAGTTTAAGCCTTGGTTCTTCAAAATAAATCTATCAAAAATTACAACTTCCTCTATTATTAGAATGAGGTTGGGACATGTCACCACTCCGGCGCATTTGAAAAGAATTCGGATTCGCAACGATGATGCATGCGATTGCGGTTTGGATGTGGGTGATTTAAATCATATTATTCTTTCCTGTCCTCTGTATGATCACTCCTGTCTATATGATAACCTCTCCTCTATATCTATACCCTTTCCTACTTCTGTTCCAATATTATTAAATTCATGTAATAAATTAATTTATACTTTTTTATCCCAATATTTATGTAACAATTCAATTAATATTTAAATTTCTTTAGCATAATATGAAACTTTCTAACTAGATCCAAAATCCCAAATTCCGTACTTACTTTGCTTTTCCACCGCCTATTCCCTACCTTTGTTTATGGCAAAGTACACCTCGTGTCAGTGCCAAGAAAAAAAAAAAAAAAAAAAGTTGTAAACAAATTCAATAATTTTGAATATAATTTTACAAAATTAAAATAAGTTTCTTCTATAATTTTAATTTAAAATGATCTACGATGCCCTACTAGTCCTGTGGGATTGTTCACAAGCGTCTGAATTGTCACAGGTTTTTATTCACCAGTAATTGCAACGTATTTTATGAAATCTTTAACTTCAAACCTCTGTGGCTCAGTGGATAGCGCGTTGGCCGGGGGTTGCGGGTTCGAATCCCGCCGACGGAACAAAAAGTTTTCAAGTTCCTGGGTTATAGATGTGTATTAAATATATGTATCATATAATAAAAATCTTAAATATATGTATAGTATAAAAAGTATTAAATATATTTCCGTTGTCTGGTACCTGTAACACAAGTCCTTCAGGTACTTAGCATGGGGCCAGACTGACGTGGTGTGAAGCGTCCATAGATCATATAAACCGTTAATAAAACAGAAATATTTGATTTCAGGGAAAACCTGCAGGCTACGCTAATGAAGGGGATGCAGATATTTATAATAGAATATACGTCATTGCAAAAAGCCATCATAAAATTCAAAACTTTGTTTTGGCGACATCGTTTCATTCAAGACAAATGCAAACGGGTAAGATAAAAACATAAGGCAGTATGTAATTATTACACCCGCAACTACGTTGCGCCAAAATTCATTTTTCCTTTCGAATTTATAATATATATGGAAGTATGGATGGATTCCACTATTAGAGACTTTTACTACTTTGATTCTTTGTGAATCACCTTATTCTATTTTATATTTATCTGTATTCCAGCATTTGGCCACAGGACATTTGGATTATATGGCCAAGCACTGAGCGAAGGCATTACAGAAATACTTCAAGATTACAAGAAAGATTTAAAAGAGGTTGAATCTTTGATACTTGAAAATAAGAACTATACAATTTCATTTGTATACAGCTATGTTGGGAAGTATCAAGGATTATTTAACAGTTTAAACAGATTAATAAGCACAATAAAAGAGAGGAGGTTAAAAGGATGTCAAATTTTAAGTCTGGTTCATCAGCATATTTTAAGTGGGAACACAATGGTTCATAATGCAGTTAAAAAGTGGGTTCAATAATATGATACATTATTCATTAGTTTAAGCTATATTAACTTAGCTAATGCCCACTCCACACTCTTGCGAGAATATCGTGAGATTCTCATTTCTCATATCCCGAGTGTGTGGAGCGGCCTTAAGTAGTGTCCAAGAGAACACTAAAGAAAATAAAGTTAGTCTTTACTATTATCTAGGCCTAATATAGCAAAATTATTATTATCATATAAGTTATAAAGTATTATTCTTTTAGGATATTTGCTTGTGTCAATGCAGTATTTTTAAATCAACTCTGCCAGTGGCTTTTGTATGGTGAACTCAAGGATTCCTATGAGGAGTTTTTTATATATCAACAGAAGAAAAATGAATCTGATACATTTGTTTCATCACCATCCACTGTGAATACCTGTGATAAGTCCTTAGCAACAACTGTAAGTAAAAAAACATTTAAATTTTTTTACTTCAAAAATTATGAAGGCATAAGTCATGCTAGAACTATACTCGACTTCTGCCCTATTTGTTAAACAAGTAAAAGACAATGTTAAAGCTTAAAATAATGCTCAACTTTTTTACAGCTTCAACATACCCCATTGGAATGTGGTTATGCACTAAGTCCAACTATGATACCATACTTTATACCGCTATCATTGGCCCAGGAAATATTGTTTATTGGCAAAACTGTGATTTTGTTTGGTTTCAATCCGAAAAAGGTTAAGAAAGGAAATAATACCTTTGGTACAAATAGACCAATGATTACACTACAGAATATAGACGCTGATAGTATGAGGTGCGTGCGTTTTTGAATAAAACACTTAGAAAATGTTGAATTCAAGGAAAAATAATGTGTCGAGTTCAGGCAAATTTTATTTTACGAAGACATTATTCTATGATATTGACATCATACTTCAAACAGTAATAGTTTAGATTACGAATACGAACTAATGAGTTCTTATTACAACAGAAAAAACTATAGGCGGCACAAAACTTAAAGATCACTTGGCGAAACATAGGCGTGTGTGCGCGTACAAAATATGTCTTATTGATTACTGATTGTAATCTACCAATACCAACTTTACTGGCTTTCATTCTCTGATTACTTATCTAACCAATATATAGCATGAACCTAAACGCACACTCCTGCCTCACACACTACCAAAGAGTCTTGAGTTTTTGCCTAGTCATCTAATATATTGAAATAAATTATTTACACTATGAACAAATATGAATACATATGAACGCAAACTTTTTTCTATTTATAAACAAGATTTTCGTGTAACTTGTTACAGTCATGTATGTTTTATCTGCATTTATGTTATAGGTTCACCGTATGGGAGGAGAAAGAGGCTGAGTTTCATGAAAAGCTTCAAAATCTAAAGGAAACAGAAGCATTTGAAGTGTGCGACTTACGCAGCGTTGTTAGAGACATCAAAGAATGTGTTACAAAGGTAAAGTGTTCAAAAGGACCTTTCATAATAAACATCTTGATGTTGGCCAAAATTCGTTTGTCGCATGGGATCTGTAGATTTTTTGGATAAGTATAAATTATAATGAAAATTAAAAACGATGTTATGTCCTTTTTTGAGACTGAAAACATCATCATACCAAATATAATCTAAATTCTAAATGATGTGGTTCATAGATCGTACCACTCTCAATTTAGAACAGTTGCCACTTAAAACTCCCTGTCACCATTCCGTAAGCATGAGATGCAATTTTTAGTTTTTATGCTTATAATATATACATTATACAATATACATATAATAAGATAATATCTTACTACATCTTATCCCTTATGTAACAATTACAGCATCTATGGAGTGTAGCAGTGGAGGAGGCACAGTTGTTACACGAGTTGCGGCTAATGAAGGACTTCTATCTGCTGGGCCGCGGAGAACTGTTCCTAGAGCTGTTAAGACTCACCTCGCATATCCTCGACAAACCCACTACTAGGACTTCTACTAGAGGTAATTAAACCAACCAAGCCACCGAGGCGAAACAAAAAGGCAGTACGAGTGACGCGAGTCATGGTCAAATATTGTTTGGAACATTAGTAAGTCATATAACTAAAGTAAGTCATATCAAATCCACACTAGATGCACTACATTGCATTGCAGCAAAGTGATAGCAGATAGGATAACAAATGATCTATAGTGCTGCAAAAAATATTTTATTACATTTGTTTTATTACAAAAACAACTTAACTTTAAAATAAATCTGCAAGGATCCGCTGCAGCTTAGTTACGGCTTATGTAGTCTCAGGCCTTCTTCAGGCTAAAAAGCCTGAAGTTAATATAATTATAAAAGCTGATGACTGTAGCTTCAGTCGTGATTTTGGGCGAAATCCGAAAGCCTGGCCATTATTATTTTTGCCGAAGACAGGCCAAGCCCTAAACTCTGTTAACACTAAGGGCCTGTTTCACTACTTTCTGATAATGTGCCGGATAGCCTATCCACAACTTTTTTGACAGATTATTCATACTTTATCTGTCAATTTAAGTGGTGGATATCCAGCACTTATCAGGGAGTGAAGAGACAGGCCCTTAATAAAACAAAACTTGTTATTTCCAGACATGAATCACGCGTTCCAACTGGCGGCGCGCGCGATATTTCTCAGCAGCCACGCCGACATGGACAAGTTTAGCTTCGAGCTGCCATACGTCAAACCCAACGTCTCGCTCAACTCCACCAATGAAGAGGATAGCAGTATAGGTATACCTTATCTATATCTATACATTATAGTCTGTCAAAAAAGTGAAGAAATTAAAAAGTGGCAACATCGTAGTGCCATCCCTTTCAAATCAATCTAAGATAAAGGGATGACACTACGATGTTGCCACTTTTTAATTTCTTCACTTTCTTGACAGACTGTATAATAAAATTGTAGAGGTAAAATTTTTGTAATTAGAAAAAAAAAACTTAAAAAACTCAATTATTATTTAATAATCTAATTAAGCTGCCATTTATGCAAACATTGCCTGGTGTTAAATAAAAGAGTATCTCTGGTGGACAAAATTCCTAATGTAGTCATTCGCCAGAGAACTAAAGTCACCGACATCGCTCATAGAATTAGCACGCTGAAGTGGAAGTGGGCTGGTCATGTCTGCAGACGGGAAGACGGTAGATGGAGCAGACAAGTGTTAGAGTGGAGACCACGCTTAGGCAAACGTAGTGTAGGACGTCCCGCAGCACAGTGGACCGACGATTTGAAGAAAGTGGCTGGTAGCAGATGGATGAGGGCTGTCCAAGATCGGGCTCATTGGGGGAGGCCTACGTTCAGCAGTGGACGGCAATAGGCTGATGATGATGATGATGAAATAAAAGAGATAAACAATTAATGAAAAAGACATATCTTAAAACAGTTATTGAGGTTGGCGCAATTAGAATTCATTATAAAAAAATTGCCTTTCACTTTTTCGCAAAACTATTTGTATTTCATCGGCATAACAGGCTAATATATCGCTCTCTTTCTAATTGTTAATGAAAATCGTATATTCATCTTGTCTAATATCAGGGACGGGATTTGTTTCTCCACATACCTCTTTGGCCGGCTTAAGGGTGCGGTTTCACTGAAACTGCATTGCAAGAATTACGTTTTTGGGAACCAATGGAATCGCTACATTTGCCTGACCACGCTCAGCGCAGCATTCTATTGTATCTTAAAACACATTCCAAGAAACGCAACTCCGGTTGAAACATAACCTAAGTCAGTTCATCTATCGGTTAGGCTTGTTCTCCTATTTGGACAGTAAAAAAATAACATTCTCATATAAATACATTACAGTGGCAGACGGATGGTCGAGTATAATCCTCAAGTATGACTTCAAGTGGCCGTTACACCTGGTGTTTTCCCCGGAGGTGCTGGCGCGGTACAACGACATGTTCCGCCTGTTACTGCGGATCAAGAAGACCCAGCATGACCTGCACGCGCTGTGGAAGACGTATAAACAGTCTAGCAGGTATGGTCACTAATAATATTCTCTGGAATGAACTGTCACCACCAGTATTTTCGGACCAATACGACCTGCAAACCTTCAAGAAGAGAGCGTATTCCCTCTTAAAAGGCCGGCAACGCACCTGCAGCTCTCCTAATGTTGGCGTCGGTAGTTGCTTTCCATCAGGTGACCCGTTTGCTCGTTTTCCCCCTTATTATAAAAAACGAGACAATATAAGGCATAAGCAGTCAAGTAAACACACACAACAGTAAGCTAGTCTGTGCAGTAAGCGTCTTAGGATGCCGTCAGAGTTCGTAGTTCGTACGGTCTAAGGGCGGCAAAATTAAAGTGGCCTATTATAATACTCATATAAATCCGCCCCTGAGCTGCGTTTCCACCAGAGATGTGTTTCGAGGAATGTGTTTTTAAGATCCAATAGAATCGCTGCGCTGAGCGAGGTCACGTCAATGAAGCGATTCTATTGGTGTTCGAGCGCGCACATCACTAGCGCTGTACTGCCCCATCACTACAACGGGGCGCGGAGGGAGCGTTCCCGTTTCCGGCGCCGCCGCAGCGCTCACCACTTGCCAAGGCGACGCGCGCGGGCGCGCACACCTCAACACCGCGATATTAGTATTAATCACTAATAATGTAACCTTAGTAAATGTTTTATTGCAAAATCATCTTGTTTTAATCTATGTCCCGCTGACAATAATTGGTTTTCAAAAACACTTTCCTCGCAAGTCGCAACACATTTTGGTGGAAAAAGCAGACTAATGGGGCAAAATTTTTAAAAACGCAGGTTTTCAATGTGCCAGCTACACAACAAGCTAATGTTCCTAATGGACAACCTCCAACACTACCTTCAAGCGGACGTGTTGGAGACGAACTTCTCTCGCTTGATGGAGGCGGTGAACAGGACGAACGACTTCGAGATACTGAAGCAGGCGCACGCGACTTTCCTCGCTGATATACTCAGCCAGTCTTTCCTGACGGTTACCCCGGTAAGTAATAGCTAAATTTATACTTTATCTAGCCCGGCCGCACATTATCCGAATTTCTGATCAGAAAAATTCGGACGCCCCGTTTCGCTCATACATTCTGATCAAAAATTTCAGATAATATGCGGCCAGGCTTAAAGAATACATGATGCTGCAGACAGCTGCAGGCACAGGCGCAGGCAAGCAGAGGTGAGACCGTACTATAACTACAGTGCAACAGAATGTCACCAGCAAAGGATTCTTTACGGCCATGGGACTGTACTATGGGACTTTAAAGGTTCCGTCGCTAAGCTGCAGCTGTTGTAGTAGACGCAACCCGACGTAAAAAAACATGACAAACATACAGACAGGAACACTTTCGCATTTATAATATTAGTACGGAGTTACGGACGCTGTTACAGAGCGAGGAGAGCGACGCGTGCGGCGACGTGGTGGACAACCTCAACAACCCGGTGTTCTGCAACATCATGGAGCTGCTCAAGCTGTGTCACTCCTTCTGCAACATGAGCGAGATGGTCGCCGACCGAGACGCCGAGGAGTACTACGTCAGGGGATATTCAGAGAGGTAAGGGGCCATCTACATGTTACGTCACACAATTTTTTTACCACTCTAGGTAAAAAAGCATGTCATGCTTTTTGCATACCTTTAACAGGTATCATAAAATTTGGTATGACCAGCCCCTGTAATTCACGGCAAAGTAAAGTTTGTAACCAATCTTATGGCTACCATACATGCTACAGCCTACCGGAGTGGTCACCTGTGCAGGGCCTGTAGACAAGTGGCAAAGCGCTAACGCTAGCGCTACAAAATGTATGCGATTTGACATAAGTCATTGCTTCGCTAGCGAATACTAATGTCAAATCCATACATTTTGTAGCGTTAGCGTTAGAGTTAGCGTTAGCGTTTTGCCACTTGTCTACAGGGGCAGGTATACCTGTGCAGGTATCAGTCGAAAGAATTGATATTCGATTTCCCGCAGGTTCAAAATACTGCACAGGTCTATTCCCGCACACATTCCGGTCTACCTGCGCAGGCATACCTGCTCAGGTGGACCTCTCCGATAGACCGTACCGTATGTTGCTTACATTAGGCTTACGAGATTCACGTGTTCAGATTATATAATTGTGGTAGTGAATTGTAGTTGTGTCATGGGTGAATAGTTGGGTTAGAGACTTCGCCCATCACAGGGCTTCATAACATTTTTGCGTTCTGTGCCTTTAGTGACAAAGCGCCTTTATAATCAAAGCAAAAGAGCGTTTCCGAATCCCGATTTATAACATATAAACACTTTTACAAGTTTTAAATTGATTTCAGGTTCAACAAACTAGTGAAACAACTGATGCAACTACTCGCTGCGTTGCGCGGTAAAGCGGGGGGCGCAGCGCTGGCAAGGCTATTAGTGCGACTCGACTTTAACCGCTGGCTCAGCGCTGAAGCGAGACTCACGCAGTCTGTCACTTCTCTACTACGATATTAACGTGCCTTACTCAAGACGAAAATAATACTTAAGATAACGCAATAATACATACTCAAGATGCCTTATGGCCGTTCCCTATATTCAATCTATCTCTAGTTTGACATACAACCGATCGCAGCTGACAAAGAATTGACATAAAATATATGGAGCTAATGTCTAATGTGAGCTATTCCTATCTCAAGTAAGAGATAGATCAAATATTGGGAACGGCCGTTAGTTTAACAGCCATCACAGATCTTATCGAGGTTTGGAATACAGTCAGAACTTTGCGTGTGCAAGTACCTTAATTACTGTTAATTTCAGTTGAAATTCAAAATGTACAATATGGGACGTAAGATGTAAGTGACATATAATTTGCGGCGTCGTACATTCACATGTATAATATGTTCCTTATGTACCTCACAAACGATCAAATTGTTTGTCAAATTTTACGTGTTTGTCAAACAGTTTGATAGTGTACAGCTTTGTTTTGAAGCGTTTGTCAAACAAACTACGTGTTTAAAGAAAATTTGGATTTGCGTAGCGTTTGACAAACGTGTTTGAACGTGTTCCGCTGTATTTGTCAAACAAGATCTAATTTTCTCATTCAAACAAGATCTCATTTCATCGTTCGGCGAAAAGAAAAAAAATTACACCTTTGCAGTGGTATGGCGGCCATTGGGACCTATCGGAAAAGTATGGCAAGGTGATTTTCGTGAATGGCTACTCGCCGATGATTAGCTATGCAAAAATTAGCCTGGTACAAATGGTTCAATTTTTTTAATAAAATCAACGTATTCGCGTCAGTATGGCGGGCTGTAGGCTGCACCCGACAAGTATGGCATTACGGTTTCGCCTACTTATTTTTTTCGACTATCTGAAAATACAAGCATTTTTGTGGAACAAATCGTTCGATTCTCGTTATTTATCCGACACGTTCGATTAACGCCCACGCGTTTGGGCTGTCGGTGCGAGCGCTGTGACCATCATTTTCCTTTTTGCCTTTACGTAATTATACCCCTGTAGAACCGCCATACTATATACTGGTACAAATGACCAAGAAATTTGTGTCAGTATCTCCAGGCCTATCATGATCTCAAACCGATTCTAGCTAATTGTTTGACAAACTTGTTTGATGCATGTTTGATCGTCTGCGCTGCTGTTTGATGAAAACGTAAATTACATCAAACATGTTTGCCAAACGATTGTTTGCGTTGCGGGGTACTTTAGCCCCATGCATGAGATTTAATAAAAAGAAATAATCAGGTCACTCAATTACTACGCCATCACCATATTAAAAAAATCTAATTTAATATCAAAATGTTATATTAACGATTCCATTGTAAAACATGTAAAACACTCTCATTTCTTAATAAAATATATAATATAAAGATAATAATATGTACTTGTAACTAATCACTGCCCTCATCATCACTGACAATGTCTTCATCCATCAACACCGACTGTTCTGCCATCACCGCCCTGACCAGAATACACTTTGTCTGGTAGCATGAGCAACCCATTGGGTGTTCCACATCTGTAGGGTCCAGTAACGTCAACTCTAATTTATACCTGTAATAAAAAAATCGTTAAATGTTATGTTTGTTTTTGTTAAATGACACTTAGTTTACATAAAAAAATTTATACTTTATTTAATGGTGTAACACCATGACTTATATGTATACCCACAGTTAAACAGGAAATTGTAATAAATCCAATCCCAATCCAAATCCTACAAGGAGCGCATTGAACACCATCCAAATACCCTGGCACAATCATTAATGAACAACGACAATAAAGCGCGACGCTTAAAGCGCAGAATACCGCAAGACATACTACAGTAAAACTGATTAAAAAAGAGGATGTGACACAGGTCACATACCGAGCGCGCCAACAATAGCACCAACCAAAATACTGCTGAATGTCCCATACTCAGGAGACAGATTGTAGTAAACAAGAGGAAAGAAAAAAAAAACTTTATTTAATGTTGCTCAAAGCATCTTTTGCACAGTTGTGCAACACAGTTTTGCACACAACAACAACTAGTTGAAAAGGGAATCGTAAACTAATTCCTTGCTTTCTATACAGTACAGGGGGGCTATTACGAGCTCTTATATCCAGCCAGTTTTACGGCCAGTTTACAGGCCGGTGTCTAGACAACGGCCTGTAAACTGACTGTAAACTGGCTGGATATAAGAGCTCGTAATAGCCCCCCTGAGCTAATTAAAAATTGTGTTAAGATACATATTACAAAAATTGTCATAACATACATGAGCTTGAGTAACAACTACAGCATCTAAAGCAGGTCATAAAAAAGCCAGTTCAGTTTTAGACTGCAAACACGCTATCTAGATTGTCGGATAGCTTGCATGTGGCAAGTATACGACTTATAAATTTTATACTAGAAAAACTGGTATTAAAAATGTTTAATTTTTAATACCAAATGTTTAATTGCATTAAAAATCACCCAAACCCACTAGCAAACAATCTAATGCAGAACCAGATAAAAACTTTCAATAGAATAAAGAGGAAAGCACCCCAAGATCTAATATAGAAAATATAAATATTGAACTAGTCGAAAGGCTAGATTCATTCAAGATAAATTAAAATTTCATAACCTCTAGCTAAATGCCCTGAACCAGGCAGATTGCAAGAAAATAAAAGAGCCTTAAAAAAAAATGTTTGATTACCTTCTATGGCTCTCACTGTCCCTAACCATATCAAGTTTGTAAGCTATTGGTTCTTCTTTTTCCACCTCTATGCTTTCAGGTAAAAATATAACTGTCTGTTTCCAATGTGTTAATGCACAAGACGGTTCTGTGCTTAATGTAACTTGATCTTTATCTGTTAATTGTGGAAAAGTGCATTCAAACCATATGCAGACTCCTTGGAAGTTACCATTTCTGCTTGCTCCTGCCAAAAATAAAAGAAATTTTAAAACATCAAGGTATATTTCTTATTAGATCATAAATATTATAATTAATACCTTACAGACAACTACATACTGTATTTTAACCCTAACCTAAAACCTGCACAAAAATTTTATTTTTAAGGAAAAGTATCTAGTAGAGTGCTTACTGACGAACAGCACTTGTCGGTACTTGATCAACAAGTGCCGTTTTAGCTTACTAGCTAATAATCCCTAGCTTTAACTTGATGCACTTACCAACTACATGTTCTGTACTAAATGCATCTACATCTGATATTTTGACTTCTTTTAGGTCTATCGCTGCTAGAACTTTACTAGGCGCCAGTAGATCGTCAGGACAAACTTGCATTATTTCAGGCTTTGTCTTAGCTTCCCGGAGATGTTTGGCAAATGAATTCAATGATACTCCACAAAATTTCACCCATTTCTCATTGTATGTTGGTAAACTGAAAGTTTTATGTATAATATTTAGGGAATATAGGTAAAGCATAGTAAGTGCACAAAAATATAAAATTATCATAATAATATGATATTATCAGCCTCAACAAAAATTGTATGCAACATCCTTGCAAATTCATACAAATTAACCCGTCGATTGTGAGAAAAACAACTTATCTATTGTTATCGCGGTCGCATGCGACCGCTTGGGGCTTCATGAATTAATTCCAAAATAATTATTGTAGTTAAAATTTTAGAAGTGCGAGTACATACATTACAATATGAATGCTCATATAAAACTTTGATTATAAGGAATATCTATGGCAAGGAATGCTAGATTTGTTACATAATATAAATCTCTTACCTACATGGTGCCACATGTATAGTAGCATAATCAGGAAACATCTCGCCTCCCGCTTTTAGAAACTTGTCTCTGGCCTCCAGAACGGAATTCAGCATGCCCTCGTGCAGTAAATAGAAACCCATCCATTCAGATATTATAATGTCAACTTTTATTCCATCTGGTAGTTTAACATCCTCCACTCTGCTGTGTATTACCTGCAATGGTTAAAAAAATAGGGTTGGTTAACATGGTTAATATTGTCACATTCATAGACAGAAGGTTAGGTTTTCTTTTTTTGTGTATGTAATGTGCATGGAGGAGTATACACTGTGAACACATATTATATAAATACAAGGAGCTCGCTTTTGCAAGGCACAATATGCAAGTAATTGTGAAACTGTGTAGAGGTAATGAAAATTTGTTGTTTGTGGAATAAAATAGGGCAAAATGATTACCTCAATTACGTGTTTGAAATTGTTTTCTGACACTACTTCTCGGGCTACATTCGCTAAGTTACTAGCTTCGACGGCATACACTTTCTTTGCGCCTGCTTGAGCGCAAAATAGTGACAGAATACCTGTACCACATCCCACATCCATAACCACTTTATCCTTGAAATATGCTTCATTCTCAAATATAGCCTTTCTGTAAGCTTCTGTCCTTGGTATATCTTCAAGCATTAACCGATGAACCTGAAAGTAAATTGTTATGATGTTGAGGTCATAATTTAGTGTTGTAAAGTTACCTATTTCAAGTAATTGTCGTACTTCTAGTTCCTCGTAGTTAACAAAGTAATCTTTTTCGGCTTCAGATAATTCCATGTTAATGGTTTAATATATAGGTAATTTCTACAGAAAAATTTAAATTTTAACCTCATAAAAACATTTAATAATAATTATACTCGTGTTTCGTCCTCGAGATTAGTATAATTAGAATATGAACACACAGTAGTAGTAGCTAGTGTCTCCGCTTCAATCACTATGTTTAGAGGTTATAGCTCTAAAAAAAAAACATTAAAAAAACTTACAGTTGGTCTCTGGTATATACTCTATGGTTTGCTCGCTTTTCCTGTTCCGGTGGACTCCATTTTCCTCCCTCGGCCAACGGCGTTGATTCGACTTCATAAAGTATTTAGTGCTCGTCCGCTACACTAAATTCCGCGTTCGTGCTAAAATCTGTTAAAAAAATGCCAAAAAGGCGTAACCAAGATAAATTGGATCTAGTTTTTAAAAAATTACGTAAGTTGGAAAAACATTTAAAGCGCGATCGCCATGTTGAACAGGAAGATTCTTCTAGTCAGTGTTCTAGCTCTAGTTCCAGCTCTTCATCTAAATCAGATTCTCCGATGGAAGAACCACCAGAACCATCATATGGTATGCAGATAACTCATAATATTAATAACGTCCCTCGGGACTTCAAATTTTTTCCAGCACCCACGTGTTGCCTCGACACGTGGAAAGTTTTTCAGCATACACACGCATATAACAATATATTGGGCATATTTATGAAAGATCCGCCTTCTCGCGTCACAGACGCGGTGATTTATAACGGATTCTTGCAATGCAGCGCTTTTTAAATGGCATGAAATACAATGGAGCACGTGGTCGGTCTACCCGACGGCAAGGGCATGCATACGCTATAGCCTTTAACCGGTTTCTCGCGTCACAACAGCTATCGCTTGAGCTGTAGGCGCGGTGTGTCCGTTAACGACGGTTTTCAGATAATAACATGCCTTTTAACCGGTTTCTCGCGTCTCAACAATCTTTGCTTGTAAAGACGCGGTGATCTTCCGTTCACGACGGATTTCAGAATATAATATTGGCTATAACCGTTTTCTCACGTCACAACAGCTGCATTGGCTTGGATAGACGTGGTGATTTACGACGGTTTGTATCTTATTTCAGGTAATATGGCTAATGAGCCTAGCCAAAATGTGCTTCCCCAGACGTGTTACGCTGCTGTAGAGCCTCAATTAGAGGTTCAAATCAATTCTGATGCAAATTTGCTTCCAAGTACAAGCAATATTAATGAAACTGGTGAAAACCAGGGTACAAATGATGATTTTTCAGAAATCTTGGGCGAAGATCCGTCTACTTCTGTTGCATATGGCCCAGATATTCACAAAGAAGTAGCTTCTAGATTCACCTACATAGCCACTAAAGGGCTAGATAAAGAAGCACGAAAAAATCTAGTAGAAAAGTTTCAAATACCCAATAATTCTAAATTCATAGCTGCACCAAAGCTTAATACTGAACTAAAGGCTGCCATAATCGACACGGCTGTAAAACGTGACAAGTCTATTGAAATCAGACAATGCGAGATAGCAGCAGCTATCTCTTCGCTGGGGACTATTATCTCTAATGAAATCAAGTCGGGCTCGGATAAAGAGCTTATACAAAGTCTGATGGACATGGGTCGACTACTATGTGATATTCAATATAACCAGTCCATATGCAGAAGAAGCCTTATTTTAGGTCATGTAAGAAAGGAATTGAGAGACCATCTTTCTTCAACTAATATAGAGGAAAACCTCTTTGGACAAAATTTTATTGAAACTATAAAAACTGCAAAGGCAGTTTCTAGATCAAGCTCTGATCTTAAACCAGAAGCATGTAGGAAATTTTTTTCAGCAAGCTCCTCAAGAGGTAATTTAAACTCCAAGGCGAGGCCCACTACTCGCAGGCAGCAGACGGGCCAAACGCCACGCCAACAACAGCCTGCTGCGGCAAGGACCAGACCTGTGACACAGAGAAGGAACGGTCAACCTTACTCGAGGTCATCCAAACAAAACCGCCGCCAGTAGACGAGGTGTGTTATGCAGGTAGACTTTCTTACTTTTATAAACAGTGGAGTTTAATCACTTCTAGCAGTACTATTTTATCTTGGATAAAAGGCTACAAAATTAAATTAAATAAGTCTATACAACAAAATTTTCCTCGAAAGTTCCTCCAATTTATCTATGTTAGATGTAAAGGAGTTAGAAGAACATGTTAACAGTCTAATATCAATTGGTGCTGTATCACCATGTACTCCTTGTGTCGATCAATTTGTATCCCGGGTTTTTCTAGTTCCTAAACCAAATGGTAAAAAAAGATTTATTTTGAACCTAAAAGAATTTAATAAATATGTTAATAAGCAACATTTTAAATTGGAGGATATTCGAACGGTGTTAAATCTCATTACCAAAGATTCTTATCTGGCAACACTCGACTTGAAGGATGCCTATTTTTTAATTAATGTTCATCCTTCTTCTAGGAAATATCTTCGTTTCTATATTGGTCACCAATTGTATGAGTTCAATGTTTTACCATTTGGATTATGTACAGCCCCTTATATTTTCACAAAAATAATGAAGCCAATTGTGAATATCTTAAGATCTAATGGGTTACTGTCTTCAATTTATCTCGATGACTTATTACTGATTGGGGCTAGTTATGATGAATGTGCAAGAAACATAGATATTACGAAAAGGTTACTAGTGAACCTAGGGTTTATTATAAACCAAGAAAAAAGTGTTATGTATCCATCAAAGACAGTAAGATATTTAGGCTATGTTATTGACACACACAATTGGACTTTAAGGGGCCCCCGAGACGGTCAAACGGTTTGATTCAAACCTTACGTGTTTGATGCAACCGTTTGATGTCGGTTTGAACGGCTTGTCAAACGACACTGCGCAGTTTGGTTCAGTATGCGCTGTGGAGTACACGTCTTGTAGTTATGACGAATAAATATTATTTTATAAAAGATAAAACAGACTTAAAAATTGTACGAAATTGAGAATTAAATTCCCTATCTCAAAAACTCCTAAACCTATTTTGATGAAACTTGCAGAAGTCTCCCAGGTTAAACAATACCTTTTTTTTGAGGAGGGGAAATGCATTACGCATCCCCCGCCCCCTGGGGGGAAGGGGCAGGGGTATGTCGGACTCCCTCCGCAGAGGCTTACCGACTAAAACCCCCTCGTGCAATACCTATATAGTACAACAAAAAATATTGAAATCGGACTTGTAGTTCCAGAGATATGTGAACACAAGCATAAAAACATACATACACTTTTGAAATTTTGCACATTTGTTCACATGCTGATATAGACTAACATTACGAAAACTGGGCGGTTCTGGAAATAGTACATACATACGCGTCGAATTGATAATCTCCTCTTTTTAGTCGGTTAAAAATAATGTACTCCAGAGAATCATACAAAGTTTGTTCAAACGCATCGGAACACGATCAAACGGCGCGTCAAACACAACAAAAATATGAAATTTCATCAAACGAGCTTCAAACACGTAAATGTTTGACAAACCGTTCAAACTAGCTTTGTAAACGATCAAAATGGTTTGAGTCAAACCAAAATTTACGTGTTTGAGTCAAACCGTTTGACCGTCTCGGGGGCCCTTAAGTTTACCGTGTGAAAAAAGAATAAAAATTAAAAATGAACTTTTATACATTATGCAATTAAAAAGATGTAGAATAAGAAAATTTGCAAGGTTAATTGGGTTATTAGTTTCAGCATGTCCAGCCATAGAATATGGTTGGTTATATTTAAAACAGTTAGAGAGGTGTAAATATCTTAATTTAATAGAAAATAATGATTATAATGAGTACATGACATTACCTAGTTCACTTTTGCCGGATTTGAATTGGTGGCTTAGCTCCATAATGTATTCAAATAACAGTATCAAAGATGACAATAACTATTGTCTAGAAATATTCTCTGACGCCTCAACTACGGGGTGGGGTGCCAGCTGTGGAGACCAAAGGGCTAGCGGCAGATGGTCACAAGAGGAAATTCACTTTCATATAAATCAATTGGAACTTCTTGCAGCATATTTTGCCCTAAAGATATTCTCAAAAAATTACAGTAACTGTAATATTTTAATAAGGGTTGATAATACAACAGCTATTAGTTACATCAATCGTATGGGAGGTATACAATATCCTCATCTTTCCAAGGTAGCAAGGGACATTTGGCAGTGGTGTGAAGTACGTAAATTATTTGTTTTTGCTTCATATATTAAGTCCTCTGATAATATTATTGCAGATCAAGAGTCAAGAAGGACCCATCCAGATGTAGAATGGGAGTTGTCTTTACAAGGCTATGAAATATTACTAAAAAATCTTTCAGTAATACCAGTCATAGATTTATTCGCTACACGAGTAAACAAAAAGTGTGTAAAATTTGTTTCTTGGCTTAATGATCCAGATGCTTTTACAATAGATGCTTTTACATTAGATTGGTCCAAAATTGGTATTTTTTATGCGTTTCCTCCAGTAGCAATTATTCCTAAAGTATTAAGAAAAATTATTGTAGACAAGGCTGAGGGTATTGTGGTTGTTCCACTGTGGCCTACACAACCCTGGTACCCTATGTTCTTACGCTTGCTAGCTTCTAAATTAGTATATATTGATTGTAATAACTTCTATATTCCTGATTCCAGCCATCGGAACATCCACAGAAACATTACCCTGGTTGCAGGGATTTTGTCAGGACAGCGTTGTTACAACGAGAAATCCCAAGTGCTTCAGCTAATATAATTTTAGCTTCTATATCGGAAAGTACCTTAAAACAATATGATGTATGCTACAAAAAATGGTATGATTTTTGTGTTACTAATATGATTAATATGTTTGAACCTTCAGTTCCTATGATTATACAATTTCTTACCAAGATTTTTGTAGATGGTGCCCAATATGGGACTATCAATTCATATAGATCTGCCCTTTCATTTATCATTAAAAAATTACCTGATGATGATAGGATTTCCAGGTTTTGTAAGGGTGTGTTTAAATTAAGACCGTCATTAACACGTTATAACTTTACTTGGGATGTAGGTGTCACAATTAACTATTTAGCAACATTATTTCCAAATGAAAATTTGACACTTGAACAGTTAACTAAGAAGTGTGTTACTCTGTTGGCCCTAGTCACTGCACACAGAGTGCAAACATTGTCGAAAATTAAATTAAATGAAATAGTCTATTGTAATGATAAAATAATAAAATAAAAAATAAAATAAAATATGTTTATTTCAGATTACTCAGATCCATAAAATTGTTAGTAAAAAAGACTTATCGCTATGTTAGTATTCTATTCTAAAAAGTGATTTAGTCCTATTTATCATAGAGTCGATCAGAGGACAATCCCCGCTGTCGACTATCTCTCTCAGGACACTGTGGCTGCTGCCGCGAACCCTGGCCAATAGCGATGCAGTCCTTTTGCGAAGTATAGCTTCAAAACTATCTACATCCGCAAAAGCAAACATCGCTGAGGCACTACAGAAACGCGGCAGCCGCAACAGTGCTCTAAAAGCATTATTATATTGAATGCGTAGAGCATTGTATGTTTTATTGGTGTAGTTGGTCCATAAGCTGCAGGTATAAAAAGAGGTGCAGTAAGCCTTAAAAAGGGTAATTTTTACGGCGTCCGTGCAGCGACCAAATCTATGCACCAACATATTTGCCATAACAGACAATGCCCTACGCTCATAATGATTAAAATCTGTGATTTAATCAAAACTTCAAGACTAGGTATGAAACAACCATTATTATACCTACCTTATTATTGTGAACGTCCTGAGATTTGTCCTGCTAGTACATTAAGAGCTTACATAGACAGGTCTAAAGATATTATAAGACCAGAAAATTATCTTTTTGTCAGCTTTAGAAAACCATATAAAAATGTATCTCCTCAGACGCTCTCTCGTTGGATTAAAATTACACTACAGGATAGTGGGATTGACGTTTCCATATTTAAGTCTCACAGTACAAGACATGCAGCAACTTCTATGGCCAAGAAAATGGGCATTAATATAGATAATATCAGACAAGCTGCCGGATGGAGCGGCAATTCCTCTACCTTTGCTAGGTTCTATGATAGACCTATTATTAACAAAGACAACCTGGCTTTGGCAAATACACTGTGTTCCTTATAAGGTTATATAAATAATAGAAATAAAATTATCTATTTGTTTATGTTCATTTATTACATATTATGTATTACAGTGTTGTTTTATGGTTCTATATATATTTCAAATATAAAGTATTATACATGATTTGTGATATTTATTACTCTAAACATCTACCATAGATAATACAGTATATAAACTGAGATAGATGAGACACAAGCAGAACTATAGGTAAGATTATTGGACTCGTCTTAAGATGGCGCTTTGACACGTAATGTAGCAGCGCCATCTAGTTGAGTGGTACTTAGTATTCCTAGGCGTCAACTAGATGGCGTTTTTTATAATAAACAGCGACATCTACCGGATTTAAATAATAATATTGATACAAGAATTAATGGCCTGGATTCACTTTGATTAGTGCAAGTGCAGGTGATTAGTACAGATGGTTTAAAGTGATTTAGAGAAAGTAGACTTGCCATTTATCTCCAAATCACAAATCATCTGCACTAATCACCTGCACTCGCATTAATCAAAGTGAATCCAGGCCATTAGAGGCAATAAAACAGTACAATATTTTATTTACTTTATTTTATTAACAACCAAATCAAATCAGAAAATAATACTGTAGTCTGTAACTGAACTTTTCAGTAATTTTTGAATTGTCCTTTTGGTTGGTGAAACCTGAAAGAAATTAAACAAATTTTAATACCTAGCAATATTTTGAAAGAATGTATTAGGAAACACTATTAAAAATAAATATAATTTGATTGCTAATTCTGTCATAATTCACCAAAAATTATCAGGTTCATTTGCTATTTTTTACTGAACTAGGTTCAATATCAATTATTCAGTTAGTGTAGGGAGTAGTACAGGGGGGTTTTTCTCACCCAAAAGATCCCTCCTCAAGCCATTTCAACACAAAAAAGTTGGCGCAGGTTTATGAACCTTAGCCCATTTCAAGATTTTCACGACAATTAAATAATTAATTAATAATTGTACTACGCGGGTCACTCATAATAATTAACAAGGTCCACTTATATTTACGCGGGCCACTTATAAAGTCCCGGCGGGCCGCATGCGACCCGCGGCCGCAGGTTGGGGATAGCTGATTTACTTAAAGGTTTATATTTTTACTTACCTCCTTCGTCACATCCAAAATAATAGTGAAGTCAGGGGCTCAGACCAAATAAAAGGTCTGATGTCACGGGTATATCGGTATCTTCGAAGTTCGACGTGATTTCGAAATTTCAAACGAAGCTTGTGTCGATTGGTTTGATTACAGGAACTATCGGATACCAGTTACCACTAAACAAGTTATCACAAGCCGAGCAAAGTCAGAAACAATAAGAAGAAAGTAACTAAAAACCACAATAACAAAACTATAAAATGCTTTTCGTCAATGGATGAAAGATAATTATAACACTACATTGCATTGGATAAATGTCATTGATACGTAATTTGTCTATATTTTGCCATCTAGTGGCATTTAGAGGTATCAACGGAAAAAAGTTTGTTGTATCACTTGTATGATGGCAGCACGCTCCATACAAATATTTTTTTTACCAACAATGTACTATGTGTCACCCCCCTGACATCTACTGTGTGTTCATATTCTAATTATACTAATCTCGAGGACGAAACACGAGTATAATTAACGATCAAACGAACTTACCTGTACGTGAAGTTCGATCGTAATTATATGAGTGTTTCGTCCGAAGAGATTAGTATATCCCACCCTCCCTAACAGGTGTAGGTACCCATAGATAAAATATCACAAATCTCTCTCAAGAAATGAAGTCGAATCAACGCCGTTGGCCGAGGGAGGAAAATGGAGTCCACCGGAACAGGAAAAGCGAGCAAACCATAGAGTATATACCAGAGACCAACTGTAAGTTTTTTTAATGTTTTTTTTTTAGAGCTATAACCTCTAAACATAGTGATTGAAGCGGAGACACTAGCTACTACTACTGTGTGTTCATATTCTAATTATACTAATCTCTTCGGACGAAACACTCATATAATTACGATCGAACTTCACGTACAGGTAAGTTCGTTTGATCGTTAATTATTGTTTACAATTTTCAATTGTAGGGACTAGGGTGTGTTTCAAAACTGTTTAACAGTGTACCGACCTGCCATCGATACCGTGAACCGTCTGACGTCTCGACGACCAGTCAAATGTCATCAAATTGTGAAATAAAATACACTACCGTACCGTAGTGTATGGTAGTGTACCTTTTTCCGGAACACACCCAAACGTCAAAGTCAAATGACATTTAAAGTTTTTTTAACTACATACAAGCCATGGCATAAGCATGATTTTGTCCTTAGCCTTAAAGTCGGTTGAGTGATTTCCTATTTAGCCTTCCACATTTGCTAACTCATTGTTATTCAGCAAAATTGTAACTCTCAGGTACCAATAATTGATAATTCAAAAACATTTTGACTCTACGCACTCTTGAGTCTTGTCTCTTGCATCTTGCTTGCAAAGTTGCAACTACTGACCCAACTGACCCTACAACATTGTACTATCAGAGAAGTTGATATCAGACGGCGGATAATTTGGTCGCGTTACGTTAAACCTGTCCAACCGCGCCGATCATAGCTATTAGCTAACGTAGAGCCTACGTTAGCTGTAGCGTAGCCCGTTATAGGTCCGTCAACTGCCTAGGAATCAATTTCCTCGATGGTACAATAAGATAGGTCTGCGCTGAAGCCTTGGCTGTTTCGTTACTGCTACTTTTTTATTTACCTCACGCCCATTTCATTGTGCATTGTGATGAAATCAGAAATGGCATAGGAATTATATTAGGCAATATTTATAAATATAAATCAAGGCTACAATACGCAAGGCTTTAATAAAACAAAACATGTATAACAAAAACAGTTTATTGCTTCCTTTTCACATCATATTTTTGTCGCAATTCGCATTAGGGTTACAATCTTGCTGGATTTTACCAGAAGAAAAGTGAACTCAACTTTGAATTTAATAATCCCAAATAATTACAATATTAAGTATAAAATATTAATACATTGAAATTAATGAAATAATATTATTAAAATATATTTTAAACGAAACAAATGTCCCTCATCGCTTGCACCCATGCGAATCAGTCAGTTGTTTCATAAAGTCATATAAAAATTAAAGGAAGTCGATATGATCGATCGTTTCGAACTTAAATAACTTACAATGCTCATTTTATCACACTAAAAACATTCACACTGGTCTACTGTAGGTTTGTGGTAAATATAAAAGCAAACATTTCATATCTTATAGTTCAAACATAAAAAAGAATAGCCAAGTCCGTATGATACCTAATCTCACGGCCTTGACGATACAGACGACAGATTAAACTTACTGCTAGTTTATACTTAGAACTTGGTGATAGCAAGATGAGACATTTATGTATGTCTATGAGAACATGCATCGTCATTCGTCACTAATCGAATGTGCCAACCAATTTAAACTTCTTGGTGCCAACATGATTTTTAAGAATTAAATAGTTTAATGAAATATATTGCACCAACCAATCTATAATACTCTTTTTTGGTAACATTTTGTGTTTAAAACTTAACAGTAGATATTAGGTAACATAATATATACTTACCTATCGTCTTAAAACTAAAATACAATATTATGACTAGTCAAGACTAAATTTGGTCGTTGTGCCATTTTTTTAAAGGATTTATAGGGTTTTACAATTTTTTTGTATTTTTTTCTTCTTTGTTTGTATTGATGTTACGTCGCTGGAATTGTCGGTGTCAGTCAATAAAATATGGATGTAACCTGCAATAGAATAGGTAGATTATAGATACATAAACATGAGACTTGGCGGCTCTCAAAGACCAATATGGTAGCTCTAGCTCTATCGTGCTGTACCATCGAGGAAATGGATTCCTAGGCAGTTAACAGACCAACGCGCAACGTCAATTCAATGTTAATAATAATAATATTGTGATCTGCCGCTGAGAGAGTGACGTACCGTAGCTTAGGTCCCCCATCTGCCTAGGAATCAACTTCTCTTTTTTTATGAAATAAGGGGGCAAACGAGCAAACGGGTCACCTGATGGAAAGCAACTTCCGTCGCCCATGGACACTCACAGCATCAGAAGAGCTGCAGGTGCGTTGCCAGCCTTTTAAGACGGAATAGGGTAATAGGGGAGGGTAGGGATGGGAAGGGAAGGAAATTGGTTTAATTGGGCCTCCGGTAAACTCACTCACTCGGCGAAACACAGCGCTAGCGCTGTTTTACGCCGGTTTTCTGTAATGACGTGGTATTTCTCCGGTCGAGCCGGCCCATTCGTGCCGAAGCATGGCTCTCCCACGTCTCTGATAGTTTATAGTACCTATGCTGTATGGCGACACTCGACAGCCATTTTATTACTTATTAGGTACTTACGAATCTTACGATGATTCTTACAAAGAAAAGAATCTTACGAGTAAAACGTTACCTATTTTGATTCACTCATGTTCTCTTGCTAATAATTGCTTTTTGCTCTAATGATGAAAAATAATAACTTTTGTTTGTCGGATATAAGAAATGTTTTGTTTAACTTTGAACTACTTCGAAGCAAAGCAACGCATTAAGTACTTACACTTATTTTATAAAATTAACTATGTATGTGCAATGTGCATAGTGCATTATAACAAATCTCAAATTAAAAGGAACTTACACGTAAAGCACTAATTAGTTTTTTTGGCATCTTTAGAGTCCTCCTTCGGTTGTCCTTTGCCAAGGATCTTGGCGAGTGAGTCCCAGATTCCGCCCAGGAACAGCGCACTGAACAGATTCTCGAAGGGCACAAATGGATCGTGGATGCCGAGTAGAATCGATGATAGCTGTAAAAAAGTAATGAAAAGACCATGAAAATAAACGACAAAAAGTTTGTATAAAGTACCTACCTACCAAATTTTATTAAAATCGGTTCAGTGGTTTTAGCGTGAAGAGGTAACATGATATAGACAAACATACGCACTTTCGCATTTAAAATATTAGTGTTGATTATTTGTAATAAGTTATGGAATCCTACTAATATTATAAAGGCGAAAGTTTGGATGTACCTATGTATGTATGGATGTATGGATGTTTGTTACTCTTTCACGCGAAAACTACTGAACAGATTTTAATGAACCTTTACAATAATATAGCTTATACATCAGAATAACACATAGGCTACAATTTTAACCGACTTTTAAAATGGAGGAGGTGTTATGTTCGTTTTTTTATGATCAATGATTACTCCTCCATTTGAGAACCGATTTTCAAAATTTTTCTTTTCATGTATAGGTTATTATCCAAATTTGGTACTACATTCATAAAAGTGGTGACCTGATGAAGGGGTCCATAAGAAATCGAGGGAACTCCTCAAAATTTATATGGAAACATTTGGTGACTTCGGTTTCTAGAGCAGTATTCTAAGCATATGCTACCAACAAGTAAGATTTTGCACCAAGGTATACCATGGTTAGGAAGGTGCTGAGAGAGCTCCTGACTCTTTATAGATACTATAGTTTGGGAGTTTCGACGTTTTTAAGAACGGAAAGCATATTTTGCTACAATGCAAATTACATTCATCATCATCATCATCACTACCATAAACAATTATAGAAGCATGAATCGTCCCGTTTTGACCCTATTATTGGCATTGTTCATAGTCTTTTATTATAATATATCACTTAAATCGCGGGTAACACCGCGGGGCACAGCTAGTAAACTAATAATAATTACCTATTATGAACGATATAATAATATTATCATTCTTATTAGGGGGCACAGCTGTAGTGCCGCCAAGTCCTTGTAGCGTGTACGTGTGTACTGCCCGCGCTACGAAAACTGAAACTGAAGTCCTGTTGGTAGCGGTTTTCTTCGGTTTTATTCTTCGCTCTTTTTTTTCTTTTCCTCTTTCCTCCGCTCTCTCTCTTGCATTCGATTTGTATCTAGTATGCAACTCACCTTGAAATAAACGAAGAATATGACGATGCCGAAGTAAACGAGCGCGTGAGGCGCTGAGATGAGATCAGTCTTCTTGTCCAACACGAAGATCACAGACGCCACAAGAGACGCCTTCGTGTAGCTGAAAATAATGAAAATAAAAATAGGTAATTGAAAATAAAAGTAGGTACCTAACTTCCCTAGCGTTTGTATTATATTTTATACAAACGCTAGGGAAGTTAGGTACCTACTTGGCCTCTACGAAATATTCTCAGCTTAGCCTTGACGATCCTAATTATTGCATCTTTACATAATATTCAACATAGATGTCTAGGATGACAAAGCAATAAGTATAAATTATAATTAATATTTCTTCTTATAAATAATAATATAATATTAAGGTCGCAAATCATTATAAGCATTCAATGGCCAAACTGAATGTAAACAATACATGTAAACGAACATTGAATACTTGTAAGCCTATTACGATGCCTGTACAAGTCTGACTTCGTCCTTTGAAAATTAACAACACACACTTAACTGAGTACTATAACATTTGCTTAACGGATCATCCTCTGACTAACGTAGGTGATGCTTCAGCGAACTGACGTGAAACAATGTTTCTCATTTAAGGGCCCGTTACGTTTAATTTGGTGGTCTTATACTCTGAAGTGAAACTTTCAGAGTCGTTCATATCGGCAATACTACCTGCAGGTTGGCAGCTGCATAATTAAAAAAATATATTATTTAAGCCAGCCACCCTGGATTTACAAACAGGCCGTATAGAGCTGTGGCCTAGGGGCGGCAGAGACATAGGGCGGTGCGGTGGAAATAAAGTGGCTCACTAAGCATAAAAATATAAATCCGGACTGAAGTTGTAAGAATCCAGGGCCCCCGTAAGGACTACTGGGGTCTGTGTGCAAAAAAAGGAATTCGGCGTCCCTTTAGGCAAATTTTTTGGGACCTTGGTTTTGGCGCCCCTAAAGATGGCAATTTGGCGCCCCTAGAGGATGGCGCCCGTGTGCAATGCACACATTGCACATATGGTAGCGGGGGCCCTGTAAGAATCAACTTACAAGCTTGGCTGCATTGTCTCCATGGCTGTAGGAGTCCACGCTCCTCGTACCAATCTCTCTATTAGCTTGGTAAACCCAGCACCATTACCTTTGAGGGTACCTGAAAGATGCGAAAATAATGTTAATCATAATAAAATTTCAGTTTGAAAAGATGTTGCTATAAACTGAAATTACAATATAGTTATTTAAAATTTTAGATAATTTATTATACTTAAGCCCTTTTTACGTTTCTACGTGAAAAAATAATTATCGAAGATCTATACCTACATAATATATTGTATAAAGTAATAAACAGTTATAAGCGTTTACACTACTTTTATATAAATATACCAGACGGTCACTTAACTGATTGGGCGTTCAACGTACTTATTTGGCGCAGAGCCAGTGCCTTAATGTTGTCTCAGGTATGATATTCAAAAGCAATACCAAAGTTTGAACAGACTAATACGAAATTACGAACTCGAAAGTATTTATTCGTTTCTAATCAAGAAAACTTGAAGTTTTACTTACCAACAATTACCATTATGACGTAGGCACTAGGATACAGTTTGGCAGCATGTGTTACACCATCATACACTTTCTTCGCTCTGTAGATCTCTTTCATGGCACTTGCAACTATTTTTACAGGCAAGAACTTTCCCACTTTGTACCCTATGTCAAATGGTGTGTAAAATACTATGTACCTGGAAAATAAAATAAATTGGAGTCAGGGCCCCCGTAAGGGCTACTGGCGCCTGCGTGCAAAAAAAGGATTTTGGTACCCCTTTAGGCAAATTTTTTGGGTCCTTGGTTTTGGCGCCCCTAAAGATGACGATTTGGCGCCCCTAGAGGATGGCGCCCGTGTTTATTGCACATATTGCACATATGGTAGTGAGGGTCCTGATTGGAGTGTACATAATTACAAACTCAGTGCGTTAAAAAATTGTACCTAGTTAGTTAATCGCTTATATGTAGCAGGCTTGTAATTTGTTTACATTGTAACTTAAACGTTATTTTACGCCGATTTTCTGTTAGGCCTGGTTTTAATCATGCCAATGGCTTTTAAAATTAACTATACTTAGCTTACCACGTGACTGTCCCAATGATCAGTTGTGGTGTGTTCTTCAGCGGCGCCAGTATGGGCTCTCCTAGCAGACCGTTGGCTACCATGCCACCGGCAAATATCACCAGCATCGTGGATAGCCAACATGCCAGCGGATGTTTGCGGGAGAACGCTTGTGCACCTAAAAAATAACATTTTTGAAGAGGGAGTTGCAAAGGGACAGGCAAAATTGATAAGCGATAACTGATAACAGCTATAGTATCTTCAAAATATTCGTTATGGGATATTGAAGATACGGTAGGTTAAGAAAATATATTTTAAAGATTTCCTTATTTAAATTATTAAAATACTTTATTACTGCGTAATTATTTCCAAATTATTACAATTTTATGTGTGAAATAAAATTGTATGGTTTACCATGGCCTTGTCTTCTGAATCCCATAATTAAAACATACCTAAGTCCTAATAAACAACGTCATTAGTCATTACATAATTAGTAGGTATATATTGTATATTATCTACTGACTACTGCTAATTTCAAGAACATTTTAATTAAGTAGTAGAACTCTCCTTCGTAATTAAATGTTATGTGAAGTGCCGTACCGTTGTTCATGCAAGTCCTAACTATTATGTAGGCGTGAAGAGGTAACATACAGACAGATAGACACACAGACAGATGGACAGACAGACACACTTTCGCATTTATCTCAGGTGACAAGTAAGACCGAGTCCAACTGCTATTGACGATCAAACTTAAACTGAACTCTCAGTCGGAGTTCTCCCCTTGGGTCTTCCAGTCAGTTCCGAATTTATATTATATATTTTGGGTGAAGGCTACTTTGTTTCTGCCGCCGCTGGCCGCCCCATGCACGAAATCTGCCGGCCCCCTATGTACCCTACCCTAGGACGCTGCCGCCCCTAGGCCGCGGCCTATACGGCCTATTTATAAATCCGGAGCTGCTTCCAGTCACACTCCCCCAGTTATTAATTATTGAACATCATCTACGTATTAAAAATGAGGTCAGTACTCAGTACTTACTTACCTATATTTGCAATGTTTGCAAATTCTCAATAATATGATAAATTGATTACAAAACGCATTAACTGATAGGGCAGCTTTTGTACTCTGATAAAAATTAAAATGATTAAACAGTGTTCGTATCTACTTACATACGAAATAATATAACATTATACATAAATACATACAACATAATTTAATCATTAATAATTTAAAGCACATGATACAAACTTCTCATCATGAAAGTTTACCAAAGTTGCTATTAAGGTGACGCCTTGATAATTTGGCTGTAGCGATGTCCATTTTTCTCAGCAATGACTAAAGCTAAGAAATTAAAGTTCACTGTCAGTATTCATCATGTCTTTGATCGTGTTATGCTATGGGTAATTCAAAGAATCATTGTCATAAAAGTTGACCAATCGTGTCATAAAAGTTGACCAATCGTGTTATGCTATGGGTAATTCTTTGAATTACCCATAGCATAACACGATTGGTCAACTTTTATGACACAGAATAATCAATCAAAAAGACCTCTGTAAAAAAAGGGATTCCTATTTTGCCAACAGAGGAGAGTGATATGATATTTGCCCATAGCTTATATGAAATGTATTTATGGTTTTTAAATTACGTTACGCGACAAAAACCATTTTGTCGCTACCATGTCGCTACGCCCTTTCCATTTTTCGCTGTTCCACTGCTTGTTTTCTACGAGAGGCCGGGCCAGCCTCGCATAGAAAACAAGCAATCTAAAACACATCCAACACGGTTTTTTACTTTAACATGGCGTCACCTTAATTAGATCTATGCCTAATGCCTACCTATTGTTGAAAAAAAAAATTGTGTCTTCAGAAGGTCTTGGCACTCTTGGCAGGTCCTCTACCGTGGCCCCATTGCGATTCGTAAACTTCGTAACAAACCACATGTTGATAACATAGTTTTGCTAAAGTTTATTGAACTATCATGGAGTGTTAAACATGACGTCAACAAATAAGGGAACTGTGTTTTAATTTCGCCCTACATTAGCATGGCTCGTTGGTCTAGGGGTATGATTCTCGCTTCGGGTGCGAGAGGTCCCGGGTTCAAATCCCGGACGAGCCCAATGGGAGTTTCTTTTTTGCCGACAACATACGACTTAACTTGACTTCGTTCTCATTAAAAACAATCAGCGATGGTAATATTATTTAGGTAAAACAATTTCAATATTTTTTTCAATACAATTACTTGAATTTTATTACTTTCTCTCTGATAAGCGCCACCTATCAATATATTTTGAAAGAAACTAGTAAAGTGTTGTACCAAACAAAATAATATACATCGGCTCAAAAAAAAAAAAAAATTCCTTGTCCCGAGGTTTGCGTAGTGTATATTTTTTTATTCTTTGCCCGAGGTTCAAATCCGAAACCACACAATAATAGTTATCTGCAGCATTCTTTATAACGAATAAACAGAATTTTGAATTAAGTTATCGTTTTTTTAATTATAATTACTTCCCATTATATTTAATATTATTAATTATTATTACAAGGTGTCGCATATTAAGATAAGATAACTAATATCAAAACTTATTTACATAATGAATAAATTATACATCATATTCAAAAAATATAAAAAAGCGAGCGGCCCCAGAGTAAATGGTAGTAACGTACTACAGCTACTAACCAGTATAAATACTGAAAGCCGGGAACCAGTCTATTTATAAATTCTATCGGATTCGGTGGTATTTCTGTACATTGATTTTGTAATGACTCGATATCATCAAATCAACATATTTTACTGTTAAAAAAAGTTACTGAAAAACAAAATCCAGCTCATTCTTGCGTCGATAAAAATAAATGTAGAATTTAGTTCTTACCTGCTCCTAAATCCTCTCGTACGGCTAGGGCACACAATAAAGAATGTGCTATGTCAAAGTATGGATACATTTTGAGTTTTATGACCTGGTTGGCCAGGTCCAGGAACGCTTCGGGATCCATTTTTATCGTTTATTTAATGCTGATTTAATTTATAATTTTATTACAACCTAACACCGACAAGGTCACGATGACGTGGCCGCGACCGCCGCGACTAGCCACGACCGAGTTAGCCGCGTGACTGACAGGCGAGCGGGACGATTACATATTTTACTATAATTATTTTGGTTCCACTTCGCACGGTTTTCACACGAAAAAGGATCAATGTCACATCACTATAATTTTACAAGTCCACAAAATCAAATATTTTTGTTTTGTTTCCTGTATGTGTCTGTTCAATTGGAACAATAAATTCAGTATCCTACCAAGCGGTTTCCGTAGTGTAGCGGTTATCACGTGTGCTTCACACGCACAAGGTCCCCGGTTCGATCCCGGGCGGAAACAGTACTTTTTTAAATTTTAATATCAGCTGGCATTATATGTTTTGCATATTATGGTGTACCTATGCAATATACGTATAGAAATAATATTAATTCATTCACATTTCATTTATTCCTTCAATAATAATCATCATTGTCTGCTATATATCACGGTCTTACCATGTCTTACTTGTCTTACGGTATAATATTATGTACTTATTAGGGAATTCTTATCATATTATTATTGCTATTATCACAGAATTCTTACTATTCTGTCTTTTATTATTTTCATTCTAAAATCTACGAACCTGATTCTTTGGTCGCCCTGTTTCCAGGGCGGGCCATATTATTGAAACAGTTAACATTAGCTACAGTCTACACCTAAGGTTTTTATTTGGTTATCTAGAACTAAACATATAAAAGCAAAACACGTTTTAGTAATGTTTAGGTTTATTAAAATAGTAAATTCATGAAACAATTATTAATAAACTATGTATAAAAAATAAATAATTCAGATTGTAGGAAAACAACATGTAGCCGCTACAGATTCTTCTAAGCAATTTAAGGGCCCGGGTTACCCTCGAAATTTTCATACATTCTTAATACCAAAATCATTTTCTCATGCGAAAATATTTAACATGTTTGAGTTATTTTTCAGCTTAAGATAGTAATTACCTAGGGTCCTGAACAAATTTTTTTTACAAAATATTTAAATACTAAAAAAAATTTTTTTGTGTTTAAATATTTTTTAGTAAATTTACTACTAAATATTTAAACACCAAAAAATAGACAAAAACACTAAAAAATATATAAATAAATAGTAAATTTACTACAAAATATTTAAATAATAAAAAATATTTTTTAAAGTTTAAATATTTTGTAGTAAATTTACAACAAAATATTTAAACTTTAAAAAATATTTTTTATTATTTAAATATTTTGTAGTAAATTTACTATTTATTTATATATTTTTTAGTGTTTTTGTCTATTTTTTGGTGTTTAAATATTTAGTAGTAAATTTACTAAAAAATATTTAAACACAAAAATTTTTTTTTAGTATTTAAATATTTTGTAAAAAAAATTTGTTCAGGACCCTAGGTAATTACTATCTTAAGCTGAAAAATAACTCAAACATCTATACTACTATTATAAAGAGGAAAGATTTGATTTTTTGTTTGTTTGTTTGTTTGTTTGTTTGTTTGTTTGTTTGAGTCGAATAGGCTCCGAAACTACTGGACCGATTTGAAAAATTCTTTTGCTATTGGAATCTTACATTATTTCTGCTGAACATAGGCTACATTTTATTTTGGAAAAAAGTAGGGTTCCGTAAGATATTTGAGTTTTTCGGACGCAAGGTGTAAAAAATCAGCTAGAAAAGTTACTTATTTTGCGTACGCTGCCTAAACTATAAAAGATAGAACCATAAAATGTTCTAAGTAATTGTAGACCTTATAAATATCTACAAAAAAGTCCGCGACACACTATACCTATCTATGTGGAGTGAGGCACAATAACCATTTATTTATTTAAAAATCCTGAATTTTTTTTGGACTACATTTAGACGGATATATTTTACTCACGCTATTAATCCTTATCAAAATAAATTATTTTATCACTAAGTACAGTTTATGTAGATAATATTTGGTCTTTGAATGATTAAAATTGGACGTTTGGTTTTGAAATTATGGCGAAATTAAAATATTACGATAGTGGGCGTCACCAAAGCGCGTGCTGGGGGAAGACAATATTCTGTTGTAGAAATGAAAATTCTGTACATAAAAGATATGAAATGACACCCGAAATTACACCTTTGTCACTACATCGCTATAGAAGCCAAAAATGTGGTTAGTTTTTTGTCTGTCTGTCTGTCTGTCACTCTTTCTGTCTGTCTGTATGTTTGTTCCAGCATCACACGAAAAATACTGATCCGATTTGAATGTGGTTTTCGCAGATATATTTATCTTCTTCCAACTTAACATCTGGTGTATAAAATTTCTTCCCCCCACAACACAAACGAGGGGGGACAAAAGAGGGGGTCAGATTTTGTATCAAACTTTTTTCTTTGACACGAAAACTACTGATCCGATTTGCATACGGTTTTCACAGATATATTATATTTGTCTTCTTCGAACTCAACATCTGGTGTATAAAAATCCTCCCCCCCCCTCCCCTATCAACCCTCTCTGGGGACCAGAGGGGTCAGATTTTGTATACAACTTTTTTCTTTAGTGGACTTACTTCATATTAGGTATTAACTGTGTTTTTCAACTTAACATCAACAACTTAACCCCCCCCCATACCCTCTTAGGGGACAAAAGAGGGGGTAAAACATGTATCAACTGATGATGTAGAAAATAATATACTTTAAATGGCAAAACAACGTTTGCCGGGACAGCTAGTGTTAAATATTTTTGTATGAGAAAATGATTTTGGTATTAAGAATGTATGAAAATTTCGAGGGTAACCCGGGCCCTTAATCCAATGTGACACTCTAGAAGTTGGACAAATAGAAATTTTCTGTCCAATGTTTGGTCATCGGACCAAACTACTTGAAGGTGTGTACAGTGTAGCAGGCATTAGGAACCAGTAACAGTAAACACTTCAGTCTTGTATAGTAAAGTTTACACAGCCAAATACTTTGGAAACATTTAAATATTATTAGCTGCCATACATAATGTTTTAATTCCAATAATATGGCACAAGTTTAGTCGTTAATATAAATTTAGTAGCCTCATACATTTTTAAAATGTCTATAACAGCAAAATATAATATACACATTACACATTATACTATAATAATTGTTTTGGTAACAAATTGTTTAGTTAACAGGATAATAAAAGACCAACAAAGAGAACTGAAACATATAGATTATAGACAGGGCCCCCGCTACCATATTATGTGCAATGTGTGCAATGCACACGGACGCCATTCTCTAGGGGCGCCAAATTGACCTTTTTCTTTTATTTAATTCTTTTATTGAATATGTTGCAATTATTGTTTTAAGCATCAGTGTATTAAATATTTGCACATTTTCATGTGAACAAAAATAAAATTACCATTATAAAATATTATGTGAATTCTTTTGAACAATAGTGTTTGCAAATTAATAATTATTGTTATAGTCCAGAAATAGAGATAGACAGCAGCTGGGAACAAATTATCTGACGCGTCCGTAAGCCGCGGCTCATGGTCCATGGACGTGCGGCCTGTTTCTATCTGTTAATACAAAATACACTAAACTGTGCAGATTGTCTGTCATAAATTAAAGACGCGACCTTGAGCGTACGGACGCCCGACCAGGATCTGGCTGGCTGGATGTTTTTGCGTCCGTGCAGGTAGCGGCGTTAGGGCGGGCGACGCTGGGCGACCGCCCAGGGCGCTGGATAAAAAGGGGCGCCAAACGCAAACAAAAGGGGCGCCGCCTATTTTTAGCACTACCAGCACCCCGGGCGCCAAGGAAATCTCGCCCAGGGCGCTGGTAGTACTAAAACTGGAAAACCGGCCCTGCGTCCGTGGAGGGTATGAAAGGGGCGCGGGGACGTTTTGCGTTTATAAGCTTTTGACTGGCGAGACGTCCGAAGACCCGTTGTCCTACAAACGTGCACATTGTTAAGGGTCTATACCAGGGGTCACCAATTAGTTTCGCTCGGGGTCCATTTTAAGACATGAAATGACCTTCGCGGTCCACACGTTTTAAAAAAAAATTTAAACAAAGATATCAATGAGAAAAGTAAGTAACAATTTTTGTAGCTAATTATCCCTCTGAAGTTTGGAATGAAATATTGGTGCAAGCTATAGATATTGACATTAAATCCTGGAGATGTTGAAGTCCCGAGATGAATGAAGATCATCTTCGAACATGCTTGGTCCGCACACAATGGGTCGGCGGTCCGGATGTGGACCGCGGTCCGCCATTTGGTGACCCCTGGTCTATACAGACGGAGTACGGACTGCAATCCAACCGCAAATTGCAGTTCAAGTGCAGTTTGAATGCAGTTGACACGACTGCAATAGAACTGCAAACGTGTCAACTGCATTCAAACTGCAATTTGCGGTTGGATTGCAGTTGAAATGCGGTACATCTGTATAGACCCTAAAGACGACGCCTTGATAATTTGGCTGTAGCGATATCGATTTTTCTCAGCAATGACTAAGAGTGAGTTGCACTAACTTACTTTAACTATAACTTTAACCATAACAAAAAGTCAAATGAACTGTCAAATCCCTAGTAAAAGTCCATTATGGATGCCATATTTGACGATAACCTTAACTTTAACTACGCCTCTGGTGCAACCCACCTTAAAGCTAAGAAATTAAAGTTCATTGTCAGTATTCATCATGTGTTTGTCTTTGAATTACCCATAGCATGACACGATTGGTCAAGTTTTATAGCACAGACAGAATAATCTATCAAAAAGACCTCTGTAAAAAAAGGGATTCTAATTTTGCCAACAGAGGAGAGTGATTGAAGCTTCCAAAATTTGTACATAGATTGGTTCAAGCATACACCTTAATTTGCCCATAGCTTATATGAAATATACAGGATTATTTTTTCACCAGTACACTAAATTTTACCACGTCATTGGTATGTACTTACATAATAGTAATAATATTGCACAAATAAAAACATTTTTTTTTCATTTCAATTAATTTATTACATAATAGTAATAATATTGCACAAATAAAAACATTTTTTTTCTTTTCATTTCAATTAATTTATCCTTTATCCAATCTAATTCCGCTTGGCAAGGGCGCACTAATTACAAGGCGACAACGGGTGCGGTATGAGGTAGGGGGCTGCGGGCCGGCCGGGCAGCGTATTGCCAAACTGTATACTGACCCAGACGCCCATAGTCTGTACTGAACTACGTCGCGCTCATTGAAAATTGGAGCAAAGTATATACGAGCTCAGACCAATCTGAGTAGGTATGCACTTTGCTCGCTTGTATGTAAAGCAAACTGTGACATGCGAATATCTGTAACTACCTATACAATGTGTTTAATAATTTCCCGTATATTTTTGTTATGTTGTTGTGTGTGGTTGTTATACCTATCCGTGAAACTGAACAACTTTCCCTAAAACATACCTATTGTGAATTATTTTGGGTTATAACGAAAGAAAACCCGTTGTACGAGTAAGTATTTTGAAAAATTTGAACTATAAAAATTTTAACTGTAACAATTATAGGTACAGGCTGTTAAAAAAAATGTAAGTGTTTCCAATGACAGTATTTATTAATTTTTCATAAGAAAGATGTACTGACTGACACAATAAATTGTACCTATTTGTAATCGATGTTCACTGAAAATAATAAAGGGTTCCTTCAATCAACAACAAACAAATAAATTAATGAATCAAGAACAGAAAAATGTCATAATTACTATTTTTGTTTTTTGCCTGTATTGTAACATCGAATTTTGGCTTTTACTACATTTCTTACTAAAGGGGTCACAGAAAGGGGTCGATATTGAAAAATAAAGTGTCTTTAATACATAAATTTGTGTAATCATGTATAATCATAATTAAAGTAAATGTAATCATTATAGTAGTAAAAGTATGGACGTCTGGACTCGTATGTATTTTGCTCAAGTATTTTAAAGCAAAATGTATTTCGATTCAGACACGCTCTGAATAGGTATACAGTTTGCTCTTCAACTATAAAGGCAAACTGCGATCGAACTCAGAGCAACCCCGGTCTGGGTCAGTATACAGTTTGGCAATACGCGGCCGGGCAGCGCACGAGTTGCCTCAAATGCGTAATGCATCCACATTTTTAGTATCTTAGCGGATAAGTCCGGGCTTGATATTTTTGTTTTTTTTGTTCCAAAGGGGTAGTAACAAAAATCGCTAGAATTGTTTATTTTTGACAACTATTACGTATTTTGATTTATTGTACTGGTAAAAAAATAATCCTGTATTTATGGTTTTTAAATTACTATTTTTAAAACATATACAACACGGTTTTTTACTTTAACGCGGCGTCACCTTAAGAGGCTGGGGTACCCTCGAAATTCTCATACATAGTACATACTTAAGTATGTACGAGAATTTGTAGTAAATTTACCATTTATTTATATATTTTTTAGCGTTTTTCTTTATTTTTTGGTGTTTAAATATTTAGTAGTAAATTTACTAGAAAATATAAACACTAAAAAAACACTAAAACACAAAATATTTAAACACTAAAAGAAATTTTAGTGTTTAAAATTTCTTTTTTAGTGTTTAAATATTTTGTAGAAATTTTTTTGCAGGAACCTAGGTAATTACTATTTTAAGCTGAAAAATAACTCAAACATGTTAAATATTTTCGTATGAGAAAATGATTTTGGTATTAAGTATGTATGAGAATTTCGAGGGTACCCCGGCCAATTAAGTCGCGTCCGTCAGCCGCGGCTTACGGACGCGTCAGATAATATTTTGTTCCCAGTTCAAAACGAGGGTACTTTATTTTGTTTTCCTGGCCATGTCAAACAACCAAAATTAGGATGTAAAAGTTTATAAGCACAATACAGAGCTATTGCTTTTTCTGACTTCATTATACACTGCTTATTTTAAACCAAAAATTATCCTAGTATCTTTAATAATTTTCTGTAACAACAGATTTTAGTTGGAATAAATAAATACATAAAAATACCACACAAAAATAGATTCTTTGAGATTCTACATATTAGTTTTTGGTTTATAATTTATTATCATAATAAATTTTGTGATAAATTAAAACGCACACATACACCCTCAACTGTTGCCTTTTCACTTATAAATATTCGTAGCACTTTTCATAACAATCTCATGAGGCATGAAAATAAGCTTGATATGTAGTAATATTAAAGGCAAGCTATACTAGGGCATTTGATCGATGTTTTCTTTATTGCGACCATCACATAACATACCACATTACATCTGCCTCGCTCTTATATCGTGTGTAGAGTACACACGATATAAGAGCGAGCGAGCCACACATCGTAAGGCTTTTGCATCGGCGTATGGTCCTAGTAGTACCTATAGTCCTTAATTGAATAAAATTACTTAGAAATTAGCTTAGTTAAATACACTTCTTACTACTTACTAGTTATTGCCACGTTTTAGTATGAAAATATATTTTATAATTTGTCTTTATATTACTACTAGATAGACCTGTGATCTTCGATGTATTTACTTCAGTCCTTAATCTGAAAATAAAATAATAGTCGTTAAAAATTACAACGTATTTTAACTAAATTAAATTAAAGTAGTATATTATGTCCTATCACCGTTATTCAAGGCCTTTAAACAAAATTGAGATGGTAGTCTTCCGTTTCCTGCCGTAATATTGATCGTTGTAGCTCCTTTCCGGTCTTTTTGGCGCCGAGATGTCGCCAAGATGGCGCTACGATGAGGGTAGGTTGGCGGTTTCCTTTGTTCACCAATAATCAATAACTAATTAATAACTTTATCGAACGCTAACAGCGTTACACGTCTTTACGGCACAAAACTTTAGACGCCAATGAGGAAGAACGCGCGCGCGCCTCCCCTGGTGAACAAAGGAAACCGCCAACCTACCCTCATCGTAGCGCCATCTTGGCGACATCTCGGCGCCAAAAAGACCGGAAAGGAGCTACAACGATCAATATTACGGCAGGAAACGGAAGACTACCATCTCAATTTTGTTTAAAGGCCTTGAATAAGGTTCCGGACATAATAAGAGTTTTATTGGTAGGTAAAACTCTGCTATTTAATTTATCGAGCATACCAAGATATATAAGAATACAAGACGTGCACTGTAAAGTGTAAGCCATATACTTAGCCGAAACATTTTTTATTCCGATATTATTATAATATTATAATAATAATTTCGATAATTTCCGATACAATTTATTATATCGGAATAAGAATATGTATATCGATCATAAGCTATGTCCACACTGTGCACTTTCATCTTCAATTTTCATCATCTTTTGACATTCAACTTTCATATTGGCGCGTTCAATAATTGAATGCGTCAACGAACGCAACGCCAACACTGTCATTAAAGAACAAAGCGAAAGTTTGGATACTGTCAAAGGGCATGCGTCGTGACTCGCGGGCATGCCTCACGTGCTCTGTTGACTGCGCTATGATGCATGCCATTAATGAACAAAAAAAGGCACAGTGTGGACACTGGACATAGCTATATTATATCGAATCACATGCGTATTGGAACATTAACGCACCAATAGCTGCATGGTCGCAGCAGTATCAGCCAATCAGAGCTTAGTTAGCGGTGCAGCGTTTTAAGCGCTCGATTTAAATGTTCGTAAAGATCTTATAGTAATACTTAAAATTTTGGCGTTAGTGTGGGTATTTAGCCTCCCTAATATAGTATCCATATTATAGTTTGCGACGATTTATTTTAAATTAAAGTTTGATTACCTTATTAGTCTTATTACATAGATCTTATAGAGAGGTCTGTCATCATTGACTTAGCTGATCTGCTTCGCGCGAGCTGAAAAATAATAGGCATAATTTTATTACCATACAACAATGTCAGGGGAAGTCACACAATACTTTTCAGTAACTGTAACATAAGTACTAAGTACTAAGTACTAACCTTTCCTTTTTGATGCCTGTTTTAGATTTTCCGTTTGCTGAAAAAATTATTAAAAATAGTTAAGTAACAAAATTCCTAATCACGTTATTAATTTTGTTTTAATACTATTTTGGATACTTCGAACATGAACGTAGAAAAAAAAAAGTCGGACGGAGTCTTATTATACACAGCACTGTGTCTTCAGAGTCGGCCGGGCTGACTGCATGTACACGGTCCGCACGCACACATTCTTACGCTAGTCGGCCATTTGACAGCAAACAGACGACTGTCTTCATGTTTGCTGTCAAATGGCCGACTAGCGTAAGAATGTGTGCGTGCGGACCATGTACACTGTACATGCAGTCAGCCTGGCCTGAAGACACAGTGACTCCGTCCGCCTTTTTTTCTACGTTCATGACTTCGAATAATTTAATAGACTTTATCATATCCACTTGAGACTTACATCGAACCCGATGCGGGTTCAATGTAAGAAAATATTATTATACCTAATCATTGAGACCTACTAACGTTAAGCTAAGCTCTCTCTTATTTCTATTTTCAGATTTGTAAAAAAAGCTATTTCGGAAAAAGATTAGCAGCAACCCATACTATAACTAAGCCTAACCTAACCTAACTTGGCTTGATATAGTGTAAATGACTAGTAGATTGGACAGTACCAGTCATTGGACAAAGCAGAAAAACACAATATATTATTTTATTGAGGTTGCTACAAAAACTGCCTATTTTTAAAGCAACCTTATTAGATATTGTCTTTTTGTACTCTGTCCAATTACTAGTACCACAGCTAGTACTGTCCAATGACTAGTATTTTACCTTACTTACCTACAACTTTTTTATATGTACAGTTCTCGTGCTGCAGGAACATAGCTGTAGCCTCTACTGAGTTGTTATTCTCTGACTTTATTGTCGAGTATTCTGTGCATCGATCTTGTATGTGATTCTTCTCAGGCGTGGAGGTCGCCATGTTGTTTGGTTTCGAGAAGGTTCCAGTTTCGTCTTCGATTGTACTGGACGGTTTCGAGTCTTTGTTGAAAGCGATTTCGTGTTCCGAATCCGAATAGTCGGATTTGTCGCTTCTGACGCTCGTCACGTTCGTGAGCTGAAAAAAAAACAAAATGTCATTTTAACTACTTTTTTTCATTGTGCCAGCAAGTACAGACTTTAACGACTTACAAGGCTGTTTGGCATATTATGGCCAAAATGTGATCAGAATGTGACTTACAGCAAGAAAGAGCAAGAATACCGATAAAATGAGATATGCATATAAACGATGCAACTTTTTCATGCATTAATATTATAAATAAGTCACCTTTATATTGCACTATAACAGCATTTAAATTTTGGACTCCAAAACTGGGACAACTTTAAAATTCAATTTAGACTTCTATCAATACGAAAATATACAGTGTGAAATTTTAATGGTCGTTTTCCCGCAGTAAAATGATTCTATCTTAGTAGTACAATAGATTTGTAAAGATTTTTTTGCTCAAATCAAAAAAAAATTCGGTCGGGTCCATAGTAACTTGCGCCTATCGGCATAAAGTTTCCATAGTACGTCATACAAAATATTTTTTATTTTCAAAAAATAACATGCATGGTTCGATAGTACTACTATAGGTAAATCGTTCTGCTGCGGGAAAACAACCACTAAAATTTCACGTTTATAATACAAACGATAAAGCAAAATAGATTTTTTGTATGAAGAGTTTTACTGCGTCAAAACTCATTTTTACTTCGAAATCATTGTTTCCCAAATTTTTAGCCATGAATCCACAAGAAAGCAAGAAGTTTTCACGGACCCCTTTAATAAAATAAATAGCAAAAAAAAATCGGATAATGTATGGTGCAGATAATATGACACCACAGACACCAGAGGTTGGGAAACACTGTTCTAAATCATTACCGTGTAGCTGTGATCGTCGTCTGAGTCGGCGTCGAGGTCTACCATCATCTTCTCAATGAGCCGCTCCATGCTGGACTCCGCACCCGCCTCCGCCGCCGGCGCCTCGCACGAGTTCTTCTTGTTCACTATCTGAAATAATATTATGGACTTTTAAGTACAAGGGTAAAAAATTATGCTTTTTTTAAAAACGGTACAAAGTTGGCGATAAAATCGCACTATGAAATCTAATGGTACTTCAGCGCGCGCACGTACCGCTGCTATGTATGTGTGTGTGTGTGTGTGTGTGTGCGTGCGTGTGTGTGCGCGTGTGCGTGTGTGTGTGAGTGTATGTGTGCGTGTGTGTGTGTGTGTGCACGTACCACGAGCTCCGTGTGGTCGGCGGGCGGGCGTGCGCGTCCGCACAGCGCGAGGTCGAGCAGCGCGCGCAGGCTCCACGGCCCGCGCGCCCGCATCGCGCGCCCGCCGCGGTACTTCAGCGCGCGCACGTACCGCCGCTTGCTCTGGATATATGTTACCTGCAATCGTTACGTTTAATACGTTAATTTTGGCAGAAATAATGAAGCAAAAATGAGTACTAAAAACATTTATTAAAAAATCGAAGCAAGAAAAAACCTTGTACCCCAAGGTCTGAACTAAACAAGTCTCTCTCTAACAATTCAGTTTTATTGATCGCTAGCTTTTTAGTTTTCCATTCGATATGGAAAATCAAGGAAGTCTATAAGTGCAGTCATGGTATGTAGTTCCGCATTCCACACTACAGTACAGTAACACAATAGGGTATTACACGAATTTTTGAAATGTATCCCAAAACAATTCTATAGTGTTAATATGACGGTAAAAAATAAAATAATATTTTTTTTCTCACGATAAGTATGAAAAAAAAACATTATTTTTACATAATTTAAAATTTCGCGCGTATTTCGCAAAAACGCTTCCGCTAGTGGACGCCATGTTTGCTCTGTATTGCTCTATGGTCATGACGTCATTGGGTGAGTAAACAAAGCATCAATTGACATAAGATATTCGGCACTGACAGTTGACGCAGCTGTTATTTTTTTGTTTACTATCCCAATGACGCCATGTTAATGGCGGAAAGATTTCGGAGCGTTCAAAGACAGATAAAAAATCCTGAAATCTTTAAACTACATTTAAAAATATAATAAGCTATCTTATGAAGTCAAACTAACATTTTCCAATTGCTTTTCCTCTAAACTATCATAATAATACATTTTTTATTTTTTTCTCTTATACACTAAAATACCCTATTGGGTCTATACTCTATTAGTCTATAGGTACTCACCACATCAGCAGACCTGACAGGCGGCTTGCCTAGCGCTAGGTTTAGCAGCGATAGCGCTTCCCGCATCACGCGCAGCAGCAGCAGCAGCACCAGGAACAGCACCCACGGCAGTGGCCGCACCAGCTCCGGCTGCGGGCGCTCGTCCACGTCCACTGGAATGTGACGTCATAGGTCAGTAAGAAAATTATTCATAATAGTTAGAACTATAAGCTAGTTTTCAGATTTAAATTTAATTGACTTTGATGAAACCACATTTAATATTTTTTTGTGATCCTATGCATATTTCAAAATTTGCCTAATTTGGTGCCCGTTATGCAGAGGCGTTAAAATAATTTTGATACTAGTTTTGGGAACAGTGACATGCCCTAAATTTTATGCCCCACATGCTACTGGTGGCACGCCTGCCCATAAGACCCTCATTGTGGAATCTCGAAACCAGCTTTTTGAAATCTGAAGCAGACATCTATTGGCTAAATGGTTCTATTTTACATAATTATGTATATATGTATTAATAATTATTATTTATCAATGAACTTATTTACATCCATGTTACTAATATAAAGCACAGATAACGCTTCAATGCAGCATGTTGATAAACATTGCCTACCTAAATATACCTAAGTATAGACAATTAAAAATTTTAGTTCTTTGATTACTAGTAAGAATTATAAACCATCACCATGAGTATCTACGTAAGTAATCGGGTTTCCTTTCTTTCTCCCTTCTAAATAGGCAGAAGGATAAGGACAAACGCTAACCAAATACGCAATAATGATATTAGCCAAACCGTACAAAGTCCACCCCCATACAATTGCTAAAACTATGTGCATTTCACCCCAATATTCAATGCCAGATAACAGATTTACATTTTTTATGAGCGTAGGCCACTTTATTCCGCCGCAAATGGACGTTGCAGCCACTAGACCACATCCTATATGGCCTATTTATAAATCCAGGGCTGCCAACATCAAAGCATTATAATTTATACTCTACGAACACAAGTCAGACACTTACATGGTGGCGGCACAGCCCATCTCGCGCTCTTTTCTACACACCACAGCGCCCTGTCAAGGTAACGCAGCACCGTCTGACCGCCGCGATAGCTGGCGGCGCGCTCCGCAGCATCATGCAGCACTCCCAGACCGAGGGACACCAGTTCCATTTCTGAAATTCAAGGAAGCATTATTTTTTTTATAAGACCAGGGCAAACGGTCGGTCGCCGTTACGCGAGTAAAGGAATAGAGATATTGCTCTTGTGTACTGCGCACACACTTGGGCTTATATATATGAAGGTATGCAAGGATTCCTGAAAAACTTAGGGAGTATAGTTAGTTTTACAATCTACCTAATAAATCTAGATGTGGTAGATGCGTGAGGTGTTGATGCGGTCTGCAGAGTCCTGTGACCTATCACATAGCAAAGATTTGTTTGTCATTTATATACCTAGGTACATGAGAACTTTGAACATGTCCGTCAGTTAAAAAAAATATTTAATTTAATTAAAAAATCAATACCTGATAATAAAATATCACTTCAAATGGACACACGAGATAAACTGAGATGAAATTTAAAAAAAGTGAATCGATATTTAATATTTTTGTATAGATAATACGAGTCACCTTTCCGATATCACAGCAAAATACGGCCTAAGTTTTTGTTGATGAAAATAGGTGCGCGCGCGCAGAGATACGCGCTTGCCGCTCGTAGGAGTAAACACTGTTTCATTAAACTTCGTACCACTAATAAAAACTGTCTGTCTGTTTGTAATTGTAAATTATAATATTATTCCAAGTAATATTATACAAAAATACAGTTTGTTTTAAAGTTAAATGCTGTTTGAGCAAGCTTTTGTTACCTACTAGCAGAGAAAAAGACTGTGATTTAAGACTCCAAAATTAAAAAATATTATATTATGTAGAGCATTTACAAATTTGTATAATAAACAATAACATAAGGTAAATGACTAGTGATTGGACAGTACTAGCAGTGGTACTAGTAATTGGACAGAGTACAAAAACACAATATTTATTAAGAATGCTCCAACTTTTTAATTAGCAGGTCGGATGTCTGTCAGTACGAATATCGACGTTAATGACATTAACATAAGATTCATAATAGCGCGCCTTGTACAGTGGCGGTTACGACGCTCGCCGCTTTCTTGATATGGCGAAAATGTATGAAAAAATTTGAGAAATTTTCTTATTTTTCTTATAACTGGAAAAGTTGTTTATTTTTATATACAATTTTTAGCGGACTTTATAGAGGACTAAATAAGCAACAATTTTTTTGTATATTTATTTTCCTCAGTTCAGTGTATTTAGATATTAAGGTACCTAATCAGACCCCATTTTTTTCATATTTTGCGATTATTGTGATGGTTAAAACGTATTTTATGTGAAAATTTTGTATGCGGCTATAGAATTTTTATGGTACAGTCGTGGAGATGAATATATTATCTTTCATTTGAAACCAAAATATCCTCGCAGTTTGACTCCTAATTCTTTAATAGGGTACCGGAAAATCGCTGATATTTGTAATAGCGTCCTTAAGGTTGCTTTAAAAACTACCTGTTTTTCTTTAAAATCAGGCGTCCTATTACTTTAAAAATAGACAATTATGCAAGGATTCCTGAAAAACTTAGGGAGTATAGTTAGTTTTACAATCTACCTAATAAATCTAGATGTGGTAGGTGCGTGAGGTGTTGATGCGGTCTGCAGAGTCCTGTGACCTATCACATAGCAAAGATTTGTTTGTCATTTATATACCTAGGTACATGAGAACTTTGAACATGTCCGTCAGTTAAAAAAAATATTTAATTTAATAAAAAAATCAATACCTGTTTGTAAAACTAACTATACTCCCTAAGTTTTTCAGGAGTCCTTGCTTAATAAAATTTATTGTGTTTTCTGCTTTGTCCAATGACTGGTACTGTCCAATCTACTAGTCATTTACCCTAGTATACTTTTTTTCGGTCACATAAGATCACGGAATATATAACAATAGAGGAAAGGGCATGTGGGCGTGGCCCGCGTGCCATAATTAGGTCCAGCTGGACGTAACTTAACTCGCACGCAAAAGAAAATGCGCGAGTACGAATTTAAACCTTACGCTAGTTGACGTAAGGTGTAAAATTGCGTACAACTTCTAGTCTTATCATATTTAGCTGTCAAGCGCCATCTAGCGTTGAATAACAGAACTCGGTAGTCAGAGCCGGTATTGCTAAATTTAAATTCTTCTTTATTTCAAAAGGGTTAGGGTTGTTTTTACGACATTGTATTTAAAAAAGAAATCTTTTTGTGATTGGTTATTTCTTTTGTGTGCGTAAAATGTTACTGTGTGAGTTTGGCGACACCAGTTTCAATGAAACTTACTTGCTATGCCCTTTCCTTTAGTGTTATATATTCCGTGCATAAGATACTATTGTGCTCCTATCACATACCTATGAAACCGCGATAACTCTATGGGTCTCTTGAAGTCGCGTAAAAATAATAATAGGCGAGTGAAAGGGACAAGTAGACGGGTCAATGTACAAAATACTATACAACGCGCGACCACATAAAAATAAATTATTATACAACGTGAAATTTTAGTGGTTGTTTTCCCGCAGCAGAACGATTTACCTATAGTAGTACTATGGAACCATGCATGTTATTTTTGAAAATAAAAAATATTTCCATGACGTACTATGGAAACTTTATGCCGATAGGCGCGAGTTACTATGGACCCGACCGATTATTTTTTTTTGATTTGAACAAAAAAAACTTTACATACCGTAAACTACGAGTCATTGGACAGCTAAGGATTTTTTTTACAGAAATAGCTGTAAAAAATTATATACTTCGCATGAAATAGAAATAGATATTATATTTGTGTTCATAAATTATCTAGCTTAAGATATGTAAACATAAAAAAGCGATGGTTTTTCAGTTTATATTTATTTTTTGGTAAAAACTGAATGGTAGGTAAAACATAGTCATGGGACAGAATTTCAGTAGTTGGACACCCAAAACCAGTAGTTGGACAAGCAAAGTTTGATTGAAATTTCGTTAAAATAGGCATTGTAAGTAGGAAATCACATATATTTTTATTATTTATTGCAAAATAAGGTATTTTAATAAAATATTTAGCAAAAAATGACAAAAAAATTAAATTTCTTACCAATATTACCTACATAGTACTATTGTAAAAGATCCATACTTATTATAACTTTATAATAATTATGAAAGTCTGTTCGTCTGTCTGTCAGCTACTTCTTCATGCACAAACCACTGAACGAATTTGCAAAAATGATATGGAGACACTTTGAGTCCCGGGAAAGGAAAAATAGTACTTTTTATCCCGGGAAAATGTGCGGTAGCCGGTATCCACTCGATAAACGGACTTTGATGCAATGGAGTTACGGCAGTCGTCTATTAATATAATAGAATATATTATGAAAGGATGTCCATCTGTTTCTTTATCAGCTGTATGTCTGTATATTACCTACCTTAAACATAACTCAAATATTTAGAGATTTCAGATTGTCCTCATCGAGCCAATCGGCTATACTCAGACAATATTTAAATATGGAGTATAATGCAGAGCAGCTCATTTGCCTGTCGCTGTGGCCGTACTCTACTTTTAGGAGGGAGTTGGGCTTGTCATGCCTTGCACGTAACTATTGTGCGATAATGTGTGAAATAGATCCCACAGCTTGCACATGTTCTTGAGTTTGGAATTTGGATTATACTGATGGGTAGCAAAAATTGTATGGTAAGTATTTGTTTTTAATTGAAATCATTATACACAAAGTCGAGGGATTTCGTTTATAAAACATAAACAAAAAGGATACTTTTAAGTAGCTAATTTTGAAAACTCTAATTCCTCTATAAAAACGAAAAAAAATAATAACGCGTTGTTAAAACATCAGCCCTTGTGCAACGCACCGTAGCATTTTATAAGGCCCCAAAATGCGTTCATTGCGTTACGTTCCCTTCTTCATTCTATACAACTAACCGCAACAAGACGTAGGTTCTTGAAGTACTCAGAAGTCACACGTCATTGAAGTATTCCAGAGCATTAAACCAGCCTGGCTGGTTGGTTTAATGCTCTAAGAAGTATTCAGAAGACACAAGTCAGCTGCAAATTAACTTTCGTAATGAATAATACGTTCTCATCTTTCGGAAATATATCAAATAGATCAGCATTATTTCATCTAATAACGTCCAATAACTGTTTTTCAGCACTTTTACAATACCAGTAGTAGGACAGGCCAAAAAAACCTTTAAATGAGATATAAGGTTAATAAGAATGTACAAAAAATACTAAATAGATTGTTGTATATTACAATAACACGTTTATAATAACATACACAATGTGTATCATAAAAAATATTATTAAAAACTTTAGCATGTTTGTTAATTTTTTCTTTTCATTTGCAAAACCAAGGCGCACGTGATGACCATGGCGACAAAAATCAAAGCGCACGGAGTGCGCGGCCAAGTTCCAGTAGGCCGCGCGCATGCCGTGCACTATTTACACGAACGGTTTCGACGCACTTTTGACCCCCTTGTATCTCAGTGCCTATTGCGAGAGCAAAGATAAAATTTTACCTACCTAATTATATACTAGTACTTACGCAATATACCAAATTTCATACATATAGATTTGTTAGATCCTGAAATATTTCCTTGTAAAAATAGCTAATTTTGGCACTGACTCACTGACCGATAATCAAAATTCCTAGGCCACTTCCAGTTGTCGTAGCGTTATGAAATTTGGCACACAGGTTGTTTGTTATATGTAGATTAACAAAAAATTAAGAAATTTGAGAAATTGGTCAAGCGTGAGTCGGCTCATCTATGAATTTGAGATAAAAATCGGTAATCAAAACCTCTAGGCCACTTCCAGTTGTCGTAGCGTTATGAAATTTGGCACACAGGTTGTTTGTTATATGTAGATTTACAAAAAATTAAGAAATTTGAGTAATTGGTCAAGCGTGAGTCGGCTCATCTATGAATTTGAGATAAAAATTAATATGTACAAGTAAATACACTGAAATAAGATGAGGAGGAAAGAAATAAATTGGTATGATTCCTTAAAAAAAGTATTGAAATCTCACCAAAAACATACCTGTTAAAACGGGGCCAAGTTCCTATTCACTAATTGTTCGCCTTAAAAAAGAGTTGAAATCCAATTCAATGCCAAGTTTAGATGCACTTCCAAATCGATCATAATCATCTTCATCAACAGCCTGATCCTAAATACTTCTAAATTTGAACTTGGCAGGTTAATTTAATCACATAGATATCTTATATTTAAATTTAAAAATTATACATTATCAAGTGCTACTAGCATGAATACCTGCCAAGTTCAAATTTAGAAGTATTTAGGATCAGGCTGTTGATGAAGATGATTATGATCGATTTGGAAGTGCATCTAAACTTGGCATTGAATTGGATTTCAACTCTTTTTTAAGGCGAACAATTAGTGAATAGGAACTTGGCCCCGTTTTAACAGGTATGTTTTTGGTGAGATATGTTTTATCTTAGTTACACTGCAACCTGATAAAAAATACTCGTATTTCTATTGTAACGTGAATGCCCCTCAATATTAAAACCATTATTATTTACGTCGTATAAAAACCACAAACTTTTATTTTTACGATCAAATTGTACAGTGTCCCACCACCGAAAAATTCCAATGACTCGTATTTTACCCTACCTATCTATTGTACTACTAAGATAGAATCATTTTACTGCGGGAAAACAACCATTAAAATTTCACACTGTAGACTGCGCAAAAACAAAAATTAATTTAGTAAGTCAATAATGTAAAACATTAAACAATATAATATTATAGTAAAGTCAAATGTAGAAGTTATATCAAGTCATTGTTTACACAGAGCGGCAAAGGGCAGAAGGTTAGTGCAATCACAGTTGATATCAGTCAGCCAAGACAAATATACAAACTAATTAATATTGTTTAATCATTATACCTTATATTATTTGTCTAGTTAATTATATTTAGCTGCTTAACCAAGAAATAGGGCTTTTTGACCCAAAAATAAGGGACTGCTTCGCTTTAGAGTTCAGTATTCAGATATTTGGACCTAGGGATCATGCATGATGCAACTAGATTGTGATATTATTATACCCGAATTTTTTTCAAGCTTAAAGGCATTTAATATATTTTAGACTCAGATATGCTATTATATCAGTGCCTATATGCACTATAGCTCAATAAATCATGTTCCACAACATTTACTAAACTTAGGGATTTGGTGAAAACATCATCAGGGTTCCAAAGAAATAATTTATATTTTATTCATTTTGATAATTCACCCTTTTAACATTTAACCCATCAATCCCCAAGTGGCGCCCAGCTGTTGCATAACAATTGAAAATTTATTGTGTCTGTGATCACGCACGAACAAGGTATTATTTTAAACAGATAATATTATGTTACGTTTTTTTTAATCCAATAGAATTGCTGCCCTGAGTGGGGTCAGGGAATTGAAGTGACTGTAGTGGTTTATAAAAACACATTTTCACAACTCCTGTCTTCCCAGGCTACTTTTTATGGCATCTTAAACTAAAATTGATTATCGAAAATAATTGAGTTTAGACTTATTTTAATCATCTAAATTCTAACCAATTTGTATTACTAATATGTACATAATTTATTGTACTGTCAGTTCTTATTGGAAATTCATTTTAAAGTGGAAAATGTGCACATAAAATTGTTTTTTTACCATTTTTGTACCGTGGGAGAACCATGCTTCGGCACGAATGGGCCGGCTCGACCGGAGAAATACCACGGGCTCACAGAAAACCGGCGTGAAACGCTTGCGCTGTGTTCCTAGTAATTATAGTGCTTAACATTCTTTGTTATTCCTTAAGAAATGATAGGACTAATGATAAACGTAGATTGCTGGGCACTATGGGTGGCCGCACTGTACGCTTTACCTATATATTAAAATACTAATATATATACAGAATAAGTTCTATAAATTACACATTTTATAGAACTTATTCTGTTAAAAAAGTAGAAAATACATTTTAAAGTACCTTCAATAAATGTAATAAAATAATCATAGCACAAAGTTGCTATAGTAAGAGATAAACTAGTTTTACTTACATAAAAGCGAGTAGCCGGCTGAGAAGATTAAATTAAAATCGTAACCGAAGTACTTACTTGATAAAGTTCACTTTCTATTGTTATCCAAAATTCCTAAAACATATTGTTGTTTTACTAAAGTTACAAAAATGAAAATTCTACAAATTTGATGTAATAAAATTTGTAAATAAATGATTTATAAATGAAATTATTGAAGAATATTATGATCTCCGCTAGGAGTAAATGTGTTCTATGATTATATTCCCTAATACCGGCGCCACACATAGCACAAATGTTTGAACACAGACTTTGTCATACCGGCGCCACACATAGCACAAATGTTTGAACACAGACTTTGTCACACATTTGAACACTTGTATGTTGAACCTGCCAGACATGTTTCACAAAGTTTCACATACATTTTCACTTCACAGTTGTTGCAAGAACGTCAAACAAGACGGACGACCATTGAGATACTATAGCAGGAGAGAGCCTTATATCAGTGTACAAGCGTCAAAAGCGTGTAATGTTATGTCCTACTTACTAGGACATAACAAAGGAGTCGGTATGCATATTTCATGTAATAAAAGTGATAATAAAGGTTTTTATTGAACATTTTATGCTAAATATTGTTGAGTTCTATGGTTCCGCTAAATTATAAACCATAAGAATGGCCATAGAATGCCTCAAACACGTGGATTTAACATTAAATACGTAAGTTTTGAACAATGTTTTTTGGACTTTTCAATTGGTATTTTTGTAAGCTAAAAAGGATAATATTTAAGTTTAATAATCCCTTATTCGTGCTATGTAAGGCATTAGTGATAAAAATGTCACATTAATTACTAATTTGACTACAAAAGTTGCATAGCTTTTTACGTGTGTTTACGGATTCTCATTACTTGAACTATAGTTTATCGATATCATGAACTAAATGACTTTCTTTTCTGGATTTAAATGTGCTTCGAAATGATCGACAAATAGAAATATTCAAGAAAATAAACGCACACTACCTGTATGAAAATAAGCACAAAATGGCCACGCGATGACGGGCTAAGACTACATCTACCTATATATCCTTAATCTGTGCGGACGACTGATTTGACGTGACAACTGACCACAGACAAGAATTTTTTTTTTCTTATTATGGCACTTCGGCTTTAGCCATGGCCAGTGTCGAGCATAATATATGGCAGGAAAACAATATTTTTTATTACAATAATTTTCAGCATCGTTTTCCATATTATTATCAGGTCTAAAGTCTAGTCAAAGTCTAAGTAAATGTCATTACAGTCAGAAAGTCAAGTCAGTCGATTCAGTAAAGTGGTAGACGCTTTACTGAAACTTTTGATGGAGTTTTGGAGGGAACACAAAATAGCACGTTTCTGTTTATAATATATGTTTCTGTTTATAATATTTAATAGTTTCGGAGAAAAGTGGCTGTGACATACGGACGGACGGACAGACAGACGGACAGACAGACAGACATGACGAATCTATAAGGGTTCCTTTTTTGCCATTTTGGCTACGGAACCCTAAAAAGTCACTGACTTGATTCTTTGACTGTATCAAAGAATCAAGTCAGTCGATTCAGTAAAGTGGTAGACGCTTTACTGTTTTGATGGAGTTTTAGAGAGAACACAAAATAGCACGTTTCTGGATATTGCATCACTTTCCTACACTTGTGCACGATAAGGAATATTGGTTAATACTCTACTGCCGCGGCCGCATATAAGCGTAGTGCTTCGCGCTAAAACCGATTCTATTGGACGATCTGCGTATATCGTCCAATAGTATCATCTCATAGCACGAAGCTTCGGACGATAGACGCAGGTGCGGCCGGGCCGTACCAATATTACACAATAAAACCCAACTAACACAATTTTAGGAAAATAATTATACAAAAACACAACATCACTCTTTTACATTCCCGGCAAAACTCCAAATAATACTTGTTACTTCGATCAACCACAGACTACATGTATATATTGTATTATCTATGGACTACACAGAAGTGTCAAGTGAACTTTGCGCATATGTGTAGCAGGTAAGCAAACATTTGAACATAGATCTTTGAGCTCTTTGATGTGCGCCAAAAAACCGACATCGAAGGGCAAAGTGCAAATGTTTGTACAAAGCTGTGAACAAAGTCTCAAAGTCCCGTGCTACACATGTGTACAAACAAGTGTTCAAATATGTGTTCAAATGTTTGTGCTATGTGTGGCGCCGGCCTAACAGTAGTATTATTGTTCCCTAATCTGTGATTGAAGAAAATTGCGGGAGACCACAAAATACAAATGCGGGAGACAAGTATTATTACCTCAATGCGGGAGACCTTCACACGGCACACCATTGAGGTGTGCTTCACACATTGAGATACTATAGCAGGAGAGAGCCTTATATCAGTGTATAAGCGTCAAAAGCGTGTAATGTTATGTCCTACTTACTAGGACATAACAAAGGAGTCTGTCTGCATATTTCATGTAATAAAAGTGATAATAAAGGTTTTTATTGAACATTTTATGCTAGATATTGTTGAGTTCTATGGTTCCACTAAATTATAAACCATAAGAATGGCCAAAGAATGCCTCAAACACGTGGATTTAACATTAAATACGTAAGTTTTGAACAACGTTTTTTGGGCTTTTCAATCGGTATTTTTGTAAGCTGAAAAGGATAATATTTAAGTTTAATAATTTCTTATTCGTGCTATGTAAGGCATTAGTGCTAAAAATGTCACATTAATTAATAATTTGACTACAAAAGTTGCATAGCTTTTTACGTGTGTTTACGGATTCTCATTACTTGAACTATAGTTTATCGATATCATGAACTAAATGACTTTCTTTTCTGGATTTTAATGTGCTTCGAAATGATCGACAAATAGAAATATTCAAGAAAATAAACGCACACTACTTGTATGAAAATAAGCACAAAATGGCCACGCGATGACGGGCTAAGACTACATCTACCTATATATCCTTAATCTGTGGCTTCACACTTTCCAGTTGTCAAAATTTCAACCACAGATTAGGGTACTATTGTATACTTAATCTGTGTACTATGTCAACCACAGATGTCAACTGTCAAGTGTCAGTCAAGTAAACGTCAAATTATTTTTTATAGCATCTAGCACACTGACACTGGATAGCTGATTCCATTGAGATACTATAGTAGGAGGGAGCCTTGTATCGGTATATAAGCGTCAAAAGCGTGTAATGTTATGTCCTACTTACTAGGACATAACAAAGGAGTCAGACTGCATATTTCATGTAATAAAAGTATTATTAAAGGTTTTTAGTGAACATTTTATGCTAGATATTGTTGAGTTTTGTGGTTCCGCTAAATAATAAACCATAAGAGTGTGTTACACCATCCTAACTATGATATATCTCAACATAAGTGTATCCACACCTTTATTTAAATATTCAGAAACCTAAGTGTGCACACGGCTTTACCGCGCTGTACCGCACACGGTGCAAGATTTCAACATCATTTCGGCGGAATACTCGAATCAGCAGAAGCGGCCACCACCATCGTGAGACCAGCAGAGGACTTCATTCTTTCACTCAACTTCAGTAGAGAATCACTCTTAATTTGTAATTCGTTCTTAATTTTAATTTAATTAATGTAAAACTTTTAATTAATAAAGTATAATTTAAAATTTGCTTTTTTTTGGCACCCACGGCTGCAGCTATCGTTACTGGCGCAGTCTTGTGGATATCTATTCGCGGGCCGGTTCGCGAAATTCGGGATAATCATCATCGCGACGCGTACCACCCGTGTGGTAGAAGAACCTACGGTTGCAGCCTACGGGGAATCCAGACATCGATTCGGCTGAGAAAAATGCAAATGTAAGTACCTTGAATCTTTCAAGTTCCTTACCAAACCTATCCATAAGTTTCCTATTAAATATAAGTATTCCTTATACCATAAAAATTATATTGCATAATTTTTGTGTGAATTTTAGAATTAGGTAGATTTATTATTTTTGCAGAAATTAAATCGTTTAATTTTTGTGTTAATTATAGGATTAGGTAGATTTATTCGTTACATAAAAATTAAATCGCGAAAAATAGGATTAGGTAAATTTTCTTTATAATTAAAGTGCTTGATTTAGTATTTCAAAATTTTTCATCCTAGAGAAAATAGTAATAGTAGGTTAAGTGAACGTAGTTCTAGTAGGAATAGTTCTTTTGACGAGAATAGGGATTTTTCAGAAAATATGGCTCAACCGCCTCAATACGAATTAGACAACATTTATAAATCAATGAGGATGTTACCCGAATTTGACGGGAACCCTCACGTTTTAAATCGTTTTATTAATCTTTGCGATCAAATAGTTTTAACTCATTTAGGTACCGGGCCAGAACATAGTTTAGGTAATTTAGCGTTAATTAATGGTATTTTAAATAAGATCACTGGACCCGCAGCTAGATTAATAAATTCAAGTGGCATACCAGAAACTTGGCAGGGCATAAAAAATGCTCTCATAAATAATTTTGCTGACCACCGTGACGAGACAGCACTCTATAGTGACCTTTCGATGCAGACCCAAGGTTCCAGTACACCACAGGAATTTTATGAGCGTTGCCAAAATCTTTTTAGCACGATTATGACATACATTTCTTTACATGAAACTGTCAGTACTACTATTGCGGCTAAGCGCACATTATACCAAAAATTAACACTGCAAGCTTATTTGCGAGGCCTTAAAGACCCCTTAGGTTATAGAATTAGGTGTATGCGACCGGAATCTATGGAAAAAGCATTACAATATGTACAGGAGGAATTAAATACATTATACATGCAACATAGAAATGATAGCGGTCATTCAAGCAAAAAGGAAATTAATAATTCGAACCAGCACAGTCATAATTTACCTCTCAATAATTTTGTTCCTAAGCCATTTAATTTAAATACGCCTAAATTTCCGCGACAATTTGTGAATAATTTTCAGGGTCCTTCAAAATTAAATTACCATCCCCAAATGCAGCAGCAACGTGGTCCCACACGTACGCAGCAAATAATGCGTGCCGTACCCCCTAATTACAACCCCCAAAGTAATATGTTCAGAATAAATAGACCTTTCATGCATCATCAGAATTATAATAATAATTTTAATCATCATAATCAGCCCCGTCCCATGAGTGGCGTTAGTCATTTTGTTCCAAAAGTTTTGCCACCAACCCTTAGTGGACACGATTGGCGTAAATCCGGCAACCCTCCACCAACTAATTATTTAAAATCACGCGAAATGAATTATAATGAATTTGACAATGAAAATAATGACTTTTATTATGACCAAGACTTTTACTATTCTGACCATGACCAAAATTATTTGACATGCGAACAAACTGACTACTATGAAAATCATGACCCTTACCCTGAAACAGTGCAAGTGACTGAAATTGAAAACCAGAATACTGCTGACGATGTAAATTTTCACCAGGCCCCGAAATTAGAAAAGCCAAAATAGAAGTTAATTTTCATATTCAGAGACAATTAGGTTATATTCAGATATCTAATCCACCCCTTAAATTTTTAATAGACACAGGCGCTAATCAGTCTTTTATTAGCCCTGAAGCTGTACAAAAATATTTTAGCCACATACCATTAAATTATGATCCTTTCGAAGTTACAAATGTGCACGCTACCACTAGGAATAATTATTCTATCACTTTCCCTTGTTTTCCGGAATTTCGAGACAAAAGTAATTTGACATTATTCGTATATAAATTTCACAACTACTTTGATGGTTTAATAGGCTTTGATTTATTGGACGTCTTCGGATCAAATATCGATCTTAAAAATAAAAAATTAATTACCTGCAATGCTACAATTCCTATTCATATGTACGACTCACGTAACGCGAATTTATATGAGGAAATTATTCCGGCTAACTCATCAAAATTAGTAAGATTACCTATTAACTCTTTAAATGGCGATGTTTTAATTGAAAAGCAAGTAATTTGCAACTGTAACATTACCGAATGTTTAACAAAAGTAACTAATAATCGAGGATGGGTTGAAATAACCAATCCCACGCATAATGATATTATATTTTCTATGAATAAACCGGTAGAAGCAGAACTATATAATGTTGAGAGCCAGCCAGAAACCATATCTGAACGCGCAAAAGAAGTCATATCTCGCTTACGGACAGATCACTTAAATCCAGAGGAACGTGCAAATTTAATTAATTTATGTATTAGTTATTCGGACATATTCTATCTTGAGGGCGAGTCATTAACATTCACAAATAAAATAAAACATAAAATTCAGACTACAGATGAAATCCCAGTACATACAAAAACTTATAGGTATCCTTATGTTCATAGGCAAGAAGTAAGAGACCAGATTAAAAAAATGTTAGAACAAAATATAATTAGGCCATCCAATTCTGCTTGGAGCTCTCCAATCTGGGTAGTGCCTAAGAAGGCAGATGCTTCCGGCAAAGTCAAGTGGCGTCTTGTGGTAGATTTCAGGAAGGTCAATGAAAAAACCATAAATGATAAATACCCCATACCCAATATATCTGACATACTAGACAAGCTAGGAAAATGCCAATACTTCACTACTTTAGACTTAGCTAGTGGTTTCTATCAGGTTGAAATGGACCCCCAGGATATTCATAAAACCGCGTTCAATGTTGAAAACGGGCATTATGAATTTTTACGTATGCCCATGGGTTTGAAAAACTCACCTGCTACTTTCCAGCGTGTCATGGACAATGTTTTAGACGGATTGCAAAATAAAATATGTGTAGTATATGTAGATGATATTGTAGTATTCAGTACCTCCCTTCAGGAGCATATTATAAATTTAGGAAAAGTTTTTGATAAATTACGTTCATCCAATTTCAAAATTCAACTAGATAAGTCGGAATTTCTTAAACTTGAAACAGAATTTTTAGGCCATGTAATAAGTAACGAGGGTGTTAAGCCTAACCCTAATAAAATTCATGCTATTCAAAATTATCCACTACCAAAAACCACAACCGAAATTAAGCGTTTTCTAGGATTAGTAGGCTATTACAGAAAATTCATTCCAGATTTTGCACGTATAACAAAACCACTTACTCAATGTCTTAAAAAAGGTTCTAAAATTACTTTTGATAAAACCTATACCGAATGCTTTGAACATTGTAAAACCCTCTTGACAAACGATCCCATTTTACAGTATCCAGATTTTTCCAAAGATTTTATTCTAACTACCGATGCGTCAAATGTTGCTATTGGTGCAATTTTGTCGCAAGGAACAGTAGGTTCAGATAAACCAATAGCTTATGCCTCCAGAACCCTTAACTCTAGTGAATGTAATTATAGTACAATAGAAAAGGAATTGCTTGCAATAGTTTGGGCTACTAAGTACTTCAGACCATATTTATTCGGCCGTAAATTTAAAATCATCACTGACCACAAACCGTTACAATGGATCATGAACCTAAAGGAACCCAGCTCGCGTCTTACGAGATGGCGTCTTAAGCTTTCCGAATACGATTTTACTGTAATATACAAGCAGGGTAAAAGTAATACTAACGCCGACGCACTTTCTAGAATTGAATTACATAATGATGAAACGAACTCTATAGTAGTAAATGTGTCAGAAGGATCTCACGATCCAGAAGATGAATCTAGAACAATAACAAATAGTGTGTCCTCTTCAAGGACCGCCACTGCAAGTAAGTCCTCTTCAAGGACAGCAACTGCTAGCGAATCCTCTTCAAGGACCGCTACTGTACATACCAGCAACGAGGAACCTATATTAAATATCCCAATCTCTGATGACCCATTAAATAAATTTTCTAGACAAATAGTACTTACCGTTGTAGGCGACATTAAAGGCCGCACCGTTGTCACCAAACCTTTCGAAAACCATACGCGAACATCCATTCAGTTATCAGAATCCAACTTAGAGGTAGACGTTATCAATTCCATAAAAGAATATGTTAATCCTAAAATTAAAACTGGTTTATTAATAAATCCAAATGAAGCTATGTACAAAATAATTCCCATAATACAGAGAACCTTTAAAAATTCATCTATGTTCCTTACCGTGACAAAACGTGAAATAGAAAATGTACGTGAATATTTAAAACAGCAGGATATAATCAAAAAATATCATGAGGGTAAAACGAACCATCGAGGTATTACCGAAACCTATTTAGCATTATCCAATAGATATTATTGGCCAAAAATGAAGGAAAGTATAACTAAATTTATTAATTCATGTACCATATGCGGACAGGCAAAATACGACCGTAATCCCATACGACCACAGTTTCAATTAGTTCCATCTGCCTCGAAACCATTAGAAATAGTGCACATAGATTTACTTACAATCCAAAACGAAAAGTTCCTTACAATCGTAGATGCGTTTTCGAAATACGCGCAAGCCTATCACTTGCGTGATTCTACTGCTGTCAGCGTTTTACAAGGTTTACTAAATTTTTGTACTCACCATGGTATACCGATGACAATAGTTAGCGATAATGGTACCGAATTCACGAATCAACTGCTTGCGGAATTCCTGAAATTACATAAAATACAACACCATAAAACAGCCCCTCACGCACCAAATGAAAATGGGATAGTTGAGCGTTTTCATTCTACTATACTAGAACACCTTAGAATTTTAAAATTAAGCCACACTTCGGAATCAATAGTTAACTTGATGCTTTACGCACTCCTTGCATATAATAGTAGTATACATAGTTTGACTAAATGTAGACCTATAGAAGTAATTACTGGACACTTTGACCCACGAGATGCTTTTGATTTAGACATTTCCACCCAGCTTCTACAACAGTACATGACTAATCATAAAGACAAAATGACTTTAGCATACAAGACAATACAAGACATATCTAATGACTCTCGAGAAAATATGATAGAAAACCGAAATAGAAATAGGGAACCTGAAATTAATTACTTACCTGAGCAGACAGTTTTTATCCGGAATCCAACAGCTTCACGACAGAAACTAGCTCCACGTTATACCCATGATGTAGTTATGGCTGACTTACCTATCCATATATATACGAGAAAGAAAAGAAACCCAATCGCCAAAAATAGACTCAAAAGAGTACCTAAATCGGCACAATTGTTACAGGAAACTGCTGATCCTCTTTCTTCTCCTGAGCGTCGTCCGAGCACAAGAGATAAAACTTGAAAGCCTAAACGACGGACCTGGAATTTTACCTTTTAAACTAGGATCCACTAGGATCATTTCCCATTATCATACCTTTTTAAATAAAATTAACCTTAAAGAATTAGAGCACCAAATTAAGTCTATCGATATTCAACTAGATTCCTTTACTCAAGAATTTCAGAATAAAACTAAATTTTTCCTAGAACCTCATATAGCATACCTTAAAAATAAGCTTACTGGTGTTTTAAATCAGCTAGAGACATTTGTGTCCAACCGTGCTAAACGAGGCCTTATTGATGGTCTTGGCTCAGTAATCAAAAGTGTCACTGGTAACTTAGATTATACTGATGCTATTCATTACAATGAAGCTATTAAAAATTTGCAAGAAAACGAAAATAATTTGATAAATGAATTAAATAATCATATTAGCCTATCTAAAAATTGGACAGTTCAGTATTCAAAAATTATAGAAGTTATTAAAGATAATCAGAATAAGTTAATGAATATGGTGAATAAAATTAATGATAACAATGTAAAGCAGAATTTCAGTTTAGTGAAATATACTCGTCTCACTCAAATACTCTTAATATTGAGTGACAATGTAGATTCTATTTCACAGGAAATAATTAAGTTGCAGAATATTTTAGCATTTATTAAGACTTCCACTTTACATCATTCAGCTTTAGACCTAGCTAACTTACGCTCTATTTTAAGCAAACTGTCATCATTGTACGGCAGTGAGCGTATTCTTAATTTAGATGTAAGAGAATACTATGATATAATTAGAGTAGGCTCATTTTATGTGGGTAATGAAATAGTTTTAGTTTTTAAATTTCCAATATTTCTAGCTAAGATATTTACTTTATATAAGTTATCTATAATTCCTAATAAGCACCATGAGATCCTTAAGCCCACCTTTCCATTCCTAGTTATCCATGAGAAAGAATTCAGGTACATAGAGGCAGAATGCCCGAAGGCCAACAAGTGGCATATATGTAAGGAACAGCCGAACCCTCTCAACCAGCCAGAGGACTGCGTGCAGCGACTAATTTCAACCCAGGAGCGAAGCCCTTCGTGCAAGCCCATCACTGTTACCCTGAGCCACGCAGCATTTGAAGAATTGGATGAGAAGCACTACACTGTCAGTTTTCCTGAGCCAACAAAAGTCCACATGTTCTGCGAACGTCACCAGTACGAGACTCTCCAGGGCAGCTATCTTGTCATCATCCCTAAGCAATGTTTTATGGAGGCACCAGAATTTACCATTTCGAACTCCAAGGATCGTCTAAAAGGCCAGGCGCTCAAGCTACTGAATATGCCCAACTACACGACTACTGAAGAAGACTCACAGGCTACTCTTACACTAAACTCAGTAAGCCTGAAAAATCTACAAGACATCAATACAAGAATCTCCATGCAGCAACCTATAAAATTGAAAAATGAAGACAACTACGGTATCTATCACACTACGATACCTATGTATGCATTGATACTATTAAGTGCATGCGCCCTCACTAGCGTGTACTTATGGAAGAGATATACTAGATCCTTGGCTGAAACATCAAATCCAAATGACAATAGCAAGATAGAGATGCCAGCTGTCTACGCTCGACCTAGAAGAATTGATCCTGATCATCCTCCAGCGCAGTTTACGACTTCAGTCTTCAACAGGCGCTGTTCTACGGGGGGAGGTGTTACACCATCCTAACTATGATATATCTCAACATAAGTGTATCCACACCTTTATTTAAATATTCAGAAACCTAAGTGTGCACACGGCTTTACCGCGCTGTACCGCACACGGTGCAAGATTTCAACATCATTTCGGCGGAATACTCGAATCAGCAGAAGCGGCCACCACCATCGTGAGACCAGCAGAGGACTTCATTCTTTCACTCAACTTCAGTAGAGAATCACTCTTAATTTGTAATTCGTTCTTAATTTTAATTTAATTAATGTAAAACTTTTAATTAATAAAGTATAATTTAAAATTTGCTTTTTTTTGGCACCCACGGCTGCAGCTATCGTTACTAGTGGCTAAATAATGCCTCAAACATGTGGATTTAACATGAAATACGTAAGTTTTGAACAACGTTTTTTGGGCTTTCCAATCAGTATTTTTGTAAGCTATAAAGACAATTTATAAGTTTAATAATCCCTTATTCGTGCTATATAAGACATTAGTGCTAAAAATGTCACATCAATTAATAATTTGGCTACAAAAATTGCATAGTTTTTACGTGTGTTTACGCATTCTCATTACTTGAACTATAGTTTATCGATATCATGAACTAAATGGCTTTCTTTTCTGGATTATAATATGCTTCGAAATGATCGACAAATAGAAATATTCAAGAAAATAAACGCACACTACTTGTATGAAAATAAGCACAAAATGGCCACGCGATGACGGGCTAAGGTTACATCTACCCATTGAGGTAATAATACTATAGGAGTCCGCCTTATATTTTGACAGCTGATAATGTTACTCTTTCTAACTAACGATGTAGTAATTTGGGTGAAAGAGAAAGCTCATATCGGTGTGTAAACGTCAAAAGCCTGTAATGTTATGTCCCACTTAGTAGAACATAACAAACGAGTAGGTCTGCATATTTCATGTTTAAAAAGTAGTAATAAAAGTGTTTAGTGAACGTTCAATGCAATTAATTATTGCGTTTTGTGGTTCCGCTATATAATAAACCATCAAAACGGCCAAGGAATGCCTCAAACACGTGGATTTAACATAACATACGTAAGTTTTCAACAACGTTGTTTGGGCTTATCAATCGGTATTTTTGTAAGCTAAAAAAGAAAATTTATAAGTATAATAATCCATTAATCATGCTATATAAGGCATTAGTGATAAAAATGTCACATCAAGTAATAATTTGGCTATAAATATTGCATAGTTTTTTACGTGTATTTTAGGGATGCGCCTTACTTGAACTATAGTTTATCGATAAAAATAATGTCATGGACTAAATGATTTTTTTTCAGGTTGAAAATGCTTCAAAATAGACGACAAACAGATATATATTTTAGACGCAAGTTTCATGCAAGTTTTTAATCCTTACTCCCTTATGAAGGCATCACAATATTGGAATTTGGAATTATCATTTCAAACGTAAGTTTGAAACAATGATTTTATTGAAATAAAGAAAGTTCTAACGGAGAGTAAAATAATTGCATGATCAACAGCTCTCACACCTCCCCCCTGTAAGTACTCAATTCGTTACTTAAAGATACTTCTTGAAATTTTATCCTGGCATTAGGTACTCTTTTTTAATAAGTAAAATGTAAAATTTTAATAAGGCTAAAGTCATAATCATTTAATAAAATAAATTTAATACCTCAATCGTCGAATTCCAGACACAATATATATTTAGTTGTTATGCGGCACCTGGGTTCCGATTGGGGCTGGATGGGTTAAGGTGACGCCATGTTAAAGTAAAAAACCGTGTTAGATGTGTTTGAGATTGCTTGTTTTCTATGCGACGCTGGCCCGGCCTCTCATAGAAAACAAGCAATGGAACAGCAAAAAATTGAAAGGGCGTAGCGACAAAATGGTTTTTGTCGCGTAATTTAAAAACCATAAATACATTTCATATAAGCTATGGACAAATTAAAGTGTATACTAGAACCAATTTATGTACAAATTTTGGAAGCTTATATCACTCTCCTCTGTTGGCAAAATAGGAATCCCTTTTTTTACAGAGGTCTTTTTGATTGATTATTCTGTGTTATAAAAGTTGACCAATCGTGTTATGCTATGGGTAATTCAAAGACAAAGACATGATGAATACTGACAGTGAACTTTAATTTCTTAGCTTTAGTCATTGCTGAGAAAAATGGACATCGCTACAGCCAAATTATCAAGGCGTCACCTTAAGCATGGAAAACTTACATAAAGCATATTGCCCCGTATACAATATTATGAATTATGTGTATAATATTTTATAGTATGTAGTAGTATAGTACATTTATTAACACTAAACCATTTATTTTTTTCAGGTTATTGGAATGCTCATAAAGAAGAGTTCAATATTATGGTGGTGACGGAGAGACCTATAATGAAGATAATAATTATTTTCAACTATTAATTTGATAATAAGATTGAAAGTGAAGAATAATATATGGTTTAGTGCTCTATGATTTTGATTGCACACACCGCGATATTGCACAATAAAATTGATCGTCTAGACTCTAGAGTCCTACTTAGGTTATTAATTATTATTATTATAATATCATTATTCAGGGGGCGTCGAAGTATCTATTTTAAGTCTTTTCTGTATAAATATTATTACATAATTATATTTTAATAGGTAAAGAAATGCACCTAAGCGTTTTTGGAATTACTTTAAATAAGTAGGACTGAGATTCATTCTTATATTTCTTTGATAATAATAATAATTGTTATTCTACAAAATAGTTGCTTAATAGTAAATAGTAATTAAGTTTAATAAAGTATAATATATTTTGTTCTTCTGTTGTGTTTTATAAAAACTGTTGATTTTATTGATATTAGCTATTACACTCCGGACAAGCTTTCGTGGCTTATGGAGTATACATATTATGTATATTCTTAACTATTTGTGTAATTATATATAGGTACTTAAATATTTTGTTTATACAGGGTGCAATTAAACCATCCTGCCAAATTTTTTCCAGGGCTTAGGTATCATTAGGAGAGGTCATTTAGCAAAAAAAATTGAGTGTTATTTTTTTAATGACATATTTTATCTCATTTAAAATCGATGCAGAACGGTTACTCGTGGCGGTGGGAATGAGCGGCGGTGACGTGGGGGGGGAGGCGCGCGCGCGCTCACCCGCCGGCGACGCGTAGTGTCCATTTTAATTGTAGTGTTTTTTAGGATAATTTTCGGAAGCTATTTCTCAACATTTTAGTACTGAGTGACTATATTAAAAGAAAAATACGTGTATTTTTATTTTTAACAAGGATCAATATATCAAAATTTGGCAGGAAGGTTTAATTGCACCCTGTATTTAAGTATTTTCATACACTTAATAAATAGATAAAAAATACCTTTTCACCAAATTGAACGACTTCTAATTTAATGAGCATAATATATCCTAAATTGAACATGCAGGTCGAATTGATAACCTCTTTTTTTGATGTCGTTTAATAAAAATCTGTAACATAAAATTATGGTCGACTTGGTCGATAGCTGTAGTCTAATTTTATATTTTTATCGATATACGCCATCCCTACACGCACACTACAGCAATTGCACACAAGCATAAAATGGCCACGCGCTGGCGAGCTAAGAATCCATCTATGTATACTTAATCTGTGCATCTACCTATATCCTTAATCTATGGCTGATTCCCTTTGAAATGACAGCTATTTCTTGTGCCTATTTGAAGCTGAATCAGCGCCCCCATTATTCGGGTAGAGAACTAAATCTGACGTATAAATGACGTTTGTAAAGCCGCCATATTGGCGCTGATAGCACTGCTATCAGCGCCAATATGCTATCATAACAGTAGTGAGAGTGCTTGGAACTATAATAATACTAGTGATGACAACTATTGTTATTGGTTGTGGTTACGTCAAATTTAGTTCTCTACCCGAATAATGGGGGCGCTGATTCCGCTTCATAGGCACAAAAAGCAGGCGTGTATCAGCAATTCAGCGTACTTGTATTGTATAATAGACATCAGTGATCTAGCACCAAGCTGTAATAGAAAATAAATAATGTGAAACAAGATCATACCGTTGTGGCAGCTCCTGCAACAACATGCATGCATCCTCCTTATATAGGAACTTCATGGTGCGGAGAGTTCTAGTTTCGAATGTTGACGTTAGATCTGATGTTTTTAGTTTTCACTACATTTTTCTAGTTCTTGCGGTAGCGAATTGTTTTGGATAAAAATATTGTAAATAATCTTCGCAAATTTAGACAATAAGTGTGTACAAAAACTAATGTGTAAAAGGTGGCGAATAAACTATATTGTGTTTCTGGACTCTGCATTTGATTTCTGTATCGTAAGTAACTAACAACAACTAGTTCTTACATTGGTGACCTACCGACTACGAACAGAGACAAATAGTGATTTACAAAGAAAATTATTATTAACAAAAGTGCACAGTGCGTCACCTTTAGCGCCTCGCCGGTCCGAACATACCAGAGGAGTTCATTAGAACGACCTGGTACAACAGACTTCCTATGTCCGTGCAACCGATAATAGCTTCGCAGGGCGATATGCTGCTAGACAAGTTGGCAGATAAGATAAAGGCCATCGCACAACCGACACTCCAGGTGGCAGCAGCAACACCTGGCAGCAGCAGCACAGCAGCTAGTGACTCTATGTGGTCGGCGATGGAGGCGATGGCAAGACAGATCGAGCAGCTGACCAAGCATGTAGCTGAACTCAGCACACACCATTCGCGACAACCACGTCGTAGATTCGACAGGCAGAGATACAGGTCACGTTCGAGATCTCAATCGAGGAGCAACGGTATTTGCTATTACCACAATAAATTTGGCAGCAAGGCATTTAAATGCACCCGCCCCTGCTCGTTCTCGGGAAACGCCGACGGCAGTCAGTAGTGGCGGCAAATGACTGCCATGCATGCAACGGCCGCCTCTTCGTCACCGACAGGAAGACCAAGTTGGAGTTCCTAATTGACACCGGCTCCGACTTATGTGTATTCCCTAAGAAAGCGACCAGAGGACACCGTAATAAGACAGAGTTTCAACTGTATGCAGCAAATAACTCCATAATATCGACGTATGGCTTCGAGGAACTGCATCTCGATTTGGGACTACGACGAGACTTCGTATGGAGGTTTGTGGTAGCTGACGTGGCAAAACCTATAATAGGCGTCGACTTCTTAAGTCACTACAATTTATTAGTCGACTGCCGCAACCATCGACTCGTAGACAACCTTACGACTCTTTCGATAGCCCTGCCACATTGTGCCAAGGAGACAGAGGTACTTACCGTCAAGGCCGTGGCAGGCGAATCACCATACCACGAGTTGCTAAAGAAGTTTTCCATCATCACGAGACCCGCCGGAGCACCGGTGGAACCGAAGCACACGACAAAGCATCATATACGAACCATTCCCTAAATGCAAGAACCATACCAGACCGCTACCCTCACTACACCTTTCGGCCTGTATGAATTTCCCTATATGACATTTGGATTGAGAAACGCAGCACAGACTTTTCAAAGATTCATAGATGAAGTACTCCAGGGCTTGAGCAATGTATATTCGTTCATAGACGATATCTTAATCTACTCACGCACAGAAGAGGAACATAAAAAACACCTGGAAGGACTTTTTGAGCGACTCTCCAAATATGGAATCCTGATAAATACAGCAAAATGTGCTTTTGGCGTGCCAGCAATATCATTCCTGGGATATCAAGTAACAGCTGAAGGTATAAAACCGCTAGAGGAAAAGGTTGAAGTGATCAAAAACCTGCAACCTCCAACCACAGCGAAACAACTCCGAAGATTCCTAGGAATGATAAACTATTATAGAAGGTTCATCCCCCAGGCCGCCAAAATACAAAGTCCTTTAAATAACGCCCTAACAGGAAATATAAAGGGAGCAGCCCCTGTAAGTATGACGAAGGAGATGTTAGAAGCCTTCGATTTATGCAAGAAAAGCCTAGCAGATGCCACGCTACTTACGCACCCGGATATACATGCAGAATTGGCACTTTTTACGGACGCTTCAGACCAAGCCATTGGAGCTGTCCTGCAACAAAAAGAAGGCAATATGTGGAAGCCATTGTCGTTTTTCTCTCGGAAATATTCTCCTAGTCAGAAAAAGTACAGCCCATACGATAGAGAATTACTCGCCATATATGAAGCAATCAAACACTTTAGATATATGTTAGAAGCCAAACAATTTACCATTTATACCGATCACAAACCACTTACCTTCGCATTTACAACCAAGAGAGAAAAGTGTTCACCGAGACAATTTAGATATCTAGATTTTATTGCTCAATACTCTACAGACCTGAAACATATACCCGGAAGCGATAATGTAATTGCAGACGCACTATCGAGAATAGAGGAGATCACAGAAGCCATCAACTACAGAGATCTTGCAAATGATCAGGAACAAGATCCTGAATTGCAAAATCTGCTGAAAACTGCAACAGCTCTAAAATTGGAAAAACACAATGATGTATACTGTGACATATCTACAGGGAGAATCCGGCCATACATAACACCAAAATACCGGAAGCAAGTCTTCTCAAAAATGCATGAGCTAAGCCATCCTGGATCATCAGCATCTGCAAAACTGGTCGGAGAAAGATTCGTATGGCCTGGAATGCAAAAAGATTGCCGTACATGGGCAAAAGAATGCACAGATTGCCAGATTTCCAAAATAACCCGTCACACATCCTCTCCTTTATCCTCTTTCCCAATCCCTTCCCAACGCTTTTCCCAAGTCCACATTGACTTAATAGGACCACTGCCTTACTCTAATGGTTACAGGTACTGTTTGACCGCCATCGACCGCTACACACGCTGGCCCGAGGTCTACCCAATAGCTGACATCACAGCCGAGACGTGCGCACGAACCTTCGTCTCCGAATGGGTATCACGATTCGGATGCCCCACCACCATCACGACGGACCGAGGTCAGCAGTTTCAGTCACAACTTTTCAAACGCCTAGCCGAAATGATAGGTGCCGAACATCGCCCCACCACAGCATACCATCCACAGTGCAATGGAATGGTGGAGCGGCTACATCGGCAGCTGAAAGCAGCCTTGGTCTGCCACAATACGGCAGATTGGTCAGAGTCGCTGCCATGGGTTCTACTTGGAATGAGAGCAGCCTGGAAGGAGGACATAAAGGCATCCGCAGCAGAACTGCTCTATGGCGAGCCATTGAGGTTACCTGGAGAGTTTTTAGCCCCATCAACCGCATCGGTACTGGATCAGTCAGATTACGTAGAACGATTACGAAAACATTTCACTTGCCTCGCACCAACACCAGCTTCGAATCACGCTGGAAATCGCGTTTTCTATATTCCAAAAGACATATGGTCTTCAGAATATGTTTTTCTGCGCCGAGGTCCTGAAAAACGTCCACTACAATCACCATACACAGGGCCTTACAAAGTCTTGACCAGAAGTCCCAAGACGTTCAACCTACTTGTGCAAGGTAAGGAGATGACAGTCACAATAGACAGAATCAAACCAGCTTACCTGCCAGGCAAAGATAGCGCAAAGAGCGATATACTTATCCCAAAAACATTCACTCCATCGAAATCGGTCATTCCAGCAGCAGCAGCCACTCCAGTGAATCCAGTCATTCCACCAGCAGCAACCGCTCCATCCAATCCAGTTGTCCCAGCAGCACCTGAAAAAGAAAAGGTCACGCGAAGCGGTAGACACGTACATTTTCCAAAACACTATCGACCGTGAACCGGTCTCGGCAGGGGAGTGATGTGGCAGCTCCTGCAACAACATGCATGCATCCTCCTTATATAGGAACTTCATGGTGCGGAGAGTTCTAGTTTCGAATGTTGACGTTAGATCTGATGTTTTTAGTTTTCACTACATTTTTCTAGTTCTTGCGGTAGCGAATTGTTTTGGATAAAAATATTGTAAATAATCTTCGCAAATTTAGACAATAAGTGTGTACAAAAACTAATGTGTAAAAGGTGGCGAATAAACTATATTGTGTTTCTGGACTCTGCATTTGATTTCTGTATCGTAAGTAACTAACAACAACTAGTTCTTACACCGTAAACTACCAGTCATTGGACAGCAGCTAAAGATTTTTTTTACAAAAATAGCTGTAAAACCAATGTCTACTTGCGGGCTGAGTAAAAATGACTTCGCTCTCCTGTAGCAACTAGCAAGCTACTCCGCTAGGAGAATCTGTTCTGTGCTGATTCGGTCGGCGCTCTACTCTATAATACTCTAATCTGTGGTCGGCGCAGCTCAGCAAAGCTGGCGAGGCGCTTTTGACTTTTGTAAATTTTAATTTATCGTCTACCTACTATTAATTTTTGGTTCTCATTCAAAAAACAAAAGCATTTTGTTAATTAGTTTTGTCGGAATCTGATTATCTTCATGTGCAACATTTATTGTTAGGTAAAATTATGCGTTCCAAAAGTTAACAAAAAAATGTAGTCTACCGTTTTTCGGTAATGGATCATGGAATTGTTTGAGGAATCAAACTGTCTCTCCTTGAGCGAGAGTTTCTCCTTATACGAGAGATACATGAAAAGTTTTAACGTCGTAAATAACTACACCTACACCAACGATCGTATCGAAAGGGCGCCCTCGGACTGTGACCACGAAAGCTCTGACAGCGAAGGTAACATCGACCTCTCTGAGGCTAGGGAGTCAAACGCATGCGAGAAAAGCCGCTCGGAGTTCGATAAGACACCGTCGCTGCAACCGATCGACAATATCGACAAAGGTTTGGATGATGTGATAAAGATCGGCTCGCCGTGCACGTCGACCAACGCGTCGTCCTGTCTGACCGAGAATTTGAACGACAAATCCGACTTGACCGACGTCCCCGTGTCTTCGGAGGAGTCTAAATCCCATGACTTCAAGCCAGCGTTCATAACCTCAACGATGGAGAACAGCAATAACGCAGTCGACAGCGTCCCGATGTTTCGAGACGCGAAAGCTACGGAGAATGTGTTCAAGCTTCCGATCACGGAGTTATCTTTCAACGCGACGATCTTGAAGCACGTTCAGAAGTTGAAACCTATCGTGGACCCGATTACGGCTCTGACGACAGCTAACAACATGCTCAGCCTGACTGAAAATAGTGCTAGTGATCCGGGCAACAACGGTGAACAAGTGAACAATTTAGACGAACCCAGTGAGTACGAGGACAGAAATAATAGTGAATCGACTAAGCTAGACAAATCTTCGGAAACTGGGGACTCCCAGTCTTTAGAGAGTAGGAAGTTACAAGCGAATGAAAGTAGCTCCAAGTGGAACATGGACCGGAGCTACTCATCCTTGGAGGGGTCTTTTGACAGTGGCGTGAGGTCTCCCGACATGTTCTCTGATGGCGAAGAGGAGGCTTTGAACCCAGAACCGGAGCCCTTCTGGAGTTTCCTTAAGGACTATGAAATAAATCATAAGATACAAGTTAGGAAGATTGAGGTGAGGTTATGTTAGATTAGCATATTTTTATGCAACTTCAAAACTTTGTTGACATGTTTGTCTTAAAATACTAATTACAATTTTATTACTTTCTGGGAAATGAATAAATTTGCAATTATAATAATTGTAGAATTACTAGTACCTCCACCTTGTATTTCTTATTAGAAAAGTTAGTAACCTTGCAGATTCATTTAATGAACTCTTGCTTATATTCACTCTAATTCCTGGAAAAACTCATGACTTTATATATCTTTTTTACAATCTGCAGGAGAGATTGCATGGTGTGTTACCTCCACCTTCCGTTACAATATTAAAGACTGATGTTACACAAATGCTGAAGAAGTACTACACATATTTGCCATTCTTCAACGGAGAAGAGCGTGTTGACGTAGAATCAAACTCGATGACCCCAAAGAAGAAGGTATCATTTGTTAAAGTACCAGAAACGAGTGATCATAGTGATGATGATCATTTTGAATCCGCAATTAGAAGAGCGTCTACTGATAGTCAAGCCCTCAACACTAGTACACATGACAAAAGTGTGGAGATAAAAATGGCGACACAAGCAGAAGTTGTACAGACTGAGTGGCCGGATGTATTGAAGTGCAAATATTATGATGTTTAGTGAGTATTTTTATATATTTGAAAATATAGACACTAATGACTAAGCTGTAATAGTCTGGGACGTTCTTAACTGCACCCAAAAAAAAAATTATGCGTTTATATGTGTAAATGGATGTCAGGATTGAGCTTCAACTTGATTTACTGGGAACATTGCAGTCTGGTTTTTTTCTCTTAAAAAACGATTAGGTTATAAATTAAAAATGTATTTATTTGTGCTCTTACAGTCATATGCAAATGGATTTTGTTATAATTTATGAAACAATAAAGGGAAAACTTTAATTATTTATGTAACTTTGGTGTTAAAATTTACTTTATAAAACTAGCACCATGTGGTGTCATGCATGAATAAGCAACAGTTTAATTTATTTCAGTTATAATTTAACATCATACTCTGAGAAATTGGAAAGACTGAGTCAAAAGTATGCTGAAAGATTTGTTGGAGCAGAAACTGATACTAGTGTCAATATTTACTCTGGAGGCCTGCAGTCTCCGAGCAGTGCTTCTAAACGAAAAGCATTGAGAATCAAGTGAGTATTGTCAAAGCTATTTGATTTTAATTAGCTTACATTAGAAAGTTAAAAAGAATTGATATAATTTATTTATTTAACAGTTTATTGTACACATTTACGGTTACAAACACAAAGTGGAGTTTCTAAAAAAAAATCTCACAGTAGCCCTAGATCCATACTAATATTATAAAATATGTGAAAGTGTGTCTATCTACCTGTCTGTCTGATACTTACCTCTTCATGCCTAAACTGCTGAATCGATTTTGCTGAAATTTGACACGGAGATACATTTGACGACGATTGACGGTAAGATTGATTTTCGGGAAAGGACATAGGTTACTTTTCATCCCGGAAAAATTTCCGCGTGATTTAAAACGAATTTTGATTTGGGCGTCATCTAGTCATACATAAATTAATTAAAAAGACCTGATTGTCTGACAAGTAAGGTGATCCATGCGTCGGATGGGCATGTAAAAAGTCGGTCCTGCGCCTGATCTCTCGCCAGTCGTGTCAACTGTCAGTCGTCCGTCCCACTGGGTTGTGAGAGTAAAGGAATAGAGTGCTCTTGTGTACTGCACACACACCTGGACACTATAAAATTACTCCTGGCCTGGTTTGAATGAAACCGGCCACAGTCACCAAAACTGGTGTGGGGAGTATTATTATTATTATTATTTACCTTATAACCATTGTGCGAAGGTTGTGAAACACTTAAAACTTACTTAAAAATCTTAGGTACAATATATTCTTCCATTAGGAACTTACAGATAAAAATTATTTCAGGATGGCTCAAGTGAAGTCCCCTGGTCGTCGTTTGTCGCACCTCGCTCGACGGCGGCAGGCGTTCTGCAGCGCGGCCACCATCAGCGAGAAGGCGCAGTGTTCCACATCCAAGATGGTGCTCATTGATAAAAAGTATGTATCTATAAATATTTACCGGTGTTATATGGACCTGTTTTAAGAAAAGATTTTAGCTTTCAGTCTGAACGAATTCTAGCTTAAATTTATTGTAAGCAGAAATAGTGAACAATGACTAAAAATTAGTAGTCTAAGGGTCTTTCTACACGACGTATTTTTTGCGCACTGAAGCAAAAAATATGCGTATACAATATGACTGGTGAGACAATGCCGATACTTAAAGAGAGTGTTCAGTACTCGATTCTCATTATAATTATGTAATAAAATTAGGTTCTTAATTTTTTTCCGAATATCCCAAAAATAAATTAATCATGGATACTAAGTAAATTGCGCGGCTACGCAAGTAGGCATACTATGCGGCCGGTGCAGAGGCGTGCGCTACCAAAGAAACACCACACAACTACCCCTCCCGCTCACGGTGTCCATGCGTTGGGTAAATAATTATTTAACTTTAAGCTACATTTACTCAGTGATCAATGGATATAATTTTTTTATATTATTTTTTTTCAACTAATATAATAGCCAAATATCACGTCCTCGAGTATTGAACATGTCTCACCAGTCACGCAGTATATGAGTATTAATTTATTTATCAAATCAAATCATCTTTATTTCGTGCATAGAACTACCTTATCTAATAGAGCTTAGAAACTTAAATACCAAATGTTGTCAATATAACCAGTTTTCTTCTACCTCCAAACTAGCAAATAAATTGCTTTTGAAAACATACTCTGACATAGAATATTTTGAAGTTACTTCCCACACAGAAAGCTGATCAGTTCGGCGGAAAGGAAAAGCCCTCGTACCAGACGGACTCCCGGTAAGAAGACGCCAACCAGCAAAACCCCCGGGAAGAAGACTCCGGGCAAAACACCAAAGAGTGGTTCCAGTAAGAAGAAGGCGATGAGACGCCTGATGTTGGACAGCGATAGCTTGACAAGATCTCAACCGGCAAGAGAGACTCTTAAAAGGGCACTCTTCATCAGCCCGGAGAATAGAAAATCTGTACCTGTAGCCTCAAGTTCCTCTGTTCCGCATCAAGCTATGAGGTCTAAACGAGCTCTGTTCGGATCCCCAGTAAGGCCAGAGGACACAAAGAGCATGGATGGAATGATAAGTGACCGGTTTCACATGGAGCTGAAACGAAAACGCAATCCGTTTGACGAAGGCCCAGAGAACAGGAGTAAGATTGCTAAGAGCTTGTCCTTTGGAGGGGATTCGATTACATCATCCCAACCGAGCTCCATTCCCCTGAATCGACGCGCTTCAGAAATGCCTGCTTCGAGAAACATGGCCGAGTTGAATGAGACACATAAAAAGGTATGTGAATAATGTTTTCAATACATATTTTCATATTTTAAAAGACATACAAAAATGTACCATTGGGAAAATTACTAGGCAGTTGACGGACCTATGTCATGTGGTCGGCTCAATGTTGCCTGTGATCGGTCGGATTGAGTTTTGGCTTAACACAACCAAATTACTTAGGTCCGCCATCTGCCTGGCAATCAACTTCTCTGATAGTATTTACTTAATTTACAAGTGACAATGGTAGATAATTGTTTATGTATGATGAGTGATGACTGAGGATGTAGTACTTTATTCTAATAAGAATTCAGCATTAAATAACGAGACAAAAACTTTTTCTATTTGTTACGCAACAACGACACCTAGACCAAAGAATCACGATTTTAATCATGGCATAATGTACGATTTCCGGTAATAAACAGTTAACAGCGCCAATATTGTTATTAATAACATCTAGATTGTAGTCAGTAGTCACACAGCACTAACATCTGTCACCCTGTCACTGATCTATAAACGTAGAATGTAATATCTCTTAGTACTAATATCTGTCACTGCTCTGTAAAATAGAATGTAATATCTCTTTTATTTCTTCCAGAAACTTCTCTGGGCGGTAACCGAAGCTCTTCGTCTGCACGGCTGGAAGATGTCTTCACCGGGTTTCAAGGAGAAGGCATCGTTGTTGGCCCGACTGACTCGACGTCTGCTGACATTGCCCCCACATGCGGCGAAGCTGGCTGCACCCAAACTGTCTACATCTGATACGTTGTTCAAGTAAGTTATAATTTAACAATTAACTAGTCATTTTGTCAATTTAGTCAACAATAATATAGGGCATGTATAGGGTAAACTACCCCATCGTTGGGAGGCATCCTTTTTATTGGCATCACAGATTTTTGTTTGAACATATTAGTTACGCCAATAATAAAATTTTCTGTATGTTTACCTTGATATTTAGGTCATGGTATCTGAGTAGTATAAAATACAAACAGATAAGTACCTATATTTTGTAGAATATCGGAATCTAAATGAATACTTTCTGTTCTAAGCTTGTATAGATTTTATAAATAAATATTCTTTATTGTGTAGAGATAAACTACGATAACATGGCGCGCCCCTCCAAATTACTGTTTCAATGTGTGTAGTCATATCCTTATGAAAGAGTTTGTATGTAGTAAGTATTCAACCAATCATAATATTTCACTTAATGTCACATATTACCAAGATTTGTTGGTCAACTAATCATAACTAGCCGACCGCGCAAGACAACGCTCTTCAAACGTTTTGACAACGCACTTCAAACATTTTGAATTTTGGAGGGGCGCGCCATGTTATCGTAGTTTATCTCTACACATAATATTATAACAATTTAAAGACATTTTTAAAACACAATTAAAACAAATTTTACATGTCTCTTTAAATCTAATTTTTTTTCAGGCTTGCTCGTCAATATGTATTCGCTATCATCCAAGGTCGGTCAGTTGAGGAATGTTTCCAAGACGAACAGATCAAACTGTCCAACGACAGCACCAAACTCACCGGATACATATCAGCATCAGCGTACCAGCAACTAAAGAATAGACAGATACCAGCCACGTTGACCTCTCAAGTCAAGGAGAACACTTGCAGCGACGGGTCAGCCAAACCGGACCCTCCTAGGAGCAGTACGAAGAACATATTACAAGATAAGTTAGTAAACATACATACCAATTCGAATAGTAGCTCCGGTTTTAGCAATATGGACCGGCCTGAGCTGTTCAAGTCAAACTCTATGCCTTCTTTCGAGGAGGCGGCGAAAATGCGCGCCCGGAGGCAAATAACGTTTGACAATTTAGACTTTCCTAAAAGGTGATGAGTTACTAAACAGAAGTAATTGTGCTTTGTTCATCCTGCAGGCTTAGCGTGGCCACAGTAGAAATGCGAAAGAAATATTGACAGATAGTTATTAGAATTAAGTGACAGATTGACAAAGGAAATCTTTCATTTTGGCAGTTAAGCAAAATGACAGATTTCCTTTGCCAATATGGCACTTTGTCTATTCTTTCAAGATACTATGGTGGCCATGCTAAATGTGCTGGACTATGTTTTACATGTTGATATTTCTACTATAATAAGTACAAGCTTTTTTGTCAAAATAAATGTCTGCAGAATCAATAACACGACAGCGTCGGTTATAGTTGCTTAAAAATATATTCTTCGATCATATAAATTATATCACTATTCACTGTTCTTCTTTGAAACTAAAATATAAAAAAACCATAACATTTTTTGTAACATAATATGCAAAAGCGAATTTAATCCTTAAAAGATACTTTTGCATGTGCGATTTTTAAGTTGGGACTGTTTCATAATTTCAAAACTTGTTACTGTGACATGCAACAAGCTGTGTAAAATGGCATGCATGAATCTTTCCTTATTTTTTTATTCATGCCAATTCGTTACCGAATAAATCAGAAAATGTTTATACGCACTTTAATTAATTTTAAGGCAAGGCCGGCCTGCTTTGATTTAGAATTTTCTAATAAGAATAAAATTGTAAATCTTTTTGTATGGAAGTAAAATATATCCTTATGTCTTCTTGGTTGTATTCCGATTGAACAATCATATTTTTTTGTTAATGGCTTCCATATTACTTGTGACCTCTTCATAAATAAATCCTTCTAGTCTTTAGTAGTTATGTTGTCACTTATCATTTTTTCTATCTATAAAAATGTTGCTCATGTATGCAAATATATTTTTATGCTCCATTAAAGAAGAATCAATTAATTTGTAAAATAAATGTTACAATTTTTTTTATTAGTTCTCGTATTCTTAAGTAAGTAGTAGAATGTTGTGTGTATTCATTAGCGCTTAAAACTCCTTTAGATGGATGGAAGTTTCCATCTATAGTGAACTGTGAAGGGCAAAAGTATGGGAATATTTGGCGTTAACTATCCATCGCTATATATTTATGTAGATGGTAATGCTTGAGTCTTTTGGGATTTATGGACGTTAATGAGCATTTTGCTCATAACATTTAGCATTGATGTTATCATGGACCAATCATACATAGACAATCAAGTCCCATACAAAATTGCGTGTACGAGAAAAGCAGGCTAAATCTAGATGGCGCTATCATCGATTCTGGCTATATCTGAAAATGATATATTACAACAAAACGAGCTCATCAAATCAAAAGGGGTAACCTTAAAACACGAAAGAACATTTTTCTGCATTTTTACAACATCATTAAAACACTCGTAGGATCATAATTATGATTTTCTAAAAATACTTCCCAATCAAGGTTTATTGTTAGTATTTAAGCAACAATTGTTAGATGGCGCCGCGGCCGATAGCTAACACGCTTACTAAGTAGCTTGCTATTTGAACACTAGATGGCGCAAAACATAATTATTTAATTATAATATCTATGTACAATATACTTTGAATAACTACAAATTTTAATGAAATCGTGTTTTGTTTTGTGTGTTACAAAAAGTGAATGTGGGTACGGCATTATCAATGCAATTATTAATCGATAAAACGCCGTCAGCGCGACAATACTATTCAAAAATTTCGCTAAGATTGCTTAAGAATTCGTAGCCCAGCGGTTTCGTGATCAAGCACTACGTAGGGGCATATAGGGGTATCGAGTTCAAACCTTTCATGTGCTTAAGATTTTTTAAAAGTTTTTACAAGGAAATCTTATGGAAATCGACTCAAGATTATAATAAAAACTAGATGTTCCGTGCGGCTTCGCCCGGGTAATTTAGGAATTTCCCGGAAACCGTACATTTTCGTACAACGTCGCAAAGAGTAACAAACATCTATTCTATACATATTATATTTAAGTACAAACTTTCGCCATTATAATATTAGTAGGAAATTAACTAGAATAGTAGGATTATAATATATTACAAAATATGTGTTTTATTTATTGTACATTAAGTGAAATCATAGACTAGGGAAATACTTATAGTATTTCCTTAGTCAATGATGTTTAATAATAATATTAACCTCAAGTAGATGGCAATAAATTTCTCATTACACAATTTTCCATAAAATCAATTTATCCATCCACATAAATTATAATTTATAGCAGTTTATAACAATACTAGCTGTCCCGGCAAACGTTGTTTTGCCATTTAAAGTATATTTTCTACATCATCAGTTAATACATGTTTTACCCCCTCTTTGTCCCCTAAGAGGGTGTGGGGGGGGGGAAGGTCATACACCAGATGTTAAGTTGAAAAACACAGTTAATACCTAATATGAAGTAAGTCCACTAAAGAAAAAAGTTGTATACAAAATCTGACCCCTCTTTGGTCCCCAGAGAGGGTTGAGAGGGGAGGGGGGGGAGGATTTTTATACACCAGATGTTAAGTTGGAAGAAGATAAATATATCTGCGAAAACCACATTCAAATCGGATCAGTATTTTTCGTGTGATGCTGGAACAAACATACAGACAGACAGAAAGAGTGACAGACAGACAGACAGACAAAAAACTAACCACATTTTTGTATTCTATAGCGATGTAGTGACAAAGGTGTAATTTCGGGTGTCATTTCATATCTTTTATGTACAGAATTTTCATTTCTACAACAGAATATTGTCTTCCTCCGCACGCGCTTTGGTGACGCCCACTATCGTAATTTTTTAATTTCGCCATAATTTCAAAACCAAACGTCCAATTTTAATCATTCAAAGACCAAATATTATCTACACAAACTGTACTTAGTGATAAAATAATTTATTTTGATAAGGATTAATAGCGTGAGTAAAATATATCCGTTTTAATGTAGTCCAAAAAAAAATTCAGGATTTTTAAATAAATAAATGGTTATTGTGCCTCACTCGACATAGATAGGTATAGTGTGTCGCGGACTTTTTTGTAGATATTTATAAGATCTACAATTACTTAGAACATTTTATGGTTCTATCTTTTATAGTTTAGGCAGCGTACGCAAAATAAGTAACTTTTCTAGCTGATTTTTTACACCTTGCGTCCGAAAAACTCAAATATCTTACGGAACCCTAATTTTTTCCAAAATAAAATGTAGCCTATGTTCAGCAGAAATAATGTAAGATTCCAATAGCAAAAGAATTTTTCAAGTCGGTCCAGTAGTTTCGGAGCCTATTCGACTCCAACAAACAAACAAACAAACAAATCTTTCCTCTTTATAATAGTAGTGTAGAAAAGCGGGCGAAAGAATAGCTAAAATAGTACAGCATAATATACTGAGGAGTGAGGAGGCATGGCATGGCGCATGCCCCGCGCCCGCCGATCGCACGCGCGGTGCGCCGCGCCGTGTAGGGCACTGCGCGCGTAGTGTATATTTTCTTTGACTGCGGGGCCTCCGCAAACAACCGCGGCGGCAGACCAGCCGGGCCGACCGCGGCCGCAGGCGGCAGCATAGGGCATCCGGCATTGTGCAAAGTGGATGCATCTACATGACCATGCAGAATATTAGGCGCTTTCCAGACGACGGGGCGGGGCGGGCTTTTTGTCCGCGGACATGCTGCGCCGCCACGTGCCGTGTGCGTTGGTAATAATAATAATATGATTCCCTTTGTGCTATAGTTCGCGGCGAAATTAACAGGCCCGCCCAGCCCCGTCGCGTCGTCTGCAAAAAATCTCGCTTACTCTCGCTAGGCTTTTTATCCTATCGTCATCACGATCACGTGGCGATGGCGGCAAATTCAAAAAATCGATCTATAGCAACCCTGTCTATAGCCGGAATTATAGTTTTGATCTTCGAACTATAGGAATAATTATTATTTTAATAATTTAATAATTATTAACTTTATTATAAAGTTCCTTAGTTTTTATTATTTATTAGGGAGTAGGAAAGTCTTGAATTATACATTGAGCGGTATTTATTCGAGCAGAGTTTCACCTTACACGTTTCAAAGTTAATTACAGAATGAATCAATCAATGCAATATGGCTGGCTTTTATACCATTTTACACAAAATGGAACGAACTTCCGTTGACAATTCGAATATAGTAAAATCATATAAAATACATTAGAAATTAAGAATGGCTAAGAATAAGTTAAGTACATAATTCTAAATATTAATTAATGTACTAAGATCTGGGGGCACGGGAGTGCCCCCGCCAAGATGAGCCAAGCGAAGCGCGCACGGGCACTACCTACCTTTTCTCGAAACGTTTCGTCGTATTTTTGCACCATCGTAACTTTGGTTTGGATAATGCCAGATAGTTGAAATTTTCAAGATATTATGACATGAGTATAATAATTAAATGCGCAAAGTTTAAATATTGTTGCTTTAGATTTTATAGGGGTCCAAAAACCCCACAATAATGGACTGACTCACTGATCATCAAAATTGTTAGGGTACTTCCTGAAGTCATAGAAAGCTGAAATTTGGTATGTGACATACTATTAGTACAGAAACAACAAAAAAATTATCAAACCCAACCTAACCTATCCCCATCCCCTTGATATAGAGAGGGGATGTTAGTATGAGATACCCCCGTTTCTTGTGCTAGATACAAAATTAAAAATAGAGTATAAAATAATTCTTGTGCCAAAAAAAATACGTATTAGACATGAGAGACCATAGAATCACAGAAAACCGGCGTGAAACAGCGCTTGCCCTGTGTTTCGCTTAGTGAGTGAGTTAAGCGGAGGCCCAACTGCACCCTAAACCTTATTCCCTATCCCTGTTCTCTTCTGCTGATTCCCTTAGCCTATTCCTTCATAAAAAGACCCAAAACGCACTTGCAACACTTCTGATGTTAGTGTCTATAGACGACGGTAGAACTTACTTTCCATCAGGTGACCTGTTTGCTCATTTCCCACCACACCTCTTAGGAGACAAAAGAGGGGATAATATTTTATATCAACTGATGAAGTAGAAATACTTTAAATGGGAAAAAAACGATTGCCGGGACAGCTAGTTTAAAATATTATGTAAGAAATATTTTCTGTCTGTAAACATTGAAGTTTGAAGTAAGCTTCCCTCGGAAGCACCTCTAGTCTGTCGTGCAAATGCAATTTGCAGTAATGTAGCAACGAGAACTACTTACCATATTATATTATTATAATATTATAATATAAGTTACTTTATGACGGGTACTACCGCGAGCTATTTAAAGCTGAAGTCCACGCGGACGGAGTCGCGGGCAACAGGGCAACAGCTAGTATAATATACTAGTTAATTAAAATATTAACTGTATGTTCCTTATATTATTAATAACTGTACTTTGCAGACTCTAGACCTTAAATCATTTTAAAAATATGTAAGTTCAAAGTATAGCCGTAGTCTCAGCATTTCTTTGCAAATATTTAATTGTAGGATATAAACAACATCGGTTAGTTCAAAGAAAAAACCTGTGCCTAAAAGTTAAACGGCTATATCAAACATCATCACGTCAAACAATAGTGCGATGGAGATTATAGATACCTAACAGTGACATCTCTTATTGACTAGAGTACATTTACAAGTATTATGCGATGTAGACGACCAGCAGCGACATCTATTATTTATTAATTATTATCAAATATCAATTATAGGAAAACATAAAACCACATTTGTTGTATGAGAGCCCCCCAAAATATTAAATTTATTTTGTCGGCGCATCGACATCGGCCGAATGCACCCGAGCGGACCGCCTCGGGCATCGTCGGCTGCGCGTGCGAATATATCGCTAACCGCGACCCGCGCGCCCCGCCGCTCGCGGCTCGCCACTTCACCTTCAGAGCTTGCTTTTCTAACCTTACATACTTAGCGCTAAATCTAAAAACCTTAATTTTACACCAAAGCGCGGCAAAATATTTGATAATAATATAATGTGTCAGCCGAACGAGAAGAATCTAAAAACTCTACACATTAGTCAAAATCGGTGGCTTGGCCATTTTGTTATTCGGCAGGGCTTTGAACTTAATATACCCTAACTAAAGAAAAATGGCCAGGCTATCGATTAGAAACTTGGCTCTACATGAGATGTCACTACTTTTTGACACCACGAACTATAATAATATTATGTTCTCATCTTGGCAACATTAGTACATGAAAATGTTTTTTGTGGGATAATTATTTACTGAAATATGAGAACAGGAAGTTTTATCGGAAGTAAGTAATCTATTTGTCACAATCAAGTACCTTACTTATTACTATTTGAAATATAATTATCACTAATCAAAATTATATAAAGTGACCAACATAATATACCGATTTAAATACATTTAAAATATAATATCATGTAGCTTGGCCATTGACAACCGCTAACATATTTGTATTTCATACCCTTCGGGCGAACTTCGCCGCGCGGTGTCGGAAACATCAAAGGACACTAATTTTTTAACCTATACCTGCTATAGATGAATCATACATTACAATAATAATAAATATTATATATATATTGGTCCATGATATTATGTTATATCAGAGACCAGACTAGTATGTCTGGTCTCTGGTTATATGTATATAGTCTCAGAGACCATGATACAGTTATATATTTTATTTTTAGTATTTGTTGTTATAGCGGCAACAGATATGTAAGTAACACAATCTGTGAAATTTTCAAAAGTCTAGTATGTCTGGTCTCTGTCTCTATTCTAGCTAATCTAGCGGTTCTTGAGTTACAGCTTGAAGACATACATACAGACAGACAGACGGACAGACATCGAAGTCTTAGTAATAGGGTCCCGTTTTTACCCTTTGGGTACGGAACCCTAATTTAAAAAGTTTAAAACCGTGCTGATATTATATTTCTAATGTCGCCGCGCGGCCGCAGCCGCCGCACATGCGAGGAGAGGGTTGCAAAGTGTGAAAATGTGATTAATGATCATTGAGACTGGATTTGTGTACTTACATAATATTATTATCACAGTATAGCACAGTATAGCAATATAATATCCCTACAGTAACGAAACGCCTTTGATGTCGCACGATGCCGACACCGGTGTAAGTACCAAGCAGATATGCCAGGGTTGCCACTTGCCACGAAACGGGAAATAAAATAAAAATAAAATATTGTGCTTGTAATTAATCAGCGTGTTATATTTACATAATATTATGTCGTACTGCCAGATATTTACGTGAAACTTTATTTTTAGATGATTTGAGTTCTTTACTAGATGATGCGCGCAACTCCGTTGTGCCAAAACTCGTTAATCGCACGGGAACCGTACATTTTTCCAGGACAAAAAGTATCCTTTGTCCTTTCCCGGGACTCAAAGTATCTCCATGCCAAATTTCAGCAAAACCGGTCCAGCGGTTTGGGCGTGAAGAGGTTACAGACAGACAGACAGACAGACACACTTTCGCATTTATAATATTAGTAATTACTAATTAGTATGGATTTAAAAATTTTATTAAAATAATGAAGACGCATTCGGATATATAAAATATCCAACAATAATTAATCATATTATAATTTATAACAATTGGTAGGTACGGTAGGCCACACGTCAGGTGTAACAGAAGCACTTCAAAACTCGCTCTTATTACGTGCGCGGTAAGGGCGGTCCAAAGGTCATAATGTTACACTTGATGTGTGGCCCTGTGTACCTAGCTAGGTAGGTACTAATTAGTATGTAACAGGGTATTTGACAGTTTTTATTTTTATTTTTATTCTATATTGTTTCTCTCCTTGTTACACTTCTTACAACGTAAACAATAAAACAGATGCAAATTGCAAATAAATGCCACCAAGGCCAACACAATATTAGTGTGAACTGTGAGTCGATATTATATTTTATGACAATTTAAATCCTTTTTGTTTTTTGAATCAGATTTACATATTCTGTACACTGAACACTTATTATATCCCATTGTTTATAAGATAAGTTATCGTTTCACCGCACGGCGCACCGCAACGCTGTGGCCTGTGAATCCTGTGATACAATGCTGTGAATTGTGAATGGGTAATACTTGATAGCTCAAGCCGGTGGTCGCGGGTTCAAATCCCGCCGACGGAACAAACATTTTTCATATTTTTTAAAATTCTATATTTGTAAAAAAAAATACAGCTATTTTTAAAGAGCCAAAAACATTAGTTTAAGAAAACTTCAATAAATATAATTTCCGATTAAAATTAATTAGCGACATCTCTGAAAGAATTTTGCAGTTAGCGAACGTGTTTTAAAATAGTCTACTAGATGGCGTTTTATTTTTTACTCCTTGGGCCATCTTGGGATAATTTGATACACTCAATGCCATCTATCGTTCAGATGAGAACTAAAAACTGCAGACACGCTGGTTTGTATGGGCTTTGAAACTCTATAACTATTTAATTACTCTATGATGTTATCTTCTGTGCTTCGAAATGTTTTAATGAATAACAATGTTATATTATGTTGCCAATAACTTAAACTCGTATTATGGCTTTTAAGAAGAATAATACAGGACTAACTAATGTAGCTGTTTGAATTATAAACTGAAATGCTGTTTGAACAGCTACATGGAATAGTTAATTTGTTTTATTCTTCGTTTTAGGCCGATTACAAATAACAGGGAATATTACGCAAAGTTCGGGGCAGAGGGTGCTACTGGCACATACAGTAAATAATCCGACCAAAATCCGACATGTCGCACACGTCATATATAAGAATATTGACAGAGACGTTGTCAAACGTCGAACAAAACTTTTTGTTTTCTGTCTATGCTGGTTTCTGTATATCCTAGTTTATGGGCTTCTCTGACCTCTACTATTGACTTGTGGAGCAAATACAGTTGCGTAAAATTAGCCATTGAACTGTCCGTCTTTTTCGCATGTATAAACCTCAGAGTTTGTAAACCTTTGGAACTTTGTGTGTTTCTGACCAAGTGTAGGCCAATATGTACTGTATTATCTATGGTGTAGGCGTCTATGTTAGTAAATGGAATAAGTAAATTAATATATTAATTTTGAATTCGACTTATTTTGATAAATGTGTTGCTGAGTATGATCTCAGGAGTATGTACGATGTAAGAAATAAATTATTTTCCAAAAATGAAATCGTGTTTTGTTTAAAAAGAACATAATATTCACATAATGGTTCAAGGAAAGATTATTTTATTGCATGAAACAGTACAATTTTTCGGCTTAAAATAATGTGTATTGGATTTAAGTACATTTACTTAGTACCGTAATGCTAATTTCGTAACAACACCTGCATTCGAAAGTTTCAGTGGTAATGTGAAACAGGAAAATACATTTCTTATATAATTATCCTTTATATAATTTATATTACATACATCATCACTTCATAAAATTAAACAGTTTCACTTGTTACCTCAAGGTAGATCCGACACAATAGAACCTTAAAAAATATTATAAATTTTTAAAGGTTCTAAAGGTCTATAAAATTTATAAAAGTCAAATTTAAATTACCATTGTATGTGTGCTATAATAATTTTAGTTTTGTGCTGCCTAGTTCTGTATTAAACAACGAGATAGAAAGTGTATTAAATATGTGACGAATAGTGTATAAGTAAGTTTTTTCGGGGCTGGCATAGATGCCAAGTGCATTTTTAAAAGTTTTTTCCATACTAACAATACTAACATATAAGCAAGTTTTTCAAAATTCCTGGGTCATGGATGTGTATTAAATAAGTGTATCATATAATAAAAATCTTAAATATATGTATTACTATGAAAGTATTAAATATATTTGCGTTGTGTGATAACTGATACCCGTGACACAAGTCCTTCAGGTACTTAGCACGGGGCCAGACTGACGTGGTGTAAAAGCGTCCATAGATATTACCTATTATTATTCTATGGCGATAAGGGAATAAAATATGCACCTAGTTTTTTTAATTTTTACATTACTAAGTAATCAGAATTAGCTTTTCTTAACTTGGTTATTGTTAAAATTAATCCATTAATCCAACTATTTCTAGTTGGTAATCTACCTATTTGATGCCTATTTGAATATAAACAGTGACGCACAAAAGTTCAAAAGCGTTTAGATTAGGATTTCCTTGATTAGTATTGTGTTATCAAATGATAAGATAGTTTTAATTGGTGCAATTGTATTGTTTGTTGTGTCATGGGTGCCTGCAAGACCAAAATATATCCAGGGCTGACCGAAGATGTTTTGGAGGACTATACCTCCTTAACTTATTTGAATAAAGGAGAAATATTGTAGTAAGTACTGTGCTTGGCTTAATTGTGTATCAAATAATAATAATTAGGTACCGTTACTACAGCTAAAATGCTGATTTGTTCCGATTCGTTATTGTTATGCGTCGCGTTGGTGACATTGCCTTCTCTTTGAAAGAGATAACATGATGTTTAATCATCGATTAACAGACGTGGAATTGGCTCGTAACTTAAGTGTGGGTTGCACCAGAGGCGTAGTTAAAGTTATCGTCAAATATGGCGTCCTTATTGGACTGTTACTAGGGATTTGACAGTTAATTTGACATTTTGTTATGGATAAAGGGAAAGTTATAGTTAAAATATGTTGGGGCAACCCACTCATAAATGAAAGACGTTAATTTTTTGTGAAGCCTAGAAAAGTTTTGCTTTCGCAATGTTAAGATACATTATTTCTGCCCCATTATCACCATGTTTTGGAATACGAAAAAATAGTCACGTGACTTAAATCCAACATGGCGGACATCCAAGATGGCGGATTAGCTAAAGCGTGTTATTTAGTTTTTTAAACTATTATATTATTATTAATATTTTTTCGCATTTCTTAGTTCTTACGGTTAACATTTATAGTTTTTGTATGTTTTGTAGCCTAATGAAGAAGTTCTATTCAATAGATCCAGACAAGATAGAGGCCAACTACGCACACAGGTTCCCGAAAGATGAAGTTATTATGAAGTTCGAAGTTCTAAAGGTATTTTATAAAGGTTTTTATATTATAATAATTGTATTCACAAAGCAATATTTGTAAGCGACTAAGTTTTAAACGATGGTATTGGTATACTTAGTATAAACCTCATAAACGATGTGCTTCGTGATTGGTTTATAGCAAATGCATGAACCTAGATTCTAGCCCTAGGTACCTACTCACCATAATATTCTAACCAGTGCCAGTTTTAACACTACCAGCGCCCTGGGCGAGATTTCTTCAGCGCCTTTTTAATTCCAGAATAACCCCTTCAAAGACCGTCTGTTCCGCGTGTTCTCGTCGCAGCAGGACGGCTGCTTCTCATTCGAGGATCTCCTGGACCTGTGCTCCGCTATGAGCCCCGACTGCCCGGCTGAAGTAAAGGCGGCGTGGGCTTTCCGAGTTTATGGTTTGTTCTTTGTTTAATAAGTATTTTTTTAAGCTAATGAGTAAGGAACTCATGGCCAATGAGTTGGGACTTGGGAGAGAAGTTGGGACGTGAGATATCTATCGGTCCTTTACGCGTGCTCATTGTGCTGGGTGGCTTAAAAAGAAAAGAGAGATAGAGGAGGGTAAAATTTTTTTGTTGACGTTTATGACAAAATTTTTATAGAGGCGTCAGGCGACATTTCGACCTCCTATCTTTACCCGACTGCTAGGAGGGTTATATGTTTAGCGCGTATTTAGTTATTGTTTTTCTACAGACCCCCAGAATGAAAGAGTAGTTTTTTCTTAATCTCTATGAGGCCATAGAAAAAATATTAACATGATAGTACTGTTAATAATATTATTGTTCTCAGACATTGACGAGGACAACCAGATATCGTCGCGAGACATCTACGACATTCTGGACCGCATCACCTGGGACCCCAACAACCGGAATATCTTCCTGGATAGAGAGTCCAAAATTAAGATTGCTAAAGTTGTAAGTTTTTTGTTTATTTCGGTCAACACTAACTAAAACACTTTTATATGACAGACAAGAAGCCGCAAATCAAATCCATACTAATATTATAAATGCAAAAGTGTGTCTGTCTGTCTGTCTGTTACCTTTTCACGCCCAAACCGCTGAACCGATTTTGTCCAAATTTGGTATGGAGATACAGGGAGTCCCGGGAAAGGACATAGGATTCTTTTTAAACCGGAAAAATGTATAGTTTCGCGCGATAAACGAATATTATGGAGCGGTTGCCGGTTAGTGGTTACTACTTACTGTTGCTAGTTTTTCTTTATTCCCATTAATACCTACAACTGTTACGTTGATTTATTGGCGTTATCATTAAAGCTGATCGCACATTTGTTAGTGCCGTACGCGTCGAACGCACCGCATGGTAGGTAGGTACACTAAATGCGGCGCGTACGGTGCGGATGAATGTGCGAGGTTTCACATAATTTCATACAACGAATTCTAAAATTCTGCGCGTTCGGCGCGTACGTGCTGATAAATGTGCGATCACCATAAATAACCTAATAAACACGGGCATTTCTTGTTTCTTAATTAAACGATTCACATTCGATCGTGACCGACTAAGATTTTCCCCGCGTTCCATTTGATGTTAAAAACCATCAAAACGCTCAAAATGCCTCCTATTTTGAGCGCTTTGATCGTTTTTAACATCAAATGGAACGCGGGGTTAGTGTATGGGAGCTGGGCTCACTCCCGTGAGCATCGCTAGGTGGCGCTGTACAAATCCCATACAAAATCGTAAACGCCAAACGCGTTCACGATCGAATGTGAAACAAAAACTCACACTCGGCACGCAGTATGCTTTTACGGCCCGGCCGCATCTGCGTCTATCGTCCGAAGCTTCGTGCAATGAGACGATACTATTGGACGATACACGCAGATCGTCCAATAGCTATGTGCACATTATGCAATTTCATCTTAAATTTTCGTCATCTTCTTTTTATTCAACTTTCGTTTGGCATATTCAATAATTGAATGCGTCAAAATCCACCCGCGTTGCATGAAAGAAAAGTGTCATAGCGAGCGCTACGATTTTAACGCGCGTCACGGGCATGCCTCACGTTCTCTGTTGACTGCGCTATAATGCATGCCCTTGACGAACACAAAAAGGCACAATGTGGACAAAGCCAATAGTATCGGCTTTAGCGCGAAGTACCACGCACATGCGGCCGCGGCATTAGACGCTGTTTCACACTTCACAGCATTATATCGTCAGCAAAGCTACAATTTTACTGTCAATATTACGAATTGTGCAATGTGCACACATTATTGACGGTGGGTTAATAATTATTAATTATAAACAGTTTGATGATTGATTTAATGAAATTTTTATTGCGCCACATTATTGTATCAATATTATATTGTAGGTTTAGGGGTTAGCTGTTAAAGTCTAAAGACCTGGATTTTATAATTTATTTATATTTTTAGATACTAAAAGAAGTAAGCCTCGACCACAGCGAGAGCATCGGCCTGAACGAGTTCAAACTGATCCTGCCGAGAATACCAGAGTTCACTTCGTCGTTTTATTTCAGACTGTGATGATAATAAATAAATATTTTATGCATCTAGGTGTTGCGTTTTTAAACTACATAGTACTATTATAATATTAATTATAAGTTAAAGCCACGTTAAGTCCTCGCAACACAATATCTCACTCTCTCATATCTCATATTTTATAGTAAGTAATAAGTATTGGTAAATTAAAAAGCCAAATAGATTATTAACTATATATTTTTATTAGATATTATTTAAAATTTTAAAGAAAAACAATATCCAAGGATTTTTAGCAAATCAAAATAAAGAACTCTATCTAATGAACAGTATACAAGGGTTCTTGTTGTAGCGGCCACCGAGGGTGCGCTCCGGAAGGCTGGGGAATCCACTGGTGCGGCCTGTGTCTCTTGGCAACACATGAGGCTGCTTGTACTTCACGTGGAAACTCGGATAGGATAGGTACACGCTGAAAAAAAATATCTTTCTCAACTCTGTAGTGCATGCGCGAGTTCCAAGGAATTCGAATCTTTTGAGCAATTGTGAGGGGGGGGATTGTGAGGGCTGCTTTGTTATTTTTAATAATAGCTTACGTGGTCATATCTTGAGGGCATTGTCCTGAATATCCTGGTTCCCTGAAGTATTCTAAGGGATGGTACGCTTTTGAATAGCCTCGATAGTAGTCTCTATGTCGCTGACATGCCTGGAATTTGGAAATTATTTTGTTGGAGTCAGAATACATTATCATCATGCACAAAATGAAATGATAGTTTAGAATTAGGAAATCGATTTCAATGAATTTACTTCATAAAATGTATCAATTTCTTCTTGCCTTAGGTTATCCACAAAATAAATATTCATATTTTACAATAATTTACACTGTAAATTAAAAAAAAACGTCAAAAAACGTCAAAAAATGATGTTATTGAAATATTTTTTTTCGCAACTTGGCATTATGACCAATGAGGTTATATGATAGGAGTCCGCCTTATATTTTGACAGCTGATAATGTTACTCTTTCTAACTAACGATGTAGTAATTTGGGTGAAAGAGAAAGCTCCTATCGGTGTATAAACGTCAAAAGCCTGTAATGTTATGTCCCACTTAGTAGAACATAACAAAGGAGTAGGTCTGCATATTTCATGTTTAAAAAGTGGTAATAAAAGTGTTTAGTGAACGTTCAATGCAACATATTGTTGCTTTTTGTGGTTCCGCTATTTAATAAACCATAAAAACGGCCAAGGAATGCCTCAAACACGTGGATTCAACATTACATACGTAAGTTTTCAACAACGTTTTATGGGCTTATCAATCGGTATTTTTGTCAGCTAAAAAGGATAATATTTAAGTTAAATAATCCCTTATTCGTGTTATGTAAGGCATTAGTGCTAAAAATGTCACATTAATTAATAATTTGACTACAAAAGTTGCATAGTTTTTTACGTGTATTTTAGGGATGCACCTTACTTGTAGTATAGTATATCGATAAAAATAATGTCATGGATTATATGATTTATTTTTTCAGATTGAAAATGCTTCAAAATAGACGACAAACAGAAATATATTTTAGACGCAAGTTTCATACAAGTTTTTAATCCTTACTCCCATAAGAAGGCATCACAATATTGGAATTATCTTTTCAAACGTAAGTTACTGAGTATGTAAGGTAAAATTGTAACGGAGAGTAAAATAATTATTGCATGATCGACAGCTCTCACACCTCCCCACTGTTAGTACTCAATTCGTTACTTAGAGCTACTTCTTGAAGTTTTATCCTGGCATTAGGTACTCTTTTTTAATAAGTAAAATGTAAAATTTTAATAAGGCTAAAGTCATAATCATTTAATAAAATAAATTTAATACCTCAATCGTCGAATTCCAGACACAATATATATTTAGTTGTTATGCGGCACCTGGGTTCCGCTTGGGGCTGGATGGGTTAAGCATGGAAAACTTACATAAAGCATATTGCCCCGTATACAATATTATGAATTATGTGTATATTTTATGGTATGTAGTAGTATAGTACATTTATTGACACTAAACCATTTATTTTTTTCAGGTTATTGGAATGCTCTTAAAGAAGAGTTCAATATTATGGTGGTGACGGAGAGACCTATAATGAAGATAATAATTATTTTCAATTATTAATTTGATGATAAGATTGAAAGTGAAGAATAATATTTGGTTTAGTGCTCTATGATTTTGATTGCACACACCGTGATATTGCACAATGAAATTGATCGTCTAGACTCTAGAGTCCCACTTAGGTTATTAATTATTATTATTATTATATCATTATTCAGGGGGCGTCGAAGTATCTATTTTAAGTCTTTTTCTGTATAAATATTATTACATAATTATATTTTAATAGGTAAAGAAATGCACCTAAGCGTTTTTGGAATTACTTTAAATAAGTAGGACTGAGATTCATTCTTATATTTCTTTGATAACAATAATTGTTATTCTACAAAATAGTTGCTTAATAGTAAATAGTAATTAAGTTTAATAAAGTTTAATATATTTTGTTCTTCTGTTGTGTTTTATAAAAACTGTTGATTTTATTGATATTAGCTATTACACTCCGGACAAGCTTTCGTGGCTTATGGAGTATACATATTACATATTATGTATATTTTTAACTATTTGTGTAATTATATACTTAAATATTTTGTTTATACAGGGTGCAATTAAACCATCCTGCCAAATTTTTTCCAGGGCTTAGGTATCATTAGGAGAGGTCATTTAGCAAAAAAAATTGGGTGTTATTTTTTTAATGACATATTTTATCCCATTTAAAATCGATGCAGAACGGTTACTCCTGGCGGTTGGAATGAGCGGGGGTGACGTGGGGGGTGGCGCGCGCGCGCTCACCCGCCGGCGACGCGTAGTGTCCATTTTAATTGTAGTGTTTATTAGGATAACTTTCGGAAGCTATTTCTCAACATTTTAGTACTGAGTGACTAGATTAAAAGAAAAATACGTGTATATTTTTTATTTTGAACAAGGATCAATATATCAAAATTTGGCAGGAAGGTTTAATTGCACCCTGTATTTAAGTATTTTCATACACTTAATAAATAGATAAAAAATACCTTTTCACCAAATTGAAAGCGACTTCTAATTTAATGAGCATAATATATCCTAAATTGAACATGCAGGTCGAATTGATAACCTCCTTTTTTGATGTCGTTTAATAAAAGTCTATAACATAAAATTATGGTCGACTTGGTCGATAGCTGTAGTCTAATTTTATATTTTTATCGATATACGCCATCCCTACACGCACACTACAGCAATTGCACACAAGCATAAAATGGCCACGCGCTGGCGAGCTAAGAATCCATCTATGTATACTTAATCTGTGATTATGACTGTATTTTCATGTCACTAACATATTCATCTATAAAAACAACAATCTGTCAAATACGACAATTCTGTGACATAGATGACAGATGTGAGCTGTCAATTGCCACAGTCATCACTACGTCAAAACAATATTCAGAAATTCTCAATTTTGTTATTTTATATTTCGAGTGTAATTTAATTAATTAATACCATAATCTCTGCAGTGAAACTTGGTTATGACGAACAAAATACATGACATACATATGCGAGGACTGTAAACACTGTTACCGATATTTTTGGCGTACTATTTTTATCCGCTCTAGATTTCAGAATTAGTGCACTAAGAAGAATGTCTTCCTGCAAGGTAATCTTCTTCATAAATAGTTAAAAAGTAAGAATAATGTAAAACCAATTGTTGGCTATGTATTTACACATAAAAGTCCAATATATTTCGGTCAATAGTCACACTTTTATTGAAATAGGACAGTAACTTTTTTGCGCTGTATAATAGCGACCATAATATTACCATACTTCCGTATACAATGTTCTGGTTAGGAATTCCTAGATGTATTTTCCTATTAATACATTAATTTGAAAAGAGGAGTTGCTGTATGTAGGTAACTGTAGGATTTGTTGACAATAATCTTCATACCTTCAAGTTTTAAAGCTCAAAACACTATAAAGCTAGGTAAAGCTTAAATGTTTTTCATTTTTTGAAGTATATTTACAATTTTGCTTAGTAAATACAAGACGTATTAAGTTTAGTATGCAACTCTAATACTAAGCAGTGTTTAATTTAGACTTTAAAATCTAAAACACTTGGTTTTAGTTTTGTATTTTTTTGTACTACAATATAATAATTAATAAGAATAAACCTATTCATTATCATTTATCACATTATAATTTTCTTAATATCAGTATGTTTACAACTACAAAATTCTATTCTCATTGAATATTAAATCAACATCAAACACTTTTTGATTGGTTTTACTCCTAAAATCTTCTATTTAACCCATTGATTGTGAGAAAAACAACAGATCTATTGTTATCGCGGTCGCATGCGACCACTTGGGGCTTGATGAATTAATGTTTATTTAACATATTATATGAGAATACTATTTATTTATAACATAATCCAGACTGGATCAATTTCTATTAATGTTAGATTAAAATAACAATCCAATATAGGTCTTCCGCAGTTGCAAATTGTTGTACAAAGCTAATCTCACTACTTTATTGTTCATTTTCCAACAATCATAATTTGTCTTATTTTTAAATGATCATTGAGATAACAATTTTATTTTATTATAACTTAGAGACAAGGGAGAATTAAAATCTTATCAGTTTGTTTTATCATTGTAATGACAGATAAGTGTATTTAAACAATATTGTGACTTGTGAGTCACTGGATTTGTAAAGATTATTACTACTATAATTGCATGTTATAAGTGATTAATGATTATGAGTATACTAACTATCCAAAAAATATCTCAATTTTTTTTATCAAAGTTCAGATGCTAAAGCCTGAAAACAGTCATGTAGTCACACTTTCACATTTACAACATTGCATATATTTTGTAAATAAACAAAAACGATTTTACTAGAAATAAATAAATTAGGACATCCCCAAATTGTCAAAGATAATGATTACAAACACTCTCAGGCCCACTTGCGCCAATCTGGGTTAAAGTTAACTCTGAGTTAAACATCATGTCACATCTGTCACTCACCAAGTCAGTGATAGAAGTGACATGATGTTTAACTCAGAGTTAACTATAACCCAGATTGGCGCAAGTGGGCCTCAATCACATAAGCTTTAAAGTAAAAGAAAAATAGTGGCCTAAAATTTGTTCATCTCTTTGAACTATTATTCATGAATCATGCCATACTTTGTGAAAGACTGACTGTTAAAGACAGTTACTTATTAATAATTGCAGGTTTAATTTCCTCCTTTCGTTAAATTCACTGGTGCATTAAACTGATGTATGTGGTTCATAATAATTATTCTTAACTGTTATAGTTTCACTATATCTGCCAGGGAAAAATAATTCTTATTTATAGTTACATGAAATTGATTTCACTTAGAACATAGATTTAGCAAAACGATTTTGTGTGTTTATTGTGAAGGTCTTATAGATTATCTAATTCCAAAATACGCTATATTCCAATTTCATAGATGGCCTTTAATTATAATAGTATCGAGAGACTTCCAAAAGGTAATCCTGCATTCCTGCATCCTTCTTGCACATTCAGAAGTAACTTATTACTTATTAGTTATTACTTAATACATAGGTCCTAGTGGTTCATTCTTTATTCTGATCCCGTAGTTCAGAGCCTATTTGATGCAACCAAACAACTTGTTGTCTTCAGATTAGTATACAAAGTTTCGGTCAAATAATGAACATGAGCAAATTAACCACCAAATCCGATTCACTATCGATACTTTTTATGGCTCTACAATTTATATGTATAGTCAATTAGTCATACTGGAAGTAGCCCAAAAATTGTGAGCTCTATAAATAGTTCATTGAAATTAGATAAGCTAGGAGTTGCTCTTACGACATTGGCATAAAGGTGATATGAAGGGTTGAATAAAACTGAACACACTGTACATACAACTATCCTGTACTAATATTTAAAACGCAACTCTCACATAATCGTGGTCAAGAAACAATAACTTATAATTTAATTTTGATTATAATAGATACAAGTATATTTAAATAACAAAATCATTTTTTCTTTTACGTCTTCTCCCGAAACGCATTATCACTCACTTCATCTACTTCAATGGGTACGTTTTTATGGGCCGGGCGGCGTGGAGAATGGTTCAACTAGGACCTGAACCCAACCCAGCATGACCTCCATGACCCCCCCCCCCCTGGTTATGTTTTTACACAAGGGCTTGTGTAAAAACATAACTTGTAATAAGCGATCAACAGTAACACAATAGTTTGTAACATTGTTATCGGTTTACAAATGAGTCACTAGTGCTAATGCCCTTATTGAATGCATGTTGCACAATTTTCAAAATATCTGGCATTCGTAACTGTTGATATTGTCCTGATAACACAGGTTAACTTTTTATCACACCATATATTGATAATTAGCAATAGTATAACTTTTCAATTCACATGAAAGAGATTTTGTTGCTCCAATCATACAATAAAATAACAATGCGATAGGATATTTCGTTAACTTTCTGACTCAGAGTACCCATTTCAATCATTTCAGTAGTTTAAGCATGAAAAAATTACGAAAACAGAATAGACAGTATTGTCTATTACATCTTCTTATAATAGTATATTGTATAATGGATTAATGTACTATGTGGGAGGATCCTCCGTGGTCCAGTGGTCTAGACTCTTAGAGTCTAGACTCTAGAGCGTCGCTCTTGACTCGGGAGGTCGTGGGTTCGTCGTTCGATTCCCGCGTTGGAAACATGTTATTTCCAAGTTTGGTTAGGACAATTGACAAGTAAGATGATCCATGCGTCGGATGGGCATGTAAAAAGTCGATCCTGCGCCAGGGGGACGAGGGATCAGCCTCGCCAGTCGTGTCGGTCTTCCGTCCCACTGGGTTATGAGAGTAAAGGAATAGTGAGTGCTCTTGTATACCTACTGTGCACACACCTGGGCACTATAAAATTATTCCTGTCACCGAAACCGGTGTGGGTAGTATTATTATTATGTGGTTACTAATTATTCGTCCTTTTTTTCAGTGTGGACCACAGAAGTTGTGATGATGGCGGGAGTGGGACTGGGAGTGAGCGCGGGCATGGCCACGGGTATGGTCACGGGCATGGCCACGGGTATGACCTCAGGCATGGTCCCAGGCATGGCCACGGGCGTGGTCATGGCGGACCCTATGCGGGACCGGCTGCCATCGCTGTGGCGGCGGATAGAAGACGCCCACTACAGCTACCTCGAGATAGAAGAGAGCCCGGAGAAGTTGAGACAGAAAAAGAAGTTGGAAGGTTTGTTTTACAGTCTCTACAAAGTACTATCAGAGAAGTTGATTCATAGTATTTCATAGGCAGAGCGCGGACCTACGTATAGTTTGGTCGCGTCATGTCTAACCCAGCCGACACATCACGACTTACATTGAATTGACATAGTCTGACCAAATTACATCGGTCCGCAATCTGACTAGGAATCAACTTCTCTGATAGTACGAACTACTATCAGAGAAGTTGATTCCTACCTACCTATTCCTTCCTACTAACGACACTATCCTACTCATCTAACTTCTAAATCTTTTTCAGGTCTCATCATGGAGTACCTGAGTCTAGTGCCGCACGAGTGTAAATTCGGTTTAGCGGAGACTGGCAAGGTGTTCCATCGCACGGTGACCGAAACCACGGAGTTCAGTGCCTACCGCGCGGGCATAGGATGGGCAGCCATAGCTAGATACGCTGCGAACTTACTGGCGCAACCCTGGAGAAAGGAGTATAAGGTTATACGGGTGAGTACCTGTTTTAGACAGAGACAGGGTTGTCTATGATAGAGGACATTAGTGATTAGAGTTCCGTTTTATCTCGGAAGAATGTACAGTTCCAGCGTATTTTTGCGCCCTCTATTCCTGTCCTCAAACCCATGACCTTAAAATGCCATGTTTGTCATTTTAAAATTATACCAAATCTTTGACATTAAGTAAAAAAAAAGACAGTGTGGATGCATTGCCGCCAGAGCTAAGCTAAGCTGCCTTGCGAGGAATGTGTTTTGTTACAGCCGGTAGTAAGCGCAATTGCCTGATCTGTTGGATCATACAGATCAGTTGGATCATAAAACATAATATTTGCGCTGGCTTCTCACGGCGCGTAATATCACGAGCCGCGCCGCGCCAGCTTGAGCCACGCGTCGTGTGAATGGGGTGGCTCGAGGTGGCGCGGGCTGGCTCGAGCAGGCGCGTCCGATCCGATTGAAGTCGGTAACTTCAAAGGCGCGACTCGGCGTGGCTCGTGATATTACGCGCCGTGAGAACGAGTAGCGGCTAGCGCGGACTCGCCTGTTGGCTCGTGCTCGCTCATACAAATCGGCTCGGCGCGGCTCGTGATATTACGCGCCGTGAGAAGTCAGCATTATAATTTTTTATCCTCAGATGTACTCTGGGTTCTACAAGCACGAGGTGGAGGCGCATCTGGTGGGGTGCGAGCTTGTGCTGCAGGCGCTGGGCTACCGGCGCGCCGCGGGCCGCCTGCTCATGGACGGCCCCGCCTGTCCCGACATGGCCGCCGCCGTCTCCCGCGACGCGCTCATAGCGCACGCCGAGTGCCAGGTCAGTGTCATATCCCCCCCCCCCCCCTCAGCTGTACTCGGGGCTCTACAAGCACCAGCCGACGTTCAAAAAGTGTACTCATGATACCTATTTTGAATAAAACGATATTTTATTTATTTATTTTACGACACTTTTATTTAAATTATATTGTATTTTTTAATATTACAGATAATGGTCCAAATCTGGGAGGGTGTGTGGGGAGGCGGGGCTCGCGTGACGTGGGCGGACGTGGTACGTGAGCGAGCGAACTACGTGGCCACGCCGGCGCAGGCGATCGCACGGCTGTCCGGATATAGTAGCAGTAAGATATATAATGTTTTACACGTTTGTCGCAACTCGCAAAAACTGTTGAAAACACTTCACACTTAACTTGTAGGTGATTGTTGATAGTAGTATCAACAATAATTAAGAATTTTTTCGAGTATTATCTGCGATCAATCCATGGATTATAAGCAGATGTGGTGAACTGATGTTGGCGGTTCAGAGATCACCTATCCAGTGACTGGAACTCTATATTATTTTATTTTCCTTTATTCTCTGAATCTCTTAATCTCTTAAATCTAAGAAAAATATTGAAATGTATTTTATATAAATATCTCGCTGATTAGGGGTGACTTTTTAGATTGACTAACTTAACAACTTGACAGCTCTAAAACATAGTATTCCAATTATCGGCTCATAGTCTCATCGAACCAAGTGCATTGTCAGCAGTGTCGATTAGTTCTGTAAAATACACTGCTATAATATCCATCTGGTATCTGTATAATGGCCTTACAATAAGTCTGAGAAAATGTATTTCTATTTCATTCTATTGATTTTTCATTTACAGACGGTGAAATATACTCAAACGTGCCGACGAAAAATCCGCGGGTCGACGAGTTATGCGAGTGGGTGGACGAGCCCGTGCAGCCGGTCAACCCCTACATCATGTACCCACCCCCCACGTGCCAGGAGATGCCTTCGTACCCCGTACCCATGATGAACCCCTACCAACCAGTACCCTACTACTACCCCATCAACCAACCATACATGATCCCTACGCCAGTCTACGCACCAATAAAACAAGCCACCACAGTACCAATCAACGGCTACCCTTACAGATATCCGACGGTCCCGACAGTTCCAACAGCTCAGCTGATAGAGTTCGAAGCGCCATCTGTGTACGAAAACGGGAAGTTCGAGAGGAGCCAAGATGAGAGGCGGAGGAGACACGGAGAAAGTTCCAAACGCAATAGCACACTGAAATCTACTATCAGCGATGTGTCTCTACCGAGTCTACCGAGATCGGACACCCAACCGTCGTTGAGCAAAGCGAAGGAAGACGGAATGGGAACATACGAGAGTTGGGACTACGTCTTCAGGAATTTGTCCAGTAAAGACCAGGAGGGGGATAGTAGGAGCGGATTTTCCCAGTCACTGGACAGGGATTCGAGAACGCTGGACAGATTGGACAGGGAGGAACGTAGAACGAAATATCAACCAACGACCTTGGATCTAGAAGATGGACTGCAAGCGCTGAATCTCGATCGATCGTACGATGAAGCTTTATACCGAACGGCCAAGGTCAACGAGAGTCTGATGAGACTAAAACAGGAGCAGGAGCTAAAGAAGAGGCAGTTGGTGAAGAAATTAGAAGAGAAAAGAGTTAGGAAATCGGAAACGATCGGTCATCCAACAGCAGATGGGTTGGTTCCGCAGAAAGTTGCTCAAGATAAAGTTAAGTTGCTAACAAAGAAGGAGGTGAAAGACAGGAAAGATGTGATCAAACAGCAAAGTTCTGTGAACGGTTCGGTGTCGAATGCGAAGGATTTGAGGAAATTGAAGCCGCAAAGCTCGAGACCCATAGAGGACAAACCGAGGAAGACGCACGAAAACGGTGTTTCGAAGCCGGTGCCAGTCAAAACTACTGGATGTAAGTAGACTATAGAGTATCACGTGCATTTTTAGGGTTCCGTAACCAAAATGGCAAAAAAGGAACCCTTATACAGGGTGCAATTAAACCTTCCTGGCAAATTTTTTCCAGGGCTTAGGTATCATTAGAAGAGTCCATTTAACCAAGAAAAATTGGTTGTTATATTTTTTTTATTGACACATTTTGTCCCATTTAAAATCGTTGCAGAATGGTCACTCGCGGCGCGGGGGAATGACCGGGGGTAACGCGGGGGGGAGGCGCGCGCGGGGTCACATTACGCGCGGGCGACGCATCGTGTCCATTAATTGTAGTGTTTTTTAGGATAACTTTCGGAAGCTATGTCTCAACATTTTAGTACTGAGTGATTATAAAAGAAAAAATACGTGTATTTTTATTTTTAACAAGGATCAATATGTTAAAATTTGGCAGGAAGGTATAATTGCACCCTGTAGATTCGTCATGTCTGTTTGTCTGTCTGTCTGTCTGTCCGTATGTCACAGCCACTTTTCTCCGAAACTATTAGAGCTATACTATTGAAACTTGGTAAGTAGATGTAGTCCGTGAACCGCATTAAGATTTTGATGCAAAAATGGAAAATTATTAAAAATTTTAGAGGTCCCCATAGGTACAACTGAAACAAAAAAAAATTTTTTCATCTACCCTATGCGTGTGGGGTATCTATGGATAAGTCTCCAAAAATCATATTGAGGTGTCTCATATAATATTTTTCTAACCTGAATAGTTTGCGAGAGAGACTCTTCCAAAGTGGTAAAATGTGTCCCCCCCCTCTAATTTCTAAAGTAGGGGCATGATAATTCTAAAAAAAATATATGATGTAGATTACTATAAAAACTACCAACGAAAATTGGTTTGAACGAGATCTAGCCAGTAGTTTTTTTATACGTCATAAATGGTAAACCTTAATCTAAATTTCATTAAATCGACTGAAATAAAAAATAAATCAAAAACCTTTTAATTTCATAAAAATAAACCTTATTGCTGCTGCAGAACCCTTCATGGGCGAGTCCAACTCGCACTTGGCTGCTTTTTTGTAATATCTTTATACGGGATGTCTTTGTACGTGGTTTCTTCGTTTAGAGACTTTATAGAATTAAAGTTTCGAAACTTTTGAATATCAACATTTTATAAACCAACAATATTCCCACTTGAAAAATCAGCTGTTTCATAATTAGTTGTCAAAAGTAGAAAATTATAAATCACACTTAATCATTAAAAATCAAGGTTAGGCTAATAAAGTTCCATGTCTTAATTTTCAGCTCCCAGTAGATCATTGAGTCAAGCGAACTACGATTTGAAGGCCCAACTGGTAGTCAGCTTAGACGAGCCGGACTGCTTACGTCGCTCACCGCCGAAATTCCACAACGGCGAAAGAGAGAGAGCATCGAGCCACCACGAGAGAGTGAAAGAGACGGACAACAGGTGGGAGTGTACTACGTGCACGTATCTTAACAAGGGGGGGTTGGTGTGCGAAATGTGCGGGAAGTCTAGGAAAGGTCCGGAGATCGAACCCCTAACGTCTGGGGGGAGGGAGTGTCCCGCGTGCACGCTCGTGAACAAGCGAGACGCAAGATCGTGCGACGCGTGCGGCACTAGTCTAGAACATTGCCCCACATATATATAGGAGTGTTAAAGGATGCTGCCTGACCAAGATAATGTGAAAACGCTTCATTTTTGGTGTGAGATGGCGTGTACCTAATTCTTTTACCAACATAGTGTGAATACGTCGTGTAAGCAATTTGCGTTTGACAGCAGAAATTGCAATATCTGCTGTCAAATACTTGTTACTCGACTGTCACAAGATACGTAACCTACCTTTGCTTCGATCTATGTAGAAGGCACGATTTCTTGCGTAAAGTTCCTTGGTAAAAGTTGCTTGAATTTTCAACAATGTGGCAATACTCTTGGTCAGGCCATAGACACTGAAACGCACCAATTCGGCAATAAATTGTTAAAATTCCAAATGTATATTTTGAAAGTTCGAGATTTTATGACGTAAAAGTGTCATTTTGTACAAAAGCTTTCTGTCGGATCGTCTTTTACGCAAAATACATAGCATTTGGACAGTTGAGCATTTTTTACTTTTTTGACGGCTGATTCACAATTTCCGTTCGACTTGGATAAAAAAAAATACTGCGGGTCATTTGGCACTTAAAAATGGTTTGTTTTTTCGCTAGTTTTAATTTTTTTATTTTTACATAATTGTTAGTGTTCTTATGAGGTTTAATTTTTGTTTTGGATAAATAGGAGCAAAATTCTTCAACGCTAAAATGAAGTAAGTAGATTTTTCGTAACATTTTTATGGTTTAGAATAGGTTTAATTTATTATTTTATATTATAAGTTATTTACACCCACTTGATTTTTTGGAGGTTTACTGATTTAAGTTTTTTTATTGTGTATTTTTTAATTTTAACTTTCAATTCCTTTTATAAAGCTGTTTTTTCATGTAGTCTGACTTTTCTTATTTTTATACTTAACAAATTAAAATTCAATGTCAAAACGGACAGTAGGGTAACCATTCTTTTTTTATTCTTGGTCAAATATAAAATTATGGAATAGTAAATATTATATTAGTACAAGAAAAATAAATTAATAAAATTATTAGGTATTCATTAAAAAGTAAAAAGTATTATTAATTAAAATTATTTTCGACGAATTATAAAAGTATTTCCATAAACTTTTAAACTTTTTCAGATCCTATGGTCTGTCTTATAACTTGAGTATACCCATTAAAACGGTACCTGTAGTATTTTATCAATATCTTATATCTAAGTATTTAATAATATTGTCAATAATAAATATAAATATGTAAATCGGTAAAATAATAATAATAATTTTACCTTGTAATATAATACTAAAAACTTAAGTTTTTATTTTTATTTATTACTATCAACATAGCCGTGAGACGAAACATAAAGTTTCATATTGAGTTCCATGCTGCGTATTACGGTTTTTACTAAAAGTTATTTAAAACTGAAATATTTCGTAAACTAAAGTCAGTTCGTTGAATAGACAGACTGACCATAGACCTAACATTTCTTATCTCATTCCCATTGTAAAAAGAAAACATTGTTGTCTCGTTTCCACGCACACGAAGTGAAAGAGACAAGCAGCTATAGGTCAATGGGCAAACTCTCTACGGCCAGTGTATATGTATAAATTAATATACCATTAATTATAATCAGTATTTCTTGCATAATACCGTTCTAATAAAAATATTACTTATACAAAAGAGCAATACCTACTTATATACTAAAAAATATGTTGTGTATTGTAAAGAGAGGTTATATTATATTCGATATATATTTTAAACGTCATAGGGTCTGTAAATATAGATTTAAAATGATGAATTCTTAAAATTTTAGTATTTAATTAGTAACCGTCAAATTAGGTAAGTAATTTGACGGTTACTAAGTTTGTTCGCTGTTTGTCCTGACGTATAGTATAATATAATATAAATAATTTTTCCGGACAAAAATGATGGTGTCATTACTAATTTCTATAGACGTTATATTGAAAATTATATAGACGTGGCGAAATGGTATTAAAAATTTAGAAAAAGCTATCAAAGTAAACGAAAAACAAAGTCACTTTTCATCGCAGAAGATTCAAATCAACCATGGCTAATACAATATGCATAATAATTTCTACATTTTTATTTTATTAATTATGAATGTAACTATTTAGTATTTGTACAGGTTGTTGGCTTTGATCAAATAAGAAACTTAGATTAAGTGACGCCACATTTCAATGTGGCCATGCGTGAATCAAACTAGCATAAAAAGTAGAGTAGTTTGATATGCATGTATGCGTAACCATGAACGTAGAAAAAAAGGTGGACGGAGTCTTATTATATACAGAATTACTGTGTCCTCAGAGTCGGCCAGGCTGACTAGTGACTGCATGACAGGTACACCGTCCGCACGCACACATTTTTACGCTAGTCCATACTATTTGACAGGCGCGGCGTAAGAATGTGTGCGTGGCCGACTCTGAAGACACAGCTGTGTATAATAAGACTCAGTCCGCCTTTTTTTCTACGTTCATGTGCGTAACCGCATGTTTACTTGAAGTAATCTTTGTTGTTATTCTGAAATCTGAGGTTATGAAAATTGTATTCGGAAAATGGCGCCATCATGATATGTTGCTCATAATTTTCATTATGTAACTATGTATTATAATATTATGTTTCACCTCGCTTACACAGGGTAAAGGGTCGAACCTTTGTTATATGCTCTGTTCAAGTTAAATTTAATTTAAAAACAAATAAACATAAGTCAACCAAATTAAATAGTGTCATTTACTTTAACTCATTACTAATAAATACATATAAGTATAGTTAAGACCCGCCAAATTGTAAAATGATACTTAATGAACATCTGTTTCACACCAGTCTATCCACGTATCATTTTGAAATATGGCTGAAGTAAGAATTATTATCACTGATTTTAGTGACAACTGACAGCTGTTTAACATCCATTTAAAGTTTAATTCAGCCGCACAGTATCCTCCAGTGTTTCCACTATGATGATTTCGTTTCCCCACGCCTCAATTCAGATTTCCCCTTTTTTCCCCTCAAAAATTATTTTGCTGTAGTTTTAAGTTTTGGCACTAGTATAATATTAACTAAATCGGCCCACACACAATCCCACCACTGTATCTCCTGTGTCGGCAGGATCTACAGCGGTCTGTGGTATCCAACCACGAAAACCTTAACCCCATTAATTTGATCTCAGGGAGCCCGAGGTACATGCTAAAGCTTTCTTGAGACCGGCAATGAAATTAATCAGAAAAAAATAGGAGACGTAGGAAAAATTCCAGTTTCCCGCAATTTCCCCTTTTATAGTCTTCCCCTTTTTCTTCCCCTCTGGACCCTAATTTCCCCTCAAATGGGGAGTTCCCCTCATTATGGAAACACTGGTATCCTCAGAGTAAACAGAACTAACGACTAACGAGTAGGCCGACTCAGAAAAGATCTCGACATTTATACGTTTGACGTATGTAGTATGTCATATCGGCCTGCGCACGCCGTACTAATGCGTCCAAGCATTGTGAAACATGTTGAAAGTGACAGTCGCGCCCAACTCGCGTATATTCGCCCGTTTGTTTGAAGTCGAGGTACTCCTTAGTTATGTCTACTTTGGCATCCTTGTGGATTAAAGAGACATTCACAGTCGGGCCGCAGCTGATAGTATGTTTACCGTACCTGTACTGTACCCTGTACTTGTTGTAAATGTTCAATTTCGGTTTGGATTAAATTTGACCTGAAGAGAGTGTAATATTTAAAATGTATTCATATTATGATTGTAATTATAGATATTATACATGTTTATTTGCCTTAGATAATGCTTTAATGTTATTTGTGAGATTTCAAATTGTCTAGATCTGTATATAGGTAATGTAAATATTAGAAGATAATATTTAAAACAGAGTAAAAATTGTATTTACGGGTGCATATCACGAGTTTTGTACAGTCAAGTACTTACTATATTTTAAACTGAAATGTGTTTTGGTCTCTTAGAGAACCTTATTAATAAAAATATTAACCTGAAGCTGACGGTAGACGGTAGTCCATGTTGCTTTCTCTGTCTAATGCTAAGTACTCACATACGCTTTTGCTCCATCGAGCAATAACGTCGAGCAAAACCCGCGGCCTGCGTTTTTAATGAATAAAGTGAATCGGATTATCTACAATTTTTGTGGATATAATTCGTTTATGCATTTTAAATTCCTGTTTGTGTATTTTGTAACAACAACTTAGGCGCATAATTCTTTAATACGTAACTAAATTGTGCACAATTCTAACAAATTTTGGCATGTCGCTTGATTCACCCCTTATTATAAGGCATTAGGATTGACTTTTGAACACAAAATTAGCTGAATACATAGTTAATGATGCCTAGAATCGATCTGCATTCATAACTCATTTTTTTTAATTTTGTCGCTTGATTCGTTATTACATAACGCCGTCCAATTATGGTTAAACTTTTTTTTAAATCTTTATTTAAATATAATGCTTTTGCCATACATGACATGCCAGCCCTTGATTAAACTTCAATTCAATGAAGTGTTTGACAGATAATATATGAGGCTCATCACTCATGTCAAAATCTTCATTTAAATAAAGTTAAGTAAAGGCCTACCAGAATCTGATGGCAAAAAGTGAGAAAATAAATTGATTCTAGCAATACCGGGGTAATAGAACAAAACATTTTCATCCTTTTTTATTCCTTTAGCGGCTTATTTTGTTTGTGAAACATGCAAATATAAAAATTTATCCAATGATCAAGGATATTTTTTGAAAATCTGCTGTCAAAAATTGCCATCAGATTCTGGTTGACCTATAAATTATAATTATTATTTGTCTCTAGTGCGGCAGTAATACGTTACAAAAGTCATGACATCGTTAGCACAGAGTTAATATTTTTATTAGTAGCATTCATACTGTCCTTGTCATTAAAAAGAGATAAGCGAAGGCTTGTGAAAATCTTTAATAACAAACGCCTATTATTGTAGCATTATATTTTATCATAGTTAAAATTTGAAAATTCAATTTTCTTATTTAGCTTTAGTTTTATTTTACTAGCAGAGGCTTTTGAGAATGTTCTTGTTTAAAATTAATTTAGAAGTTATAATATAAAACTTTTCTGTATTGTATCTAGTGTAGATTGGTAGTGGATTATATTTTAGATTTTTTTTCATTTTCATACTTTGTCGTACTTTTACATTTCTATACTTTTAAGATAATTTAGGGTCTACACACACAGACTGCAATCCAACCGCAAATTGCAGTCGTGTCAACTGCATTCAAACTGCACTTGAACTGCAATTTGCTGTTGGATTGCAGTAGTCTGTGTAGACCCTTAAACGTTTGTAATTAACGTTTTATATTATTATTCTTTTTTGGGAATTTAAGTGTTGCATTCTGTCCAATATTCTAGTCCAATCATTCTCCATTTTTTGACTGTACAATACACTGAATATGTTTTACCCTCTAGTTGTGTCCTTGAAATACATACCTCCTATTAAATATTTCCGCAGCGAATATCTTGTTCGCTGTCTTTGACGGACATGTTTGAATTATCACTTGACAGTCAAGGACAGGAGATAATGTTATGTAAATATTTTTAAGGGGTTATTATAAAGTTAAGTTACTGATAGTCGAATTGCACTATAACAGCTTTATAATATAGTAGTTATAGTAGATTCTAAAGCACTAAGGACGTGTATTTTTCTATAATAGTTGTAGAATTTAATACAAAATAATATTAAAAAGTTTATAATAAGTATGATCAATATTGTGAACTGTCAACAATGTAAGTACAAATTTGTAACAAAACAAAGTCATAATACTTTAATGTGTGTATGTGTCCTTTGTATAGAGTTCACTGTAAAAGTATTCGCCAAAGTCAAAGTAATGTTTTTTTATTCAGAATAAATTTTTTCAAACACTTTCTGAACGTTGACGCTACTGGTGCCTACCACCGAATAGCGTTGGAAAAGTTACTTTTTATAGGGAACTAATTTTTTGAGCAGTTATTTAAATATTTGAGATGTTATTATGATCAGTTGAAAAAAATATAGAGCAGTTATTTAATTTTATAGCGGTTGTTAATTACTGTGACTGTAAAACATGGACAGTTATAAAAAACAATTGAGCGGTAAAAATGATGGAATGAGCGGTTCGATAAATGAATGGGCGGTAAAAATGATGGAATGAGCTGTTCGATAACGACTTAACAGAAGGCCTACTAATACTTTCGCTGTATAACGGTACGGAACTCTTCATGGGTGAGTTCTACTCGCACTTGGCCGATTTTATTATAGGTGGTAAACACCTCATTGTTTAAAGAACTGCTTAGAATGAGATATTTTCATACTGACAAATTCCGATTTGTTACTGCTACGCGTAACCGCTCATTCATTAATTTTTACCGCTCATTTGATTATTTTACTGTTCAATAATGTTTTCAATTAAGTATCAATTTCATTATTTTTTACTACTCATTTTTGTTTACTTTACTGCTTAGTTTTAACCGCTAAACTAGTTATTGAACATGCCATTTATAATTTTTAACTTACTAAAACTGCAATTTACAACTGCTCCTTTAAATCAGTGCCCTTTTTATAGGCTAAATCATGACGTTTGGGCGTTTCTCAATTCTCATAGAAACAAAGAGGTAAAAAATACCTCTTTCAATGTTAACGCTAGTTTCACAGTCAACATATTATAAAAGAAACATACATACTCTAAAGTATTATCACTTTATTTTATTACACCTTGTATAATATTCAATAATACAACAAGGTCGGTAGTTCATAATGTTCGTGTACTGGCTTTCATAAATTGCTATAATTTATTGAAATAATGACAAATCTCAAACATCTAACACAACTATTGTAAAAGGAATAAATTACTACTGTTTTACGTTACTAAATATTGTGTTTTATTGAAGTCCTCGCTCAGTTAACTCAGTGTACCTGTATTTGCCTTTTTAGGGTTCCGTACCCAAAGGGTAAAAATGGCACCCTATTATTAAGACTTCGTTGTCTGTCCGTCTGTATGTTTCCAGGCTGTAACTCAAGAACGGTAATAGCTAGACTCTAGAGAGTTGAAATTTTCACAGATTGTGTATTTATCTGTTGCCACTATAACATCAAATACTAAAAACAAAATAAAATTAATATTTAAGGGTGGCTCCCATACAAAAAACACATTTTTTTCCCTAATTTTGCTCTATAATTATAGCACGGAACCCTTCGTGCGCGAGTCCGACTCGCACTTGGCCGATTATTTTTTATAAAATTACAATCAAATTAGGTACTCACCTATGGAGAACCTATTATAATAAATATATCTTAAGTTTATTTAATTAATTTTAAATAGAAAAGAGGGAATAAAAAACGAAAAAAACGAAAAAACGAATTAAACGTTGTTAAAGAAATCCAAAGAAAATTGTAATATCTTGTGATTGTAATACTTTATCTTGGATTATATTAACAGGCAGTACTTAAATTGGCAAATAAATAATTGGTATTTAAATAAAAACATCATAAACGTAATAATGTTAAAATATACTTTATTATCAATTTAGATCAGACTTTGAGCTTTAATCGGGAGATCAATTTACAAGACGGACCAAGAGGATTTGATGCCGTAGCTGGAGGAGTGGGTATTGGGTTTGCCGGTGACCTTGATGCCGCTGGCACCACCGAGCAGAGAGCCGGCGCTGCCGTGGGTGGAGCCGCTGGCGCTGCCGTGGACGGAGCCATTGGTGCCACCGTGCCATTCGCTGTTGGAGTGGGCAGTTTGGCCGTGGGTGGACGAGACCGAGAACTTGTGGCTATTGCCGTGCTCGCCGCCGACGAGTCCACCTCCGATGGACTGGCTCGACTCAGAGACTACGCTGTGACCACCGAGGTTTTGGCTGCCGCTGACGAGGGAGCCGCTTCCGCTGGAGTGGCTAGACTGGGAGACTACGCTTTGGCCAGCGAGAGATCCTCCAAGGTTGTGGCTGCCGCTGCCAACGGATCCGCTTCCGATAGTTTGGCTAGACTGGGAGACCACGCTCTGGCTCTGGCCAGCATTGGATCCTTCCAGGTTTTGGCTGCCGCTCACAATACCACCGCTGACGAGTCCGCCGCTCAGGTGACCCTGGCTCTCGGCAGCTCCGTGACTGATTTGCAGGCCGCTTTCTTGATTGTGTCCGTGTGCGAGATTCGCTTGTTCATCGTGAATTTCGGATACCTGACCTCCGAGGGAACCGACGAGGACGCCATGGGTTTGAATATGACCTGAGTGTTGTCCCTCGAGAATTCCCTTGTTGCTTTCCACGCTAGCACCGTTAACGACAGTTTGGCCTGAGACAACTCCCTGGTTTACTTGCCAAGCTGCTCCATGACCCTGGTTTACTTCTCCTTGAACTTCTTGCACCTGACCCACGAGGTCACCGTGGCTTTCGGAGACTTGAAGATTGCCACTGGATTGACCCTCAAGTTTTTGGCTATCTTGAACCAGACCTGAGACGGCACCAAGGTTGCTGTGGCTTTCGGATACTAGAGAAGCTCCGCTCAATTCACCTTCAAGTTTTTGGCTTTCTTGAACCTGGCTAGAGACAGTTCCTTCGAGGTTGCTGTTGCTTCCGGATACTTGAAGGTTGCCGCTGGATTGACCTTCGAGTTTTTGGTTTTCGTAAGTTTGACCAGAGACGGCCCCAAGGTTGCTGTAGCTTCCGTATACTTGCAGACTGTCGCTGGATTGACCTGCAAGTTTTTGGCTCTCGTAGGAATGACCGGAGACGGCACCTTCTAGGTTGCTTTCGGATACTAGAGATTGGCCGCTAAGTTGACCTTCAAGTTCTTGGCTATCGTGAACTTCACCAGCGACAGCTCCTTCCAAGTTGCTGTGACTAGATTCAACATTTACGATTTGCTGACCTGCAACGACTTCCTGGCCTACTTGACTTTCGTGGGATTGTCCTACAAGAGATCCTTCAATGTTGCTCTGGGTGCTTTCAGATCCTACAATGCTTCCACTTGATTGGCCTTCAAGCTTTTGGTTTTCATGAAGTTCCAAAGACAACTGGTGATGGCTTTCATGTTTTTGATTTTCTAATTTGTTTTCATGTTTGTACGTTTCAAATTTGTAACTTTCTTGCTTGTAACTTTCATGTCCATGGTTAAATGGTTCTACTTTTTCAACATGGCTTGAGTGGGCCTGACCTTCGAGAGCACCTTCGCTTACCTGCAAATGGCTTTCTTGTCCTTTTACTTGATTTTCAAGGGATCCTTCAAGACTGGCGTGGCTGTTTTCTGAGCTAACAATGCTGCCGCTTGATTGACCTTCCAATTTTTGGCTTTCCACTTCGACCTTGTCCTTTGAACTTTCAATATTGCCAGACAAAATTCCAGAGTTTGCACCCTCAAAACTTCCCTGGACTTTGTTGGAGCCTACGAAACCGATTTCAGCGCTTGCGGTCTCGAGACTGCCCTTGGCACTGTCAGATCCACTGAAGCCGATGCCAGCGCTAGCTCCTTCTAGGCTGCCCTTGGCACTGTCTGATCCACTGAAGTCGATGCCAGCGCTAGCTCCTTCTAGGCTACCTTTGGCACTGTCTGATCCACTGAAGCCAATTCCAGCGCTTGATCCACTAAAACCGATACCAGCGCTCGATCCACCATAGGCGATGCCAGCGCTTGTGCCTTCAAGACTGCCTTTGGCACTGTCTGATCCACTAAAGCCGATGCCAGCGCTTGGGCCTTCAAAACTGCCCTTGGCACTGTCTGATCCACTGAAGCCGATGCCAGCGCTTGCTCCACTGGAACCGCCAACGCTGCCTTTAAGGTTGTCAGAACCTGACAGGCCGATGCCGGCGCTTGCGCCTCCAGGACTGCCCTTGGCACTGTCTGATCCACTGAAGCCAATTCCAGCGCCTGATCCACCAAAACCGATGCCAGCGCTTGCGCCCTCATGACTGCCCTTGGCACTGTCAGATCCACTGAAGCCGATGCCAGCGCTAGCTCCTTCTAGGCTGCCCTTGGCACTGTCTGATCCACTGAAGCCAATACCTGCGCTTGAACCACCAAAACCGATGCCAGTGCTTGCTCCACTGGAACCGCCAACGCTGCCTTTGAGGTTGTCAGAACCTGACAGGCCGATGCCAGCGCTTGCACCTGAGAGACTGCCCTTGGCGCTGTCTGATCCACCAAAACCGATGCCAGCGCTTGCGCCCTTGGCGCTGTCTGATCCTCCATAGCCGGTGCCGGCGCTTGCACCACCGAATCCAATTCCGGCAGGAGCACCGCCCTTGTAGCTGCTTTTACCTTCGCGGCCAATGCCGAATCCAAAGCTGAAAGGATCGGGATCTGAAAAAGGATTAGGTGTCATTTGAAACCACAGATTTGAAACAATTTAGGCTAACAAAAAAAAATCTGCTATTATTGGTTTGTATAGGTTTGTAAGTAGGTATACCTACTACTTACTTAGTTCAAAAATAATCCCTAAAAGCTTTTACATAGAATTAGACATAATTTTGTGATGTGTAATTTGTAAAAGATGGTCATTCAAGTTAAGCTTGAGGGCTGAGGCATCGTGCGGAATAGTGTTTTGTAATTTTAACGTTTTCTTTTTATTTGTTAATTTGAAATTATAGGTATTGAATAAATAAATCGAAAATGATTCGAGTGAGAGTGAGTAAGTAAATATACTTACTGGGGCGAGCGGACGCAGCCGCGGCCAAAGCGATAACCACGATCTGAAAATACCACCAGGTGTTAGCGTGACCTTGCTGTTGGTACGTTACATTATGTTGGTATATTATTAATAAAATATAAATAAAATAAGAAATAAAAATTATGATTATATTCACTTTTAAAAGTTTAGGCACTGTTTAAAATAAATTGTTGAAATCACCCAGTAGGTATAATATTATAATATAATAGTAGGTATTTTATTTTTCCAAATTCAAATTAGGTACTTAAGTACCTAAATGTGATATTTTCATTTGTTTTTCTTATTGTTAAAATGAGTGATTCTAATGAAGAAATTAGATACCTACATTTTAAAATTTTATTACAAAAAGGTAAAAATGCAACACAAGCCGCGAAAAAAATTTGTGATGTTTATGGACCTATTTAATATGCAGTAGGTATATCTGCGTTTTCAATCCGGAAATTTTGATATCAAAGATGCACGTCGCTCTGTCGCCCTGTTACGGACAAAATTGATGCCATTTTTGAAAACCGGCCAAGTGCGTGTCGGGCCACGCGCAATATAGGGTTCCGTAGTACCTACCGCTAGTTTTTGAAAAATTTTGTATGGTCATTATGAATGTACATTTATAACATGTTTTACACTACCAACAACATCATCTCAGTTACTTTCAAAGGAAATGTATACAGGGACTATCGCTATTCGCTGTAGGGATTTCGCTGTTACTTCTATAGACAACTTTCATTCGATAATTGGGATAGCCAAGTTCGAAATGAAATATGTATGGAATTTGACGTAAGGCATTACAAACGCCACGTCATTTATGGCCGGTTTACATTATTCCAATCCAGTGATTCAATTCAGCGCTGGATTGGTACTGGAATAATGTAAGGCGCTTTGCAGACGATGGGGCGGGGCGGGCCGGTCAGCCGCGGACATACCGGGCCGCCCGCGCCAGTGCGTGCCGGGCACCTGCAGCGCGGTCTTTTTGCCCGCCGTGTGCGTTGGTAATATTATGGGATTATCTTTGTGCTATCGTTCGCAACGAAACTGACCGGCCCGCCCCGCCCCGTCGTCTGCAAAGCGCCTTACATTATTCCAGTAGCAATCCAGCGCTGAATTGAATCACTGTGAAATTCAGTCCATTAATTCAGTGCATTCCAATGCACTGAAATGGACCGAATTGCATTCCAGTGCCCGTTAACATTATTTGAGTAGCAATCCAGCGCTGAATTGGATAACTGGATTGTGGAATAATGTAAACCGACCATCAGCGACGCTGGTATCCCATTTTCACTTTCTCTGCCGAAATTTTCGGGTGCAATTTGTCTGGACACCTCGTCTGCAGCCACAAAACATCCAAAAACTAAAAACTCACCAGAAACTTCATGGTCCTTATTTGTCAGATCCAAATGAAGAATGATAAATATTTTAAAATGTGAGTATTTATATATTCAATTCTGTTCAATCATCAATGCAACATACCTCTAACCTCAGGTGGCATTTTTTTTGTTTTTCATCGAATCTCGTTCCACGCTTGACATTTAATTACTCGTCACTGTATTATTAATATTTTTTTTCTCTTCAATTTGGGGTCTATTATTTTTCCATGATGCAAAATTAATTAGCATTTTCATCAATATCAGGTTCTAAAAGGTTTGTAATTCAAATAAATAGTTTATTGTATTTAAGATGTTAATCACGTGATTAACATTAAGCAATAAGTAGGTACCTAGTTTTAGGTTGTTGAAAATTATATCTTTGACTTTATAAGACAAAGGTTTGTAGGTTTCTTTATATATTATATATTAATTTTTATCCGACTACTGAAGAGCTATTTTGCTCTTCGTCTATATCAATTTTTATCTTCAAACTTATAAAGGGTGTAATTAACAAAATAAAGTGATAATAATAAAAAGCGTCCATATAGATATTATAATTATATTAATTATCAATATTATATTATACTAGCTGTCCCATCAAACGTTGTTTTGCCATATAAATAATTTTTGGTATGAAAAATAGATGTTGGCCGATTCTCATGACCTACTCAATATGCTCACAAAATTTCATGAGAATTGGTCAAGCCGTTTCGGAGGAGTACGGGTACGAACATTGTGACACGAGAATTTTATATATAAGATTTTCAATATTAACTTGAGTCGTCTTTCGCCCACATCTTTTTTTGTAATGAAACAACAACTTTTCACCGGGGGAATCCGGGGGAAAAACGATCTCCGCAAACTCGCCACAATCTAAACCACCGAAACATCTCTGTATGTTTTGCTCTACAATTTTATCTATCACTCTACAAATTTATCTATCACCTTGAAAATCTGAAAATCTAATTATTTTCAAACGCGTTTATCCCGGCCGCACATTGTCCGAATTCTGATCAGAAACATTTGAATTCCGCCGGATCGCCACCCTGCACATTATCCGAAATATCCTTCCGGCGAGTTCGAGCTCACTCGGCTCAGTACATTATGTAAGAGACAGCGCGGACGTTCAACTGTTTCTGATCAGAAATGTCGTGCAATGTGCGGCCGGGCTTAGGGTTGCCACACAATCAAAGGGACTCCGGCTTTTGTAGAATGTCAAATTTTATCGAATACATGTTAAATTGTTTTAGTAAAAACGCGCAGCCCAACGTGTTGCTATACTGCAGAGACTAGAGAGTTTAGATTCTAAGTACTCGGTGACAGAGTTTCCTTTCCGGTTTTTTAATGACCGGGTAAGCTGACTGCTTTGTCCGGCTAAGCTGCAGGGCCGGATTTATATTTTTTATGATTAATTTTGCGGTTTGCCGCCCTTATGTACCAACTCTGCTGCCAATTGCCATACTAGGACGCTGCCGCCCATAGGCCATGGCCTATACTGCCTAATGCCTATACATAAATCCAGAGCTGCTAAGCTGACTGATTTGTCCGACTTTTTGGTTTAGCGACCTAGCAACCCTAAACGCGTTTTCACTAAAAAGTTGACTTAATTCAAAAATAACCATATTACCATATTATCACGTTTCGCTTCTTAAAATCGGGCGCCACATTCATGATAATTATGTCAGAACAAGATTAAATTAGCATTAATTGTTTCAGTTTGACAATTGAATTATTTTTATTAATGTGTTAACTGATATCCTAGAACTGTCTGAGTACAGTCACGAGAAGAAACATTAGAATTTGTCTTTGTAGGTCACACTGAATCGGTCGAAAAAGGATTGCAATCCGGCGTCATTTACAATCCGGATCAAAATTGACCGGATTCCTATCGATCCGGCCGGCCAAAATCATGCCAAATCCGCTGGATTACCGGATTCGGTTTTCCGGATTGCAATCGCTGGTCGAAGTCTTGGTGGAAATCTCTAGAAAAGTCTACCGTCTTGCTGCTAAAGTTTCCTTTTCCGGGCTAAGTCGATGATAGTAGACCGAAGCACAATACTGCACGAGCCAATGATAATTCGCTGGCATGACAGCAACACTGTCCAATTTCTCGACACCGCGCTATGCGAGGGAACTTTCTCTACTTTATCATGTTTTATGGCGCAAAATACTCTGGTTTCTACCTATGAAATGTATTTTATTTGTTTATGCCAGTATCCATAAAAGCGTTGCGTTAATATTTTAGCAAATGCCTAGTCTATGCTTGGATAAGTTTTCTATACCTAGTTCTCAGTTCTGAATTTTGATTCGTCTGAAAAGAACTTAGAACATATCTAGGGATTTGTTAAGTAAATTGACGAGAACTAAGAGATGAAGACAAGTCGGCCCTTCCCTATATTATGTTGCCAGGTGTAGCCTTCAGGAGTTCAGGGGTTTTAGACTGGCTATAGACGCACCGCAAGTTGCAGTCGGGACCAATCTAGAGCTGTCGCGTTATAGGGCCATATTACCTCACCGGGACGCCATAGCGACGTGGCCTGCGATGTCGCCAACTAGATCTTACTGAGCCATCACTGAGGCGTCATGTCTACTATGGCCCATTATAGCTACCATTATAGCAAGATAGATATAATATCTTCTTATATACATATAAAAACGAGCTTTTGCCCGCGGCTTCGCTCGCGTTAAGAAGTATTATTATATACAAACTTTCATCCCCTATTTGAAGCCCTTGGGGTGAGAATTTATCAAAATCTGATACTAGAATAATTAATATGTTAAGTTGTTTGGCTTAGATTTTGTAAGAAGCATGTAAAAATCAAAAACAGATATTTGTTGTACTTAATTTTAATTAACTACATGATACTCAATATTTTCTGTAAGCCAGATTGATTTCGCACACGGCACCCTAGTGGTCCTTGTCACCGATCCCAAGACCTCGTGTCGTAGGGCTAGGGTACGGAGTACTATTATATATTCTGTGGCTAGGGTGCCGCCTGCTAATCAATCAAGGTTAGTAAATAGTAGTTACTGAATAGGTAATTAGGTGACACTTATAATTTTGTTATTTTTGCTATAAGTAAATATTATGTCAGTTACTTGATGTAAAATAATAAAAAGCAGTTCAGTGCAAAATATAAAAAAAAACCAATACGCTAAACATATAGTACATTAAAATATTAAAATCTCAACCTGATATTAATATTACTTATAATAAAACTTAAAAAACATTTTACATATTATATTATAATATGTGGTAAATTATGTTGATATCACAATTAAGTTGCATGTATATTGTCCAGCTCTGACAAAAAAAAATAAATGGTCACAAATGGTCACATTAGTTATCCATCATACTGTGAGTCACATATCTCTATAAGACTAGTTGGCGACGTCGCTGGCCACGTTGCCATGGCGTCCGGTGAGGTAAGGACCTGTCGTCGACTGCAACCCGACCGCATCAGGCAGTACCATACATTACCTTTGTTGCTCGACCGCACGGCGAAACTCGACCGCAGAGCGACTGCTCTGACCGCTGAAGAACTCAAATCAATCGCATCAAGAACTGTTCAAACGGTTCATGTATTGCGGATAAGTATAAAAGTATAGAAACTGCAGATCGCCGCCGTGCGGCAACATCATCTTGCAGTCGCTCTTGACTGCAAGATGCGGTCCGTCTATGCCGGCCTTAGTTTACAAGTAGCTAGTAAATAAATGTATTTATGACGATATTGCTAATTGCAGTTTTTTATTATAACACAATTAATCTTTGTTTTAAGTGCGTTGCTCATAATAATATTATGAAGGCTTCAATGATTTTACTAACTTTTATAACAAAGATGAATGCATATATTATATGTATGGGCCAAGCGGATACAAAGTCCGCCGGCGCCAATACATACATTTTCTCGCAGGTAAAATAGGGCATACGACATGTTAATTCAGAGCGTCAGCTAAGTACCGTATCTTTCATCCAAATCCGTCCATCAAACCATCTTTCATGCAGTCTTGACTCTTGTTCTAAATGATCTAAAGAACATGACTGTATACAATAATATTATCTCAATATGTAAAATTTTGTGGGATGATAGTTGATACACAAATGTTTAAAACAGCGTCCATTTATATCAACAATAGGAGTATTAAACAAACACAGTTAATACATACTAAATTATTTAATCACTCAAAACTATCGCTTAGTAGTCGCCGATGGTGCCGTGGAGTCCGTAGCCTTGGTTGTCGTTGCCGATGTGGCCGTGGTGGCCAGACTCGTGGCCGTGGAGGCCAGACTCGTGACCGACCTGGCCGTGGAGGCCAGATTCGTGGCCGACCTGACCGTGGAGGCCAGACTCGTGGCCGACCTGACCGTGGTGGCCAGACTCGTGGCCGACCTGACCGTGGTGGCCAGACTCGTGGCCGACCTGACCGTGGTGGCCAGACTCGTGGCCGACCTGACCGTGGAGGCCAGACTCGTGGCCGACCTGACCGTGGTGGCCAGACTCGTGGCCGACCTGACCGTGGTGGCCAGACTCGTGGCCGACCTGACCGTGGAGACCGGACTGTCCGTGTTCACCCTGCCATCCGACCTGGGCGCCGTGTTCGTGCTCGCCCTGCCATCCGGTCTGGGTGCCGTGCTCGCCCTGCCAGCCGACCTGGGCGTCGTGGTGGTCACCAGAGTGGCCGATGCCGGCGTGGGCGCCGCCTATGCTGGCTCCACCGCCGTAGCCTGCAATGACAAAAATTGCTACGATGATGTATGAGCGTTGGGATGAAAAGTTAATATATTATTCTTTCACCAAGTAGGTAACTAAATATAATATAGATGTTACTAAATAGTGTATTAAGTTTTTAAAGATGTAAGATGAAATGGAAAATTGGAGCACCACACTTTCCTATTACAACAACTCTTGCGAGTCAAGAGCTAAGACCAGTAGTAGCAAATTATAAAATCAAGTTAAAACTATAAAATCAATTTATATTGAGTAAATAAATATATGTTTTTGTGTAATCAAAACTTTTAATTACCTGGGTGAGCCGCAGCTACGGCGAACAGGGCCAAAGCAATAATCTGAAGAAAAAAAACAATAATATTAAAACAATGTCTGTATTTCCCGAACATTCCTTTATTCATTTCTCAAGATAAAGGTCCACAATTTCCCAACTACCAGAAATATACACGAGTACGATGATATTATTTACGGCTTGCAGTGTATATTAAGTATTATCAATAAACATTTGATAAACCTTTAAAAACGTTAAAAAGCGTTTGCACAAGCCAATAGAAACCGTACTTTTAAGTTCTGATTTAATATCCTTCAAATCGTTAGTGTTTAAAGAAACATTTTTTGAGAGTTTTATGGAAATTCTATTTCTATATTCGAATGTAACCTACTATGAATAGGTATAAACAATTAAACACAAACAATGTTATTTGTAAACAACTAACAAATATTATTTTCATATATTATATCTGTCGATTCACTTACCAGTTTAGACATGGTGAGTGTTTTCAAATGAATGATAATTAGACTTCGTGTCGTGTCCTTATATAGTATATACCTATGCGTCAACAAAATCTTCTCGAGATACTTCTGCAGACAGGTTCGCAAAAACTGGTAGCTATTATATTTTTTTATTTTGAACTATAGGACTCTCGAAAGAACCCCGGGTGACTCAATTTATATTGTATTTTGGCTAGGGTTGCCCTCCGTCCGGGTTTCCCCGGATTTGTCCTAGTTTAGAGGGTATCCGGGGAGCGTCCGGGGAAGGTTTCATTTGTAGACCGAGTTTAAAAAAAAAAAATAATAATTTTTGGGCCGCCCGCGAGACACGCAGTACGCACTATGCTCGCACACCACGATCATGACAATATTTTCAACTGTTTTTTATTACATTGAATATGTTTAAAAGATCTTGTTGACATGTCTGGCTTTCGGACTACAAAATCCGGGGTTTTCACGCGTCTTGTCCTGTTTTCGAAATTTTAGCGATGGCAACCCTAATTTTGGCTAATATACGAAATATTTTTTCAAATAAAATTAAGGGGTATACGAGTAAAGAGGCCATTTGATGAAAATCAACTACCGTCACCCATATACATTCGCAACATTAGAAGAGCTAATACGCTCTCTCTTTAAAGCTTTGCAGGTCATATTGGTCTGGAAATAATGCTAGCGCTAGATACAGAGCTTTGTGAGTGGCAGAAAGTTATGCAAAAAACGCACGGAGCAAGACTGCCACTCATCAAGGTGTATTTTTCGCGTGGAACGATGGCGAAAAGTTGCAGGAGATATGATTCGGAACAATTCCTTGGAGCACTAATATTTTAATTTCTTGGAACTTAAACTTGGAACTTACTTAATCGATAAAAGATGCAGAGCGAAGCCACATCTCGGCGTAATTCCAAGGGATCCAGTTTGTTTGAAACACTATGGGCTATGGCAGTCAATAATTCGAGTTGCCTTCGTTGGATACGATCTAGATTGGTATTTTAGCGCCCTTGCCCAGAGATGAGAACAGTATTCCATGTGAGGCTGATCTTGCGCCTTGTAGTTGTAGGCGTTAATGATATAACGCCTACAATTTACGGTTATTGGTTAATCAGTTAATCGTTAATTAACGAAGTTAACATTTTAATTAACTTAACTTTTAAAAATGTTAACGGACTCGTTAACTTCCGCTAATATGCAGAAGTCCGTTAATCGTTAACGGTTAATGCAATGCAAAAACAGGTTCAGACAAGTATGAAAATATTAAATTACACATTTTAATTATACAAGTATTTTGTTTTGTTCCTATAACCTGTTAACTTCCAGAAACTAAACCACCGTTTTGTTTGTTCACTAACGCAATGATATACCAAGGCCATATTACACATATTAACAACAAGGCCATATAACACATATTAACGGATTAACGATTAACGTTAACTTGCGTTAATTCGTCCGAAATTCAACGCTTTAGCGTACGAAGCTAACTTTTTTTTAACGGATTAACTATTTGATTAACTATGCCCAGTTATGATAGTTATTATATCGAGCTGAAATACTGTCTCGCTCTGTTAAGAATACCAAGTTTCTTCGAGGCTAACTTAGCTTTGAATTTTGAATTTGTTTCGCTGACAACAAACTAAAGGAATAGTCAAAGCCAACCTTTTAAGAAACTTTTTGTAAATTGAAGTAGGTACATCAGTAGGTACTACGAGTACCTAATATAAGTTGTTTTGACTTTTGTTGCTAAGTATTCAAAATGTTGAGATTATGTAAAGTATTATTTATCATTTCAATGTCAATAAGCTAATTAAACTGGTTCTGATTTTGTGTTATATCTGGCAGGGTTCCGTAAGAAAAATTTAATGGTGGTTAAAGAATCAATGGTGGTGTTATGATCAGTAATTAAAAAAAAAATCGGCCAAGTGCGAGTTGGACTTGCCCATGAAGGGTTCCGCAACTGCATTAAGGTTTATTTTTTATAAAATTCAAAGGTTTTTGATTTATTTTTTTATATTTCAGTTGATTTAATGAAAGTTAAATTTACCATTTATATGACTAAACTACTTGCTAGATCTCGTTCAAACCATTTTTTTTGGTAATTTTTAGCGGAATGTACATATTTTTTTTAGACTCATCATGCCCCTACTTTAGAAGTTAGAGGGGGGGGGGACACATTTTACCACTTTGGAAGAGTCTCTTTCACAAACTATTAAGGACAGAAAAAAATGATGTTAAAAACCTCAATATGATTTTTAAAGACCTATCCAGACACCCCACACGCATATTAGATGAAAAAAAAATTTGTTTTCAATTGTATGTGTGTGTGTGTTTTTGTATCGAAATCATAATATATTAATGCGGTTAGTCTATGGACTACACATACTTACCAAGTTTCAATAGTATAGCTCTAATAGTTTCGGAAAAAAGTCGCTGTGACATACGGACGGACAGACAGACAGTCAGACATGACGAATCTATAAGGGTTCCGTTTTTTTCCATTTGGCTTCGGAACCCTAACAAACTCTTAGGCTCTATTTATATATTATGCGTCTGCGCGATCCAGCGGTTCGGACGCTACACAGCGAGATCATAAGCAATAAAATTTATTATTATTGTATGTAACGATGTATGATATTTCAATGGCGGTGCGACTGCGCCGCGTTTGCATAATATAATAATTGCTTATGATCTAACCAAAACTAATAATACTTAATACTTTTAGTAGGTACTCCAATATTTCACCACAAATGCTAGAGCAGCTAGATGATCGCAGAGCATATTTGAAGACGTGAGTGAAAGAACACAATAATTAACATTAAAAAATTGCCGTTTTTTTTTGGATAAATGGAGGCTTTAGGGCTGGAAAATGATTTGAAATAAAATGAAAAAGGATTAATTAGTTAAAATTAAGTATATTGATTTTCAAAATTTTGTAATAAAATTTTGGCAGCTGTCTTGGGTTTTTTGCTGTGTTTTCAGGAACCCTAAATACTCAAAACAAGTCGAAAAAGCATGAAACAAGTTTATTGATTAACCTTGGATAAAAGTACGCTTCGCTGTCTTCGAGGAAAATTAGATCAAAAAAAAAATATAGATTTCATATTGGGAGATTTGATGATACTATTTGTTTATTGTTATTGTTTTGTGGACCTGCTTTATTTGCTACTTAATATAACTACTAAAATGCCCGGCTCAGTAAGCTTTAAAGTCCATACAAATAATATGGTATATATTATATATATAAAACTACTAAGGCCCACTTGCACCAATCTGGGTTAAAGTTAACTCTGAGTTAAACATCATGTCATCTCTATCACTGACTTGGTGAGTGACAGATATGACATGATGTTTAACTCAGAGTTAACTTTAACCCAGATTGGCGCAAGTGGGCCTTAAAAGTTATGCTCACTAGGAGCATAACTTTTTAGTAGTTTTTAGCTACTACACAATAATTATTATTGTCAGTATAACATACCCCGTAAGTTATCATTATTAATTTAACATATTATGTTTAGTAAAAATAGCTAAGGATAGCCTGTAAATAAAACCAGTACCAGTACCAGTTCCGTAGTACCGCTAGTATTTGAAAATTTCTGTATGGTCAATGAATGTACATTTATAACATGTTTTACACTATTAACAACATCATCTCAGTTACTTTCAAAGGACTTTGAACGAAAAGTTCCTTTAAACTCGCCGAATACATTTTTTTATTTTTTATTTAAGCAATACAATTTTAACTTATATCTATTTCATAATGTACCTTAAACCTGCAAGGTTTGTCTGGTACACCTTAGAAAGTTCACCACGCGCTAATACATTTTAACTATGAACGAATTCGAAGTGTAGTATAATTTTTCTCTAATGCGGAGGCGTCATCGATGAGGTTATTCACAGTAACAGGTTGCTTTTTTGCAGCCTTCAGCCAAACGTTGGCTGCGATTATATTTGACAATCTTACGTGTATTAAACCAGGACTATCTTTTCTTCCATTTAATCGCTTAACGAACGATATATTTTTGTAATCCATCTTTAAAGCGGCGGCCATTTTAACTCCGATGTTAGTTAGGTCTTCATTCGGCATTTGCGGAACTGTTGATCGACTATTACTTAATAACTTATGAAGTCTTCTTAGCCGTGATAGTTTTCCTTTTAAATTCAGCATATTTTCTACTCCCGTGAATTTTTTCACATTTTCAGAAGCAACCGTTTAGCTGGTAGAAGGGGGGGGACACTGGACTCTAACGATTTTTTTCACTTTAAAACTTAATATTTCACAAATGGATCCCTAAATCGGAAAATGATCTATGAATACTCATAATATTTTTAAAAAACCTATCCAACGACACCCCACACGATGGGGTGGGCGCGAAAAAAAAATTCAACCCCGCTTGATGTGTAGGGGAGGTACCATAAAAAAATATTTTTTAAATATTTTATGTACTATTTTGTCGGCATTATTAATATGTGTATTGGTGCGAAACTACAGCTTTGTAGGTCCTATAGTCTCTGAGCAAAACCGCGGACAGACGAACGGACAGACCGAAATTATAAGGTTTCCTTGTTGACTACGGAACCCTAAAAACCAAATGTTATCAACTGTGTTCCAATAATGGCATAATGTTATGATGTTTGTCTCTTTTATGCCGTGTCTCTACGTTGGACTATGATGGACCAATACAACCTCAGAATACAACCGATTCTGAACATGTAGATTGTAGAATGGTACATTCTAGTAAAATTGTCTATAATTATTATTGTGTAATGCCATAGACATCATGCTTAATTATCATGACATAGTCATTACATAGTAGAGAAGCAAAACTTGTTTTTTTTGAGAAGGCTGTAATTTTTTCAGGTTAGAGATAAACTTTGTGACCTTAATATATGTAAATTAAATATTTAAACACTTTACAGCCTAACAATATAATAAAGTTAGACCTTTTTTTTTTTTTTTTTTTTTTTTTTTTGCGCCGAGAAAATGCTGTTAAGCATCTTGCGGGGGATGGGGTCCTCCGCAAGTATGTGGGTCTCTGCTGCGCGCAGCCCCTACCCACTAAAAACTCGGCGGTACTCCACTATGCGCCTTGGGCGGGCCGCGGGATCGCGTGAGCCTACACCACGACTCCGCCGGAATAAAGTTAGACCTAAAGATAATAAGTTGATCTTTAAAATGTAATTAAATGTATTGCAATAATTACCGACAATATTACAGAATACTCACGATAAACTTAGACATGTTGTTTTCTTTTGTCGTACCTATATACTGCGATTGACAATTTGGTCCAGATTTTTTCACCTTTTATACCTAATTCTAGGTTTTGAAATCTGAAGCTGGCTTGTACAGGTTAATTAAAACTAGTATTAAGTATATTTTTTTGGAAATATTAAAATAACTAGCTAAAAGCTGAGCTTTATGAGGGCTCGCGTCGTTTTTCTGCGTGGTAATAATCTTTAAGGCAGTTTTTTCATATTTTAATAGTAACCAAACCTTGAGTGACTATATATCAGATGTACATAATAAATATTATAAATTACTATGTTAAAGCACAAATCAATAGGCGTGATAGTTTTTCCGTAAAGCATGTACCACAAAAGTGCTCAGGTTATGGATATACTATAGGGCTCGCTTCGCTCGTCCTCATAAAATATTATATTGTATTTTATGGTTCAAGTTGAGGCTAAAGTAATAAATATTGTTTTATAACTTGTTGTATGTATGATAGATACAAAATACTACAGTATTAATAACTATCAAAGTTAGTACTCCATTTTATTTTGTTATCGCTATTTTTCGTTTTCTGCCCTCCGAAATGGATGGCGGAGGTTCTATTTCCTCTGATATGTTTTATATGCTGTGGAAGTATATATTTTTTTGTTACAAAAATAAATATTAAGTTACCTTCCTGCAATCAAATTTTTTCCATTCGTGTTCGAATTTAGATATATTCTCTTTTTGTTTTAATCTCAAGCTAAAATTAATCATACTCGGCTAGGGACTTAGGGTATAAAAAATAAAACATCACATACATTTTTTTTTTAATAAATAATTAAGTAACTAATCTAAACAGATTTAATCTGTTTGTAGTAGTCCTAGTGTCAGTAGTGCCCACCGTGACCGTACTCATGGCCTTGTTGGCCGTATCCGCTTTGCTGACTGTATTGGCCTTGGCTTTGGTAGTCATATTGGCCCTGGCCGAAGCCTCCTTGTCCTCCGAAACCTTGCTGACCGTGTCCACTTTGGCCTTGGTGGCCATATCCACCTTGGCCTAGCTGGCCATGTCCACTTTGGCCTTGGTGGCCGTGTCCACCTTGGCCGTGTTGGCTGCTGAAGCCGAAGCTTTCTTGGTGTCCACTTTGGCTGCCACCGTAGCTGCCATAGCCTGGAGAAATTTTTATGGTAAACTTAAGTCATGCTAATGTTTTAAAGCTCAAGAGTTTGTTTGTTACAACGCGCCTTAGAGCATAAAACCAGAACGCGCTGATCATACGATACTAGAACGTTTTTTTATATAATTTAGCACATATTATATAGAGTAGACTAAGGGGTAGGATATATAGGATATTGTTTGGTGGGAAAATGTACGGTTGTCGGTTACCGCGGAATTTTTTATTTACACGGACAAAGCCGCGCGTAACGATTAGTTAAAGCTAATAATCTCCGTATAGCAATATAAAAGTTAAGATTTAAAAAAAATTGAAAAAAAACCTATCGAATTAACATAGTATTTCAACAACCAAGTAACGTTATTAAAAAATATAATTTATACCTGGGTTGGCAGCAGCGAGTGCTACTAGAGCGAATCCAAGAAGAATCTGAAAGTGACATGAAAATATTATTTGTAACATTTTATTTTCCTTGATATATTATATTAAATTTTAGCTCATGTTTTAACGTAAAAATACTCTGAGAAACGTTTATAAGTAAAAAGAATTCAACTTGGGCAACGCTGCTAAAAAAAGTACCTACTTCTAGAATTTAGAGTGTTACATATTACATAACATTGTAAAAAGCTCAGCCAGGGTGGTATTATGTTACCAATTTAAATATTATACGCAGTAAAAAAATTCATTATACAATGGCACTTTAATTTGGCAGCATAATATGTAGCATACTACCTAAGCAACAGCCTCAAGAGCATGTCGCGGTAGGTTTCTAGTTTCTACTCTTTAAAATCTAGACCAGCGGTACTCAACCTACGGGCCATAAAAATCAAACATGGTGTAGCGGGCCGCAACCAAAATTATTTAGGGGTAAAACAATATAAAGTTGAAAATAAGCGATTTGATAGTGAAAAATTTTGCAACTTTTAGGACATATCAAACAAGTAGCTGCATTTTGAAACAATCTATGTTAAACTTTAACTTCACGCGTGCCACTGATAAATTTCCAGAGAGCTGCAGGTTGAGTATAGCTGATCTTGACCGTTTGTTCGTAACAATTATTCAACGTGGAAATACAAGAAAATTGGCAATAAATAATAACTTTACAAAACTTCTTCAAATCTCAAAAAATAATTACACAACCATTAATAATTAAAAAATAATATTACAAAGATAAGGAAAATACGTACCACAAATTTAGCCATGGTTCCTTGTAGAGTGTCGTCGATCCATGCAGACGTCGTTATATATACCTTATCAGCATAACAGTTATATTTGTGACTTGGCAAGTTTTACAAAACTCGTCCACTAGACGATTTTACATATCTACCATATGCCGCTAAAATTTTTATATAATATATATGGTAATTTGTCTGTCCTCTCGTGACGCAGGGTCAGATAATTATCCTTAATCAGCCAAAACTGGATATACACGTGTCATCCGTCCAAATAGAGCGTGTGCAGTCCAAAATCGTCCCAAAACTGGTGAAGAGGGCGAATGTAGCAAAAAACTGAACATCGTCCTTCTCCCTTTACACTTACGTCCGTCTTTGATATGCCAAGTGAAAAAGAACGACGCGGAATCAGTGCCATAACATATTTTAAAAAATCCGCTAGTACAGTCCCTCGGTAATAGATTTTTTTTATTTTTTATTAAAATATTGATTCAGTTGAATGTACCGTTTGAATTAAAATGTTTGTGAAATTTGGAAATTGGATACATCTTTGACATTTTTTTCGATCGAGAAAATGGATATCGTGTTTAGCGATTTGAGTTGTACTTATGACTTTTATTATGTTCTTTGGTAAACTAACAAGTACCTATTGAAAGATTTTCTCACATTTTTATCATTAAGCATGATTATAATAATAAGTAATATTATAGTAGGTATGTGTAATGTGCCACTAAAGATTATTATGTTTGTCATTTGTCGTCTTCACATTACAATAAACTAATTAATACTAATTGGCCCGTGAATTTTGTATCACTTAACTCCTAAATTTTTTATTGTTTTAACCTTTCCACTAGTCCAGTGGGTACGAATATTATTTTCAAGACTATTTGACGAATCGGTTTAACCATTTTCCAGAACTTTAGCGAGACTAATAAAATTAAAAATTCATTTCGCTTTCAATATTGCTTACCACTCTCTCCCATAATAACCGAAAATTAAAAAGTGCGTGGCAATGTTTTGTACTTATGTCTTGGTTTTTAATCGTAGGATTAAAAACCGAGACCATTGGCGTATCTAGATTCATTTTTTGGTTGGACCTCTATGATGCAAAAAGAATTAGGGCTATCTTTGACTGTAGTTACCTCACGTAATCCATATAGCTTAAATTTATCATATTGTCTTTCTTTTAAAATCCTTAAATAAATTATAACTTTACATGCTTGATGCTTGCCAAATCTTATATCCTGCTCTGTTGTATTTTATTTTTCTTTCTTTATTTAAAGACCAGAGTTAATTATCATGTATTTTTAAAAAGGTTAATTTACGATTTTTTCGAGTTGACACGAATCTGATTAGGTGGTTTTAGTAAATCCAGGTGAAACCCATACTGGGGTTCAGCACCAGAGACAATTTTCGTGACACCCCTGCACCATTGTCGATCTTCCAAGCTGAGATTGCATCTTTAAGATAAGGTTGATTTGACCTACTTAGGTTTTGGACTGGTCTACATGGCTACCTGACATAAATTCTGTCCAGTGTGACTAGGATAGTTAACGACGAAGCCTTGAGAGATTTTCCGGTAAGTTAGACAAAAAAAAAAAAACATAATTTTTAAAATTTAAAATAAAGAAGAGTAACTTTCAAAGTGGGAAAACGTGCTCCCCCACCTCAAATTTCTAAAGTAAGAAGAGATTGATAAAATTAAAAAGAATTAAATTTTTATAATTAAATTTTGTATATTATAATAAAAACTACCAGCGAAAATTGATCTAGATCTAGCGAGTAATTTTTCTATTCGTCATAATCCGTAATATTTAGGTAACCTTATTTAACCTTTAATTCCATCAACTCGAATAAAAACATTTTTTTTTCTATTTAATGGTACGGAACCCTTCGTGTCACAGGCCCATTTTTTATTTCAATTTAAGCCCATACAATAAGCTATCATTGTTCCATTTTACGGTGGTAGAAAATTCCTGACAGATTTTTAGTTATCTTATAAAAAGCCAATATAATCTTCAGACTATGTGTGTATATTTTTCGATTGTAAAAATCATATTTTTTTTTGTCCTGTCCTGGGGTGGGCACCACATCATTCTGCCCACGGCCCACCCGGCCCCGTTTATACGTCTATGCCTAATGCCTAGGGCCTAGACCTAGAGTATTTAACCTTAGAAAATAATGAAATATTCATCAAAAGAACTACAGGTATTTAAAAAATTAAATTAAGAAATTTAAAAAAACCCCCGCCAAAAAACTTTAAAAAGTAATGAAATAACATTTCCTGACTTTAAGTTTAAATCATTCCTAAGAGTAAAGTAATATTTTAGTCCATAATTGTTGTCAAGGTGTGTCGGGGGACCGCCAAGTAAACTACCACAACAGCGACTTTTGCATTTTGTATCGCCATAATAGTCGCTGATTCTCTCGATTCGGGTCGCTGTGAACAGACCCTTAATTTATATTGTTATGTGAAATCAAACATCTACATTAGCGGTCCCCCGACACACCTTGACAACAATTATGGACTAAAATATTACTTTACTCTTAGGAATGATTTAAACTTAAAGTCAGGAAATGTTATTTCATTACTTTTTAAAGTTTTTTGGCGGGGGTTTTTTTAAATTTCTTAATTTAATTTTATTTTATGCTTTTTAAACTTGTGCAGAATAATTCCTATCAACTTTATCATATCCCAATGAATACCATCTATAAAATATGTCCTCTTAGATGAGGCCATCAATATGAGCCCAAACATGAAACCTCCACTTTAGGTTCATACGGAGCTTGGCTCCTATAGAATCCAGGTGATGCTGCAGCAGCAGCATGCAAATATTTACTGTTTATCTACGTCTTACTGGTTGTCGCAATTAAAATGAGCCCAAACACGAAACCTCTGCTCTAAGTTGGTGAGGAGTTGGGTATCCTATTGATTACCAGGTGATGCTGCACCACCAGGTCAACTTTCCAATAATGTGTATTTTTTCGTAAGTGTCTCGAACCAGGATGCAAAATATAAAACCCATCAAACGACTGCAAGTTGCTAATCGTCCTATCACGAACCAGATATACCGTGATATTTCAGCAATGAGCAGGTTGATGATGATGAACTATAGCTAAGAACACTCACCGTCATGTCAGCTTTCAAACAAAAAAAACTAGATCAAAATCGGTCCACCCGTTTGGATGCTACGATGCCACAGACAGACAGACAGACAGACAGACAGACAGACAGACAGACAGACACGTCAAACTTATAACACCCCTCTTTTTGGTCGGGGGTTAATAAAATGAAATAAATAATTTGATTCGATTATTATCAAAACGGTTATAATGCTTTTTTATTTTAAATGCCATTAAATGCTAAGTGAATAACTGCGCAATAAAGAAATGGCACAATGAATTTGTCGAAGTTTTGGTTGAGGCATGTGGAAAAATACTAGATTAAGCCATTATCCATTTTATTAAAAAGACATTGTTATGGGTTAGTGTCAAGAATTAATGATCTTCATTCGAATGGCATAATTTCTATCCTCAGGCTCAAACACCAAGGCTTCCCGAAGATTACCCACCTGCACTACCTTCCACGTCTGCACTGAATCCCAATCCTGCGATGCCTCCTATTTTTTGGCTGCCTTCGATACTACCGCTAGCTCCTAAGCCTGCGCTGCCTTCGATACCAGCGCTAGCTCCGAAGCCTGCGCTGCCTTCGATACCACCGCTAGCTCCTAAGCCTGCGCTGCCTTCGATACCACCGCTAGCTCCTAAGCCTGCGCTGCCTTCGATACCACCGCTAGCTCCTAAGCTTGCGCTGCCTTCGATACCACCGCTAGCTTGTAAGCCTGCGCTGCCTTTGATACCACCCCTAGCTCGTAAGCCTGCGTTGCCTCCGATGCCACCGCTAGCTCCTAAGCCTGCGCTGCCTCCGATGCCACCACTAGCTCCTAAACCTGCGCTGCCTCCGATGCCACCGCTAGCTCCTAAGCCTGCGCTGCCTCCGATGCCACCGCTAGCTCCTAAGCCTGCGCTGCCTCCGATGCCACCGATAAATCCTAAGCCTGCGCTGCCTCCGATGCCACCAATAGCTCCTAAGCCTGCGCTGCCTCCGATGCCACCGCTAGCTCCTAAGCCTGCGCTGCCTCCGATGCCACCGCTAGCTCCCAAGCCTGCGCTGCCTCCGATGCCACCGCTAGCTCCTAAGCCTGTGCTGCCTCCGATGCCACCGCTAGCTCCTATGCTCTGACTGCCCCTCACTCCTCCGCTAGCTTCAAAGCTCTGGCTTCCCCTCACTTCTTCGCTTGCTTCGAATTTCGAGCTGCCACTGATACCTCCGCTAACTCCGAAGTCTGAGCCACCGCTGATACCTCCGCTGGCTCCAACTTCTTGACCACCGCTTAGACCTCCGCTGGCCCCGAATCCTGAGCCACCGCTGATGCCTCCGCTAGCTCCGAATTCTGAGCCACCAGTGATGCTTCCGCTGGCTCCGAAACCTAAGCCACCACTGATGCCCCCGCTGGCTCCGAATTCTTGACCACCGCTGATACCTCCGCTAGCTCCAAATCCTGAGCCACCACTGATGCCCTCGCGGGCTCCGAATTCTGAGCCACCACTGATGCCTCCACTGGCTCCGAATTCTGAGCCACCACTGATGCCTCCGCTGGCTCCAAATCCTGAGCCACCAGTGATGCCTGCGCTGGCTCCGAATTCTGAGCCACTATTGATGCCGCCGCTGGCTCCGAATCCTGAGCCACCAGTGATGCCTCCGCTGGCTCCGAATTCTGATCCACCACTGATGCCTCCGCTGGCTCCGAATTCTGAGCCGCCGCTAATACCTCCTTCAGCTCCAAATTCTTGGCCACCACTGATACCCCCACTTGCTCCAAACTCCTGGCTGCCACTTATACTTTTACTAGCACCGATCTCGATTCCTCCCTCCACTTCCTTATGCGCTCCAAAGCTGATGAACCCTATAAATAGAACATATTGTGTGATCAGCGTTATACTATGGAGATACCTCACAACCTGTGCTCACAACTTTTCTTTGTCTGGCACATTTGAAATGTCATAATATGGCAGAGAAAGACAGCTGACCTAGAATAAGCTGAGTAAAATGTCTAATTAGTAAGAGGGTAAGCAGTCTATACTGTTAGTGGTCTTTCAAGGTGTTCTGAGATGAAAATTCAAAGACATAATATTATGATCCTTTTTTTTTTTTTTTTTTTTTACATGGGGAAATGCTTTACGCATCCCCGGCAGATTGGGGATATCGGCCGGGGTATGTGGGACTCCTGGTAGACTACCCACTAAAACCCCATGGTGCTCCACTCATCGCTTAAGGCAGAGTTGCGGGTACGATAGAACCTACCGCAACTAATATTATGATCCTAGCTGTAGGTAGAATATTATTGCTCTTAAATGGAAAACTACTTGATGTTTTTTTGCACTTATGTGCCATACCTCAACTACTTGCAGTATAAATATTTATTATGATTATAGTAAGTGAAAAATAAGGTGACTCAACCTAACATGAGCAGAATATAGGCCGTCACAGACTTAGCTATCATATGTATTAATATACCGTACTAAACACACTGAGACCAGAAATATATATTATAGCTGAGTGTGTGGTCACGCGAAAATTGTATAGAAAATATATAGTAATATGCCTAGCTATATACATATTAATATATATTATAGCTAAGTCTGTGACGGCCTTTAAAACGTTGTTATTATTTTAAGGCGACGCCTTGATAATTTCGCTACATATCGCTATATATTTTTCTCAGCAATGCCTAAAGCTGAGAAATTAAAGTTCATTATCAGTATTCATCATGTATTTATTTTTGAATTACCCATAGCATAACACGATAAGTCAACTTTCATAACACAGAATAATCAATAAAAAATACCTCTGCAAAAAGGGATTCTAATTTTGCCAACAGAGGAGAGTGATTTAAGCTTCCAAAAGTACATACTAGATTGGTTCAAGCATACACTTTAATTTGCCCATAGCTTATATTATATTTATGTTTTTTAAATTACGTGACAAAAACGATTTTGTCGCTTACGCCCTTCCATTTCTTGCTGTTCCATTTCTTGTTTTCTATGAGAGATCAGACCTCTCATAGAAAACAAGCAATCTAAAACATAATACCCAACAAGGTTTTTTACTTTAACGCGGCGTCCGTCACCTTAAATGATTGATTGATGATTGTATTTGATTTTAATGAAATTGTGTATGTAGAGGGATTTATTTCTTACCTGGCCTAGCCGCAGCCAAAGCAGCTAGATATAGAAGAATCTGAAACATCCATTATTTATTTAGTACTAGATCTACTCGATGACTACAGAATTTTATATGGCACAAATATTAATTGATAACATTAATCGCACAAAAAAGATCATTTTTTGGGATTTGTGTGGCAAGCAAACCCTTACAAGCACCCGGCCAGCATCTATCATGATTTTTTCCATAAAAAGTTACTCTTTCAGTTTTGATCCTTCACAGTGAATCTCTACTAAAGTGAATCATTTTAAAACTTACCAAAACTTTAGCCATTTAGTATATCGCTCACAGCTCGTATGATAGCCTTAGAGAAATGTATACCTTTTATACTGTTCTATATCAGTAGATGACAGTTAACTTGTAAACAGTAATTGTATTTTTATTTTTCTTCCCATTAAGACACAGCCAAATAAATTTATCTCACCAAATGAGTTCTTGTGGTTTAGTTGTTTTAATATAACTTTATTTCTGTTAATAGACATATATTCATATACATATTCAATACAAAATTTATAAAACGACTTTTAACCGCACTTTACGAAAAACTTATAATTATAACACATTTTTCATATTATGCCGATCCGACGCATGGATATTTCACTTGTCAAAGAAAGGCGTCGACAAAAACATGCGAAGGTGTAAAACAAGAACGTTGAATTGGTGTAAAATTAATTTCAACTGTCTTTGTTCATCCTATCATTGTACCTTCCAAACAAATTACATAGTTTCGATCTAGTCTTTTTGTTTAAAGGCTGACGTGAAAGTTTTTATTTTCATCTCGTAGTCGAAATTTCGAGGGTATATTAAAAGGTATATTTTAAGACCGAATAATCAATATTATGTCTGTCTTCTTTCTCTTCACGCTGAACTAATTAGGATAAAATTTCGTGGGAATTTTTAGGAAGGATAGGATAGGATACGATCCGCCTTCATTTTTGGGTACATCTAGGCTAATTTTTATCCTGGAACAATTTACAGTTCGAACGCATCAAACAATTTTAGAAATTAGACGAATTAATTAAATTAATTAAATTAAGGGGGCGACTAACCCAAAATTTTCGATTTTACAATTCATTTTTATACTTGAAAATAAGTCCTGAATAGTTTCATTTTCTAAAATTAAATGTAATACAAGATTATATTTCCAAGAATCTGATCTGAGCAAAAACACGATATCTTAAAATTTTCTTGATAGAAAAAAAATCACAAAGATGCATCTAATTTTCACGAATTTTTCATTTATTGCCATAACCGTGCATTGAACTAAGTTAATATTTTAAAACAATATTGTATGAAATTCTATCATTGAGAAACTGACCTAGCGGATTTTTAAAATGTTGTATATTTATCGAGTTATTGAGAAAAAACTAATTTGGCGATGAATCCGCGTCGTCCTTTTCACCTGGCACGTGAAAGACGGGCGTGAGTGTGAAGAGAGAAGGACAATATTTGACTTTTTGGGTTAGTCGCCCTCTTAAGGAAATATTATGTTGTCAATAGACAGTCGTGTGATCTAGTGCCAAAATATTTTTTATGAGAGTAAACCACTTTATTTCCGTCGCCCCATGTACGTAATCTGTAGGGCCCTTAGGCCGTGGCCTGAGGCCTCTTCTCGTCACAAATCTTTAACTTTGTTTTTAACATTGTTTTCAGTTATTACGGTGCAAATGTAGTTATTTAATTCAGATTTTAGTTTAAAGTTTTGGAATTTCTTGGAAAACTCATATCTTCATCTTGGGTATTTCCGTAAGATTTTATTCTGAATATTGTTATTGGCGTAAACTTCCATTTCCCACATAATTTATGACGTGTGTGGTTTTTGTATGTTGTTTGTCGATTCTCATTAAAAGTAAAACAAGAATATATCAATAAATTATTTTTGTTACTGTTACAAATTGTAATTTCGGGGTGACCTTAGTAAGTTTCGCAATCTTACTAAGGCGACTCGCGTTTTCGCGAAAACACTACCTTTTGTCAGTAAGGTTGAAAAATGTAATCACCACTGTCTAATTATCCGTGTTTGCGCGAAGTCCCTAGAATTTTCGCGATAATTCGATTTATCAAGTCATCCTACGACATATTATATATATTATATTGTTTGGTTTTCTGACATTTGACGACAAATCTATTAAATTATGTTTGATAAAAGATAAAATTATTATCATTATGACGAAGTTGTTTTTCTTGTTTTTGGCTAGTTTTGCTCCTGCACCCTGCACAAAATACGCTGTACTGCGGTTTCGAGAATTTTCTACAGAATTTTAGTTAAGCTTGCAATATTTTATAAAAACGCACGCTTGCTTTAAAGTAAAATTGATCCGTTGCAAATAAAAAAAATATTATTATATTTTTTTATTTGCAACGGATTACTACTGAATATAACTGCAATTTTACTTACACTTATTTTGAAAGAAAGTTTTTTTTATACTTATACTTTTTAAGTAATAAAAATTTACTTAAGTATACTCATTTATAAATTATACTTGAAACAAAGTTGTAACAGTGACAAAAAATTTCACGCCGATGTAATGACAAATACGTAATTTTGTTGCTTAGCCTTTTTTGAATACTAACTAAACCATATTATCAATTTTAATATTACTATTTAAACATAGTGTAAGTATTACTAATAAGTACTAAGTACTCATAGTACTAAGAAACTATCAGCAAATAATATAGTTGAAGCCAGCTGAAAATACAGTATGTTTTTAAAACCATAAAATATATTATGTAAAGGTAAGGACGTATAAGATAAAAAAGGCATTTAAATTCAAAAATATATTAACTTAAAATACAATAACTATGTTTTGGTTCGCACGGTGCCTTTTCTTCTTAGACTTTCTACGGGAAACTTGTAGAATGGATAATATGCACCTAATTTTCTGTTGAAAACTAAATATGGCGGCATTTTCAGTCCATCCATTACTTTCGTGGACCAGTTCCTTCTCGGGCTGTAGAGTCTTTTGAGTGGTTTCTTCATGGATGACTCTAGACTTCTTGATCCATCATAAACGGGGGAAGACGTTACTACGCTTAGAAATAGTAATGCTAGGACTACCTATTGAAATAAGAAAGACGTATATATTAGAATCGTAGAGCAAGAGGCTGCCATGAGGACTGAGGTCTTGTAGTACTATTACTATATTTTGTTTCAATTATGTTCTTCTTTAACATTCAAATCAAAAATTAATTAAAAGAAATTTAGTAGACGCTTATATTTAACTAAATAGTAAATAATATGCGAGGTTTTAAATTAAAACAAGATAAAACTAATATAACATAATATATTTTGGTGAATTTTGTATTTTGAATTAAGTTATCATAAATATATTTCAATAACAATAGCTGTGAATCATACCAGCATAAATATTAATTTTAAATGGTGACATAATATAAATGTATAATAGAATATATGAATAATTTTACACTCAAAACTTACCTTTAACAAAATGTCTTTGTCGATCTCCATATGATTATATTTTTTCAGTTATAAATTAATAATTTATATTTATTATTATTTATGACATTAGGCATAATATTCACATCAGTAAAAACAAGTAATAGTGCGATATTGGTCTTGGCATTGATTTTATACCGATTGTCCGGCAAGCTGACCTACTGTGACACAGCTGAGGCTTAGGATGAGGACAGAAACCCATGGAGAAGATTACACATAAATCATAATATAGAAAAGTTATATCATGTTTCAGATCTTTAATACTTCGATCGCGGATTCTTGGAAATCTGTCGTTGTTCTCGCGGCCGCATGTGGCCACTTGGGAGTGTAAGTATTAATCAAAACATGCTTAGCTTAATATCTTCAAGGATGTTTGACTGACAATATAACTAGATGACGTCTGCAACTCCGTTGCGCTAAAATTCGTTTATCGCGCGGGAACCGTACATTTTTCCGGGATAAAAAGTATCCTATGTCGTTTTCCGGGACTCAAAGTATCTCCATACTAAATTTCAGCAAAATTGGTTAAGCGATTTAGGCGTGAAGAGGTAACAGACAGACAGATGGACTCACTTTCGCATTTATAATTATTAATTACCATAAATATTATAAATGCGAAAGTGCAAAAAAATGTTTCCTGCAAACTAATAGCAGTTCCTTTTAGAGTCTTGTGTGCACAATATAATATGTTTCTATGAAGTTTTCTTTCTATCAGCTCAGATTTTTAAGATTCATTCCAAAGTTTTAAAAATCTCGCATTTAGCCCATTTCAGAATCACATTGCAGTTGAAAGTATTCATTTTTATTAGGGTTCCGTACCAAAAGCGTAAAAACGGGACCCTATTACTATGACTTCGTTGTCTGTCCGTCTGTCCGTCTGTCCGTCTGTCCGTCTGTCTGTCTGTCTGTCTGTCTGTCTGTCTGTCTGTCTGTCTGTCTGTCTGTCCCCAGGCTGTAACTCAAGAACAGTAATAGCTAGAGATTTGATATTTTCACAGATTATGTATATCTGTTGCCGCTATAACAACAAATACTAAAAATAAAATAAAATGAATATTTAAGGGGGGAACCCATACAACCAACGTGATTTTTTTGGCTTTTTTGCTGTCTCCAGGCTGTAACTCAAGAACGGTAATAGCTAGAGATTTGATATTTTCACAGATTATGTATATCTGTTGCCGCTATAGCAACAAACACCAAAAATAAAATAAAATGAATATTTAAGGGGGGCTCCCATACAACAAATGTGATTTTTTTGGCCTTTTTTGCTTTATATCAAAAATGGCAACAAGTAGGTACTTGAATTTTTCACAAAATCCTTAGTTATATGTGTACTTTAATATTTAATAATAATATTAAAATAAAATAAAAAAATAAGGGGGGCTCCCATACAAAAAAACACAATTTATGGCCTAATTTTGCTCTATAATGGTACGGAACCCTTCGTGTGCGATTCCGACTCGCACTTGGCCGATTTTTAGTTTTGATTAATGTATGCCAGAGAGAGAGAGAGACACTTCTTATTGAGAATGTTAACTTGTTTCAATGAGTTATGACTAATTTCCCCAATGTTATGACGGTTTTTGAGTATGTGGAGTAACAATTTTTGTATGATAAAAGAAATTAGTATAGTTTTCAACTCTGATATTTTAATAAATAAAATTTTATATGCAATTTAAATTGAGATCTAAATAATAGATATTGTGTATATTTACTAAACATATTTTATCAAAACTCATGAAAATAAATTATTCCAATAGTTGTAAAATGATTCCGAAATAGACTAAAATTCTAGATTTTTGAAACTTTGGAATGAAATATCTTATTATTATTTTTTAACAAAAAATTTAACCCGACTTCCAATTTGAAAAAACTATATTCGTAAATGAGCCAAAAAGTATGAAATAATTCTTATTCTTCATTAGTGCCTTTTTAAAATTCGACTAAATCTCAACGAATTCTGTACTCAATTTTCATTCGTTTAAAGTCTTTTCTGAAGCATTCGATGCTTCAGAAAAAATTGAAATCACTATATGTTTCCATACAAATTTCAAGGAGTCCCCTCGATTGCTCATGGATCCCATTCATCAGATCACCACTTTTGTGAACATGGTACCAAATTCGGATTCAACCCTGTACAACAACAAAACAATCATGAAAATCGGTCCACAAACGGCGAAGTTATGGTTGAACATACAAAAAAAAAAAATATACAGATGAACATATAACCTCCTCCTTTTTGGAAGTCGGTTAAAAAACCTGAGCTGATAGAAAGAAAATTTCTTAGAAACATATGATCAGGGCACAAAGTTCTTACAGGAACAGCTTTTAGTTTTCAGGAAACAAAACTGCTGTTGACCAGTAGAATATAAGTACTTCCTCTCTCAAGCAACAAATGATCTTCTTCCGTATCTACGAAATTTATATATTTAAGAGAAAGTATAAGTAGCCACTCTACAGACGTCGATGTGCCGTATGTGGTACAGAACAATTATCACAGTTGTGTATGACAACATTAGATAGTATAAATAATGTATAGAAAGCCATCTTCGTACTTTACTGCCTGAATCACACACACACACATTAACAAGACTTCAGATAACTTAAGTGTCTAAACACATTATGCCGAAGTTCCGCGGCGGAATTTCCGCATGATTCCGCCTGCAATGTATTTTAAATTACCGATGACACACCATGCCGAAATTCCGTCGCGTTATATTGTATGCGTTTGACATCGCTGACGTAATCATGCGGAAATTCCGCCGCGGAACTTCGGCCTAGTGTGTTTAGACACTTAGAGGGTAGAACACTGAAGGGTTATGGCATTTTATTGTTAAATCCTCTAAAGTTATCTCAAGTCTTGCTAATGTTAAGTTTTATGAATCTTGCCCGTGTGTTACATGCCCTTCATTGGTGTCAAGAAAATGGTTAAGTTAGGGTCAGTCACGGGAAGATTTGATGCTATGTTTGTTCAAAACTGAAAATTATTTAAAAACATATTCGTTGCAATTTGCCATCTACATAATATTATAACGGCACTCAATATTTTTTTACTCCTTCTCTCCGATTTCATGTTTTTTTTTAATACGTCTTTTAACATAATTGCCACATTCGGTATAAGTTATAACCTCCCCCATAAATGACATAATGGACCTTAATAAAAACCTTAATCTACTGTATAAGTTTGTACTGTATCACGACACAGTGGTTTTGTCCCGTTGTGTTATGTACACAGCATTTGGGCTGTGCTGAGTGTTTACTGTGTCAAGCTATGGATTTTAGCTCAATCCTATGTAAAGGTCGTACGCAGATTAAGTATGTTACCTTCAACTTTAATACTTTGGAATAGAGTTTAAAATTGTTACGCTTGAACTGTCTCAGGTCGTACACTCTACCATCGCAAAAGCCCAATGTTGTTAATGGTTTACGCCGCAGCAATTTAGGCGAATTTTATAAATTGTACTATTGTAAAAAATACGACTTTCTTAAAACGAGGAAGAAAATAAGAGATAAAACGTGCTAACTCATATTTTGATATTTAAACTCAAAATTATCATGCCAAATTAAAAAATTTAGTTAACACTAAAAATAAATTTTCAAAATAAAATTAACGTAGGCTATTCTTATTTTTGTACGCTGCAGTTGTATTTTTAAATTTGTTTTAAAATGCAGGTCTAAAAAATATACAGCCGGACAAAATTTTGTCGAAATCAGCATTACAGAAAAATGAAAATAAAGTGAAAAAGGCAGCGGCGTGCGTTGATGTCTTTTACATGGTAAAAAAGATAAGTATATATTTTTTTATTTTTGAGCCTTCTTTCATAAAATCTTATCTTATATATTATAAAAATGGATTTTCAAATGTGTTAGTCGCGCTAAAACTCGAAAACGGCTGAACGGATTGGGCTGGTTTTAGTCTTAAAATATTCGTAGGAATCCAGGGAAGGTTTTAAGGTGACACGAAGTTCACCGGGACAGCTAGTATTTCAATAAATTCTTTGCATATGGAACAAGTATGGATTAATGTGATTTAAATGTCGAAAATAATAACTATAATGTTATACTTAATGACATTATAATTAATTTTATTGTTAGGCAACACAACGGAATGTTGTTAGTGACATTATAAATATACAAGCAAACAAATTGTTATCATAATTTAACAAACTGTCAGTGACAAGAGAGCACTATGAGAGTTAAAATTATATTTTTGACTGTGAGTTAATATAATTATATTATTGTTCTAAAAAGTGTTAAAGTTTTGCTCAAAGTTTTCTTGTGAAATATAGCGTAAAGATGTTAATCTATTTATCTACTATTTTTAATAATTAGATGATTGTCAGCTCCTGCATTACTATATTAAAATATTATAGCAGTGAATTTTTGCATTTAGCTGCATTTACTTTTAACGCTATATACTTACACCGAGTCGAGTTAGGCATTGTTATTGCTTCTATATAACTCCTGTGCTAAATTTCACCAAAACCGACGAAGCTGTTTATGAAAATGAAAAAAAAAATGAAAAATCTTCTTATTTCCAAATTAGTTAAAAATTAACACTTTTAGAATGATCCCATTCAATGCTAACAGACTGTGGATTTTTTAACATTATTGAAGATGTAGGAATTAGGAAATATGTCAAAAATACATAATATAAAGTCTTTAACACTTTTTTTCAGTGGGCATGTCTATCATGCTTCGTGCCTCCTTCTACCAGCTACAGCATCCACATACCACAGAAGAATCCTTGTGGAAGCACCACTACCATAGAAGCTTCTAGTGGTGCTAATGGTAAGTACTGATTAACTATAAAACCTCACCGACTGCTGCAGTTACAATGGTTTTGTAGAAACTATGATTAGTTATAAAAATAACTATAGTTTATTTTATGGCTGATCATGGTTTCGACGTCATACGTTAGTTTTTATAGAAAGGAAATATGTCATCTAATATATAAAATTCTCCTATCACAGTGTTTGTGAGCGACCTCCTCCAAAATGGCTTAGCCGATTTGAATGAAATTTTGTATGTGCATTCGTTAGGCCTCAGAATGTTTTTATACAGTTTTTTATATTATTATCTCTTTTAATTTTTTATGCTTATGTTTTGATTTGATCATTATTTCCTAATAAAAATATAAATGTCTAAAAGTGTTTCATGATAACCTATGTAGGCTGGTTCTAAAGTTGGAAAATATTTGGGGGCTGGGTTGAGGGGCGTCATAAAGAAATGGCAAAGTCCCAAGGGCGTCACTGTAAAAATAAGTTTGGGAAGCACTGCTATAGAGAAAAGTTCTACAGCCAACAAGCTGCTTTATAGTTGGGCAGATAGAAAAACTTAAATAGATTTATTTGTTAACTAGCTGACCCGACAGACATTGTCCTGTCTTAACGGTGATTATTTAATTCGAATTGGTATAATTAGGAAAAAATAGATTAAAATGTGTACCTCCATGCCAAATCTCATCAAAATAGATTGAATAATTTATGCGAAAATCATTAAAGCTTATTGTGCGGGAACCGTACATTTTCCGAGACAAAAAGTATCCCTTGTCCTTTCCCAAGACTCAAAGTATCTCCATATCAAATTTCATCAAAATAGATTGAATAGTTTACGCGCAAATCATAAAAGTGTATTGTGCAGTAACCGTACATTTTTCCAGGACAAAATGTATCCTATGTCCTTCCCCGGGACTCAAAGTATCTTCATACCTTTCAGCAAAATCTGTCTAGCCGTTTACGCGTGATGCCGTAACCAAGGGAAATATGGATTCATTTTTATTTATATAGGATAATATAACACTTTCATTTAATTTTTTTGATTTTTCACAACTTACCTTTATAAGCACTAAGTCACAAATACTATCAGAGAAGTTGATCTCTAGGCAGATGGGGGACTTACGTAGTTTCGTCGCGTTATGTTAAACCCAGGCGAGTGGCGACAGATCACAATTAACATACCTAGAATTGACAAGATCCGACCAAATGACGTTGGTCTGTCAACTGCCTAGGAATCAATTTCCTCGATGGTACATAAATTGAACGATACATTATACCATATTGTCCACAGAATGCGGCCAGGGCATATCCCAGGGGGTACAGTCCCTGAAAAATGATGTCATCACGAAGGTCCTGTCTCTCGGTAAGACCATCATCTCCGGTGCCGTCAACATTGGAACCTCCATCGTCGCCAAGAAACTGGCAATGTTGTCATCGCCAGATTGTCCGACGCCATGTCCAACTGTGAGTATGAGTTTCTAGAACTTGCTAGAAGATGTTCAAAGATGATAGGAGAAGAAACAAAATTTTAAGAAGAAATAAAATTTACCAAACGAATGGTGCAGACTCTACTTTGAACTTATTATATACCTAGTGCCTATGTAAATTGAATAAAAATAATGCACATATTATGGTATAAATTATAAAATATTAAATAGCAAGCTAGCACTCTGTCAAACGGCTAACCAACTGGACAGTTTATTTAGTTACTTTATTGCCTGCCTAAATTAAATAGTAATCTTACAGTATCAGTATCTTGCTCTTCGTATTTAAATGATAATAATTATTTTACCAATTCCAGACAACCACAACGACGACCACAACAACACCAAAACCCACAACAACAACGCCATGTCCAACTGTGAGTATGAGTTTCTAGAACTTGCTAGAAGATGTTCAAAGATGATAGGAGAAGAAACAGAGGGTGTAGTGCGAGTTTCATTCGATCATACGCATCGAACACGTTAACGCGAATTTGTATGGGATCAAAGCAGCGCCATCTACTGGCTAACGTGGATACCGCTTTGATCCCATACAAATTCGCGTGCGTATGATCGAATAAAACTCGCACTACACCCTCTGTTTATAAAATTTACCAAACGAATGGTGCAGACTCTACTTTGAACTTATTATATACCTAGTGTCTATGTAAATTGAATAAAAATAATGCACATATTATGGTATAAATTATAAAATATTAAATAGCAAGCTAGCACTCTGTCAAACGGCTAACCAACTGGACAGTTTATTTAGTTACTTTATTGCCTGCCTAAATTAAATAGTAATCTTACAGTATAAGTATCTTGCTCTTCGTATTTAAATGATAATAATTATTTTACCAATTCCAGACAACCACAACGACGACCACAACAACACCAAAACCCACAACAACAACCACTACAACACCGAAACCCACAACAACAACCACTACAACACCGAAACCCACAACAACAACCACTACAACACCGAAACCCACAACAACAACCACTACAACACCGAAACCCACAACGACAACAACGAAGCACACAACAACGACAACCAAACACACGACAACAACAACAACAACTAAAGCACCGACCACGAAAAAGCCGTGTCACCATAAGCCCGTGCACGGTTCCCACGAGCATGCGCATGAAGTGGCCTACGAGTACATCCTTTATGCCAACGATGACCCTAACAGGTGAGAAAGGGAACAAGCCCCAAAATGGGGAAATGGTCATTTATTTGACCATTTTTTTGACTGAACTTGGCATGCCTATTTTTTATTTTCCTTCTTACTTATAAGTTATAAAATAACAACACATTTTGGGTAAGCTTCTTCTTTTGAAAGTCATGTCTTTTTTATCAATCGTCATTTTCAACGCAAAGGACAAATCATTCCGTTTAAATGTTTTCATAGATAAGACGTCATGTGTCTATGTTTTTACCTAATATCAATTTTATGCTTTTCAATCCAAATTAATTTTCTATATTTGTTTTGTTTCTAGTGCTGATTTAATAAAATATATTATTTTCTGTTCTAGTTTTGAGCAGCACCTTCCACAACACGATGTTGTATGCGACGACAGCGAACAGGTGATTGCTTATTTTAAGAAATAAATGATCACATACATAATGTGTTTTTACTTTCACTATAAAAATCTGTTTTAACTTTTACCTATTACTTATAAATTATTCTAATGCTGTTGGAGCCATATGCCTTGTCGGTCATACAGTCGATGGTGAAATTCACCATCATCATGAGTTTTAGCTGCCCTGGCTTAGGCATTTTATTAAATAATGACTACCATAAAAATATAGTAAGATCTGTTGGATATTTAAAATCTACATTACTCCACAAACACGTCATATATGTAGATGGTTATGAGGTTACTGGATATGTCATCTTATCTTGATCTTCATCCAAAGACGAAATTCGCTTTCAGTCTCATGCCAAAATGGCAAAACGGGTTTAGCCGCGCTGTATTCCATGCCTTCTAGCTGCTATAATCTTTTGTGCTTGGTAATATCTTGCCCAAGTCCACACCCATGTATTCTGTATACATTTAAATATAATATTGCAATTATTTACTAACAGACTGCAGGTGGCCAATGACACGCAACTTGAGTTGCATAAAAATGCGCCGATCGGTTTTCGTAACACAAATTTTTTCAAGATTAATTCGTCGCACTTTAATTCGATTGTGGAAAGTTTTACTTCTTTAACTACTATTAATCCAATACAGCCATCTCGAGAAAATAAAAAAATATGAGCTTACTTTATTGAAGGATAGGTAGACCTTCAGGTCTGGACATGGGCGTAGTGAGGTACGGGCAAGGGGGGGGGGGGCAGCTGCCCCCCCCTACAACAGCGATTGGTCACTAAGGGTCGATTTATATTAGCGCAGAGTCGAAGCGCATCGAAACGAAGTATCAAAACCGAACATACTAAACCCAACCTTAACTCCAAAGCGTTAACGCATACATTACATCTGAGAATTTTAAAAGGCGCGCGGGCGTCTGCCCTATTCGCGCGAATTCGCGCGCATGCTCCCGACTAACGCTGATTGGTCTCGCAGAAGTAATGTCTGCGTTACGATCTTCGCTCGCTCATATTTTGTTTTTAATTTTTACCTCACCTTCAATACTATTGTTATAAACTTATAATATATGTTAAATATCGTGAATTTGAAGTTTAGGATTTTCTTGATCTACCCCCTTACAGTTCTAAGCTTTCAGCTTTTATAAAATGATGAACGTCTGTCGCTGGCTCTAGGGTTATTTTTTTTTTATTTATTAGGCTTGTGTCGAAACCGACAATGCCAGCCTCATAAATTACATCAAAATTATAAACTTCATTACTAACAATTTGCAAAAAGATACTAATTAGCTCTACACTTAATAAAATTTAAATACAAATTCACTAGCCCCCAGCAAACAGGATCTTTCGGCTGAGCGGCTCTAGGGTTATAAATTGTAATTAATATATCTAAATTATGTGTGTGCAGTCAGTAATTTTACTCATAATTTAGAAAAATGGCTTTAGACGAAGACAACAATTTAGGTGAAATTTTTGCTACGATATAAGTAAGACCTTTTTTTAAACATTTTTTTCCGTTCGGAAAAAAAATTATAATTTTAAGATAAACAGCATTTAGGTAATGTGTGGTCACCCATGACCGACAACGCGCGGTTCTCGTGCTGGATATTGCTCGTTTGTAAGCAATTACCACCGTAATTCCTTTACACCAATATAATTGTTTAATTACTGTATATTATAATATAAAAAATGTAAATGAGTATATTAAATTTAATCGGACAATCAACACGTCTTGTAATGACCTACATGTCATTGATGTTTTAAGGTTCGCAGTTTAATTATAAATACGTATTTAATATTTTATTTTACCTCGATTATAGGATATTATATAATTTTTGCTCTATTAAAATTACAGATTGTTGAGTTATATAATTATTATAATATTTACTTAAAAACCTGAGGAGTTTCTTGTTAAGCACTACAATAACTTAACTAATTGTCAACTGTTAAAGATAAACATTATTGTTGTCTTCCTTCTTCGATGGTCAATAAATGAAGTTAAATTTTTCCTATCATCGTTTCGCCTGAACCGATCACACTTAAAAATTCATTCTGTCTGAGATTTTAATGTGCTGTTTTTGAAATTACAGAAAATATCACAATTACAAAAATTCTCGTGTCGCACTTTTCATTGCTAAGCTTCTTCGAAACGACTAGACCTAGATTCTGTGGTAATTTTGACTGTTTACTCTGTGGGTTTGAAAAACGACCAAGTTTTTTCTGAGATCGACTTGACAGACACAACTTCTGAGTCTGAAATGAACAGTCGGCTCAATTCCCACACCGTATATGACAAAACAACGTTTGCCGGATCGGCTAGTAACCGAATATATTTTTGCCAAATTAACAGAGCCATTATCCAGTCGCGTGCTGTTATATAATGGCAAAACCCAATACGGTAGTTTCAACCGATATTATCGTTATGTATGAACTCTTTAACTGACCAATATCTAATTGCCAGCCGATTTGCATGAAATAAAGCATCATCGCTATGGGGCTATGGGTCAGTTGTCGAGTATGGGCCTTTAATCTATAGGAGGCAGTGACGGAATAAGACTACTTGATGCCCTAATCAATCCATGCCTGTGTCCCCCCCCCTCTATCCGTATGTCAAATAGAATCGGTTTTTAAACTTTTACCACCAAAACATTAGTTTTTTTCTAGAAACTTTTTTGGTGTGGTTTTTGGTGTCGCGACAGTGAGACGTGATGCTCTAAGAACGTATGTTTTTTGTCCTTCTTCTGGTGCCCCCTCAGACGTGATGCCCTAGGTAATTTGATTAGGGGCTAATCCGTCACTGATAGGAGGCTGGCAGTCTTTGGGGACCTAAATGATGTTGATGACAGTTTCCACCTATTATAGTCTAGATTTATACTTAACGATGTATTAGGTTTCAAGTACGCCTAATCGGGTGGTTACAGCTCTTATTTATTTTACTACACTCTTACTTTAAATATTGCCTATCGGACTTTTAGAATAACAATAAAAATTTCTGACTCTTTAATCGTCCGGGTAGTGAAAACATCGTTGGACCAATTTCTTTTTCGTTTTTTAACCGTTTAAAAGGCACATAGCCATTCGTTCTGTCTTTTGTGGTTGAAGCCATACGTCAGTATATTATAAGTCTATGGTTGAAGCCATGCATGCAAAAAAATCTCAATAAATCAACATATTACGTCTTTTAAAGTTCGAGTCTAGAACAAGTAACATAAAACAAGCATAAAACTTTTAAAATTGATTTGACTTTTCTTTAATATTGTCAAAAAACATTAAACAAACAAAATACAAGAACATTCAATCCTCATGCTGCTATGTTCATTAAGTTTTCAACAATAGATTTGGATGATGAAATACCGCTTCTAAAACAAGAACTATTACATCATCGTTGAATTAGAAAAGTAATCCAATATGGGCTTGCTATTATTGTCCAGCATGAAACCATGACCCATTCATAACGATGATCCTATATGATGAGGGTCCAAAACCTAGGAGTTGAGCAGGAGTAGGAATAAAATCTCAGAGTTGTCCGCACTTGTGTTCAGCAGGCTTATGACAACATAAGAAACGGAAAATTACATACTGACAGATTTTAGTAACAAAATGACGGATTTCCTTTAGCTATCCGTCACTTTATCTTTTCTTGCGTAAAAAGAAACTGTTTTATAGTAGCTAAATAAAATCGGCCAAGTGCGAGTCGCACTCGCGCACGAAGGGTTCCGTACCGTTATAGAGCAAAAATAGGCCAAAATTGTGTTTTTTTTTGTATGGGAGCCTTAAGTTTTTCTTAAATATTGAAGTAGACATACATATAATAATAGGCATGATGACAGTAAGTAAATTTCATTGAAATAATTTGTGTGTCTAAAGTATCTAAATGCTTGATTATAAAACACTGGTTCTTTTTTTATTTTACATCAAGATTAATATTTTATTGATAAAATAAAATCACTAAATATGACAATCCGCCATGAAATGTTGAACGCCAATCAGAGCGCGTGACGTCACGTTAGAGCACTTTTGACATTGACGTTTGAGTTATTTCTCTTTTACCACAGACATTTTTTTTTAAATCGTCCCGGTCGGGACAGGCAAAGGGATTACCACAGACAATTATTACTGTCGAATGATTCCTATACAGCTGTCACTTGTCAGCTATACTCTATAGTGACGTCACAAGTGACGCCATGACACCTTGAAGTGTTTTGGTGCAAATTTTAAATTTATGATTTAAAAACTAATTTTTATATACTAAACAATAATTTTTAGCAGAAATATTATGTTTGTTGTAATCAATACATATTTCCGAGTATTATAGAACAGCTTCTCAAAATTTGTCATCATGCCTTTGTGAAAATATCAAGTACCTACCTGTTGCTATTATTGATATCGAGCAAAAAAGGGCAAAAAAATCACGTTTGTTGTATTGGGGCCTCTTTTAAATATTAATTTTATTTTATTTTTAGTATTTGTTGTTATAGCGGCAACCAATATACACAATCTGTGAAAATTTCAGAACTCTAGCTATAGCGGTTCTTGAGATACATCCTGGAGACAGACAGACGGACAGACAGACGGACAGACAACGAAGTCTCATGAATAGGGTCCCATTTTCACTCTTTGGGTCCGGAGCCCTAAAAAACTAGGCATTTGCATCCGTTGTGGATGATTTATACAGTATTTTCAGAGTGAAGTAACCACTTCTCAGATACTGTAGTGCCTGGGACAAGATTTTTAAATGTCCGTATGGTTGCCCAAACACATACGGCATTCTCGCTACATACCACTTAAGTACATAGTCAGCCTAGTCCAGAGGAAAGAACTAGTCAATACGTCTGGGACCATGCTAAGCCTGCAGGAAATTGGTATAGACTATTTTCAGTGACAAGAATCCAGTCACTTTGTTGTTTGGCATGGAGGTATGCATTGAAGTGCAGAGAGGCTCGTTTCTAATGAATGCGGCAAACCGACTGAACAAAGTTTTGTTGCCAGTTGCTACCCAGTACAGGAATGCATATTCATCTTCGGAAAATTACCTAATAACCGCAGCTTCCTATTTATTCAAGTCTCCAGCGATTTCTAAAGAATGCTATTGGAAGGATGCGCTCGTATCCGTACTGCCGATTTCTGTAAGGCATCCCTTATAAGATAATAGCGAGGGCTTGAAAGGAAAATCTGCTTTATGTCATATGTGTAAGTCTCAATTTTGGTAGTGCTGAAAATTGTATTGTTATAGTCCAAGATGCAAACACAGTTTATTTTTTTTAATATTTTCGTTTTAAAATGGTAATGGTGCTTGCATAAAAATAGAAGAAAGAATTTTGCTGTTATGAGTCTTAGGATATACCACATAAACGGCAGCAATTTTTCCGATGCTGTAGCTTCTTTCCGTATTTTGGTATCTAGAGCTTTTAATCTTTTTCATAAAAACATTTCTATTTAAAAAATATCATGAATAATAAGTAATAATGGAATTCAAATACATAATTTGAATTAGATTATTACATTGTTACATTAAGGCGTCTTCCAGACAGACGCGGCCTGCGGTGGCGGTAGCGGGGGCGGTCAGTTAGATGACTTGGCCGCGTGGCCGCGTATATCTGTGTCGTTCCTAGAACTCTCAAGTCATCCAACTGACCGCCACCGCGACCGCTACCGCAGGCCCCGTCTGTCTGGGAGACGCCTAAAACAAAGTTGGTAAAGGAATCAGGGATTCGTCAATCTTCGATTTATAAAGGAATTCTCAAACGATATAACAGTGAAATCTGTCAAAAACATTAGAAACATGATTTTTCTCCATAAAGTTAATATACCTAGCGGAATAGAGAAACAAAGGCCTGAGCAAGCGAGATGTCACTATCAGTCACACTGCGTGGTAAAAAGAGACGTGTGATACATGACAGCAGTACTCTTTTTTTGACGTCCATCAGCCCGGATCAGCCCGGTTGACAATTTAATCTCATAGAATTCATGTTCAATCATGCTTGTGTAAATGTATTTGTACACATATTTTTCACACAGATGAAAACCAATTTCGGTTTCGTTTGACAGCTCGAGTTTGTTGCTCTATTCCGCTTCTATATATATATTAGAAAAACTATTTATATATATTACTTCTTCTATATATATATTAGAAAAACATAAAGTTAATATACCTATATATTAACTTTATGTTTTTCTCTGAATTTTGTCTGAATGTAGAGAGGTGTATAATTTGCTCATGATAGGTACGTCTACTGTGCAAAGTGCATGCTAGAGACAGCTTCGCTTGTATCATGGATCACCTTACACCTATGATGGCCCATTAACTTAATAGGTGACCCACTTCTTATCATTTCAGGCGTTGGCGCCCGGCCTACGGCGGCGCCTGGTCAACCGTAGCGTTGCACACATTCGTTCATATTTCTTTTCGTACTAAGTAATGATATTCAAATAGGGCGGCGTTGTATGTCTGTTTAGCATTGTTAATTGATGTTAATAATTTTGTTGCAGTATAAAAATGCAGGCGATTCGCAGAAGGTATTATTATCATTTGAATTCTTCTGTTAAAGAGTCGTCCAGCAGGTTAATACAAAATGTCCAAGCTTACGGTAAATAATATAATTGGTGGATTATTAATAATAATTGGAGAATTAAAGTTATTAACGTTGTTAAATAATTTCAGATTCTCTTTGTCATCGTCGCAGTGTGTGAGGTGCTCGGAGATGGTTAGTTCAAATATTTTTTAAAATTACTTTCGAAGATTTTTAAATATTTTGAAAAACAAAACTAGTTTATTGCAAGCAATAATTGTATATAAAAAATTAAAATGCTGGCGAATTTTTTATTTTATGGAGCTGAATAACTTAAAAATATTTCTGTAAATTAAAAAAAAAATGTTAATAATAAGCAGCTCATTAATTTTTTATATAACTACTAATAAATAATATATTTCCCTGGCAGGCAAGGACTCCCAAGCCGAACCGAGTGGTTATAGCCCAGTCATCCTAGGAGGGCATGGCTTGGGACTCGGAGGACTCGGACTAGCTGGACTCGGCGCCGCCGCCCCCGGCATCAACACCATCGGCCTGGGCAACAGCGCCTCCCTCAACAACGCCGCCGCCGTCGGAGCCGCCCAGCTCAGCGCCATCCAAAACGCGCAGGCCGTCCAGGCCACGCAGATCAACAACGCCGCCGCTGCCGCCATCCAGGGTGCTCGCGTCACGGAGGCCGCCGCCCGCGCCGGCCAGGCCAACGCTATCCAGAACGCCCAGGCTCTCGATGCCGCTAGCATCGCCAACGCGCAGCGCGCTCAGGCCGCCGCTCTAGAGAACGCCCGCGCCGTGGAGGCCGCGAGACGCGCCGCCGCCGCCGCCCAGTACGAGCTCGCCCGCGCCGCCGAGGCCGAGCGCGTCGCCAATGCCGCCCGCGTCCAGGCCGCCGCCATCGCCAACGCACGCGCCGTCGAGGCTAACCGCATCGCCAACGCCGCGAGAGCCCAGGCCGCCGCCGTCGCCACCAGCGCCGCCCAAGCCCAGGCCGTCGCCGACACCGTCGCCAGGAACGCGGAGGGTCTCGGTCTGGTCGGCAACGGCGTCGGTCTGATCGGCCACGGCGCCGTCATCCAGGCCGCCCCCGTCGCCGTCAGCGGCCTCGGACTCGGCGGCTACGGACTCGGACATGGCTACGGACTCGGACATGGCTACGGACTCGGACATGGCTACGGCAAACACTAGGCACTCATCAAACCTGAATGTCATAGATAGAAAAATTCAATTTCTACATCCATTTCATCTCTTCTCATTGAAATGGTTCGCGGCATGATTAAGAATTCGAATGTAAATAAACTATCAATAAATAATACGACCGCAGTTTCTGTTTGTCATCTCCATGTAATGTTACGAGATTCATTCAATTCAACCTGCGGGGCTAAAATGGTCACATTTAGCAATTCCACTCAATCAATTCAGCAAATGAATTGTCAAAACCATCAAACTGACAAATGTCAAATAAATACAGAAATGAATTGCAAGCAGAGTTGCATTTTGCGATTTAAAAAAAATTAATCATTATAATATTATGATTCATAATTCATATTATCATGAATCCACAAAGCGACCATTCTAGCCCCGCCGGTCTCCCTTCGATCAGAGCGCCGACCATTTTTATTATTATTTTTATAATTAATAATTATTATTAATTGATCACGAGAACGTAGGTAAAGGAGGCTATCTAAAAGAATATGACATTATTATTATTACAGAAAATTCCACTTTTTGTCTTTACGTCAACTCTGCATAGTATATACATAATATAATAATATATTATAAAGCAACTGCAACAAGCTACTGATTTTTGTTTGAATTGCTTTGATGATTACCTTTTATGGTAGCATATACGTGTGTTACAAAATTACAAGTCGGCTAATAAGTTTGACCTCAATATTCGCACAAAATCCGTGCAGGAGATATTCAAATCAGTGGAAAATTCATATAAGGGCTTCCGAAAAACTGGAGATTCAAATAGGCTTTCCTGAATACATAATAATAAGTACCTATGATACTAGTAATATTTTATTGATTTTATCAAAAACTTATCTAGAACGCAGATTTTGTTACAGACTACACTCAATTAAAAACTCAACTGATCTCTTTGAAAGTATAGACCCAGGTAAAGAGCATTGATTACGATAAAGAGTAAAATTTATAGCGTTAAATAGAAACGATTAAGGGCAAAATATGATCACCTCTAAATAACAGATTATGAACAATTTTTATTATTTTAAGGCCATTCCCCGAGCAAGCGACCTTGGTCGCAAAAAAATCCTATTTTTTTACTTATCTTAGTTCAAAATTGATATAAAAAAATCAAACGGGAAATATGTAGTTAATAAATTGTCTATCTATTGTCGTGTTTTTCAAATAAACGTAATTTGTGAATACTAGGAAGATGCTGAAAATATAAAAAAAATTACTCATGATATCTGCAGCTTCCAAAGTAATAAATTGGCATTACTTTAGAAGCTGATATCATGAGTATAATAAACAATATCATGAGTATAATAGTCAACTGCCCATGAATCAATTTCTTCGATGGTACATCACAATATATTTTTGGATAAGGTACGTTTTTTTTAATGAAATAAGGGGGCAAACGAGCAAACAGGTCACCTGATGGAAAGCAACTTCCGTCGCCCATGGACACTCGCAGCATCAGAGGAGGGAATAGAGTAATAGGGGAGGGTAGGAGATGGGAAGGGAATAGGGGAGGGTAGGGAAGGGAATAGGGTAGGGGATTGGGCCTCCGGTAAACTCACTCACTCGGCGAAACACAGCGCAAGCATGTTTCACGCCAGTTTTCTGTGAGGAAGTGGTATTTCCCCGGTCAAGCTGGCCCATTCGTGCCGAAGCATGGCTCTCCCACGTCAAAAAAAAAAATTAGGTACGTTTTGAACGACAAACCCAAAACCATTGTTTTTATGGCTTTGGCCTGGTCTGTCCTATGAGGCAAAACAATATTTGCCGTCACCTAGTATATATTACAGAATTCCAAAATATATGTTTAAAATTGCGAATTTTTTATGACTCAACTGCGATAAGAATCATCATGTTGACGAAGTTATAACTGTCATACTATTATTCAAATTTTGCTAAAATGTATCTACAGGAGTAAAATTATATTCTTGGCTGTTAACTTACAAACTAAACAAATAATGAAAAGGTAATAAAAGGTGTAGAAAGGTTTAAAAAAATTAAATATAACGCACATAACCCGACGATACGGTTTATGTAAAAAATACAAAATTTTCAAAAAAACAGTCTATGTCAGCTGGTAGTCTATGCTGCGAGTGACATAGAAAGTATATTTATTTATTTATATAACATGGGATATTATTTTTTATACATAGATTAAAAATAATTTCTCTGGGACTCAGCTGATCTTAAATCCAAATGAAATGATTGAATTTGAGAGACAAGTATACACTTTGGGCCAACGCATAGGGCCAACATGCCTTGATGGTAATAACTGATAAGTTGAGATCGTAATTCACACGTTGGCCCCACGGGGCGGTTTTAGTAATTTTGTCAGTCTGTGTATTATGTATGTAATATAACGACTTACGACGAACACAAACCCTAAAATAATATCACTTAGTTTTGTTACACCCAGCCTTCGTAGCGGCTAAACATCTCGCTGTCAAATTATTTATTGCGAGATTTGTAATTTATAAAAATGTACCCAAAATATCCATTATAGTGGAATCCAAAACATGTAAAAATAAGTATAGGTCTACCAGAATCTGATGGAAAATAATTATTATAACAGCAGATTTAAAAAAAAATATCCTTGATTGTTGGATAAATTTATATATTTGCATGTTTCACACACAGAATTAGCCGCTATTTAGAAAAAAAAGATGAAAATGTTTTATTCCAATTACCCCGGTATTGCTAGAGTCAATTTACTTTCGCACTTTTTGCCATCAGATTCTGGTAGACCTATAAAAGAGTGCACGAGGCTCCACGTTTATACTCATCAAAGAACCAATGCAGAATTATTGTTACACCAATGTGTAAAGGGGTATATTTGTCACAATGACTGGTCCAACTGCAAGCCCAACGGTTGGCCGAATGTGTACAGCTGCAGGACGCACGCGATTTGATGTAAATACGGATGAGTCGTGCCAACCGAGATTCGAGGCACGAGAATTGGTCACTTCTGGAAGATTCAAAATTGATCTACACGCTATGTATTACCTGGTATGGCCTTTAAGGTAGACTTATGTATTTAGTGTTACAGGTCACCGCTAATCGCTCCCAATCAGGCGATTTATCTACTCATTTGTAAGTTCAGGTTCCAAAGAAACCACGTTTTTGGGTGAGCAACTCGTCAACCATTAGATTCGGTCCATTCAAGCGTTTATTGTTATGTGAGTTGACTGTTCACTTTTTATTTATTAACCAGAAACTAATCGTATTCAAATGCATTTTCCTGCATTGCATGTTGGATTTGTATATAAGAAGTGGTAATCCTGAGTGGTCATCAGTGCCCAGTGGTCATCTGAAACAGTAACACACACACAATGTCTCCAGTTACGGTGAGGATTTTGAGTTTTTGAAAATCGAAAAATCCAATTTAGATTTATTTTTAATTTTTAAAAGTCTAATTTGAAAATAATTTGTAAAAGAATGAAACGTTGTAAAAGAATAATTAATTATTGTTGTACTATGTGAGATGCAGTTGTGATAATATTATAAGATCTTCTTTGCATCACTCAAAAGTCAAAAGACCAGAGAACAAATTATGACAAGGTCTTTTGTTAATTTAATGTGATGGGTACCAAGTATAAAATGTTTTACAGTAACATCTGCCTTTTAACTGTTTTGCATCATAATTTTGGCACCTTAATAACAAAACTATTTACACTGCAAAAATCAGAATGAAAAAAGCTGGAACAAGATCTCTTGTCTGCACGGCGCAAAAGACAGACCAGACACGTGACAGATGGACTAAATAAAAGCTTGATGTAAAACGATCAATTAACTATAATAATGATTAACTATGTGTTTTTACTTGTATGTAAAGGTGCTCCCTCACCGGGAGCATTCACTTGTAATGTAACATTCGAATTTGAACATTCCATAGCTAGTTGATTCCATAATGTCAGATTGATGTTACAAGTTGTATCAAGATATTACATACTGTATAATTACAAGGTGCGCATTGCAATGCTCGGCTCTCCTCCCTCACTGATGTAATGCTCGACTCTGCAACGTTACATTACAAGCATATGCTTCCGGTAAAGGAGCACCATAATACAAACGACGTTAGAAACATTTTTTGTTTATCAGCTTTCTGTCCAAACATTGTAGTAACTTGTTTTTCAATATTGCAATTTGCCTTGCAATATCAAATTTGGGTTGTACACCACGCCTAGAAGATTGACCTGCGCTAAATGATAATTCTCTTCACAGTCTAATAAATTTTTGTATCGGCTATTGTATCAATAATAACTATTTGACCAAATACGTTGTTATAATTTTTTCATCGCATTCATAATTGCACCCATTATACGCTTCACTCATGCGGAATTCAACGAGTTATCTTCAATTGCTATTTAGTTGTAATAATTGTTATTCACTTAAAAGTGGTCCAGAGGAAATCGACTATTATAACATATTGATTGCAATATATGTACTTATTTATTATTTTGTTAATGCAGATTCTTTTCGTCATCGCTTCGGTGTATGGAGTAATTGGAGAACGTAAGTTACTTATTCTTCTGCTAAAGAACAGCTAATTAAAGTAAAATAAGGACTTTTTCAGGTCTACTGCTAGTTATTTAGATCAAGCCATTATATTATATTAAGGCTATCCTTTAAAATCCTATTTTAAATGATAATCCCTTTTATTGCAGCTGTCAGACACGCAGACTCCCGTTCCGCCTCCAGCGGCATCATCACTAATGTAGTGGACGTCGGCCATGGCATCGGCCACGGCATCGGCCACGGTATCGGTCACGGCATCGGCCACGGCATCGGCTACGGCATCGGCCTCGCCGCGCCCGGCATCGTCACCGGCCACGGTATCGGCAACATCGGCCTCGGCAGCAGCGCGCCTCTCAACAACGCCGCCGCCGTCGGCGCCGCCCAGCTCAGCGCCATCCAAAACGCTCAGGCGGTCCAGGCCACGCAAATCGGTAACGCTGCCGCAGCAGCCATCCAGGGCGCTCGCGTCACCGAAGTCGCCGCCCGCGCCGGCCAGGCCAACGCCATCCAGAACGCTCAGGCCCTCGATGCCGCTCGGATCGCCAACGCGCAGAGAGCCCAAGCTGCCGCTCTGGAAAACGCTCGCGCCGTGGAAGCCGCGAGACGCGCCGCCGCCGCTGCCCAGTACGAGTTAGCTCGCGCCGCCGAGGCCGAACGCGTTGCCAACGCAGCTCGCATTCAGGCCGCAGCTATCGCCAATGCTCGCACTATCGAGGCCAACCGTATCGCCAACGCCGCGAGAGCCCAGGCAGCCGCAGTCGCGTCCAGCGCGGCCCAGGCCCAGGCCGTCGCCGACTCCGTGGCCAGGAACGTTCAGGATGGTGGCGCGATTCTCGGACATGGTCTCGTGTCCGCTGGAGTGGTCCACGCGGCGCCCATCGCCGTGGAGGGGCTAGCCATCGGTTACGGGAAAGGACTTCATTGAGCTAGTCCAGCAACTATCTAGTCTAGTCTATCCTAATCTAAGTCTGTCGACTTCCGAACGAGTGTGTCATACGTGTTAAATAGTAAATACGAACTTTAATGTAATACGAATAAAGTTAACAAAACTTAATTTCCTTATATTTATTCATAACCTAATTTATGAAGATCTATTTGATATAATGTAATTAGTACAGTATCTAGTGATAAAGCAAACTTGTTTTTCTAGCGAAGATATTATTATGATTGATGATTTTCAGTATATTCTTGGGACTTCAGTAAGTCCCAAGTTGGTCAAAGTAAGTAGTACCTAGATCCCAAGAGAGCCTTAGCATGTCCCTTGGACTCCTTGAGACCATAGTATTAAAGGATTTAGTTGTTGGATTAATCGTTGTTTAGTAGAAATAAAAATAATAACATTATGTCACATGTATAAAATTGTACCATAGTAAACTCAAACTATATTGACCGAAATATACATTCCAATACGGCTAAAAATAACTCACCGCATCGGTTTCGGTGACGGTGGCTGGTTTAATTGAAAATAGTTAAGTTACGCTGCAGTAATTTTTAAGTGCCCAAGTGTGTATGCGTTATGTATTGCGCACATATTCTCTCTCATAACGTAGTTTGATGACTTGACGGACTTGTAAGTCTTGACGGACGACCGACAAGACTGCCGAGAGATCAAGTGCAGGACCGAATTTTTACATGCCCATTCGATGCATGGATTATCAGACAATCGGTTGATCAGCCAGCGTCGTCTTTACCAAACTTCGAAATAATATTTCGAACGGGAATCGAACCCACGACCTCGAGTTATGAGCTACCATTCAAAGTCCAAACCACTGGACCACGGAGGCGATAATAATTAATCCGCATACAAGTGTGATTCAGGGAACTTATTGTTTATTTTGGTTGTTTTATCAGAATAGTTATAAAAACGAGACCTATATAAATATTATTGTTTTCGTGACATTCGACCTCGGTCGCGTGATCGGCTGATATTGGTTCAAATTAAATTAAACAAAGCGATATTTATCGTACTTGGCAACATAGCAATCCTTGCTTAATCCTAAATACATACATTTTCAAATAAACACGCTTTTTAAGCTATTACATAGCTTTCATCGCGGGCTTTGAGCGCGGCGACTGAATGGAGGCGACTGAAAGGGGAAAGGGAAACCTCACACCCCTCTCTCCCACTCCGACCAGTACAGCGGTGCGGCGTTGAAAGCCATACATCGTCTAAGGTTGACATCTAACTTCTATCGAAATTGGTGAATTTATTTTGACTTAGCAGTCTGGAGTGTCTTAAAATAAATAAATGAAATAGTTTTATTTCCGAATAGATTTAAAAAAAATGCTTTCAGAATGTTGATGGTGTCATGGTGCCTACCACCGGTTCGGGAACTAACTCGGCGAGAAGAACGGGCGTAAGAAACTGGCATGGGGCCCAATTTTTTACCAAAAAAAGCGAGAAAAAAAAATTAATCTTTTAAATTAAAATTTACAATGTCGTAACTTAAAATTATACAATGTCAACATACATACATAAAATTTGTAAGTCATATAACAATGTAGAAGTAGCCTTGCAAGAAGCCATCCTACTCCCAAGATGTGCCATCGTTTATGATATTAATTAATTCTGCATAATATTAATTATTATCAAATCGCTGTGTTCAAAGTTCAGACCGTAGCGGTCAGTAACCTGATTAACCCCCTGTCAAAATACTTGTCATATTTAAATAAATAAATAAAAAAATCATCATTTTCTATACAAACCATGATTGACAATAAACGATAATATCGTATTTTGCATACTCGATGTGAACTCATTATTCAAACTCATAAATAGTTGCAGTACCTATGTCATACTAATTAGAGTTGCCAGAGGTTTTCTGATGAATATAATATTATATATAATAGTATACTATATGTCTTTATAAGAGTTTTCTTAAGGTAATAATTTTTGTGAGCGAGCATTTTCTCACAGCTCCTAGACTAGAAAGGTCAATGACCGCTGGTGCCACCTTAAAATCTTTTGACTTTGGTTGTTCTGCATGAATGCTTGTTATTTATAATTTACATATTTTACCCAAAAATTCTTTGGGCCAATAAAAAAATAAATTTGTAACTCCCTCGATCGATCTCTATAACAGCTCTACACTCATTCTCAAAGCCGAAATTTAGGACTAACATGGATAATATTATGTTTTTCATGAATCCAACTGCATCGTAAGTAAAGTTATATGAGTTCATGTAACGCTTAAAAGAATTATTAAAGGAACTAAAATTAGACACTAGATGTTAAATAATGTGAGGATTTTGAAGTATGCTAGCGTGCGGGTATGTAACGGCGGTTACCTCATTACATGCTCGAGTAGGTTATTAATGTGTCTATTTTGTTGTTTGGAATTGTGATATTTCCTTTAAAGGAATCACTGCAGCCTAGCCAACACGTTTTTTATCGCTTCTATAAAGAATCGACGATCAAAATGTATGGAATTGATATGACATGTCGAAATTTATATGTATGACGAGCTTTTGCCCGCGGCTTCGCTCGCGCTAAGAAGTATTATTATATACAAACTTTCATCCCCTATTTGAACCCCTTGGGGTGGGAATTTATCAAAATCCTTTCTTAGCGGATGCCTACGTCATAACATCTACCTGCTTGCCAAATTTCAGCCCGATCCGTCCAGTGGTTTGGGCTGTGCGTTGATAGATCACCATGTCAGTCAGTTACCTTTGAGTTTTATATATATAGATATCGAACGCTAATATCAATTCCATACTTATTGAACGTCGATTTTATAAAGAAGCGATAAAAAAAACGTGTTGACTAGAGACTCAAATTGCATTCGACATGCAAAATGTACGGGTTATGACAATGTAATTTATATTTTGCTCTACGAAACTACAAAGTTTCACTACACTACAAAGAGCAAAATGAAACCTATTAGTCTAGGGCTCAGGGGTTCCCAAACTTATTTTGTCTCCTGGGCAGGAGACAGACTTTGAGAACAAATTATGTTTCAGCGCCCCCAGTGTTTCAATTTAAGATTCAAATTCAAATTCAAATTCAAATTCTTTATTAAGCATTCAATAATATACAATAGTATAAAAGCAAGGTAGCGTACATCACGTCGTCTAATCCCATACTAAGTAAAACTTGTATCATGGCAATCAGAAAACGGATGCACGCCGAACAATTTTATCCTAATATATATTATTCTCACATTCACACACACAATCACACTACACTTTATCACGTTAATGTCTCTTTCGGCGACGTGATGCGCGCTTCGTTCGGGAGCCTTCCCCGAAACCTCCGGTAAACTACACCGGCGGGCCAGAACTCCTCCACCTCGAAGATGGATAAAACTTGAGTCGGCACTTTCACCACAAAGGAACTAAAGTTCACATTGTGGCGAGAGTGCAGACGCTCCACCCTCAAGGTGTAGGTGGTCTTCTCGCGGATGTAGTTTACGACGTCTTCGACCGTCATGGTCCAGTGCAGGCGCGACACATAGAGGGGTGTCGCGGGCACCTCGCTGCGCAGGCGCAGCTCGGGCACATAAGGTGCGGTGCCGCGGTGGTTGCGGACGGTGGGCTTCCTCTTCTTCCTCCTCTCCACCAGAACGAAGCCCTCTTCATCGCACCTCCTGCTCTCGTCCCTGCCGAGTCGAAGATGTTCAGCCTTGCGGCCCTCCTTTGCACCCCTCGCCTTTACCCGCGGGGGCGGTGCGGGGCAAGCAGCGACGCTTGCATAATTTTTCTGTTGAGTCGATGGCCTCAATTTCGTGTCGACGTCACGCGGTGACGGCGAGCTGACGGCGGCGGCTGTTGCTGACCCACTCGATTTCGCTGACGTGCAAAACGGCGAGCCGCGCTGAGCTCCGCGACGCATATTTATCGAGTCGAATTATTACATTTTAACTGTAATAATTCACTACGCAACTCACTGATGGTAGATTCCGAGGCATCCAATCTACCTCGCATCTCGTCCAGCTCTGCCCTCATGATGTTGAACTTCTGGAGCAGGCTGGAGACGTTGACGTGGTCCGTCGATACCGCCGGTAGTTTGTCGAGCTGCTTGGCCACAAACACCGGCACTTCCGCTGGACTAGTCTGCTTGATCAGGGAGATGATGTCCTGCAAGCTTCGTTCGCTTCCGTCTCTCCTCCGGGATATCATGATGAAGATGCATCCAGATGAAATAAATAACCCCCCAAGCCTCTACACAAGTTCCCCTTTTTTGCTGGGTCCCACACCACACCCTTTTAGACCTTCAGCGCCCACAAGGGGCCGTTATCGCCCACTTTGGGCAAGACTGGCCTAGATAGATAGATAGATAGATAGATAACTCTTTATTGCTCACAAATTGGTACTATAACTAGTTCGACTAACTTTACATGTTTACAGTAAAATGTGGGCAAGGGCGGCCTTATCGCTTTAAGCGATCTCTTCCAGGCAACCCTGCGGCTATAGAGATATTGCATAATTATTATAAGCAGGGTAATACAAAAAGTCGACAAACAGTTAAAACAGTTAGCAGATGCTAGAGAAAAACTTAATATCTAATATATGTATTTACATGCTACAGATTATTTAGTGAGCGACTCTGTTCAAAAGATGGTTATGCAGCTTTGTTTTGAAAATAGCTAGTGAACTTGACTCTCGAATGTCACATGGTAAATCGTTTCACAAGTGTGCAGCTCTCACAATGAAAGAACCCCTGAAATACTCAGTCTTAGTGAAGGGCACAAGGAGTTTCCTACTATAGCCAGAACGCAGTGAACGGCTTTGGTCATCGTCCCGAAATTGGAAGCACTCTTTCAAATAGGGAGGACAGCGAGGATCGCACAGAATATTGTACAGTAATCCGAGGACATGCTCATCCCGACGGAGTCTGATGGGCAGCCAACCAAGTCGTTTACGATATTCTGAGACGTGATCGAACTTGCGCAGTCCATACACGTACCTAATACAAACATTTTGTAGTCTCTCCAACTTATTGAGGTATTCCTCATTAAGATCTGTCATGCAGATATCAGCATAGTCTAATATAGGTAGGAGTAAAGACTGCGCAAGCTCGACTTTAGTTTTTACAGGAAGTAGGTTCTTCCAGCGCCTGAGTGATCCCAATGCACCAAAAATCTTACGACTGGTTTCAGTAATGTGGTGAGACCATTTAAATGGCCTAGGTTATAAAGTGACATTAAGTTATTTGATGTTTTGTCGATCACGGTCGCTTGCGGCAAATATCGGAAAGCTACCTTAATTGCCTCCAAGAAACTAATTACAATTTTGCTAATAATATAAATCAACAAAATTACGTAACAGATAAAGTCTTATTTACACGACAAGTTGAAAACACACTCTTCCACGTAGAGATAGGGGGGTCAAGAGCTCAAGCTTGGTGATAATACGCGTAATATATAAAGATGTGTTCTCCAACACGGCACAGTACAAAAAAGTGAAAAATCAAGATGGCAGCTAAAGTAAGTGTTGTAAAATCTTAACATTATTGTAAATTCCATGTGAATCTTTATATAGTGAAAAAAGGAGTGTAATTATGATTATTATTATTATGTGTGTGTTATTTTGATGTTTAAAAATTAAAAATATAAGATTATTGATTCCTGAATCCTGTCAACTACATTTCAAATCGTGTTTTTAGGGTTCCGTAGCCAAAATGGCAAAAAAGGAACCCTTATAGATTCGTCATGTCTGTCTGTCTGTCTGTCTGTCCGTCCGTATGTCACAGCCACTTTTCTCCGAAACTATTAGAGCTATACTATTGAAACTTGGTAAGTAGATGTAGTCTGTGAACCGCATTAAGATTTTGATGCAAAAATGGAAAAAATATTAAAAATTTTAGGGGTCCCCATAGGTACAACTGAAACAAAAAAAAATTTTTTCATCTAACCTATGCGTGTGGGGTATCTATGGATAGGTCTCCAAAAATCATATTGAGGTTTCTCAAATCATTTTTTTCTAACCTGAATAGTTTGCGAGAGAGACTCTTCCAAAGTGGAAAAATGTGTGTCCCCCCCCCCCTCTAATTTCTAAAGTAGAGGCATGATAATTCTAAAAAAAATATATGATGTAGATTACTATAAAAACTACCAACGAAAATTGGTTTGAACGAGATCTAGCCAGTAGTTTTTTTATACGTCATAAATATTATACCTTAATCTAAATTTCATTAAATCGACTGAAATATAAAAATAAATCAAAAATATTTTAATTTCATAAAAATAAACCTTATTGCTGCTGCGGAACCCTCCATGGGCGAGTCCAACTCGCACTTGGCCGCTTTTTTTATTATTTTGTTGAGTTTTCTAATTGTTTTTTTATTATTATTTCAGATCGCTCTTATTGCTTTGGCGTTGGTAGCAGTGTGCTATGGTATGTATCTTTCAATTAGCGTTTTCGGTATCTAGAACTGCCCCGGGGCAGGGCGAGCCGAATGGATACGAAAATAGTCGAAGTTTAAATTGTTACATAAACCACGTAAATACTGGTACTAAATCTAAGTGCTTCGTGGATCGTCAGTCTTGTTCTGCTATTTTCGTGTCCATTCGGCCTGACCTGCCTGCCCTGCCCCGGGGCAGTTCAGATGCCGAAAACGCTAAATGCTGTCACCCACATTATATTAAATTATACCTGTAACATATTAATTATATATAATTATACCTGTAACACTTAACAGTCAACATATTAACATAAATCAGTCATTGAAGTATTTTATGGAATCCATGCAATAATGACATAGAAACTAAGTAATAATATAGTAATTATTTTAAAAGTTACTTTTTAGTAATTCTACTTTGTAATATTTCACTGTAAATATGGATGATGTTAAAAATTCGTGTACTACTAACCCACAAAAACTTACGTGTTCAGTAATGAATGCAGTTATGTTCTTTAGAATTTAGATGATTAAGAACAAGACTGCATTCTAATTGTAACAACATAAAAAATGTGGGTTACGTCACTAAGCGAGTAAGCGATCATTATAACAGTTAAAGTTGAACTATTTTGTAGCTCACCCATACGGTGGCGGATACGGCGGTGGCGGTCATGGAGGTTAGTATAACTTCCATTAAAATTCACAAAAATATCCTAAATGATTCAAAATAACAGCTTCGTTAATTGTTTGTCATGTTTCTCTAATTCATTTTATTCCTGGAACGAAGCAACTCTCAGTTCCTGATACATCCAGATGGAGTAGTACGGGTGTAGTAGTAGTAGTAGAGTTAATTCCCATAGATTTTTGGTATCTAACTTCACTGTCTAAATTGAAGACATTAGTGGATCAAGAGGGTAAAGCTAACATTTTACAACATAAAGGCGCAGATCCACCGCAGCGCACGGAGAGACTACGCACGTGCGTCAAGCTTCGCTTTGCAAGAAAATATATGTGACTGTATCCACTGCAACTCACCGATACGCTACGTGCACGAATCGACTCACGTAGCTTGCTCGAATATGGTGCACACGTAGCTCAACGCTGGCCACGGTGCGCATGGCACACGGGATACACGGAAGCTAAGAGATTGTAAACTACGTAACAACAATTGTGTACATAGTCGTGAGTAACGTGTTTGTAAGCGTGTGCTGCAGTGGAAACGTTGACCCACGTAGTCACAGAAATAAATTCGTGCACCGTGTGGCCGTGCACAGTGTGCACCGCGGTGGATCCGCACCTTAGAGTAATTTTTCCTTTCTAATTTGAACAAACCTTGTAACTTACCTACTTCACCATCTAACTAATATCTAGCTACGAGCTTTTTCCCGCGGCTTCGCTCGCGTTAGGCGTCTCCCAGACATCTAACGGGAGAATTGCAATTCAAGCTTATTGAAAGAAAATCATTTTTTATATAATACTAATAAATTCTTATTCGCTTCCTTTCCTTTCTCCATACTTGTTCCATCATGCTAAAATTAAATACGCTTGTATGAACAGAACATAATATTATAAGTAAAGATTTCAGTCTTACGATTTCGTATTGAAGTCAACTCAGCATAAAAAAACGCTTTTTTCTTCAGCAAGATGTGGTTGCCTCTCACACGAACGTCCAACCTCGTCATACAATTTAAGGCCCACTTGCGCGTGAATGATACAGATGACATTTAACTCAGAGTTAACTTTAACTCAGATCTGCGCAAGTGGGCCTTAGTGATAAAGTGTTGTGTGTTTGTGTGTGTGTGAATGTGTAAATAATATAAAGTTATTATATGATAAAATTATTCCGCGTGCATCCGTTGTCTGATTGCCATAACACAAGTTTTTACTTAGCATGGGATTAGACGATGTGATGTACTGACGCTACCTAGCTTTTATACTATTGTATATTAATATATTATGCTTAATGAAGAATTTGAATTAAAAAAATGTCACTAAGTAAATATATTATTATGCATTAAATAAAAAACGGAGAAATTATTATTCTCCGGGAGGTTGGGAACCCTAGAGAAATAAATCGAGCTAAGGGACACGTAACATCAGACGAGTTAAACTTGTAAAATCTTGGGCGTAACAACGTTTTGGGCCCTTATAATTTTCAACGACCGGGGTTAATAAAATTATAACGATGAAATTCTTTGTCTAGGAGGCCAAGGATTCAACCACGACGCAGGCTTCGGAGGACAAAGCGGCGGTGGTTTAGGTAAGTTTCATCACAATAAAATATTATCATGAAAAATTGTGAAGATGTTATGAGGCGTTTTCTTCTAAGACTGCCTGTAATCAGTGCCTGTAATCGACGGTGATAAGAAATAAAGATGTAAAGATATTTTTAAACACGAAGATTTCATTAATTGAATTATTTAAAATAATTTTTGCCTTGTACAAACAGCGGCGGTTTTAGCAGACCGCTAAAGATAAGACCGCCGATAGAGAAAAGACCGCCAAATTCCAAAACTTTACGTTGAGTTGTAATCTAGTATTTTTATTTTTCAGACTCAGGCTTCAACCAAGGAGGTGGCCAGGGAGGCTTCGGGGGTGGCCAGAGCCACGGACAGGGTGGATTTGGGGGTGGCCAGAGCCATGGCCAAGGTGGATTTGGGGGTGGCCAAAGCCACGGCCAGGGTGGATTCGGGGGAGGACAAGGTGGGTTTGGCCAAAATTATGATAGTGGCTTTGGAGGTGGCCACGGGCAAGGAGGCTACGGTGGCCACGGTGGGCACGGTGGCCACGGTCACGGCGATGGTGGATTCAGTGGCCACGGTCATGGAGACAGTGGATTTGGTGGTCACGGTCATGGAGGTAATTCAAAAGGAGCATTTGGATAGATTTAAATGTGCTGTCCTGTGTTGTAATGTGCGTGTCTCATTAGGTTATCGTTAAATATAATACAGTGGTATTTATAATTCGTGACATCAAGCTATTGTTAGTTGCTACAGACGACAAAGTTGTGACTGCAAAGTTCGGTGTCATAATATAATCAGGGCTCGATCTGGCTATTTAGCTGCTCTGGAGAAAGAACATTTTCGTCGCCCTTTACATGCCATAATATTATACAAGTCATGAGCGAGTTTTGTTGGGGCATGATGGGGAGAAGATTTACATAAAGTATAGGTCTACCAGAATCTGATGGCAATTTTTGACAGCAGACTTTTAAAAAATATCCTTGATCATTGGATTAATTTTTATATTTGCATGTTTAACACACAGAATCAGATATTTAGAAAAAAAGGATCAAAATGTTTTATTCCAATTACCCCGGTGTTGCTAGAGTCAATTTCATTTCTCACTTTTTATCATCAGATTCTGGTAGGCCTAACCTGAACTAGGTTGAAAGGTAAAATTCTTAGACTATGTGGACGGCTTATGGCTAGGTTGGAAAATAGGAATAAGTCAACTTTGCCGCCCCGAATTTTCGCCGCTTCACTCTCTCAAATGCCCGGCTCGCCCCCCTCCCCCCGCCCTAGATCGGGCCCTGCATATAAAAAAAACTGTAATTATATTATAGGCCTTAGCGTCATGATACCTCGTCTGTCGGCCTGAACTCTACATCCTCCATTTGAGACCACAAGAATTGACATGTTTATCACTAACGGCCGCATCGGAGACATAAAACTTTAATTTAATTGAGAGTTTGACAGACAAAGTATAAAAGTCATAATGCTTATGTCACAATGTTCATTTAATTATAGCAAGTATTTAATATTCTTCTCTGAGTGCGGTAGTTAGTATATAGCAGGTCTAAAATTAGCCCCATTCCACAAGCATAACATTTGGTGTATGGCTAAAATAAGAATGTTATGGAAGTTAATTAAGTTTTTTTAATACTAATTTATTATTTTTCAGGTCAAGGTGGTTTCCCCGGCCAGGACGGCCACGGAGGTTACAGGGAGCGCGGTTATTAAATAGTCAATATTATTAATAAATTCTATATCTAATTCACGTTTAATTTTTCAATTATTACAATTGTGACGTATTTATTGTACGTTTTTTTATTGATAAACGCTGGTTTTAATAATACTGATAGCGAAGTTTATATCTGTTTACGAAACTATGTAAGACAGAACTAATAAGTAGATAATATAAAAACTGATGATGGTTTATTGTAATTACATAATGTCACGGACACACAACCAGACTACGCCTTATTTTATAAGAGGACTTAATTGAAATGAAATTTGCTATCAAGATTATTATAGGAGTATCTAGATTCTAGATATTCTCATAATAATCTTAGTTTTTTGATTGAGTTGTGTCAAGTCAACGGTAGTAAAGGTCTACCGGGATCTGATGGCAAATTTTGATAGCAGATTTTCAATAAAATATATCCTTAATCATTGAATAATTTTTTATAATATTTGCATGTTTCACACACAGAATCAGCCGATATAAGGAAAAAAAGGATCAAAATGTTTTATTCCAATTGCCCCGGTATTGCTAGAGGCAATTTCTTTTCTCACTTTTTCCCATTAGATCCTGGTTGACCTATAGTAATATTCTTCCGAGTGAGTTTGACACATAACCCGAACAAATAAGGTAAATCTGCAATCTGCCTATAAATCTCTAAAAATCTGCCATCAGAGATTTATTAGTACTACACATTTCATCAAGCCCCAAGCGGTCGCATGCAACCGCGATAACCGCGATAACGCGATAAGTTGTTTTTCTCACGATCGACGGGTTAAGGCGACGCCTTGATAATTTGGCTGCAGTAGCGATATCGATATTTCTCAGCAATGACTAAAGCTAAGAAATTAAAGTTCGTTGTCAGTATTCATCATGTCTTTGTCTTTGAATTGCCCATAGCATAACACGATTGGTCAATCTTTATTACACAGAATACTGAATAATCAATCAATATATTTGTTGCTTGTTTTCTATGAGAGGCCGGCCCGGCCTCTCATAGAAAACAAGCAATTTAAAACATATCCAACACGGTTTTTTACTTTAACGCAGCGTCACCTTAAATCTTTATATGTATTCCCCCGGTAAAATTGAAGGCAGCTTGGAACATCTTGGTGAAGAGTGTCTGGGTGTCGCTGACGACGCGTTTGGCTGCCGCCACCACCTCCTCGTTGCACGCTTGGCACGCTGACAGAAGCACCAGGATGCTTGCTAATACCTAGACATTCAATAATCATAAAACCCGACTACTAAAACACGCTCTAAAACGTACGAAACAAGAAAATAGTAATGGAAGTTTAAAGGATAGCCGTGGTCGTATGCCCTTTTAATTTTATTATTAGCTGTTTTGACTTTTGCTACAGTAGGTGGCATACGACCACGGCTATCCTTTAAATTTCCATTACTATTTTCTTGTTTCGTACGTTTTAGAGCGTGTTTTAGTAGTCGGGTTTTAGTTTTTTAAACTTTATTTTTATTTAATTTTTTTGGGGGCTGCGATTCGCTCGTTAAATTTTTTAGACCATTAACAATTCTTCAAATGATCGAGGATAAAAATTATTGATTGTTTCATATTGTATTGAACTGATTTTATGAAACCTTGCAATTATCAGGTGATTGCAGGCAAACCCGTAAGAAATAGCTAATTATGCTTACATATTTTAAATGTGCTAACAAAGCTCTTTCATTTGATACCCCACACGGCAGCACCGTAAAGATAAATATATTTTTTTGTTCTTTCCTTTATGTCCCCTAGATGGCGCTAAGATTAATTTCACGTGACTTCATGTAGCCTATAACCAGCGGACATTCAAGAGGCTTCCAATGACACCTCATTTGTCCAAATCGGATTAGTAGTTTTAAAGTTACGAGGGAACAGACCGAACAGATGAACATCCATACATACATACAGGCATAGAGTAATTAAATAGATACAGGTCAAAATCATAACCCTTCTTTTTGCTTCGCCGTAGTCGGGTAAAAAGCTACCTTACGTTGGATGTCTTAATACTATTGCAAACTATTAATAATAATAACTCCCACATTGGTTTTGGTGACGGTGGCTGGTTTCATTGAAACTAAGCCAGTTAAGCAGGAGTAATTTTATAGTGACCAAGTGTGTGCGCAGTACATAAGAGCACCCTCTATTCCTATACTCTCATAACCCAGTGGGATGGAAGATCGACACGACTGGCGAGAGATCAGGCGCAGGACCGACTTTTTGCATGCTCATCCGACGCATGGATCTTACTTGTCATACAATCAGGTGATCAGCCTGCATAATTATCTAAACCAAACTTAGAAATAACATATTTCCAAGACGGGAATCGAACCCACGACATTCAAGTCAAGAGACACGCTCCAAACCACTGGACCACAGGGTCGTTCACTGGTAAACTATTGCTATTGGTACAAGCCTTGACAGCGCAGCGCAGCAAGAAAGATGATCGGATGCGCATATAAAAAGTCGGTTCTGAGGGCCTAGACAAGCGGCAAGCGATTATTATCGTAAACGCTAACGCTAGCGAAGCGATGACTTATGTCAAATCGCATACATTTTGTTAGCGTTTACGATAATCGCTTGCCACTTGTCTACTAGGGCTGGGCAGTCTGTCATCCGTTCCACTGGAATATGAGAGTAATTATAGTACCGACCACACCTTCAAAGACTTTATTAGCATCCAAGTATAGTATACAATACCAACTCAGCACCTTGTGCAGGCGGTTGCTTATAAAATAAGTATCTACTTAAACCTACCTTGGCCTACTATAAAATCACTCCTGAGTTCTTCGTAGCTTTTTTCGCCAAAACCGGTGTGGAAGGCGTTATATTGTTTGAAATTAATCGTATCAAATCTTACCAGAACTTTAGTCATGTTGTCTTAGACTCCTACAACTGATGAAGCTAACAACCAAAACATTTTTGTAACCATGCAGTTCGTGATCTATCTTGTTTTAAAACATATTTATTTTAACGAGGTACGATAACGATAGTTTTGACACTTACCTTCATTATCCTTAGCAAATCACAGGATATTGTTAAGACCGCACTAATGATAATTACATCGTTTGTACCATCGAGGAAATTGATTCCTAGGCAGTTGACAGACCAACGTCATTTGGTCGGATGATGTTTGGATGATGCAGATGTGAGATGGCAGAGTAATTTAAGGTCGTGTTAAGTCAAACCCATCCGACCTACGAATAATAAAAGCATTCGACCGATCACAGCTAATATTGAATTGACATAAGTCAACCACATGACGTAGTAGGTCTATCAATTCCTAGAAATTTTTTAATAGATGGTACCATCGAGGATATTGATTCCTAGGCAGTTGACGAACCGACGTCATGTGGTCGGCTTGTGTCAATTCAATGTCAGCTGTGATCGGTCGGATGGGTTTGACGTAACGCGACCAAATTACTTAGGTCCGCGTCCGCCATCTGCATAGGAATCAATTTCTTTGATAGTACATTACTGCATTACACGCAGAAAGTAAACTTGGCGCCTGCATTCACATTGTTTATTTTTGCCTTTTTGTTCGATATCAATAATGGAAACAGGCACTTGAAATTCTTACAAAATCTTTAATTGTATGTATAATTTAATAATTCATACTAAAATTAAAATATAATGAATGTAATATATTTCCTATACAAAAACACTATTTTTGGCCTATTTTTGCTCTATAACAGAACGGAACCTTTTGTGCGCGAGTAAAACTCGCATTTGGAATATTTTATTAACTTCTGCGTTTCATACAATCCTGCAAAGATATTTTTGAGTTTAGTTAGAACCAGCGCCGCTGCCTTATAAAGTTTCTCTTGAGTAGTCTTGAGGGACAGCTGTTTCACATTCTCCTGTCAATATCACAGGACAAAACCAGATCAGTAGACAGTACAAGAAGTACCTCGACTTCAAACAAATGGGCGAGTATCAGTCTGTGTAGATTTTTTCCATAGTAAGGTAATAATATAACAGCTACATTAATTCACAATGCAATCTATAATTAAACTTAATAATTACTTTGTCTACTCTAAAAACGATCCATTACATAATTACAATCATTAATTGGTACTATTATTTCTCTTTCATGTTGCAACATAGCAATTTTATAATTACTATCTCGACTACTATTTGCTTTAATTCTACATAACGAATTTCGATTTTCAAAAAAAAAGACAAATAGTAAGTAATTTTCAGCCTACGCAGGCTCCTATCGCAGCTGTTACAGTATAAATCATCTGCCGACCTTCGAGAAGGAGGAGTTCTGGCCGATTGGAGTCGTCTACAGGAGGTTCCGAGGACGACTTCCGAACACGTCGCGCCCCACGTCGCAGACAATACGTGTTTAGTGTTTAGTGTTTAGAATTAGTGTTAGTTTTTAATATAATTGTATGTATGTTAGTCTATAAGGTATTTATAATATGGGCCTAGATGCCTGATGTAAACAAATAAATAATAAAATAAAATAAAAAAAATAAACATAGGTACAGTAGTATATACTTCTGTCACAGACCACAGTGTAACCTTGTTGTCCTGCAAGTTGTCTCGCCTTTAGAAACCTAATATTTTTCCGAGATAGGTAAAAACTATCCTGTATCTTATATCCTTATTTCATCCTGAAAATCAATTTAGCCATTTTAAAGTAATCAGGTAACATAGAGTAAGCTAGTCAAAAGTCTAGACAGAAAGACTGACAGACACACTTTCACATTTATTCTTAGATCCATACAAATTCATTATTATTATAGATTTATTATAAGTTCCATTCTAATTAGCATTAGCAGAGAACCTCAAGCGGCGCAAATAATATGAGAACCTCAGCGGAGATCTCATATTTGAACCGTTTGGGGTAGAAACCGGCGCATGGGGTCCGGGGGCACATAGGCTTTTTAGAGAAATATCTAAAAGGCTTTTTGAAGCCACCCGAGACCCCAGAGCCGGGAGCTACCTGGCACAGCGGATAGCAATTGCCATCCAACGTGGCAATGCTGTCAGCTTGCTGGGCACTCTGCCAAGTGGGGACGACCTGGGGAAGTTTTTCTTTTTATAGTTTTTTAAGTTTGTATAATATTTATGTATATTTTTAGATGTTAGATTTTAGATTTTAGATTTCTAGTAAATATTATTATAAGTATTATTATGTTACATTCATGTGTAAACGTTTGTGTTAAATTTTCCAATTAGCATGTACTTATGACAAAAGTACATTTGCTACGTCATAATATCTGTATTTCCAAGGATCTCCAAGTCCTCAAGACTTCATTAGAAATAGAATTATTGTCAATCAGTTGACATCCGCCATGACTTTATTAATTGACCCATTGTTTGTCTGTCATAAAAACGTGTGTTTTATTAGTAGCTATCATGTATATAAGATGATCTTCCAGTTGGATTATCACTTGAACTGATAAGCCTAACAAAATGTCACGTGTTGTGGTGAGTCAATTTTTTTTAATTCGTTTTATTTATAACTTTGTTTCATTAATATTAATATTTTATTTTTCTACTACATGTCCAGCTTCTTTACATAGCATACAGTATAGCGTATTGTATAACAATATTATAGTCAGGGTGCCCTAGAACAATTTTTTTGTGATCACTAACAAGCTAATTTTTTGTGAGTAGCTACATTTTGATAAGACGAACAACATTTTTATTTTCGAAAAATCTCGAAAGTGGTAGCTGACAGAGATAGAAAGGATTTCATACTTTGACTTGATGGTCCTAAAACCAAATCAATAATCAACAAAACTTGGTTGACTACTGTACCCTAAAACGGAACCCTAACCAGCTGATTTTTTGTGTATTGGTAGGTTAATTATAGTTATATCATTTAAGAGTAACCTTGTCCTACAAATAAAACAATCCATATTTTAGGACCATCAAGTCAAAGTATGAAATCCTTTCTATCTCTGTTAGCTACCACTTTTAAGATTTTTCGAAAATAAAAATGTTGTTCGTCTTATCAAAATGTAGCTACTCACAAAAAATTTGCTTGTTAGTAATCACAAAAAAAATTGTTCTAGGGCACCCGTACTATTATGGATATTGTATTTTTTTTCGCAAGAACAGTTGCTATTCTTGGGGTCATTAATTAATAATCATTGGACTTTAAATTAATGAAAATGAGATTTAAATCTCATTTATTGTTTGTGACATACCTTAATGGATTACAGTTTGTTTGTTAGATAGCCCATTAATCGAGGAAGGCTATAGGCTATATATTATTAAGCTAAGACCAATTGGAGCGAAGAAACAGAGGAAAATGCGGAAAAAACGGGGAAAATTAAATGAAATTGCTTATTTTCTTAAGAACTGATGGAGCAATTTTTATGTTATTTGACACACATGAAGAATAGACCACGTGAAGGGACATAGGCTATTTTTGCGGAAAAATTTACGGTTTCTGTGAAATTCCTAAATTACGCTGGCGAAGCCGCGCGGAACATCTAATTAGTAGAGTTAGTAAGCTTTTTGCCTGGGATAGTGCATTTTTAGACTGAAGACTTACTGCTATTTTTTCTTAACTATGGCAAATAATATTTGCATGGATATAATATAATATTACCTGTGAATAATTTCGAGCTCTAGTTAGAGCTAAAGGTCTTTATTTCCATTTTACTGATCATAGGCTAATGTTATCAAAGTGGGTGCTAAATCAATTTCAAATAATAAATATGCCATCGAAGAAATTGACTTGTATGCAGATGGTAGACCTTCGTTATTTGTAGGCATATTATGTCAAAGTTCAAATATATCTAGATAGATTACGAATTACGATTCATATTGAAGTGACAAAATCCAACCAAATAACGCAGGTCCGCCATTCGTCTATGAATCAACTTCTCTGATAGCACTTTAAAAATATTATCGTGTAAATAAAAATAATACACTTTAATATTATGTTATTAGAATATTAGAAAAAGGAATAGACAACATACAAAGGAATGCAAAAGTCCTTTTTTGTTTGTCATATTATTTTGTTTGTTATTAATGTTTATATTATTCTGATTTATTTTCTTAATTCTATACTTTTTTCAAACGGGTCACCTGATGGAAAGCAATTTCCGTCGCCCGTGGACACTCGCAGCATCAGAAGAGCTGCAGGTGCGTTGCCAGCCTTTTACGAGGGAATAGGGTAGGGGAGGGTAGGGAAGGGAATAGGGGAGGGTAGGGAAGGAAATAAGGGAGGGTAGGGAAAGGAAAAGGGTAGGGGATTGGGCCTCCGGTAAACTCACTCACTCGGCGAAACACAGCGCAAGCACTGTTTCACGCCGGTTTTCTGTGAGATCGTGGTATTTATCCGGTCGAGCTGGCACATTCGTGCCGAAGCATGGCTCTCCCACAGTCAAAATGTAACATTACTTTTTGTTTACAGATGTTCCTGTGCGTCCTGGTGCTGGTAGCGGCAGTGTCGGCCGAGGACCCGAAACCTCCTCAGACCCTCGGAGACCACACCAGCCATCCGAACCACCCGGAGCACCCCAAGTTCCCCACCCATGACATCAACTCCACCCATATGCCAGATATGCCAAAAGACAAACCTAACAACGACAATAATAATTAATAAAGGGTTTCGGAAGCTTTTGGAGTCATGGGCTACGCACGCGGAATGGGTTTTTTTATATTTACAACGTAAATAATGCCAATACAACGTAAAAAAAGATATTAAGTGAAAAACACTGGAACCTATAATAGAGAGCGGTCAAACGTTCAAGCGGTCAGTTTTGCGTTCTTTGTATTATATTTCGTTACATAGATACACAGGGGGCGTTCTGACCGCGTCAGAATTGCTCCTGTGTGACTGACCGCTCGAACGCAAAACGCTTGAACACGTGACTGTTCTCTGTCTGATCGGTCCCTATGGTTCTAGATATTACTGAGAGTGCTATTATGGTATAGTCCCAGTAATTTCTATTAAGTGTGGAAAAAGTGGAAAAATCTGCGTGTTTGGGCTTTACTACTTTGTTGGGTAACATGACTCCAAAAATGCTCTTATTTCTGTGTTTGACCCCAGATTTTCTACTTTTGACCAATAATATAATATGCTTGAAGGTAGAACCGAGGGGTCAAATATAGAATATAAAAAGCGCCTAGTTCTTTTTTAATACGATAGCTAAGAAACGATATTTTAATTTTTGCGGCGTAACGAAGTAAACATTGATTTGATGTTTAAAGTTAATTTAGGCTGTGAATAACGAAAATTATGAAGAAGCTACAACCGCTATAATACCCTGTCATAACCATCTAGATATCACTGTCATGACTGAGACAAAAACGAAACTGTTAGAGGCAGTACTCACCTTTTTTGGCGCAGTCGAAAAATAAATAAGAATTCGAGATTGCGGTTACTTCTTATTGTAATGTTTAATATTATTTGTGAATCACTGTATTAATTATATTTTCTTTAATAGAGTATTATTATATTGAGTGTTAAATACAGCATACGGTCGTTATGAAGTCGAGTGATTAATAAGAAAGACTACTAGTAATTATTATTCGTAGAAGAAAGATATAAAAGCAATCTACGCTTAAGTATGGATGAAGTTCTAGGCCTAGAAACTCGGCGTTATCAATGGAAATCGATCTTTGTATTTAATTTAAGTCAAGCAAATAAAGTGGCTGCAGCATTTATTGTATTTTTTGTTAACCTCATGTCGAAAAGGCTCTAACTCTGCACAAGCAAAGTCCTACATATTTTACACCATATATTATATACACTATAAATATATATACACCATACATACTCGCGCCTATCGGCATAAAGTTTCCATAGTACGTCATACAAAATATTTTTTATTTTCAAAAAATAACATGCATGGTTCGATAGTACTACTATAGGTAAATCGTTCTGCTGCGGGAAAACAACCACTAAAATTTCACGTTGTATAATACACCGTATATATTATAAAATACGTAGGATACAATTGAAATATTTTATGAACATGTCGATATATTCAGCGCCTATCGCAAAACAAACGCATAATAATATTATAAGAAACAAGTTGCAAATAAACTAATTTCATAGCTATTCCCAAAAAAGTGTGTCCATCTAGTAAGAATATTACTTTCGAAGTAACTTACTACGAAAGTAATATTCGTCCCCAAGATGATTATGATTTGCAATATGTATTTACTCCAAAAACTACGTAACTAACGGAGCTGTATCTAAAATAGTCAACGGCTATGAGAAATCATTTTGGTCGTACTTGTGATACGTACACTGCCTAACATAGTTGTTGAAAAATATATCGTAGTCAACTCCAACGAAACTCAGTGTATACGTAGTAGTTCAAATTTGATCGTATATTATACGAGCTATTGCCCGCGGCTTCGCTCGCGCTAAGAAGTATTATTATATACAAACTTCGATCCCCTATTTGAACCCTTTGGGGTGGGAATTTATCAAAATCCTTTCATAGCGGATGCCTACGTCATAACATCTACCTGCTTGCCAAATTTCAGCCCGATCCGTCCAGTAGTTTAGGCTGTGCGTTGATAGATCACCATGTCAGTCAGTCACTTTTGAGTTTTATATATATAGAAGATATCCTCTACGAAAAACAGCACACGAAGCGATACCCAAAAAAGTCGTAGACAATTTATTGCTACAAGAAGCACTTGATGTAGAGAAGACTCGGCGCCGTGCCGCACCACGGCATCGTGTACCGGCGCGTACCGCTAAGCACGTCTACCAAAATTACAGTTTTGGCTTGATAATTGATATATATGGACCGCGAAAGACGTATCCTGCTCCTGTTGTTGTTAAGACGACGACGACGACGAATGAAGAAAAAACAAAATCAAAGAAAATATTGGGTAAATCCATACATCTCTATAATACATCGGTACACGACGCCGTGGCGCTGCACGGCACCACGCCATCTGCCAGCGGCGGTGCCGTACCGTTGCCCGACAAACGGCACCGCACCGTAGACATGGGTCCACGCCCTAAAATAGCATATCCAAAAATAACCATCAAAATATTTTTCATCTTAATCAATCAAAGCGACAGGGTTAATACAACCAGGTACCACGTGTAAAACAAATCATAAATCATTTTATACTTAAAATAACTAGTAGTACCTAGTCTCGGTGAACTTCATGTTACTTTAAAACCTTCCCTGGACTTCTAAAAATATTTTAAAACTCAAATCAGCCCTATCCGTTCAGCCATTTTCGAGTTTTATCGCGACTAACACATTTGAAAATCCATTTTTATATAATATTATAAGAAGATTAGTACCTAGTTGTAAACTAAAGAAAGCCACGATGAAACGTGATTGACGTAATGATAACATATTCCGTTGATTTTGTTTATTTTATAAATTAAATTTTGCGTAAAAATATTATGATAACATAATATAAATGTTATTTTAAACTAAATTTGGAGTGCGACTTCGTGCGCGTTTAAGTCTTTTCTTCGTTGCAAGAATTTTTGACATCACTTAACAATGCTCTTTACTCGTTTTAACCCAACTACTGTAAAGCCCAATAGACCAGACAAATTAGACACAAAATAAGTCGTAACCTAGGTACAATTCGCATAGGGCCGAACATTAGTAGGGACTTTAAATACACCATTTTAAAGAAAAGAAAACATTAAAAGTTAAAACCACATGATTTTTTAATTAAATATTTGCTAAAGATACCGATGGGGTAAGCCTTGTATGACCAAAACCTCTAAAATAAAATATAGTTAGGCTTGTTAATGAAACAATTTATATTATCAATTTATTTCTGCTTACTCTTTTTACCATGCGCTGCGTTACTTACAACACCGATTGCGGTGCCACGGCTGAGTGTTCCAGAGATCACATCCATGTTGGAAAACGTCTTTTTGACAGTAGCCTCTTCGAAGAAAGTAGGAAATACTTTAGGAGTATGGCTGGGATGTCCGCCTGCTGTTATTGTGTATGTGACGTGGCCGTGGCCACATGCTGTCTGGTAGCACAGTAGGACCATAATGACAACTGCCTGAAAAAAAGTATACACTTACCTTTATTTATTTTATACTCGCACTTTCTTAAAATACTGGGTTATCCAGCAGACGTTGTCTTAGTATATATGTTACCGTTAGAATGCAGAATACGTTAACGTGCACATTACCTAGGTAATCTGCAGATTCCCAGATGCCATCCGTTAAAGTGTGAAATTTAAATAAAAAAACCTTGGACTTTACCTAGTGAGTTTGCATTCTCTTCTTTAGTAAAAGCCCTAAAAATTTTGACATAGGCGCAACGCAGACGACAGACTATCCGTGACGCACTTTTTAGTGTGTGGGAAATAGAACCTTTGCAATTATATGCAGTAACGCACACGACGCGCAAAAAGTCCGCATAAAATTGAATAGGTTCTATTTCCACAGACAAAAAGTGCATCACGGATAGTCTGTCGTCTGCGCTGCGCCTTAGAGCGACCGCAGACTTACAATTTCAAGTTGGCCAACTACAGTCAACTGCAATTTTTAAATGAAAAAAAATAATATGAGAACTTTATTAATTCGAGATAAAAATGTGCAAGGTGACAATATTTAAAATGTAATAAGCGTTCTCTGTAAAAATACAAAGAAAACAATACACTTTTTAAGCGTGATTACGTTTAGAAAATTTTCCCGCCTGTCATGACTTTCTTGACAGACTGTAGTTGTACAACTAAAAATTGTATATCTGCGGGGGCCCTTAAGCTATAATAATGCTGCTACACGAATTGATCGAATGCCGAAGCGCGCATTTCTTATTTTTAATGCACGAGCATTCGTGCCCTCTATAAAGTGGTATAAATTTTAACGTATCGTTCGTTTAATTTTCTCGGCATTTTGTCGCAGAAATTCCAAACAGATATACACCGTACAAATGTTCGCCAGTGACTGGCGAGATGCGTCTACACATATCTGCAACTGCACTTACGAGTGGCGCGGGTGTTGAGGGGTATGCGGGCGGAGGTCACTGGCTAGAAAAATAGACGGGCGCTCTATTCTCGCCAGTGTTAGCAGCCAGCGTTGGCCTGGCTTGAAAAACTGTTCACACAAGGCAAATATCAAGCCAACGCTGCCTGCTAGTCTTATTGGCAGTGAAAACTATACTTAAAGTTCCATAAATTTCAGATGCAAAACAAAAACTAAATAGTACATTACGCACCTAGGGCAGGAAAATAAGAAATGTCTCAGATCACATGTAACAAAATAATACTGCGTGACTGGTGAGACATGTTCAATACTCGGGGACGTGATATTTGGCTATTATATTAGATGAGAAAAAATAATATAAAAAAATAATATCAATTGATCACTGAGTAAATGTGGCTTAAAGTTAGATAATTATTTACCCAACGCATGGACACCGCGCGCGGGAAAGGTAGTTGTGTGGTGTTTCTTTGGTAGCGCATGCCTCTGCACCGGCCGCATAGTATGCCTACTTGCCTAGCCGCGTAATTTACTTAGTATCCATGATTCATTTATTTTTGGGAAATTCGGAAAAAAATTAAGTACCTAATTTTATTACATAATTATATAATGAGAATCGAGTACAGAGTACTCTCCTTAAGTATCGGTAATGTCTCACCAGTCATGCTGTATATTGTGATCTGAGGCTTTCTTATTTACTGCCCATGGAGCGTATACTATTTTTCTCATCGATGGAGGTGGAAAACGGCAACATCGGTAAGCGCAGGCAGCGAGAAGACAGTTGACGTTTTCCGATTCAATAATTGGCGATGGCGTGGTCCCACAAAATAAAAACAAAATAATACACAAAAAATAATAATTTATTTACCATTAGAACTTGCAGGCTGTATATTTTCGTTATTAAGAAGATTAATGGTGATGCCGTGGTTAAAAAAGTGAGAGAGTAATTGTAGGCCGGAGAACTTATGGAGTATAGTTGGGGCGACTTCGAAAATGTTTGCGATTCTGGAGCCTCTGTAAGCCTCGGGTCTTATCACATAGGACCTCACCGCACCTACGTTGGCGGTTGGCGCACCCGCGCTGGAGGCTGCCGCAGCGCCGTTGCCGCTCGCCACAGCAGCAGAAGCGGCTGCAGCCGCACTTACAGCTGCATTTGACAGGACGACAAGGATGAAAAGGATCTGAAATGTCAGAATCAGCTGTTAACAGATTAAAATGCTGTAAGGATACGATCTTTTAGTATGAAGCGGCATAATTATTATTATGTCGATAATAAAGCTACTGGGAAAGGACGTGACAGTACGTGAGTGACGAATCATCGTTGATCAATCAACTCCAAAAGATCGCATCCAAGCGTTGGCATTTGACAATATTAGAAAAATTCATCAACATCAAACATTCGTTAATATTAGCCAGAAAGAGTAAACAAGAGAATAAACTAGATTGGTGTATAAGTTGTACACGACTGAAAGGTGAGGTTATTTTATTCCGTTTGATATGAAATAAATATAATGGCATACGTGAATGACTTACCACGAGTTTTTTCATGTTGACTACGTGTTGTTCCTCAGATATCTGAAGATTAACTAGTTATGATCGTTTTATGCATTTTATTGTCACTAGGTGTGAAAAATTTACATGTGTGTCACATTTTACTCTTGAGTCTTGCGTCTTATGATATGATATTATGATAATATTATGACATTTAGCTCGCACCAATCGCGCTTTTTAATCGCAACAGACCTCAAGTTGCAAAATATGCAATTAACTAAACCATTGTATACGCGCGATTGCATCGCTACAAAAAGCCAGCGTGTCCTGGGGCCCTAACATCAGAACTTAGTGGATTAATAATTATTAAAGACAGTATTTAAATTATTCAGGTGGCTGTCATTTACCTGCCTTTACCTGCAGCGCGCTGCACGAATTAATAACGTCTGCCATGTGTGCTAATCATATAGAAATTTTGCTCGCCAGCTCCCTAACTACAAATTGTGTTTTATCATCTATGACTATTTGTTAATAATAATTAACAATGAACCAAATATTATATTATGTTTATGACTAAAGGCCGTCACACACCTAGCTATAATATATATTAATATATTTATAGCTAGGCATATTAATATATATTTTCTATACAATTTTCGCGTGACCACACACTCAGCTATAATATATATTTCTGGTCTCAGTGTGTTTAGTACGGTATATTAATATATATTATAGCTAAGTCTGTGACGGCCTTTACTCTCCAGTCTCCAGACAACACGATAAAGTTTAGACTTTCACACTCCCATGACAATGTCATTCCAGTGCTTACAAGATAAGAATGTTATTAGATGTAATTGGCTGATTACTGATTACGTCCCCATGACATTGTCATTCACGCGAAAAAAAAGTAAAAATTTGTAGTGTACATAGCTAAACTTCTTTTATAAAACCTATTTTATTTTGTACTCTTTACTTTATGATCTTTTGACTTGTTTACTTTTTGATAGATTTTGTCATTATATTAAAAGAATTTTGCTTGAACATCGAGTACGTTATTTTTTCCTCTCACCTTCTAAAACTAAAGTTCGGGCAAGATATCACCCTCGCACTCCTGCGAGGACCTTGCCCACTTCAATAAAATATACTTACTTACCAACAATTGCAAGTTTTCCCTTCGCCGCCTTGCTATAGTCCAGTTCACGAGACGAGTCATACTAAACGACAAAATATGTATGAGATGTGACTATCCTTGTGGTAACTCTGTGTGTGTTGACCGCTGCTGGTTCGTAGTATACAAGTGTGATCGTGCGATGATAGCAAGTTTTATGAGTGGTCATCACAATATGGTCGTGACCAATGACCAATAAAATTTATTAAATAAATTATATCAGGCGTTAAATATTGCTATATTTAAGCAGTAAGTAGCTTTGATTAGGTTGTACACTGTCAAGATGGCAAAGGGAATGGTAAGAAAGTTACTTTTTATTGAATTTATTACTTATTGCTCATATAACATAAAATGTTGAAGTCCATTTCAATTTTGGCTATTATAATATAGCCTTGTGGTCTCATAGTTAACTAGAAAGGGTAAAATTATTATTTTTTAACAAAAAAAAATAAAATTGACTTCCAAGGTAAAAACAAAAGTAATATTCTTAAAAATAATCTAAAAAGAATCAAATAAATCCTATTCCTTATTATAGTGCCGTCTTCAGACTTAGCCTAACCCTCAACTATTTCTGTACACAATCTTCACGCTTTTGAAGTCGGTACCAACTACCAGCTTACCTTAGCGTAAGTTTTATGTCAAGGATCTCAGAACTTTTCCGGGCTGGTAGCAACTTCAAAAGTACGAAGATTGAAAACATACCGAACCCGCAGTCTAGACTGGATTGCGCACCGACGCGCTGAACTGTTATAATTATTATTTTTAACAAAAAATTAAAACCGACTTCAAAGGTAAAAACAAAAGTATATTCTTAAAAATAATCTAAAAAAGTGAAAAAATTACTATTCCTTATTATAGTGCCGTCTTCAGACTTAGCCTAAACCTCAACTATTTCTGTACTCAATCTTCGTACTTTTGAAGTTGCTACCAGCCCGGAAAAGTTCTGAGATCCTTGACATAAAACTTACGCTAAGGTAAGCTGGTAGTTGGTACCGACTTCAAAAGCGTGAAGATTGTGTACAGAAATAGTTGAGGGTTAGGCTAAGTCTGAAGACGGCACTATAATAAGGAATAGTAATTTTTTCACTTTTTTTAGATTATTTTTAAGAATATACTTTTGTTTTTACCTTTGAAGTCGGTTTTAATTTTTTGTTAAAAATAATAATTATAACAGTTCAGCGCGTCGGTGCGCAATCCAGTCTAGACTGCGGGTTCGAATCCCGTCGAAAAATGTTGCTGGATCACAGATAATTTGCGTATAGTTAAAAAAGTTTATTTTTATTAAGTATATTAAAAGTAATTGCAAAACAAACTCAGGTAAAGTGGTGGAGAGTAGATACAGTTAAAGTGTATTCTAAAACTAATAAACAGAGTTTAAGCAGGGCAAATTTTTAATATTTTTCAATTTAAACGCAAACTTATCTACCTCTATATAGGTAATGCAATAAAGGCATAATCCCTATGTCGTAAAATTGGATTCTACGTCCATGTATCTGAGTACATGACAGCGTTTCAGCGCTCTCAATACTTTATGTTCCTACTGTGAGATGCAGCTGAGTTTGACCGTGGCGCTGCTGCTGTCGGCGATGTGCGCCGTGGAGGGGCAGAGCGCCGCGAGCGAGGCGGCGGCGGCGGGAGGCGGCGGGGGCTTTGGCGGACCAGCCACGGCGGCGGCAGCAGCAGCAGCAGCGGCCGGAGGCGGATATGGCGGACCCGGGTATATCGGACCCGGATTTGCCGGAGGCGGATACAGAAGCGGATATCGTCCTCAGTATGTTTATAATCCGGTTCCTAGCGCGTACCTCCCTTTCGGTGGACGGTTCTCGAGCTACGTGAATGCAGCGAAGAAGATAAAAAGTAACAAGGGAGCGAGCGGCTTAAGCGATATCTTAAATAGCATTTTCGTAGGCAAATTATTTAACAATAACAATGGGTAACTTGACCCTTAAATGGGTTATAATAACCCATTTAACTATGTAGTACTTTTCATAATATTATAATACATTTTGATTGCGCCTACGTTATCATTATCCTACGTTTTACATAGCGATTGAATTTTTAATTGTTTTAAGTTATTATATATTTTAATTTTGTATTGCAGCGTTAGTGAATATTCCTTTATTATTTATACATTATAAATGCAAGAGCAAGGGTATTTTGTCTGTAATTATATTATACTATAAAATATACACACCTAGTAAACGTGTAAATTTTTTAGAAAATTTATTAATTTTCCTTATTAAAAACAATAATTATTATTAAGAATGATTTAAAAACAACCAGCTTAGTAGTAATTTAGGTGTGTAGAAGGAACTGGGAGGCATATAATATTATTATTATTTTATAAAAATTTCTTTATAAAACAAAAACCGATATTAATGTCACACTTTATTTTTAATATTGATTCTAATTTCAATAAAAAGTTACATAATATGAAATGGTCAGAACTCAGAAATGAAATTAAATAGATTGAAAACTAACACTTTTACAAGGCTTGTAATTCAGACTGTAACAAAAGTCAAAACAGAGTGATAATGTGGATAATACTTTAGCGTTGCGACGACGCAGTGCTGCCGTTGCCTTGTTTTACATACAAATAACCATAATATAGGTGTTCACACGGCGCGCTGCTTCGTCGCAACGCACACATGACGGACAGCAGCCCCCGAGACGAAGCGGGAGGGGTATTGACGTTAAGGGCCTTATCACACTGGCGATTAGCGAGCAATTTGAAAGCGACGCGCAGCGTCGTCGCGGCGTGGCGTGGACGCCATTTTGTACACTTGTCTAGAGATGTGACATTGTAGATAGTGTTTGAGCAGTAGTGTTTCCTCGTCAGAATCCATTTTGCTACTGAGTGTACAAAACGCGGAAGGAATAAACGTGGGAGAGCCATGCTTCGGCACGAATGGGCCGGCTAAACCGGAGAAATACCACGTCCTCACAGAAAACCGGCGTGAAACAGCGCTTGCGCTGTGTTTCACCGAATGAGTGAGTTTACCGGAGGCCCAATCCCCTACCCTATTCCCTTCCCTTGCCATCCCTACCCTCCCCTATTACCCTATTCCCTCTTAAAAGGCTGGCAACGCACCTGCAGCTCTTCTGATGCTATGAGTGTCCATGGGCGACGGAAGTTGCTTTCCATCAGGTGACCCGTTTGCTCGTTTGCCCCCTTATTTCATAAAAAAAGGCAAGCTGCGTGCACGTCGCGCAATTGCGACGTCATCGCGGCGTGCGCGCTGCGCAATCGCGTCGCTTTCAAATCGCTCGCTAATCGCCAGTGTGATAAGGCCCTAAGTGTCTGGTGCGCTTATACGGGCAACTAAAATTGCTCAACTCCAGTCAATTCTCGTAAACTTTGACGTCACGACTACATCAAGCAATTTGCGGCAACAAGCAGCAATATTGCGCAATACAATATTGAGTGATGTGGTCATCGAATATTTGAGCGATATGACATTGAGCGATATGAAATAAATTGCACCATATTGCTCCACTTATTGCCCCTGTAAGCGCTTCTTAAACACACTAGGCTGAAGTTACGCGGCGTAAATTCCGCATGATTACGTCCGCAATGTCAAACGCATACCCAATACGGACGGAACGTGACGGAATAGTGTGTCATCGGTAATTTAAAATACATTGCAGGTGGAATCATGCGGAATTTACGCCGCGTAACTTCGGCCTAGTGTGTTTAGACAGACTGCTTTGGCCGGCTTAGCGTCAAACGGCAGCGCTGCGTCGACGCAACGCTGACGCAACGCGCCGTGTGGACTGGCTCTAAGCACATTCTTGTAGAATAGTAATGCTCTTGACTTGATTAGACAGTAATATAGTACGGGTGCCCTAGAACAAATTTTTTTGTGATTACTAACAAGCTAATTTTTTGTGAGTAGCTACATTTTGATAAGACGAACAACATTTTTATTTTCGAAAAATCTCGAAAGTGGTAGCTAACAGAGATAAAAAGGATTTCATACTTTGACTTGATGGTCCTAAAATATGGATTGTTTTATTTGTAGGACAAGGTTACTCTTAAATAATGTAACTATTAACCTACCAATATACAAAAAATCAGCTGGTTAGGGTTCCGTTTATATTTTTGGCATCACACAGCATTATAATATTAATATAATTAATGTAACTAGATCTTAATAACTGGTCCACTGAATACTGTTTAATTATTATGATGTTTCGTGTGATGCTGGAAATAAAAGTATTCTTATTCTTATTCTTATATTTTAGGACCATCAAGTCAAAGTATGAAATCCTTTCTATCTCTGTTAGCTACCACTTTCGAGATTTTTCGAAAATAAAAATGTTGTTCGTCTTATCAAAATGTAGCTACTCACAAAAAATTAGCTTGTTAGTGATCACAAAAAAATTTGTTCTAGGGCACCCTGACTAATAATAATAAGCTTACCAAAAGTTTCCACAATGTTATAACTTATAATATTAAACCTCTTGTGTTAGTTCGGTTGCATCATCATCTTAATATTATTATAGAAAACAATAATAATATGATGTTCATTAATAAAATAAAATATTTTATTGATCACGAACTTTCAACCATAAAAATATTACTTATCGTAGAAAGTATTATCAGTAAGTACTTAAAGATATATTGTAATTTATAACTAATTCGTTTTTTTTTTGGTTCCGTAACCAAAGGGTAAAAACGGGACCCTATATTTACTAAGACTTCGTTGTCTGTCCGTCTGTCCTTCTGTCTGTCTGTTTGTCGCCAGGCTGTATCTCAAGAACCGCTATAGCTAGACTTCTGAAATTTTCACAGATTGTGTATATCTGTTGCCGCTATAACAACAAATACTAAAAACAAAACAATATTAATATTTATGCTGCCATACAACAAACGTGATTTTTTCGGCCTTTTTAGCTCGATATCAATAATGCAAATGCAACAGTTAGGCACTTGAAATTTTCACAAAAGCCTTAAATATATGTGTATTTTAGTAATTTTTTTTTTAATTAAATAAGGGGGCAAACGAGCAAACGGGTCACCTGATGGTAAGCAACTACCGTCGCCCATGGACACTCGCAACATCCGAAGAGCTGCAGGTGCGTTGCCGAAATGATAATATATAAATAAATAAATAAAATCGGTCAAGTGCGAGTGGGACTCGCGCACGAAGGGTTCCGTACCGTTATAAAGCAAAAATAGGCCAAAAATTGTGTTTTTTGTATGGGAGCCCCCCTTAAATTTTTATTTTATTTTATTATTATTCTTAAATATTAAAGTAGACATATAATTAAGGCCTTTGTGAAAATATCAAGTGCCTACCTGTTGCCATTATTGATATCGAGCAAAAAAGGCCAAAAAAATCACGTTTGTTGTATGGGAGCCCCCTTTAAATATTAACCTTATTTTGTTTTTGGTATTTGTTGTTATAGCGGCAACAGATATACATAATCTGTGAAAATTTCAGAACTCTAGCTATAGCGGTTCTTGAGATACAGCCTGGAGACAGACAGACGGACAGACGGACAGACGGACAGACAACGAAGTCTCATGAATAGGGTCCCGTTTTCACCCTTTGGGTACGGAACCCTAATAAAAATTACATGCAAAAAACACAGTTTTTGGCCTATTTTTGCTCTACAGCGGTACGGAAACCTTCGTGCGCGAGTCCGACTCGCACTTGGCCGATTTTATTTTTTCAATACATTTTTTATATCAATAAGTAATTACTGATAAGTATATAACCATTTTTATTTTCTTTTGAATCACCACTTTTCAGCAATCGGTATCTATGTAACTCAAAATGTAGAAAATTAAATTGACAACAAATTTAGTTCTTATCATTTTCGTAAAAAAAAAACAAAAAATAAAGGAGATATGTCTAAAAAAAGATTTGATCTTCAAACCAATATGGCGGCTAACGCACACATCGGATTTGGTCGAGTTTCTGAATTTAAGCTATTCATGACCTCCCCTAAACGAAGGTGCAAAAAATTTCTGACTACTTATAATAATTAATTTCAGATTCCCATACAAGACTGAACTAACCCTACTGGACTAAGGCCCACTTGCGCCAATCTGGGTTAAAGTTAACTCTGAGTTAAGCATCATGTCATATCTGTCACTCACCAAGTCAGTGATAGAAATGACATGATGTTTAACTCAGAGTTAACTTTAACCCAGATTGGCGCAAGTGGGCCTAAGGGTGTAACAAACCTAAGTGATAATACTTTAGGGTGTGTACGTGTTCCTTGTAGAACACGTACACAGTACACACCCTAAAGTAGTATGTAGTGAGCTGCTACTTTCACAGTGAACTCTCTACAAGGAACACATATACACCCTCAAACATTATCACTTAGTTTTGTTACACCCTGTATAATATATTGTCGCAAAAGGGGCAAACATTAAAATAATAATTTCGTACCCCCACAAAAATGTTCTATAATTAAAATTTAAAATCTATGCCAGTTTAGACTAGCCATTAGCATTATTACGGATTTTCAGATCGAGAGCACGATTGAGAATGTTGTAGAGGAGGCCCGCTCCAGCTGTTTTTTTCAGATCCGTCAGTTCGTCAACGTAGTTGTAAGAGTCGAGAAAATTCGGATATTCATCTCCGCCATATCCGCCGTATCCGGCTCCGGCCGCCGCCCCGCTTGCGGCGCTCTGCCCCTCCACTCTGCACAACGCCGACGCCAGGAGCGCCACGGTCAAACTCAGCTGCATTTAAAAATATTACACGCAGAGTTAGAGCCTTCACGCCCGATCACTCAACCGATTTTGTTGTTTGGTATACAGATACTATAAGTCTCGGGAAAGGATATAAAATACTTTAAATCCCAGAATAAATGTACAGTTCCCGCACGATAAACGAATTATGGCGTAGTCATCTAGTAAGTAATCAAATCAACAACTAAGTAACAGTCTCACCAATCCTTTGGTCATCTCGGCGTTCTTAAACCTATTATAAGTTGCTCACTACTTATATAGCAACGTAATGTCTATTAATATTTAATTGATACATTTTATTGGTCATTGGTCACGACCATGTGATGACCACTTCATGAAACTTGCTATTACCGCACGAACACACTTTATGTACGACTCAGTAGTGATCAGACACAATATAATAATAATAAACTACATTAGTGCTGCGGCCGCACTCATGCGTACAGCGTAGTGCTTCGTGCTTGAGACGATACCATTGGACGATCTGCGTGTATCTTCCAATGGTATCGTCTCGTAGCACGAAGCTTCGTGACGATAGACGCATGTGCGGCCGCGGCATAAGGGCCATACCTCACCGAGACGCCGTGGCGACGTGGCCAGCGACGTCGTCAACTAGTTAGAGATGTATGACGGCTACTTCACCTGACGACCGACTGGCGACATTGCTAAGTAGCCAGCGTAGCTAGAGCCGTCCGCTCCGCATGCGGCAACCGGCGACGATGCAAGTTGTTTGCTAGTCTTCGTATGCTCCGTTACTTAGTCAGTCGCCGACCAGTCGCTGATTTTAGTGATATCCTCAGATAATTGAAAATTTTTCAGTGTATTTTCTTAAATCTTCATAGAATTTAAGAAAAACACCGCTTTGCGGTGACGCTGAGACGCCAGACGTAGCCATGGTAACGTCACCGGTCACGATGCCAGTGTCTCGGTGAGGTATGTCTCTAAATCGGTAGGGAAGGATAGGGGAGGGTAGGGAAGGATAGGGTTGGGTGGGGAAGGAAATAAGGGAGGGTAAGGAAGGGAAAAGGGTAGGGGATTGGGCCTCCGGTAAACTCACTCACTCGGCGAAACACAGCGCAAGCGCTGTTTCACGCCGGTTTTCTGTGAGCCCGTGGTATTTCTCCGGTCGAGTCGGCCCATTCGTGCTGAAGCATGGCTCTCTGTGTGCTGTACAGTAGCTTTGGTTACAAACTTTTCTAATTACCGTAATCTTAATTTGCTACTTGATTTTTAAATTAGATTGTATGTTGATCATGTCAATCTAGAAAATAATTTGGCCTATGTACGTTGCCATAAGCTAGTTTTTGCATACTGTGTCGGTTTTCAAAATTTTCAAGAAAATCTAACTTTTTCTAATTACCGTTTACTAATTATAATTAGTAATTACCATAATATTATGTTTCTACTTACCATTGCATGAAAAACTAATGTGAGTAGTACTTTTTAGGGTTCCGTACCCAAAGGGTAAAAACGGGACCCTATTACTAAGACTTCGTTGTCTGTCCGTCTGTCCGTCTGTCCGTCTGTCTGTCTGTCTGTCTCCAGGCTGTAACTCAAGAACGGTAATAGCTAGAGATTTGATATTTTCACAGATTATGTATATCTGTTGCCACTATAACAACAAATACTAAAAATAAAATAAAATGAATATTTAAGGGGGCTCCCATACAACAAACGTGATTTTTTTGGCCTTTTTTGCTGTCTCCAGGCTGTAACTCAAGAACGGTAATAGCTAGAGATTTGATATTTTCACAGATTATGTAAGTATATCTGTTGCCGCTATAACAACAAATACTAAAAATAAAATAAAACGAATATTTAAGGGGGGCTCCCATACAACAACCGTGATTTTTTTGGCCTTTTTTGCTCTAAGTATATCAAAAATGGCAACAGGTAGGTACTTGAATTTTTCACAAAGTCCTTAGTTATATGTGTACTTTAATATTTAATAATAATAATCTATACTTCTATACTACTATTATAAAGAGGAAAGATTTGTTTGTTTGTTTGAGTCGAATAGGCTACGAAACTACTGGACCGGTTTGAAAAATTCTTTTGCTATTGGAATCTTACATTATTTCTGCTGAACATAGGCTACATTTTATTTTGGAAAAAAGTAGGGTTCCGTAAGATATTTGAGTTTTTCGGACGCAAGGTGTAAAAAATCAGCTAGAAAAGTTACTTATTTTGCGTACGCTGCCTAAACTATAAAAGATAGAACCATAAAATGTTCTAAGTAATTGTAGATCTTATAAATATCTACAAAAAAATCCGCGACACACTATACCTATCTATGTCGAGTGAGGCACAATAACCATTTATTTATTTAAAAATCCTGATTTTTTTTTGACTAAATTGAAACGGATATATTTTACTCACGCTATTAATCCTTATCAAAATAAATTATTTTATCACTAAGTACAGTTTATGTAGATAATATTTGGTCTTTGAATGATTAAAATTGGACGTTTGGTTTTGAAATTATGGCGAAATTAAAATATTACGATAGTAGGCGTCACCAAAGCGCGTGCGGGAGGAATACAATATTCTGTTGTAGAAATGAAAATTCTGTACATAAAAGATATGAAATGACACCCGAAATTACACCTTTGTCACTACATCGCTAGAGAAGCCAAAAATGTGGTTAGTTTTATGTCTGTCTGTCTGTCTGTCACTCTTTCTGTCTGTCTGTATGTTTGTTCCAGCATCACACGAAAAATACTGATCCGATTTGAATGTGGTTTTCGCAGATATATTTATCTTCTTCCAACTTAACATTTGGTGTATAAAATTTTTTTCCCCCACCCCTCTAAGGGGACAAAAGAAGGGGTCAGATTTTGTATCAAACTTTTTTCTTTAACACGAAAACTACTGATCCGATTTCCATACGGTTTTCACAGATATATTATGTTTGTCTTCTTCCAACTCAACATCTGGTGTATAAAAATCCTCCCCCCCCTCCCCTCTCAACCCTCTCTGGGGACCAAAGAGGGGTCAAATTTTGTATACAACTTTTTTCTTTAGTGGACTTACTTCATATTAGGTATTAACTGTGTTTTTCAACTTAACATCTGGTGTATGACCTTCCCCCCCACACCCTCTTAGGGGACAAAAGAGGGGGTAAAACATGTATCAACTGATGATGTAGAAAATATACTTTAAATGGCAAAACAACGTTTGCCGGGACAGCTAGTATTAAAATAAAATAAAAAATAAGGGGGGCTCCCATACAAAAAACACAATTTATGGCCTAATTTTGCTCTATAATGGTACGGAACCCTTCGTGCGCGATTCCGACTCGCACTTGGCCGATTTTTTATCAATCGAAGTTTTCTCGCAGTTTTCACAGATATTATCATTATCATGAATCTATACATATAAAATTACAAGTCCTGACTGAATGACTGACTGACTGACTGATTCATCATCGCAGAGCAAAAACTGTTAAAGTTACAGCCACGAAATTTGGTGAGCAGGGTTGTTATAATTAGTAGACACCCACTAAGGAAGGAATTTTGGAAATTTTAACCCGAAGAGGGTGAAAGAGGGGTTGAAAGTTTGTATGAAAGTCCGTCATTTCTGAAGTTAGAAACATGACACTTTATTTTTGGGTTACTGAATAAAAATGAATGAATACGTCTTTAAGCGTTTTTTGGAAATTCTACCCCTAAGGGGGTGAAATTGAGGTTGAAATTTTGAATTAAAGTCCGTCATTTCTTAAGTTAGAAACATGAAACTTTATTTTTGGGTTACTGAATAAAAATAAATGAATACGTATTTAGGCGTTTTTGGCAATTCTACCCCCAAGGGGGTGAAATTTGAGTTGATATTTTGTATGAAACTTTCACAATTTTAAACCAATCGGGCTGAGACTGTGTATGCATAAATATAATAGGACGTAGGCATCCCCTCAGAAAGAAATTTAATAAATTCCACCCCTAAGGGGATGAAATAGGGGATGAAAGTTTTTAGAATTTTTCTTAGACTTTCGACTGATTGAACTCAAATTATTAAAGATTTGAGCTTCTATGATGAAGGCGTTCGCTTCAATAGGATTTGGGTTACTGAATAAAATCGTAGGAAAGTCAATTCTGTACATTGAATATTTAAAAAAAATAATATTTGGGACGTAATCTAACTATACTAACGCGCACGAAGTCGCGGGCAACAGCTCGTAAGTCTATAATAATTAATAATACTAGCTTTTCCCGCGGCTTCGCTCGCGTTAAAAAGTATTATTATAATATACAATCTTTCATCCTCTATTTTATCTCCTTAGGGGTGGAATTTATTAAAATCCTTTCTTAGGGGATGCCTACGTCATAACATCTAGCTGCATGCCAACTTTCAGCCCGATCCGTCCAGTGGTTTGTGCTGTGTGTTGATAGATCATCACTATGTCTGCACTCTCTCTGCACTCTGCATTCAGTCACCTTTGAGTTATATATATTTAGACTAGCGACCCGCCCTGGCTTCGCACGGGTATAAAATATATAGCCAATTTCACTTACTGAAAAAATGATTAAAATCGATTCAGTAGTTTTGATTTACATTTATTACTACCCGTGGCCCGCCGCAAAAGCTACGTCCCGCAATTTTTTAATCTGTAATATCTCCGCAAATATTAATTTAAATCATATGCTGTAACGGGTTATAATATAGATCTATATTAAATCAATAATGTATTTAAAGTATTTTATTGAATAAGGATTAATGCCGTATTGGTTAAAATCGCTTCGAAAATTAGCCATTATTAGGTATGGGATATCCATAAGAGATAGACATAATATACCATCGCGAAATTCTCTGTAGACCTTTTCATTTTGTACAATACTAATTAATACATTATTTTGATAAATCCTCGTAGGGTACAGCGTGCGTTTGCAATGTAGGTAAGCGAAAAAAAAGTAATTATATACGACATCACATTAGAAACCCCCATTTAATGAATGTTTAAGTTATACTTATAAACCTTCCTCTTTACAACTCCTAATAAGGCGAGGTAGTACAAGAAACGGATGATTTTCAAGATTTAAACGGGACAGGAGACATAACAATATAGTAATTTAAATTCTGAAAAAAATAATATATGTCTTAGTTAAGGATCTAACACATTGGAATTCATATTCCATTACACAATATCATGAACTTCACTCGATAGAAAAAAATCCCAAAGTTACCTCTTCTTTTAACGAAATTGCCGTACTATGTCCAAATTATTTGGAATTTTCAGATAATTTTTGTACTGAATTAAAGACAAAGAATATATCTAGGGCGGATTCGAGTCAAAACTCGATTGAATTGATGTATAAAGTTTTATAGTTTTTTGATCGTCGTTATTTTATACATCAATTCAATCGAGTTTTGACTCAAATCCGCCCTAGATATATTCTTTGTCTTTAATTCAGTACAAAAATTATCTGAAAATTCCAAATAATTTGGACATAGTATGGCAATTTCGTTAAAAGAAGAGGTAACTTTGGGATTTTTTTCTATCGAGTGAAGTTCATAATATTGTGTAATGGAATATGAATTCCAATGTGTTAGATCCTCAACTAAGACATATATTTTTTTCAGAATTTAAATTACAATATTTTTATGTCTCCTGTCCCGTTTAAATTTGAAAATCGTTCGTTTCTTGTACTCCCACCTCCCCTTAAAGAAAACCGCTTCAAAATCTGTTGCCTAGTTTTAGAGATTAAAGGGAACAAAGGGACATAGGGGAAAAAAGCGACTTTGTTTTATATAGTATATTATGTAGTGATTATTAGATTATTACTAGCTAACCCGGCAAATGTTGTTTTGCCAATATATTTGTAGTTCTTTATATTTTGTAAAGAATATTATTCTTTTACTGAAGTGACTAAATAAGAACGGCACCATTTCAACGTCCATCGTTATCCCGTCGCACAAACAATGGTCGCCGTCAGTCTCGAGTTGTAATAATTTATTATTATTTTAAATTCAACAAATGCGCTCATCAAATATATTATAAAAAGTAGCCAGTAGCCAATTCTCAGACACACCCTGTAGAGTTCACTGTGTAAATAGCAGCGCTGAAAGAACAACTTTTTTGACATTTGTATAAGCAAGCGCCTTAGCAGGCCTGTCTCACTCCGCGCGTAGGTATCGAAAATATACCTACGCGCGGCTGCCCTTGCGCAGGGTATAATTCAATGGGGCTGCGCGAGCGAGCAGCGACGGACATACTTTTTAAGTTTTGACCTGTTTTTATTAAAATGGAAAATAAAAAGAAACACCCTAAAAAGTATGGTGCTGTATTCAATTGTTTAAAAACTGATTGCGATACAAATTTATCTTTTTTTTTGGTTACCTAAGGACGCTGAAAAGTAAGTAATATAATATGACTCATGCAAAGTATTATTTGTACTTTGAATAGGTACCTTTTACTACATTATGTAGGTAATACATTAAACATAAATCTTATTAATATAATACTTATTAAGTATACTAGCTGTTCCGTTGTTTTGCCGTATACGCGATGGACGTTGCCATGGTGACATACTATTTGGTCACTTCCATAAAATAATATACTTAAATGCCAATAAAGTATTTCGCCCGTATCTTTTTGGTTGCTCTATTGGCACGTCTGTTACGCCATTTTCATTTTTTTTTATAACTACTCTATTAAACTGAATATAATAAGTATCTAAAGAAATTTCCATTAATCATCACAAAAAGTTGTTTATGGTTTATAATTAAATGATAATATTAATAGCGCACCGCGCGCAGGTATTTTTTTGGTACATTCAGCCCTAGCTGCCCTAGCGGCACAATAGTACATTCGAGCGGGCCGCTCAATGTATAGGTTCAGTGTAATATGGATCGTTATCCGTAGGCATAAGAATGAAATTGGCTTTTAATAAATTTTTGTAGGTACTTAAACGAACAGACGCTGAACTCTGAGTCATTCTAAATGGTACCATATGTTTATAGATTTAAAGAAGACATTTCGTTGGATACATTTTCTAAGATAAACTTCTGTACGGAGTACTATTATAATATATTCTGTGGCCTTAGCGTCATGCATTTTCCCATACAAAATGTTTTAAAAAGATACTTTTTCAGCGCTGCCACTTTCATATAGGGGACCAATACGCTCTAAACTCTAAAGTCTAAAGTATTATATCACTTCGTTTTTTTACACCATTATATTTATATAGGATCTCGGTAACGGCTCCAACGATTTCGATAAAATTTTGTGTGTTACCTAAAGGGTTTCAGGGCCGAAAATCAATCTAGCCAGGTTCCATTATTATAAAATGTTTGGACTGTTTTTCAGGCAAAGAAAATATAATGTCACAGAATAATATGTTCCCGTCATGCACTGATCTCTATTATACAAGTACGCTGGATAGCTGATACACACCTGCTTTTTGTGCCTATTTGAAGCGGAATCAGCGCCCCCATTATTCGGGTAGAGAACTAAATTTGACGTAACCACAGCCAATAACAACAGTTGTCATCACTAGTATTCGTTCCAAGTACTCTCACTACTGCTATCAGCGCCAATATGGCGGCTTTCAGACGTCATTTTTACGTCAGATTTAGTTCTCAGCCCTATTAATGGGGGCGCTGATTCCGCTTCAAATAGGCACAAGAAATAGCTGTCATTTCAAAGGGTATCAGCTATCCAGCGTACTTGTATAGTAGAGATCAGTGCCGTCATGACTCATGTCAGAAGTAGCGGTTGCTATACCACCACACTCAACCAAATAAGTGGGTCTAGAATCGAGAGAACCAGGGTTCCAAACTCGGGTCTGATGAAAAAGAATATAAATAAATTGAGGCAATATAAACGAGTCTGTTTTTTTTGTAAATTATTTTTAAATAATAATAAAAATAGACTGTCCAGGACTTTTTAAGGCAACCTATTCTTGATCTATTTTCTAATATACTGTTATTAAATACTATTTGACCCGGCAAACGTTGTTTTGCCATTTAAAGTATATTTTCTACTTCATCAGTAGTTGATACAAAATCTTAACCCCCTTTTGTCCCATAAGAGGGGGGGGGGGGGGGGGAAATGTGTACACCTGATGTTAAGTTGGAAAATACAGTTAATAATATTACATTAAAGAAAAAATTTGATACAAAATCTGACCCCCTTTTTGGTCCCCTTAGAGGGGTGGGGGGAAAAGTTCATACACCAGATGTTGAGTTGGATGAAGGCAAATATATCTTCGAAAACCGTATGCAAATCGGATCAGTAGCTTTCGTGTTAAATAAAAAAGTTTGATACAAAATCTGACCCCTCTTTTGTCCCCTTAGAGGAGAGGGGGCAAATTTTTTTATACACCAGATGTTAAGTTGGAAGAAGACAAATATATCTGCGAAAACCGCTTTCAAATCGGATCAGTAGTTTTCGTGTGATAGTGGAACAAACATACAGACAGACAGACAGACAGACAAAAAACTAACCACATTTTTGGCTTCTATAGCGATCTAGTGACACCCCCCCGCTTATTATTTTTTGAGTATCTTTAATGTACAGAATTCACATTTCTACAGTTTTATTATATGTATAGATTTTTCAGCCTACTATCAGGTCAGTGAAGGTTGATCTAAGTTCGGATCTTCTACACTGTAATGAGAAATAAAAGAAATGAAATAATCTGTATTTTTATTCCGTTCCATGCATGTTAGCTGGCGTACAGAGATATTTTGAAGCAACCGTATTGCAGCGCCATGTAGAACGCTAAAGTAGCTTATGGATAATAATTTAGTGCCCCCCATAAAAACGTGTACAATATTAAAATCTACGAGGTGTACTTGCGGGGTTGGGAGCGCCATTGCTGTTGTTAAAGGCGTATAATTTGATCACGTGATTCAGGATTTTACTAAGGAAAGCCAATCCACTGTTATCTTTCTTGTTGGTCGGTGAATAAACGTAGCTGGAAGTAATCCGTGGAGGGAGGTACGTGTTAGGATACGGATTATAAACATACTGAGGACGATATCCATATCCGCCTCCGCCATATCCGCCTCCGGCCGCTGCCGCCGTTGCTGCGGCACCCCCGCCCCCGCCCCCCGCCGCCGCCGCCCCGCTCGCGGCGCCCTGCCCCTCCACAGCGCACATCACCGACAGCAGCAGCGCCACAGTCAAACTTAGCTGCATTAAGGTGACGCCATGTTAAAGTAAAAAACCGTGTTGGATGTGTTTTAGATTGCTTGTTTTCTATGCGAGGCTGGCCCGGCCTCTCATAGAAAACAAGCAATGGAACAGCAAAAAATTGAAAGGGCGTAGCGACAAAATGGTTTTTGTCGCGTATTTTAAAAACCATAAATACATTTCATATAAGCTATGGGCAAATTAAAGTGTATACTAGAACCAATTTATGTACAAATTTTGGAAGCTTATATCACTCTCCTCTGTTGGCAAAATAGGAATCCCTTTTTTTACAGAGGTCTTTTTGATTGATTATTCTGTGTTATAAAAGTTGACCAATCGTGTTATGCTATGGGTAATTCGAAGACAAAGACATGATGAATACTGACAGTGAACTTTAATTACTTAGCTTTAGTCATTGCTGAGAAAAATGGACATCGCTACAGCCAAATTATCAAGGCGTCACCTTAAGATAGATGTAAGAGCCCCCGCAGACGGCAGACTTTCTATCGGCCGATAGTTTGGTTGGGTTGGGCTGTTAGCGCACACACTACGCCAACTAAACAGTTGGGTTGGTGGTGAATGCGCAGACTAGACAATAGTCGGCCGATTGTTCTCGCACGGTTCCATTGTAGTGATAGATTTTTGAATAGAAAATTTTACACGATTCGGATTTCTGCTGAGTCGGCCGATCATACAATCGGCGTCGTATGCGCGAGTGGAAGAACGTCGTACTGATATAGCATCGGCCGACAGTTTGCCGATAGTTAAGTTTGAAGGCAATCGTAGAGCCCATCAAACATAATTATCGGCCGACCCGGTATCGTTGTAATATGCGCACTTCCATACAGCTTCATACTTATCAAGAGCCAAACCAAACTATCGGCCGATAGAAAGTCTGCAGTCTGCGGAGCGCTGTCATGTCTTTAGATATTATAAGAATGTGAAGTCACATTTTAACGACATTGGCGTTAAAGGCCGTCACAGACCTAGCTATAATATATATTAATATATTTATAGCTAGGCATATTAATATATATTTTATATACAATTTTCGCGTGACCACACACTTAGCTATAATATATATTTCTGGTCTCAGTGTGTTTAGTACGGTATATTAAGGTATATTAATATATATTATAGCTAAGTTTGTGACGGCCTTTAGACTTTATTACATTGTAGATGTTTTGGTTGGTAACAATGGCAATTTTCCCAGTTATTTAAGCTACAGTAGTTTTTGCGTAAAGAAATAAAATACTTTGACAATAAGTATAATGTAGGTACTTTAATACTATACATAACATATTTAACAGCCGCACTCAGCTAGACATTTAATTATGATTACTTACCTTTAATTTAATGAAGAATTAGACAGATAATGTATGGGGATTAATATGTCAAATTTTTCATTTAATTACATTTAATTAATTAATGTTCGTAAATCGTATCTGATTACGGCGGTAAGTTAAATTTTAAGTAAGGTTTGGCTTCTTAAGTTTATTTTATACGGGGAATAATTATAACAAAAACAATAAACAAGTCTTACCATTCCCTTGGCCATCTTGACGGTGTACAACCTTATCGAAGCTACTTACTGCTTATATAGCGGTTTGTAGCTTGATAATATAATTTAATTAATATAATATTTTATTGGTCATTGGTCACGACTATTTGATGACCACTCATAAAACATACAAAATATTACTACGATGCGCTACGAAGTACTACACAATGCTACGACGCGCTACGCACAATGCAGCGCTACGCGGCTCTACTAAATTATCATGATCACTACGATGCACTACGAAGTACTACACAATGCTACGACGCGCTACTCACTATGCAACCCTACGCGGCTCTACAAAATACACTACGATGCGCTACGAAGCACTACACAATGCTACGACGCGCTACTCACTATGCAACCCTACGCGGCTCTACAAAATACACTACGATGCGCTACGAAGCACTACACAATGCTACGACGCGCTACGCACTGTACAGCGCTGAGCGGCGCTTCAAATTTCAAAATTGGACTTTAATTAATTACTTTATGGACGGAATCATTTGGGACAGCACATATCTTTCGAGGAGATGTGAAATTCTCAGGCGTCCACCGGACTACCAGAACCCATAGGAGAGAATTATTTTAAATACGTTCCACCATTTAAGAGGGTGACTAACCCAAAAAATCAAACATCGTCGTTCTCTCTTCACACTCACGCCCGTCTTCCACATGCCATGCAAGTCGATAAATATACAACATTTTAAAAATTCGCTAGGTCGGTTTCTCAATGATAGAAGGTTATATACAATGTGTTAAAATATTAACTTAGTTCAATGCACGGTTATGGCAATAAACGAAAAATTCGTGAAAATTAGATGCATCTTTGTGATTTTTTTCGATCGAGAAAATTTTAAGATACCGTGTTTTTGCTGAGATCAGATTCTTGAAAATATTATAATCTAGTATCTAATTTTAGAAATTGAAACAATTCGGGGCTTATTTTCAAGTATAAAATGAATTATAAAATCGAAAATTTTGGATTAATCGCCCCTATATGAGGGCGACTAACGCAAAAAATCAAACATCATCCTTCTCTCTTCACACTCACGCCCGTCTTTCCTTATTATATGCCAGGTGAAAAAGGACGACGCGGAATCATCGCCAAGTTAGTTTCAACTCGATACATATTATATTATATATAAAACATTTTAAAAATCCACCAGGTCAGTCTCTCAATAATAGAATTTTATACAATGTGTTAAAATATTAACTTAGTTTGATACACGGTTAAGACAATATAAGAAAACATTGTAAAACATTTTCGCCGTGTGTGATGCCCTTTAAGATACCGTGTTTTCGCTCAGATCAAATTCTTGAAAATAAAATGTAGTAAGTATCTATGTTTAGAAAATGAAACAATTCGGCCTTCGGGGCTTATTTTCAAGTAAGTATAAAAATGAATTATGAAATCGTCAATTTTGGGTTAGTCACCCACTTAAAGGGAGATTATGCCCTAGTGCCCTTGTGACTTAAGTCCTCCTGCTTGCCATTTGCCGAATTTGGCCATAATATTATAGACGCTATGTAGCTAAGCTTACATTTACCCTTATATGACGACTTTCATAGCCAATGGTTATGTAAAAAGCGTGCTCACACCGTTTATATAGCAATTTTGTGCTACTTGGGCATGCATCCCAAGGCCGGGTATTACAAACCGTGGATTGGGGACCAGTCGCCAAACATACTTACTGACATCTCTAACAAACTAATCCTAACAAACAATACGCTAAACCCTAAACACAACTACATAATATTTTAATCAAAGCTAACCGTTTGGTTTAAATTGTGGTTTAAAAAAAGTGCACACGTAAATAAACATTACCCTCTTTTGCGCAGTTGGTTGAAAAATTAAGTACCACTGCGATGTTTTAATCACGATTTTGTTTTATTGTTCATAAAAATGAACATGAAAAAACATTTCACCAGATCGTGTATATGTTACCGTTAATGTGCGTAAACCAGTTAGACTGCAGATTAACGCGGTATTCTGCAGATTATCTGGGTGCGGTATACTGATTACTGACGCGGTATACTGATTCTCAGGCGTCCACCAGACTACCAGAACCCATAGGAGAGAATTATTTTAAATACGTTCCACCATTTAAGAGGGTGACTAACCCAAAAAATCAAACATCGTCGTTCTCTCTTCACACTCACGCCCGTCTTCCACATGCCATGCAAGTCGATAAATATAACGCCTCCGTGGTCTAGTGGTACAGAGCGCGGCTCTTGACTCGGAGGTCGTGGGTTCGATTCCCGCGTTGGAAACATGTTATTTCCAAGTTTGGTTAGGACAATGCAGGCTGATCACCTGATTGTCTGACAAGTAAGATGATCCATGCGTCGGATGGGCATGTAAAAAGTCGGTCCTGCGCCTGATCTCTCGCCGGTCGTGTCGGTCTGCCGTCCCACTGGGTTATGAGAGTAAAGGAATAGAGAGTGCTCTTGTGTACTGCGCACACACTTGGGCACTATAAAATTACTCCTGCGTAGCTGGCCTGGTTTCAATGAAACCGGCCACCGTCACCGAAACCGGTGTGGGAGCTATTATTATTATACTGACTCACAGTTAAAGTGCAAAAAGTTTATTCTTTTCTTACATTAACGCGATAATCCGCAGAATACCTAGGTAATCTGCGGACTAACGACCATGCATACGGTAAATTGCATGAAACATGTTCTTATATAAAATATCTGCCTACAACTAATTAACATGTTTTTATTTAAAAAAAAACATACGTCATACGTCAGACGTCATACGTCATTCACTTATGTCCAAATATTTTGGACATAAGTAAACGAAGGTATAAATAATTATTAATTATTAAATTTTTTGTAAAATGTTACTCCACTGATAAAATAAAACAGATCATATCAACTAGAAAAAAACAATGAAAACAATTACAGCAGTATTTGATTCACAATTAAGGTCAAAGTTTTTTAGAACTTTATACGAAGGAAGAGGTTTTCCGGGAATATGAAAGAGTGACGTGTTTTTGTATTAGTTTCCTAAAAATTTGTTATCTGGGTTTTCAATGTGTAATATTGGCAGAATATTAACCATTACATGTTAGTTATCATGCACAAGTGTAGGCAAGTGATACAACTTACAGAAACGTGCCATTTATTGTGTTCCCTCCTAAACTCCATGGAAAGTTTCAGTAAAGCGTTTACCACTTAATAACATTGTTTTCACGCGATTTACTTGACAGTGGCCATGGTTATACGGGGTGTAACAAAACTAAGTGATAATACTTTAGGCTGTGTAATGTGTATGGGTCTCCTATTGTAGAGTTCACTGTGAAAGTGGTAGCGCTGAAAGAGCAACTTTTTTTATACTTTTGTATGGAAAAATTCATGACGGCGGCGGGGGCGCTTGCTCATACAAATCACAAAAATAATGTTGCCCTCTCAGCGTTGCTATTTTCATAGAGAACTCTATACAGTGTGTAACAAAAATAAGTGATAATACTTTAGAGTGTGTACGTGTTCTTTGTAGAGAGTTCACTGTAAAAGTAGCAGCGCTGAAAGATCATTTTTTTCACTTTTGTATGATGAAACTCGTGACGTTGCCCATACAAAAGTGAAAAAAAAATCGTCTCATTTTTGTTACACACTGTATAAGGGACACAGTACACACCCTAAGGTATTATCACTTATTTTTGTTATACGTGTTACAGCGCTGAAAGAGCAAAATTTATTTTATTTTTTATGGGCAAGCGCCCCCGCGTCAGGAATTTTTCCATACAAAGGTGAAAAAAATATTACTCTTTCAGCGCTGCTACTTTTAAGTTGAACTTTTTATAGTGTATGTATAGCCAATAAAAAGAAAAAAAAAACAAAGGATAAAAATATCATATCAAATCATCGAACGCGGGAACAGAGGGGTGCAGTCCTAGCGGAGGAGTGAAACAAAAGTATTTCATTCACTGTCTTCCGCAATTTTACGGTGTACTATTCGTTATTATGCAAACTAACTAGGTAAAGCGCGAATGTAAGATTTTTTGATTTAAATTTCACACTTTAACGGATGGTATCAGGAAATCTGCAGATTACCTAGTTAATGTGTAATGTGTATAGTAACGTAATCTACATTCTAACGGTAACATAATTATATAATATTATATGACATGAATTTATTAGATTTTAATTACTTTGGAAACCATATTTAAATTGTGCTTTTAAGTGACAACAAACAAAATTAAACAGTATTCGAAAGCAAGCGAAGAGTCAGCTGTAAGGCAAGATGCGTTTCTTTTTGGTAAGTTACATTTTTTATGTACCGTCGAGGAAATTGATTCCTATGCAGTTAACAGACCAACGTCATTTGGTCAGATCATGACAATTCAATGTTAATTGTGATCTGTCGGCTGGGTGTGACGTAACGCGGCCAAATTACGTAGGTCCCCCATCTGCCTAGGAATCAACTTCTCTGATAGTACAAACACAATTCCAAAAAAATTAATTTAAAAGGTTGCCCCACAAAATTACTTGTTAAGTGTCGTTTTGTCTATTGAAGTCGTACAGTTTGTTTAACCTTATTTATTAAAATAGGCATATTATTGCAATGTTTTCACGCTAAGAGCAGCACCAGCTTAGACAGTAAAAAAAGATTAGTGTCCTCTGATTTGACCTTTGCATAAGATTCCATATTGAATTAATAAAAGTTCAGCATTGCGTTAAGAGGCCGGGGTACCCTCGAAATTTTCATACATTCTTAATACCAAAATCATTTTCTCATACGAAAATATTTAACATGTTTGAGTTATTTTTCAGCTTAAGATAGTAATTACCTAGGGTCCTGAACAAGTTTTTTTACAAAATATTTAAATACTAAAAAAAATTTTTGTGTTTAAATATTTTTTAGTAAATTTACTACTAAATATTTAAACACCAAAAAATAGACAAAAACACTAAAAATATATAAATAAATAGTAAATTTACTACAAAATATTTAAATAATAAAAAATATTTTTTAAAGTTTAAATATTTTGTAGTAAAATAAATAATAAAAAATATTTCTTAGTTTAAATATTTTGTAGTAAATTTACTATTTATTTATATATTTTTTAGTGTTTTTATCTATTTTTTGGTGTTTAAATATTTAGTAGTAAATTTACTAAAAAATATTAAAACAAAAAAATTTTTTAGTATTTAAATATTTTGTAAAAAAAATTTGTTCTGGACCCTAGGTAATTACTATCTTAAGCTGAAAAATAACTCAAACATGTTAAATATTTTCGTATGAGAAAATGATTTTGGTATTAAGAATGTATGAAAATTTCGAGGGCCATTAAGGGGGCGACTTACCCAAAATTTTCGATTTTATAACTCATTTTTATACTTGAAAATAAGCCTCGAATTGTTTTATTGCTTAAAATTAGATACTACATTATATTTCCAAGAATCCGATCGGAGCAATTCTTCTTAAAATTTTATTGATAGCAAAAAATCACAAAGATGCATCTAATTTTATATGTATATTTATTGAGTTATTGAGAAAAAATTAATTTGGCGATGAATCCGCGTCGTCCTTTTTCACCTGGCATATGAAAATATAATATTTTGAAATCTGTGGGGCTAAAATGGTTGCTAAATCATATTAATCTTAATATGATTCATGTTTTGGGGTTCCGTACCCATAGGGTAAAAACGGGACCCTATTACTAAGACTTCGTTGTCTGTCCGTCTGTCTGTCTGTCTGTCGGTCTGTCTCCAGGCTGTAACTCAAGAACGGTAATAGCTAGAGATTTGATATTTTCACAGATTATGTATATCTGATGCCCCTATAACAACAAATACTAAAAATAAAATAAAATGAATATTTAAGGGGGGCTCCCATACAACAAACGTGATTTTTTTGGCCTTTTTTGCTGTCTCCAGGCTGTAACTCAAGAACGTTAATAGCTAGAGATTTGATATTTTCACAGATTATGTATATCTGTTGCCGCTATAACAACAAATACTAAAAATAAAATAAAATGAATATTTAAGGGGGGCTCCCATACAACAAACGTGATTTTTTTGGCCTTTTTTGCTCTATATCAAAAATGGCAACAGGTAGGTACTTGAATTTTTCACAAATCCTTAGTTATATGTGTACTTTAATATTTAATAATAATATTAAAATAAAATAAAAAATAAGGGGGGCTCCCATACAAAAAAACACATTTTATGGCCAAATTTTGCTCTATAATGGTACGGAACCCTACGAGCGCGAGTCCGACTCGCACTTGGCTGATTTTTTTAAAATCGCAAAATTGACACTGTTTGCAATTCAGATGTCTAAATTCGTTCAAATTTAATATTCGTGACTTCAAAATGACAGTTTTGACAATTCATTTCGTGAATTGATTGAGAGGAATTGCTAAATGTGACCATTTTTCCCCGTCGCGTTGGTGACTTATTATTTTGATTACAGTATTATATTACAGTATTATTGTTCAAAATTTGTTCTTAACTAGCTCTACCTGCTACTAAAATTTCTTAACGCCTCTTTTTTTATAAAATTCTTAAAAATGAAAGAAAACACCTTCATTTGACTTATTATTAAAATTTAAAAACTTGCAAAAATATAAGTATACCGCGAGTTTCACAATCAAAATTCCTTAATTAAAGTTTTATCGGGCGTTTAACATTTAACATTAGTATGTAAAAATATTTTGGAAAAGGTAAGAATACTTATTAACAATTTCAAATATTACAATTTATAATTCTTATACTTAAATAAAATATAATATAAGACATACTGTGAACTATGATATAGGGAAAGAATAAAGCCGATAATATTACACCACACTTTTTCGGGGCCTGTAGTCCTAAGTACAGTGTGGTGTAATACAAACTTTAATGTAACGGTCGCACTCAGAGACATTTAATGATTGTTAAACTTTAATTTAATGAAGATATAGGCTGCATACATTGGATAGAGCTTATGTCAAAATCTTCATAATATAACTACAATTATGTATAGTGAGTGTGGCAAAGTGCGCCTACCCGGCAAGTGCACAATATTACATTTATTTGGCACGCTTGCCGGGTAGGCGCGCTTTGCCATAGTCACTCAAAGTGACTAGTCTTATTGCCAGCGTTGCCTGACGTCCCGATTTTGGCGGGACGTCCCGATGATAAAAATTAAATATCCCGGGCAGGACAGGCTCAGTCCCGCTTTTCGGGAAAAGCCCGAACGTATGTGCAGCGTGCTGAGAAAGAAAGGTGCGTAATGAAGATAAGAGTGTGGGAGGTAGAGGGGTGGATTTTCTTTGATTACTTTAGCTATCTATTGTCACGTAAACGTCATTTTAACGCAAATAAAAAGATGAAAATTCAAAAAACTTTTAAATTTATTATTTTTAGGGTTACGTACCCAAAGGGTGAAAACGGGACCCTATTCATGAGACTTCGATGTCTGTCCGTCTGTCCGTCTGTCTGTCTCCAGGCTGTAACTCAAGAACGGTAATAGCTAGAGACTTGAATTTTTCACAGATTGTGTATATCAGTTGCCGCTATAACAACAAACACTAAAAACAAAATGAAATTAAAATTTAAGGGGGGCTCCCATACAACAAACGTGATTTTATTAGCCTTTTTTGCTCTATATCAATAATGGCAATATCTAGGCCCTTGAATTTTCCACAAAATCCTTAGTTTTACTTGTACTTTAATATTTAATAATAATATTAAAATAAAATAAAAAATTAAGGGCGGCTCCCATACAAAAAACACAATTTTTGGTCTAATTTTACTCTATAATGGTACGGAACCCTTCGTGCGCGAGTCCGACTCGCACTTGGCCGATTTTTTTTACTTTGTCCCGCTTTTGACTGATAAATCTAGCTTTTTCACTCAAAAAGTTCCAAAAACCGACTTGGCACAAAAAAAAAAACTGGCAACGCTGGCTATCGCGCTACATTATGAATGGGTCCCTGAATATAATGTAGTGGGATGCGGGCTCTACTTTTACCGATATAATATTATAATCTTATCAATATTATGATTTTAGATCACCTTCCTCATAGTTCTGGTTATGTCTGCGATGTCCTTCGCTTGTTCAGCGGTGAAGGCGCCTACATCAGTCACAAAGACTAGTGGGATACCTATACTAAGCGACAATTTAAATGACGCTAAAATTAACTTACTCAATAATCAAAATTGTGGAAAATAATTCGACAGTGTTGTTAATAAATTGTTATGAATGTAAATAAAATAAAAAAGTAATTGGCATATGTGTTTTTATTTTTGTCATGACTTAATATTGTGTGTGGAGAGGGGCCGGGGACTATGCATTAAGGGTGAATTGCACCAGAAGCGTAGTTAAAGTTAAGGTTAAAGTTATCGTCAAATATGGTGAATTTGCTAGGGATTTGTCAGTTCCTTTCACAATTTGTTATGGTTAAAGTTAAAGTTATAGTTAAAGTAAGTTGATGCAACTTACTCTTATTCAATGCACACAGTACAGTGTACAATGTCCTGAACAAAATGTTTTCAAACTTTCGTTTAGGATATTGTACAGTCCTATTGTACTATCAGAGAAGTTGATTCATTAGCAGGTGTTGGACGTACTTAATTTGGTTATGTTATCTCAAACCAAGCCGACAGATAAAGGTTTACATAGAACTAACATAAGCCGACCAAATTACGTAAGGCATAATATATTGTGTGCCCATCTGCCTATATGAATCAATTTTTTTCGATAATACCCAAGCAGCAACCAAGCGTAATGAACACCTAAAAAGCAGCCAATATAGCACTTAACGCTGTTTTACAGCTGTATCAGAACGTTGAAGAGATATTGTAGTGTTATAAAGTCGGCTTAGGAGTAATTATTCAGCTCTAGCTGTATTAAGTCTGTATTAAGAAGTCAAAGTACGCTTAAAGTTCTAAATCAGTGTATCGAAACTGTTATGTACAGCTTTAAGTTTCCTGTAACGCTTTGATCCGAATTTTAGTATTAAAGCTGTACAATAGGGTATTTTAGTGTATATGAGAAAAATAAAAAAATGTATTATTATGATAGTTTAGAGGAAAAGCAATCGGAAAATGTTAGTTTGACTTCATAAGATAGCTTATCATATTTTTGAATGTAGTTTAAATATTTGAGGATTTTTTATCTGTCTTTGAACGCTCCCAAATTTTTCCGCCATGATAATGACGTCATTGGGATAGTAAACAAAAAATGACAACTGTGTCAACTGTCAGTTTCGAATGTCTTATATCATTTGATGCCTGTTTGTTTACTAACGCAATGACGTCATGAACTCATGACCATAGAGCAAACATGGCGTCCAATAGCGGAAGCGTTTTTGCAAAATACGCGCGAATTTTGAAATTATGTAAAAATAATGTTTTTTTTTTCATACTTAACGTGAGAAAAAAAAATATTTTATTTTTTAGCGATCATATTATCACTGTAGAATTATTTTTGGATACATTTCAAAAATTCGTGTAATACCCTATAGCTGTATTCTGCATACCGTCACTTACCTAATACAGCTTAGAGCTGTATTATGGTGGTGGTATGGTGGAATCTTATTTCTGTATTATGAAGTAGGCAAACTCTTCTACAGCTTCTTTTTATGGTGTAATTGTACACCCTTTTACAGACTAAAGCTGTATAATTTCTCTTTATGAGAGTAATAAACAGCAATAAAAATAAATGACGCCTATAGTACAGCCTTAATTACGTAACATACTAAATTTCTTATAAAGGATAGAAAACTTTGATTGAACGTATCTCGGTCGTGGCTGCAATACTTTTTCTTCATTAATTTAGTTTTACAGTCGAATTACATAAATTATTATCATTTAGTTCTGAGTAAAATTCTGTACGTACTACGTAACAAAACTATGCGTACCTATATCCTAAAATTATCATCCGTGTTATAAAGAGGTAAAGTTTGTGATGTTATAGGGTAATCTTTAGACCTACTAAAACATATTTAAAAAAATTTGATTTTCAAAATTCTACTATGGAAATCAATAGGGGATGAATAGTTTTTATTATTCGTAGGGGATGAAACTTTATAATACTTAACGTAATATTATGTCAAAAGTTCTATTTCACGAAGAAATCCGCTAACAATAGCTAGTTATTTAAAGTAGATACAATATGATATTATGTATCACGATCTGGGGGCCTATATTCTCGTGATTCGAAAGGCGCTTCGAGCGCAAAATCTCACGCGCAAGCGTTACATCGTGTGAACATGACGTGTGTTAGACTGGTACCATTCACTTTGGATCTAATGTAACCTCATATCCATGTATACATCCACTAGCTATTTGACCGAGATTTGCTCGGTATTCGATAAAACACGAATAAAATGACATAGTAAGTTTATTTTTAAGTTGATTATCGATTATCGATAAAACACGAATAAAATGACATTTTTTTAAAAATGATTCCTAGCTAGATCGATTTATCGCCCCCGAAACTCTCTATATATACTAAATTTCATGTAAATCGTTGGAGCCGATTCCGAGATTTCAAATATATATATATAGCACTTAACGCTGTTTTACAGTGTTAAGTATATAGTTAAGTGCTATATTAGCTGCTTTTTAAACCCCCTTTTTTTATTAAATAAGGGGGCAAACGAGCAAACGGGTCACCTGATGGTAAGAAACTACCGTCGCCCATGGACACTCGCAACATCCGAAGAGCTGCAGGTGCGTTGCCGGCCTTTTAAGAGGGAATACGCTCTTTTCTTGAAGGTTTGCAGGTCATATAGGTCCGGAAATACTGCTGGTGACAGTTCGTTCCAGAGTTTTACAGTGCGCGGCAGAAAGTTACGCGATATAATAAGTTACGCTATACAGCATGACTGGTGAGTCAATACCGATATTTAAGGAGAGTATTCAGTACTCGATTCTCATTATAAATATGTAATAAAATTTATTTTTTTATATTATTTTTTTCCAACTAATATAATAGCCAAATATCACGACTTCAAGTATTGAACATGTCTCACCAGTCACGCAGTATATACTAAATTGAAATTGATTGGGAAAATGTGTCTGTCTTTCTGTCTGTTACATCTTCACGCTTAAGACCCAGTTTCATCAAGCAATGTTAAATAAATAACGGCTTGTTAAATCAGTTAACGGCCTGTTAGAGCTATCGAGCGTTCCACCATGCGCTAATGTCACATCAAATTACCTAACACGGTGTTAAAATTTTAATTCCTGCTGTGGAGGTCCGTTAAATATTTAACAGGCTGTTATTTGAGTCAAAACAACATCTGTCAAAGACAATATCCAATATTAGTAAAAGAATCTGTTTTGACCTTTGTGTGTTTCCGCCATGTTTCACGTATTATTTGTTATTTTTTATAGTGATGACTAACGGTGGTATGAATAAAAAAATCTTAGTGAAGGTTTTAACAGTTTTCAAACTAAAATGTTCGCTAAAGCTAAAAACCGTCATAAAACACTCCATATGAATAAACGCTTGCTAAGCCTTCGCTAGCTTGAATACTGTTAGATGACGTTTTATAGTATTCTTTTTTTGGTAATGTTGGTAGTGTGCCAATTTATTGTGTTCAATCATCAATATTGTGTCAAATTCAATGAAATTCAATGAGTATTTTGTAGTAAAAAAATCTTGAGAGGTGTCAAAGGACACCCGAAAGGAATAGAGTTATTTCATGAGTTAAAAAAATCTACTCAAAAAAAATATTAAAAAAACACCATCTATTGACAAACAGGAATACTATCAACGCGCAGCGCCCTCTGCCCCTAACATGCAGGTACTAATAAAAATATTTTTAAGTCGTCAAATGGATTTATTATTATCTTATTATATGTATACTTTTTGTCGACGAGGGCGGCTAGAAATTCCTTCAAAATTGCAATAATGTCAGAAATCACGATAATACTCGATATTTCGTCCATTTCAATCTCTTAAAATGGTCTTAAAGTAGGTCCGAGGCTTCACTAAGGTTAGCGAACTCCTATTTGACGTTTCGAGCCTAAACAACTGTTAGCAAACGTTTATTCATAACGATTATGCTTAAAATAGGTTTATATCAGGCTTATTATACATGCGCTAATTTTTGACAGCTGTCACCTTAAAAAGGTGTTAGAGCACTGTTAGAGAACGTTTATTCATATTAAATTTCACAACAGGCTCATAAAGCTGTTGTAAACCTTCGCTAAGTTTTTATTCATACGACCGTAATTATTTATTTTCATTTTGTCAAAAATTCAGCCCTCGGATTTTCCTCGACATTACAAATACTCTAACTTGTATCAAATTAGGTACCAAACCAATAAGGAAGAAAGTGACACATTGCAGCAGACATGTCGTATTAAACTTGTACATTGCAATTTCGTCGCCTTATAACAAGAACGAACGAACAGCTGATACCTAGTTGTTCATTCGTTGTTCACATAACATTGCATTTACTAATCCGCTGTTAAATTTTTACTGTGGGACATAAGTATTTTAACAGTCTGTTTAATTTTCTAACGTCTGTTAAGTAATGCCTTGTTAGGATTTAACAAACAGGTTGGTGAAATTGGGTCTTTAGCCTCTAAATCGATTTTGCTGAAAGGTACGGAGATACTTAGTCCCGAGAAAGGAAATAGGATACTTTTATGCCGGAAAACTACCTTTTTCTGCGCGACATCGTTGTAGGCGTCATGACTCATGACTAGATGATGATTTATGTTACGAGGCCTATTTTTTTTCAGACGCTGTTCTGCATAGCCCTACTTCTACCGGCGTCCATGGCGAAGCCTGCAAACGGTACGGGTCTCTTCGGGGCCATCGAGAACTTCATAACTGATATAGAATCGTTTGTCGGTTCGTTGGTCACCGATATATTCCAGTCTGTCACCAACACGACATACAAGATCGGATCCGACATCGGTAAGGATGCCGTCGTGATCAGAGTCTTCGACACTACTTATTAAAAAAATTGTTATCTTTTTTTGCATTTAAGCTCATTTAAGTAAAAATATTTAATAATAAACTACGAATAAGAAATAGTTTTTTTTATTCGTAGATTATTACAAACATAATTTTTTAAAATGTGATTTCATAATTCGATTTTATTTGTGAATAATTACTTGTGACAACGAGTTTAATATTAAACTTGAATGTTAATTAATTTCTTGTTAACATTTCAGAGCACAATTTCAAAATAATTGGATCCCGATTGAAAATCAAACATTCAAAATCTTAATAATTACTTGTTCTATTTATTTAGTAAAAATGATGTAGTTATTTTATATAGATTAATAATAGTACTTACATTATTCAATATTGTGTGCCAAAAATGTGATAGGTCATATTATTATGGCGATAGCAGGACTACGTTATTTGGTCGCGTTACTTTTAGCAAGGGAATCAAATCAAATCAAATCAAATCTCTTTATTGCCAGAATGTTGTACAAATACAGGTCTTATAATAACTACTTAGATCTAACATTCTGCCATAACAATGGCGTGCAATTAAATTATTTAGTTTAAACATACTTATATAAAATTATTTATTATTAATATGTCATCACCAAAAACAAAAGGTAAGGTATATATTAAAAATTTTTGGATATATTATTATTATTATAATTTGTCAATTAAAGAAATATATAAATACTTAAGCCTCATAAAATGATAATTATAAATAGATTTTAATTTGATTTATGTCATATTATTGTGATATTTTAATTATTTTATTAAATTGCATTATTTTTCTTTAAATGTCAAATTTAACTAATTTTATTACATCTATAATTTATATTAATGCATTATTTTTCTTGAAATGTCAACTTTAATTAATTTTATTACATACATATTATACATTGCATTATTTTTCTTTAAATGTCATAAATTCGTTTAATGTATAAAAACAATTGTTTAATAGCCATTTAGTAATTTGTCTTTTAAAGTTAGTTGCATTTAATGATTTAAAATTATCTGGTAATTTATTAAAAATATTAATGGCATTAATATACACATTTTTCCTATATACATCCATGTGACACTGTGGCATGTATAGTTTATATTTGTATCTTGCTGTAGCACTTCTATTATTGACATCAGCGTTTTTTGGAAAGTAGTGCGAATGCTGTTTAACAAAAACACAAATTTCTCTTATATACAAGCATACCAAAGGGAGGATTTGTAATTTCTGAAAAATTGGTTTACAACTATCTAATGGAGAAGCTCCACAGATTGCCCTTACACACTTCTTCTGGACTTTAAATGCCTTATCAATTTCAACAGAGTTCCCCCATAGTAGTAGCCCATATGAGAGTACAGACGAAACGTATCCGTGGTATGCACAACGTGCAGCTTCGGTTGAGACTTTTAAACGTAATATTTTGATTGCATATATAAATTTGTCAATCTTATCGCATACATGGTTTATATGATCCTTCCAGTTGCAGTGTCTATCTACCATAATTCCTAAAAATTTTGTGGAATTCACTTCTTCTATAGCAATGCCGTCAATATTAATATTCAAGTCAATAGGTCGTGTTCTATGGTCTCTAAATTGTATTATTTTAGTTTTATTGATATTAATTTTTAAATTATTATTATTAAGCCATGTCATTATTTTTTTTATTGTATTATATATGTCATTTTGAAAAGAATTTATATTTTTACATTTTATTATAGCCGTAGTGTCGTCTGCAAATAAAATTGTATACTGATCTGTTACGTTAGGAAGGTCGTTGATGTAGATTAAAAATAGCAATGGACCTAATATGCTACCTTGAGGGACCCCGAAATTATTAGGTAAAAAGTCTGACCTGGTAGTAGATTCTTTCCCTTTATGAATTTTCGATATTTGAACGCATTGTTTTCGTCCCGATAGGTAACTTTTAATCCAGTCCAATGCTTTGCCACGTATTCCATATTTTTCTAGCTTATAGAGTAGCAGCTTATGATCTACGAAGTCAAAAGCTTTTGACATATCAAGGAATATCGCTGCTACTGGTTTTTTGTCATTTATCGCTTCTGTTATTTGTTTTATGAGATTAAAACAAGCTAACGTTGTATTGCTATTTTTACGAAAACCGAATTGTTCTGGAGTAAGTATGTTATTTGTGGTGACAAATGCGTAGAGCCTTTTTATCATAATTTTTTCAAATATTTTAGATATGACTGGAATCAAGGTTACCGGTCTATAATTGTTTATGTCAGTGATATCTCCTTTTTTAAATAGAGGTTTAACTATAGACTGTTTTAATATTTCGGGAAATTCACCTTCTTCAAAAGATAGATTTATGATATAGCTTAAAGGATCACATATATGTTTCGCACAAGCTTTAATAATCTTTGCATTCAAGTTATCGATTCCTACTGAATTAGTGTTGTTAAGACTATTTATTGTTTGAAGTACTTCATGTTGATCGGTCGGCCTAAGAAAAATTGTATTTATTATTTGTGTTGTTAAAGTTTTTGCAATGTCATTTATTTTAAATTTAAATTCTTTATTCGTTAATTCTGTATAGTATTTGTTAAATGCTTTGGCAATGTCATTAGAAGCCGTAAGAACTTTGTCATTATAAGAAATTGTATTTATGTCATGATTAGATTTTATGTCATTAATGTTATTGTTTATAATGTCCCAAATTGCTTTACATTTATTTTTATTGTTTTTTATATATTTTTTATTTTGTAGCTGTCTTGACTTATAAATACATTTTTTAAGAGTTTTATAATAAGTTAAATATTTTTTATAATTGTTAGATTTGTTTTCACCTGTCATTTTATATTTAAGATACAATTTCCTTTTTACAATGCATGATTTTCTTAATCCCTTAGTAAGCCATAATTTATTTGTCTTTTTATTGTTTTGTTTGCATATTATTACTGGGAAACATAGATCAAAGAATAATTTTAATGTATTATGAAATTCCTTAAAGGCCTCATTCAGGCTTTTCATTTTATAGACATCCGAAAATTTGTATGATGATAAACAGTTACAAAATTTTGTTATATTATCTTTGCTAAAATCTCTAACAGACTTCGATCAAAGAATAATTTTAATGTATTATGAAATTCCTTAAAGGCCTCATTCAGGCTTTTCATTTTATAGACATCCGAAAATTTGTATGATGATAAACAGTTACAAAATTTTGTTATATTATCTTTGCTAAAATCTCTAACAGACTTCGTCCACGAAACTAGTTCATGTTTCTTTTTTACCCTTACTGTAAGTAACTGGCCTGTTTCGTGGTCTGATAGAGCTAGATGGTGAACCTCTGCGGTACAAAATTTAATATTACTGGCAAACTGATCGAGGCATGCCGTTTTTCTCGTCGGTGTTGTAATGTGTAATTTTATATTGTAATTTTTTAACATGCTGATAAGGTCTTGACAATGTTTATTAGGATTTAATGTATCAAAGTTCCAGTCTCCGCATAAAATAATTTTTTTGAATCTCATAGCTATTTTTGATAAAAGCAACTCTAATTTTTCAATAAAAACGATAGGGTTACTAGACGGCGTTCGGTATATACATAAAATTAAGATTTTTGGCGACAAAATTTCTATACCCGATACTTCAAAACTAAAGTTACTAGAAAATTCTTTAATGCTGTTTAAACTTTTACATTCAATATTATTTTTTGTAAATATGCATGTTCCTCCTCTTTTTTTGGTTCGCGAATATGAAGAAGTCATTTTATAACCTGGTATTTTAAGTAATGACTCCGTTCCTTTTTTTATAAATGTTTCTGATAAGCAAATCACATCAATATCTATATTTTTCTGCTTAAACTCCGACAGTGCAAATTCGATTTCTTCAGATTTACTAATGGCACCAGCAATGTTTTGGTGGAATAATGTCAAACTACTACTTTTGTCTTTTTTATTCAAGAAAAAACGTTTTATCTTTATTTGATTCAGATACTTTAGTTTTTGAAAAGTAGTAGGGAATTGTACCTTTTTTGTAATTTATGCCTATGCTTTGCGACGAATTTTGATCGAAACTAAGTTGAAATTGATTCGGTTGAAGAGAATCTTGTGTGATTATATCATTTTTATTTATATAAGGCTCCCTTTTATTAAACAATATATTCTTATTGGTATACAGTAATAATTCTAATTCAATGTTTAGTATGAAACTAATTCTTTTTATCAACATTTTTCTATTTATGTGCTTATGATTATTAAATTTTTTTAAAAATAGACAATTAGTATAATTTTTTGCAATTAATTCTATCTGAGTGTTGAGTAAATTCACGTTTAAAAAATTGTTATATTGTGTTTTTAATATGAATACTTGTTGCCTTCGAAATACATACAAAATGTTGCTTAAGTTTGTCAAAAAAGAAAAAGGATTTTTATCATTAGAACCTAGTGCTAATACAATAATGTCATTCTTATTTAATGTGGCTGCTAATTTAATACAAATCTGGAGTATATTATTACAATTTGCAAAAGTAAGAGCTATTCCAAGTATTTCGTACGTATTGTTGTTTCTTTTTTCTTGATCATATTGCATTTGTGAGGCTAGACCTTTTACTTGTTGGTCCCCTATTATCATTATTTTTTTCTTTTGAATGCACGATCCGCCATCTAGCGGATCTACTGCGATTTCCGAGTTATCTGGTTTAAGTAATGTGGGATTTTTTATTGTTGCTAAACCTTCTAATGGTGATGTTCTTATTTTTGGAAGTTCATCAAGCAATGGACGGGGGCGACATCTAGGTGTTTCACTCAAACTCCTGTAGTGGTTATATGTTGACGAATGTAACGATAGTTTCATTCCAATATTTGTAATTCTAGTATTTATTGGCGTCAAGCATTTTTGAAATATTTTTTTCGGTGTGCTTTTTACTGTAGAAGTTGTTACGTTTCTTAAAAAGTCTATTTGTTTATTTTTTTCCTCTATAGTTCGTTTTAGGCTAGAGCATTCTAAATTTAGATTCATTATTTCTTCATGAGCGGTCTGATTTTCAGTTTGAAGGGTGTTAATTTTTTCTTTGAGCGTAATAATTTCTGAATAATGGTTACACGAGGTATCAGGTACGCTACTAATCGATTGTTCCAAAAATGAAGTAAAAGTGTTGTCCTGATATTCTATTTCTGTCAAATCCGTGTCCGAGTTTCGTCGTCTAGGCTTCCTAAAAGTTACATAATCATCGTCCATCTACACTACTATTATAAAGAGGAAAGATTTGTTTGTTTGTTTGTTTGTTTGTTTGAGTCGAATAGGCTCCGAAACTACTGGACCGATTTGAAAAATTCTTTTGCTATTGAAATCTCACATTATTTCTGCTGAACATAGGCTACATTTTATTTTGGAAAAAAGTAGGGTTCCGTAAGATATTTGAGTTTTTCGGACGCAAGGTGTAAAAAATCAGCTAGAAAAGTTACTTATTTTGCGTACGCTGCCTAAACTATAAAAGATAGAACCATAAAATGTTCTAAGTAATTGTAGATCTTATAAATATCTACAAAAAAGTCCGCGACACACAATACCTATCTATGTCGAGTGAGGCACAATAACCATTTATTTATTTAAAAATCCTAAATTTTTTTTGGAATAAATTTAAACGGATATATTTTACTGACGCTATTAATCCTTATCAAAATAAATTATTTTATCACTAAAAACAGTTTATGTAGATAATATTTGGTCTTTGAATGATTAAAATTGGACGTTTGGTTTTGAAATTATGGCGAAATTAAAATATTACGATAGTGAGCGTCACCAAAGCGCGTGCGGGAGGAAGAAAATATTCTGTTGTAGAAATGAATATTCTGTACATAAAAGATATGAAATGACACCCGAAATTACACCTTTGTCACTACATCGCTATAGAAGCCAAAAATGTGGTTAGTTTTTTGTCTGTCTGTCTGTCTGTCACTCTTTCTGTCTGTCTGTATGTTTGTTCCAGCATCACACGAAAAATACTGATCCGATTTGAATGTGGTTTTCGCAGATATATTTATCTTCTTCCAACTTAACATCTGGTGTATAAAATTTTTTCCCCCCACCCCTCTAAGGGGACAAAAGAGGGGGTCAGATTATGTATCAAACTTTTTTCTTTAACACGAAAACTACTGATCCGATTTGCATACGGTTTTCACAGATTTGCATACGGTTTTCACAGATATATTATATTTGTCTTCTTCCAACTCAACATCTGGTGTATAAAAATTCTCCCCCCCTCCCCTCTCAACCCTCTCTGGGGACCAAAGAGGGGTCAGATTTTGTATATAACTTTTTTCTTTAGTGGACTTACTTCATATTAGGTCTTAACTGTGTTTTTCAACTTAACATCTGGTGTATGACCTTCCCCCCCCACACCCTCTTAGGGGACAAAAGAGGGGGTAAAACATGTATCAACTGATGATAAAATATACTTTAAATGGCAAAACAACGTTTGCCGGGACAGCTAGTCTTCTATAAAATTAACTACTCCTGGTGACCTCCCCAATCAATAACTTAAAAATATCTATAAATAACAAGTTTTTTTTTTTTTTTTTTTTTTTTTTTTAAGTCGTTTAGTTAGTCCTCGACCTCGTATCCATATATATGTATTATCTATGGTGTTTCATATGTCAGCTGTCGCCTGTCATTTGTCAGTTGTCGTCAGTTGCAAGGTTTTTCACGGTACTTCGAATTAATTTTGTGGATTTGTAAATATTTATCCAGTAATGTAGCAGGTAATCCGTTAATCTAATTGTTTAAATTTTCAAAATTTTGACTACGGATGTAAACATGCTATAATTATTGATTGAAGATAATTTGTAGTTTACTTTCCTGTTTTGATGCTTATGTGTATGTGAATGCAGTGGGTCTGCACTGCTATTTTCCGAGTTATTCAGTGGTTCCCTAGCAAAACTGGTATCAAAACACTAGCAGCAGGTAAGTTTTGGGTAATTACTCACTGTTTTGTCCTGGTCACAGGAAATTCCTTGCAAACACTTGTACACAATATTGAGGTTATATTGCTTGTTTTGGTCTACTTTTTATGCAATTTATTTAAGTATTTTATTTTATAATCAAAATTAACTTAGAGACGATGTTATTGCGATTTTTGACACCTGTCAATCACAAGACATAATAATATTAAGTATACCGATCAAATTTTGTACTTTACCTAATAATCAATAATTATCTGATATAACATTTTAGGAGCAGACTTTCTCCTCTTTTACAGAGTCCGACTTTCGAAAATTCTTCTAGAGCGAAAACATTCGTACGTAAATAAAATTAAAGAATTCAATGGATTACAAGTTTATTTCTGTTTAAAATTATTAGAATTTTTTAAATGCATGTTGTACGTTCAACGACCTCCGCGAGCACCAGGGTGGGTCCCGGGTTCTGAAAAAATACAATCAAAAGTTAAAATATTATTAACTGACTAAGAATAATGAATAGTTTAAAAAACTAAAAAACACGCTTTTATCACGTAATACGCCAGTCCGTCTCGATATCAATATTGGATTTAAGTCATGTGAATTTTTTTTTCGTATTCCTGACAGCAAACCCTTTCATGTGATACCCGTATCATGAGGGTGCATTCAAAATAGCCTGTCCGCCATTTTGGGGAGGCCGCCATATTGGATTTGTAATGACGTTTCTTAGCTAGTCATATTGTATTGTCATCAGAACTCAGAGCGTGTGCAAAATTTTATCCTAATCGAAGACCGGGTGGGTCAAATATAATTCCAAAGTTTTATTACAAGTTAGTGAAGTTACATACATAATATTTAGTTACAAGTGAAGCTAATAATATAAAGCGTTTAATAAAAAAATATTTTAATTTTAAGTCATATTTTCCGAAACATTTGTATTTTAGCAAGTATTAAAATCAACCCTGCCAATCAAGTAGTAGTTAGTGGTGCAGTGATTTGGCGGTTTTTTTTAATGACCGCGATAATAATATCGGATCGATAACTCTGGTGAAAAGATAAAACCCTGTCTTTTTCATGAAAAACCAAGCATTTAATGTTTTATTGTGTCGGATAGTAGTAGAGTAGTCATATAAAGCACAGCAGCTATGAGACCACAAAATTAGTAATTAGACCACAATATTAGGTCGCGCACAATAATTACTCTAAGCTTCGGGAACAATCGGTGTATAATATACAGCAGGGGTGGCCAACTTGACTAGACCTAAGATCTACTGTTTAATAACGAAACCCTGTGCGATCTACCAAGTACATACTTCTTGAAATCTTAAATGAAACAGCATATTTTAGTACACAATCATATTTTTATTGACCAGTCCAAGTAGTCAGTCTGGTCGAACTATTTATATTTTTTTGCCTGGCAACGATCGACTGGACTAACTGCAGTCGCGATCGACCGGTTGGCCACCCCTGGGTCCTGATATATACAGGGTGTAACAAAACAAAGTGATAATACTTTAGGGTGTGTATGTGTTCCTTGTAGAGATGTTCACTGTGAAAGTTGCAGCGCTGAAAGACCAAACTTTTTTTTACTTTTGTATGGGGAAACTCGTGATACTGGGTCGCTTGCCCATACAAAAGTGAAAAAAATGGGTTTTCTGCGCTGATACTTTCGTAGTGAACTCTTTACAAGGAACACGTACACACCATAAAGTATTATCACTTAGTTTTGTTACACCCTGTATAGAGTTAACTGTGAAATAGAGTTACGGTGTGCGACCGACAAATCGAACTTCCCTTCCTTTTTGCCAAGCAATCTTAAAGCTTAGCGCGGCCATACTCACTGTTGAGGTGTGCTGGGTACGCGCCTGGTTGCTGCTGATACGGCCCCGTGTTCACCAGAGCTGGTCCATTGCCTGCAAAGAGGTAAGTCTATAATAGCATCTTAGTTAGATTACTATGTTACTACGACTTCAATTACACTATAGTCCTACCATAGAGGAATTACTGATAATATTATAAAGGCGAAAGTTGGTGAGTTTGTATGTTTGTTACTTCATCACGTCAAAACGGCTGGAGCGATTTTAATAAAATTCGATATGGATCTAGTTGATACTCTGGATTAACACAATATTACTACTTTTAAGTGTGGGTAGGTAAATATCACAATTTATTTATTTTTCCCTAATAAACCGCGGGTAACACCGCGGAATATAAATTTCAGATGGTGAAATGAGAAATAATGCTGAATGTTTGTTCCTACTTCTGCTTTTTTCTTTAAGAACTTATCGTATTATCCGCGCGCTATCAGAATGGGATGCATCCTTATGTAGGTCCACACCGTGCCTTTTTGTTAATTAAGGGCATGCATCATAGCGCAGTCAACAGAGCACGTGAGGCATGCCCGCGACCACGACGCATACCCTCTGACCGTATCCTAAACTTTCGCTTTGTTCTTTAATGACAATGTTGGCGTTGCGTTTGTTGACCCATTCAATTATTGAATGCGCCAATATGAAAGTTGAATGTCAAAAGAAGATGAAAATTGAAGATGAAAGTGCACATTGTGGACAATGGACATCTTTTAGAACTGAGACGCGCGCTGACAGCTGGCCAGCCGTAGGTTCGGCAAACAAAATGACGTTTTTGTTCGCGTACATTTCTTTCAAGTTTTAATTTTTTTTGTGATGACAATAAAGAGTTGTACTTAGCTGCCACAGGGTTGGCCAAAAACATAGTCATCTTTAATGTACAGAATCGGTCGATTACGTATTTTATTATTATTATCTATAAACACATAAATTAATGTTCAGAATATTTTTGCTAACGCTACTTCATTAGAAAACTGTCATTTTCAAATTACTTTGACGAGGTTCCATCCCATTCTGATCGCGCGCGGAAACTAGCAAGCGCATTTTAATAATATTATCTTAGTTACTTTGTCTATAATATAATCATAGTTTAGTATCAGCTATCTTTAAAGAAAGAACTATATAACTTTGCTATAATTTCAACTGTCACTTACTGATTGGCTGGTAGCCCCCGCCGCTTGCTGAAAAAAAAGTAAAATTTTATTAACTTTTCATATTATGAATTTAATAATAATAATAAATACTTAGTCCAGACTCTAAAGTATACTAAAAACAGATAAAATGCAAAAATCTGATCAGAAATTATCAGACGCTAAGAATAATTATTAAGATTGATTAAGTATTAATTTATTTTGTTATAAAAAAAATATTATTTAGAGAAATAAGGCTTAGGGCCTTCGCCCACTGGTGGGCGAGGGGCCTCCTTCTTTAAAGTTAAGTATTTAAATTGAAAATAAAATGTAACAAGACACAACGCTACCTAAATGAATAATGATGACATGTTATATTACAGTAATCCTCCTCAAATCCTATTCATTTTGATGTCAAAATTTACGAAGGTGTCATGGCTAAGGACTTTGAAACATTTGGTGATGTAAATACAATTTTATTCTTGTGATAAAAATATAGAATACTTACGGTTAGCCGATGGTCTGTAGAAAGCTTGGTCTACCACAACTGAAAAAAATAAATGTTATTATGGGCTTGTTTCACCACTTCCCACTGACCTCTATAATACACTGGACTAGCTATGCCGTACCGTACAAAATTTCAGGTAATTTTTGTGCCAATTTGAAGCGCCACTGGTGAGCGTACTGTGAACTAATTACATAGAAAAATGCAACGGCCATTTGCAAAATAGTAGTTCCGAATACACTCATTACTGCTATCACTTAGCAATCAGCGCCAATATGGCGACTTTCAAATAGGAACATTTTATTGATAGCGATCGCCGGTCCAGTTTATAATAGAGGTCAGTACCACTTCCTGATAAAGTGCCAGATAGGCTATCCACAAATTTTTTTACAGATTCTCCATACTCTATCTGTCAAGTTAATTGGTGGATAGCCTATCTGGCACTTATCAGGAAGTGGTGAAACAGGCCCTAAGTATGTCAAAATTTTACTACGGCCCACTTGCGTCAGTCTGGTTTAAAGCTAACCCTGGGTTAGATAATATTATTATATGTAATTGATTTCGGCACGATAATAATCAGGGCGAGGCGCGAGCGAAGCGAACCCTAGTATATCCCACACACAACCTGTGTGTGGGATATACCACATTTCGTGGTACACTTTACGGAAAAATTATCACATTTTTGTAAGTAAATGTGTTATCATGATATTATCATCAGTCAGTCAAGGTGTGACGACGCGAGCCCTCACAAAGCTCGGCTTTTAGGTAATATTTTAACATATTATAGGGTAAACTTTAACTCGTTATTTTTTGTATTGGTGCAAATGAGCCTTCGTTTAATTATTATGATTTTTTTATTATATTTCTTTAATCCTCCTTTAATCAGAATAGAAAATGTTACTTACATCCGCCGTTACCTGAAAAAGATTAAAATAAACTATTAGACTGGGTAAGTATGAAGGGGTAAAGAAATTGTCATGAAAAATATGTTACTAATGCTCCAACTTTTTAATTAGCAGGTCGGATGTCTGTCAGTACGAATATCGACGTTAATGACATTAAAATAAGATTCATATTAGCGCGCCTTGTACAGTGGCGGTTACGACGCTCGCCGCGTTTTTGATATGGCGAAAATGTATGAAAAAAATTGAGAAATTTTCTTATTTTTCTTATAACTGGAAAAGTTGTTTATTTTTATATAAAATTTTTAGCGGACTTTATAGAGGACTAAATAAGCAACAATTTTTTTGTATATTTATTTTCCTCAGTTCAGTGTATTTAGATATTAAGGTACCTAATCAGACCCCATTTTTATCATATTTTGCGATTATTGTGATGGTTAAAACGTATTTTATGTGAAAATTTTGTATGCGGCTATAGAATTTTTATGGTACAGTCGTGGAGATGAATATATTATCTTTCATTTGAAACCAAAATATCCTCGCAGTTTGACTCCTAATTCTTTAATAGGGTACCGGAAAATCGCTGATATTTGTAATAGCGTCCTTAAGTATTATATTGTACTGCAGACTACACTCAGATTCCCGAGAAAGGCCACATGTATTTTTTATGACTAATTATAATTACCTTGTGGGTTGTTGTCCACGACATGGACTGAAAAGAAAGGAAAAGGTAAGCGAAGCAAGAAAAACAGAAAAGACACAAAATGTAAGAAATTAGGAAAAGTATGCTATTATGTCTGTGAAAGTATGTCTATTTGTTTGTATGTTACCACTTCATGCTTAAGGACAAGTAAAAATGGGTTCCGGAAAAGGAAAAAGGATATAGCATTTACCCCGGAAACATGTACGGCTCCCGCACAAACGAATAGGATATATTATTACTGCAATGTTTTCACGCTAGATGCATCACCAGCACAGACAAAAAAGTTTTGTTCGACGTTTGAGAACGTGTCTGTTATTATTCTGATGTGATGTGTCACGTGTGCCGGTATGCAACATGTCGGATTATATTTTGTGGATTATTTCATAAAGTATACAATACCTAGCGGAATTGAGCAACAATCTCGAGCTGTCAAACGAAACCGAAATTGGTTTTCATCTGTGTGTAAAAATTGTGTACGTATACACTTACGTTGAACATTAATTCTATGAGATTCAATTGTCAACGTGCCGATACGTGCCGACTGGACGTCAAAAAAAGAGTTCTGCTGTCATGTATCACACGTCTCTTTTTACCACGCAGTGTTACTGATAGTGACATCTCGCTTGCTCAGGCTTTTGTTTATGGAACATCATTGGTTTACTCAGGCAAAAGATCTAATATTATTTTTACTTAAGCATATTTACACAATTTAGTTTTAGACATGGCTGCAGTGTCCATAGTTGTTTAAACAGATAAAAAATCAAGGTCTTCGAGGTCAAAATTAGTTTGCCTACGTACATCCATATTCCATACTGATATTTTAAATGCGAAAGTGTGTCTGTCTGTCTGTCTGTTTCCTTTTCACGCTCAAACCGCTTTGTTTTGTTGCACCCTGTAAAGAAATAGGAAAAGCGGAAAAACAGGGTATGTAAAATAAAAGTTTATATTAAAAAGGATCCTGAGTTTCAATTTAAACTAGTTAACATTTTTTTTATTTTTATAAACTTACGTAACATTTGGATTGGAGAAAGTTAGTGTGGTTTTTGGTTATCTTATTATTATCATTTTTGTACGGTATGTGAATGATAAGGATTGTGGAAGGAAAACAACAGATTTGGAGATTTAAACAGAAATGCATTGTTGATAAACATAGACTTCTTAATCATATTTAGTTTTACCTTGTCTATTTTGGTGCTTATTTTAGTGTTACGTACCGTGAGAAGGATTATAATCTACGACGTGTACTGAAATAAAAAATACAATATTTAACATTTAACTTATTAAAAAAGGTGTATGTAGGTATATTTTATTCTATATACTTATACCTATACCTACACCTTTCATCTTTCCTTCTCATCTTTTCTACCTTCAATATCTTTAGACTACCTATATATATTATAGGTATATTGTTCACTTTATTTCTAATCATACCTTGATTGGGATTCCTGTCTAGTATGAGATCTGTAAAAACATATTTATATTGATTTGATTATAGAATTCTCCCTTTTAAAACACTCAATTTCTTATTAAGTATTTTTTTTTCAATTAAACATACCTCCTAAAGGGTTGTCGACAACGTTAACTGCAAAAAAAGATTCAGTTTTAATTAAAAATTTAATTAATTAAAATGTATGGACTTAAGCCTTTTCTAATGAAACATGCTGTGAATACTAAAGTAGTACTTAATAGATAATAGAATATACCTTAAATATAGATACACAATGCATTGTCATTATCTGACGCGCTAGAAAAGTCCCTAGAGACAAGAACAAAAGTTCTATTACTAGAACGTATGCAACTATGACGTATACTTTGGATTCTTTTTTAGTAAGATATATTTTATGAAGTATTAGAACATAATTATTAAGTTCTAATAATAAGACACTTGCCATGTCCAGGGTTGGTGTTGTCAACGACGTTCACTGCAAAGCAAGAGGACAAACACGTTGATCACAAACGCACACAAACAAACGTCAACAACTACGTTTTAAACACGTGTAAATATTTTTTGGCGTACGATATCAAAATATATTAATACAATGTTTTGCGACGATTGGTATTTTTGCAATTTTAAATTAAAATCCGTTCGCGACTAGACGCGGTGTATTTGGAAATAAAGTTACCTATGGTGTTAAGTAATTATTTGGAAAAAAAACAAAATACTAAGAGATAAAATGGAAAACACGTAATAGAAAAGAAAATAGAGACAGAGAGCGCTAAGCTAAGCGAGAAAAAACAAACAAATATATTCTTACCTCCTTGAGCGCTGGCCATGGCTACAACGGCCAGAAGAACAATCTGGAAGACAACACACTTCATGTTACACGCAAAAGTGACTAAACTACGAATTTCGTAATCCGAGTAACCAATAAATAATTTTTACTGTTATCGCGTTGATAAGATATTGAAATTCAAACTAAATCTATAGGTTCTGAGCAAAATATTATACAATACGTCATTTTTACTTATCGCAGAAAATAATGCAATATTTCAAGATGTTTTCACAATTAAGTATTTGCATCACTGCACAACATTAAATTATTTTGTACCTCTTGGGCAAAGAAATGTCACAAGCTTTTGAAGTCAATTAAGAAAATACTCCATGAAAATACTGAAGTTGCAGTAGATGTCTGTTTACATTATGTTTAATCATTTTATATTATTATAGGCAATAAAATACTTATATCTAAAAATCGGCGTAACTACCACAAGGTTCTATATTTTGACATTTTTTATAAAGAATGTGCTAACTGCTAAGTGCTAGGTGCAGACATTTGATTTGTGTCTAATTTGAATAGTTAACTGTGGGAAAATCATTTTGTATGAGATCACCAGACGTACCTAATCTAAACCATAGTCTAAACAAATTGTTCTTGAGTCTTTGTTGTTTTAAGAATTAGGCTAAATAAAGAACATTATGTTTTTTGCGTCTCCTAACATTTTAGAAAAACCCTGCGAGAGGCAGGGTTTTTCTAAAATGTTATAGCGTAAATTATTTTTTTTTTATAAAAAATAACCTTTATTAAGACTAGTCAAGATTAGTCTTAACACAACCTAACTCGTTCTCTTGTTGATGTACAATTAGAGCCTACATGATGTTTTCATCACTTGTATGAATGTCCGGGAAAAGGAACGTAAATTATTAATTTACTTGCTTGAAACCTTTTTTTGACTAGTTTTATTTTATCATAAAGTAATTGGTATTATTCAGAGCCGTATAATTTAAAGATGAAATCCCTTAAGTCTAATATATTTTTATTAGTAGGTACGTAACTAATAAAAAATACATTCGACCGTAGGTATAGGCCGCGCACTAGTTTAAGATCGGTCGGCAAAATGGAAGGGGAGGGGCGTAATATTATTTGATTTTAGGTCTATTTGGTGCGGTGAAAGAGCGCGCGCACGCGTGATCTAAATAATTCTAAAAGTTATACGCCTATGCTATGCCCGTTTGTCCACCGCCGCCGTCACCGGGACGTCCGCGTCACCGACAAGAATTCAAATAAAATGCCACTTTATGACCTAGGATTCTGGCGACGCTGCGGCGGCAAGGCTCGCTAGACCAATGTCGGTAGACAATGAAACCTATAGCCTAAGGGTCAATTCAGACCGCAACGCGACGCGTAGATGCATTACTAAATTTGTACTGAATTGACAGATTTCAATTAGGTACGTGAGGCGTCTTGATTCTTGAAATCTATCATACCCATACAAATTTAGAAATGCATCTACGCGTCGCGTTTCAGTCTGAATTGACCCTAAAGGTTGATTCAGACCGCAACGTGACGCGTAGATGTATTTCAAAATTTGTATGGATTTGACAGATTTGATAAACGTCTCACGTAATTGAGATCTGTCAAATCAGTACAAAAGAAATGCATCTACGCGTCGCGTTGCAGTCTGAATTGACCCTAAGTCATAAAGTGGCGCTTGGAAATTTTATCGGTGACGTCCCGGTGACGGCGGCAGTGGACAAATGGCCCAAAGCTACGGTAAAAAAATTAAGTAAAAATAATATTATGTATATAACACTCACCATAACAGTCTTCATTTTCTTTTTCTCGACAGATGTCTAGATCGCTAGATATGGATGAGTTATGGCTCGCTAGCAGACTGTCTCGGTATATAAACTGTATGATAACCCGCCGGCCGCGACCTTCGTCAATATTTGACTATCAGCACAAAGCTATTTTACTCACCCTTATGCCTACAGTGTTAAGGTACAGTTTCGTATAAATTCAGAGGTGAAATAAATAAGAACGGTCTGTAGGTACCTACTCGTACATACATTTTCCTGTGTCGCTTCCAATAATTGTTTTGCCAGATTTGCCTCATCTGTTTAAACTATTTGGGGAATTAGTTTTGAGTAAATACACGAGTTATCGGAACTGTGTTATGAAAACATTTTTGTAACGTTGCGCACAAAATAGGTATTAAGTATACTCAGACCAAGTAAAAACTTTTTTATTTGGTCTGAGGTATTATAATAAAATATACTTTATTTACTTAAAAGAGGCAAAGTTAGGAGAGTTTGTATGTACATGGACGCTCTGAAATAACTGTCCATAATATGTATAAACAGGGTGTCACTAAAATAAGTGATAATACTTTAGAGTTTAGGGTTTGTATGAGTCCCGTGTATCCCGTCCCGTCATCTGTAAAAGTAGCAGTGCTGCAGTGCAGACTGCAGGAAACTCGTGACATTGGGGCGCTTGCCCATACAAATCACGAAAAAAAATTGGTGTTTCAGCACTACTACTTTCACAGTGAACTCTCTACAAGGGACACAATATGTAACACGCTCTAAATTATTATCACTTAGTTCTGTTACACAAAACAATTTTTTTTTTCACTTTTGTATTGTGAAACTCGTGACGCGCGGGCGCTTGCCCATACAAAAGTGAAAAAAAAATTGGTCTTTCAGTGCTGCTACTTTCACAGTCAACTCTCTACAAGGAACACGTACACACCCTAAAGTATTATCACTTAATTTTGTTACAACTTACACCCTGTTCCCCTATCCCTGTATGAGACCTACCTACACTCATTCTGTACCTATAATGGTATTGGATAGTTTTTAAGCGGGAGCCGCGCACTACTTGTAATATCGACCAAGTCTTTCACCAACCACAGCACCTGCAGACGTGGTGAGCTGCACGCATATAATATGTACGGCATACAGCATACTTAATACGTGTGCGATGTGGTTATAATCAGGGCCCCCGCAACCATATATGTGCAATGTGTGCAATGCACACGGGCGCCAAATGCCATCTTTAGGGGCGCCAAAACTAAGGTCCCTAAAAATTTGCCTAAAGGGACGCCAAAATCATTTTTTTGCACACAGGCGCTAGCAGCCCTTACGGAAGCCCTGGTTATAATAGGCAATTTAACAGCATGTTATTGCAATTTTCATCGGCTGGTCGAGCAGCCACTTTGTTTATTCACACTTCACAGCCAGCCTAGGTATACTTAATATATGTAGGCAGTTACTAGGTACACAGTGCTTTATTGCAAACAATAGGTATCTAACGTTTTATTGGTTTTGTATTGTTTTCCCAGTTAACTATGGTATTGAGTTAATAGTTAAGTAGGTAAATACCTATATGTAGCTAAAATTAATAAAACACCCTAATTTCGTGAATCGCGGCCCGCAGGTCATAAAGCGTACTGCCATAAGAGCAGTCCACACCGCCGTTTTTTCATACAAACGTTCTCCCCTGTTTCCTCCCGGGAAAAAATTATAACTCTACCGTCATTATCCAGAGCCTGGATAATAGATAGAGTTATAATTTTTTTCCTGAATATCTTTCTTTCTCTTCGTTTTTGGCAACTTAACACAAAGTATGTGTATGTTGTGCCACAGACAAGGTAAAAAGGTAAGGAATATGGCGGGAAAACCGTATTCCTCCTATAATAATTTTCAGCATCGTTTTCATGTAATATCGTCAGGTCATTTAAGTATACAACCTCAATGGTGGTACTAGTAATTATTGGACAGAGTACAAAAACACAATATTTATTATAGTTGCTTTAAAAACCACCTGTTTTTCTTTAAAATCAAGCGTTCTATTACCTTAAAAATAGGCAGTTTTTGAAGCAATCTTAATAAAATATATTGTGTTTTTGTGCTTTGTCCAATGACTGGTACTGTCCAATCTACTAGTCATTTACCCTATGTTTTCTTTTTTTTCATAATTTAGTTATTAAAAAAGATATGAACGTTCAAATGCCCAAAAAAATGGCCAGATTTTCCGCTGTGTTCAAACATCCAGAAAACAGATTTAGCTAGATTATAGAAAAAAAATAAAACATAGGAACACAGCTCAAGCCTTTCTTTAATCTTTAATGAAAAAAGTACTTAAATCGGTGAAGTTTTGGAGAAGGAATCAGAGAACAACGAATCGATGATTTTCTGTTCTTTTATTAGAACTTTTATCGTGTTGTCTCTATCGCGCTCTGTGGTGGGAGACTTGAGATTGGTGAGACAGCAATACATTTTCAAATACCTATTTTCAATTTCTCTCGCCCTTGGTGTATCCTCTTAATACCAGTGTCCAGACATACCTAACCAGTTTACTATGATTATTTAATAAATAGTTTATAAGACAATATAAAGATATTATATTATTGAATTTATTATAATTTATTATTTATCCTGTTGATACTTGATTGATTAGATTACGAAATCCATGTAGGGTGAACATGACTAGTGATTGGACAGGTACTAGTCATTGGACAGAACACAAAATGACCATAATATATTTTATTAAGGTTGCTTTAAAAACTACCTGTTTTTCTTTAAAATGAGGCGTTCTTTTACTTTAAAAACAGGCAGTTTTTAAAGCAACATTAATAAATATTGTGTTTTTGTGCTTTGTCCAATGACTGGTACTGTCCAATCTACTGGTCATTTACCCTAGTAAAATAAGAATAGGTCAGTAACAAAAATCCTTAACTTACAAAGTAGTTGCTTGCAAAAAAAGTAAAAATGTCACTACTTATTTTGAATGTCCACGAAAGCGAAGAAAAGTTATCAGAAAATTCATATTTAGTTAGAGGAAATTATGATTATTACCACTATATTTGTGACGGATTTGATGACAGGGTAACTATTATTATTTAAACAAAATGTATAGTTTTGATTTTGAAGTTATTACTAACTCTAACCACAGAATATATATTTGAAGATTTAAGAATTTTGTTACTTTTTTCATGTAAATAATTTTTGGTGATTTTAGGGGTGGGGTTGTGGCTACAGAACCTTGCAAACAATATGTTCTTGGATGAACCACAATACCGGCAATGCTACAGAAGTTCCCAGCATCAGAAAGATACAAGAAATTTTGGTTAGTTTGGAAGACAAACCTGATTCATTCTTGGGATCACGACAATGGATAGGCAGTTTTGAGGTAAATAATAACACCAAGTAAATAAAAAAAAAGACAGAGATTCCTAGTAACAGCTTTAAAATACTTATTCAAATATAATTATATTGTCTTTAGCTGTAACATTAAAAACTATAGCCTCTAGGACAGAGGTTCCCAAACTTATATGTATCACGCCTCCCTAATGAACATGCTTAGTGCTTACGCCTCCCTTCGGCCCAGGGCCCAGCAAGTAGTAGCAAGTGGGCTCGCCAAGCTATTGTAAAATAAAATAATAAAGACCAAAAATACATTTTCAGATGTTTCATTATAAAAATATGTTTTTACATACTTACTTCTAACCCAAAATTGACGATTTTATAATTCTTTGTTATACTTAAAATCAAGCTCCGAATTGTTTCATTTTCTAAAACTAAATACTACATTATATTTCCAAGAATCCAATCTGAGCAAAAAAACGATATCTTAAAATTTTTTCGATAGAAAAAAATCGCAATTCGCAAGGATGCATCTAATTTTCACGAATTTTTCATACATTGCCATAACCGTGCATTAAACTCAGTTAATATTTTAACACATTGTAAAAATTCTATCATTGAGAAACCGACCTAGCGGATTTTTAAAATGTTGTATATTATTTATCGAGTTATTGAGAAGGACAATGTTTGATTTTTTGGGTTAGTCGCCCTCTTCAGGAAGAATCAATGTGACGGATGAGCTTGCATGTTTTTGACAAGATTTCCAATTCGCGTACGTCGCGGGAATGCGCGGGCATCTGGACTCTGGAGTAAAACCGCCACCGGCGCCCGCGCCCCCCTCATCATGTCTTCGCGCCTCCCTAGTGGGGCGCGCCCCCTAGTTTGAAAATCAATGCTCTAGGAGATCTCTAGGAGATCAAGAAATCCATTAGCTATGTCCCACTGTACATACGAGTAAATAAAACGAAAAATCATGGATTCCTTATGGGCTAAACTTGAGACAAAATTAAATGAGCAAACTATCACCCTAACAAACGCTGTAACCAATAATGTTATGGTAGCACTGGACGAGAAATTGAAAAGATTAATCAACGAGAACAACAACCTTAAAACAAAAGTAAATGTCCTGGAACAAAAAATTACCTATCTTGAAAAAGAAAAACGAAAGAACAACTTGATTATTTTTGGCGTTGCCAACGAAAAGAAAACAGAACAAGAGTTGGTGGAAAATGTGAAACAAATCATAGAAAAATCTGGAACACAATTAGAAAGTCACGAAATAAATTCCATTTACAAAATAGGTAAAAAAACCAGTGACAGCCGCCCTGTTGTAGTATCCTTTACTACATTATGGAAAAAAAGACTTGTATGGAAAAATAAAGCAAATCTTCCAACAGGCATCTACGTAAAAGAAGACTATCCAAAAGAAATACTGGAAACTCGAAAACAGTTGAAAGAAAAATTAGAAGAAGAACGAAAAAAAGGAAATCTTGCTTTTATTAAATATGACAAACTAATTGTTAAAAACCCAGCGGATACCAAAACTAGAGATAAACGAAAGAGGGCAGAATCTGGCTCACCCAACTCATCCACCCAGAAAAAAATTAATACAAATGATAACTTAACACCGTCAACCTCCGGAAACCAGCATAAAGACGTTATCAAACCCAATATGCTGTACTACATAGAAAAGGGTCAACCAGCTGTCAGCCCAAAAAACCTGTAACGACCACCGGCAACCAAACACAACATACAACCCAAATAGCAACTATTATAAAATTAACTAAAGAAATTTACACCCCAAGCCGGTTGGTCACCGTGGGGAAAGAAGACCACGACCCTCCAGTAAATAAAGTAACAGAATTACAAAAAGACAATCACATCTTGAGCTACCAAAGATCAAAAAGAACCCCTAGAAGTATAGATAATAAAGAACCATTCAACAAAAATGAAACCCTGCATATATGTACCTTAAACACTAGAACGTTGCGAACAGAAGACAGCTTGAAAGAACTGGAATATGCTCTAGCTAAAATAAAGTGGGACATTTTGGGAATTTCTGAGATGAGAAGAGAAGGAGAGGGAATTGAAGAACGCTCTGAATATATAATGTACCATCATGGCAACTCTAGCTTTAATGGGGTGGGTTTCCTGGTGAAGTCCAAGCACAAAAACAAAATTCTAAACTTCACGGGAATCTCAGACCGCTTAGCAATACTGCGCATGCAAATCCCTGATAAGAAAAAAGAATTAACAATTATCCAAGTATATGCTCCCACCCAACAAGCTAGATCTAGTGAAATAGATGAATTCTACAATGTTTTATCTGAAGAAGCAAAAAAATATACAGAAACCAACCTTATTATCATGGGCGACTTCAATGCACAAGTCGGCCCAAAACAGGCAGGGGAAGATCACGTAATAGGCAGATTTGGGCATGGCAAGCGGAGCATTAACGGTCACAAACTTGTCGACTTTCTATTAGAAAATAACTTGACATTACTTAACTCCGTCTTCAAGAAGAAACACAAAAGTAAATGGACATGGATATCACCGGATGGGAGAACTAAAAACGAGATCGACTTTATACTTACCAACATTCCTAAACAATTTGCAGATACAGGTGTAATCCAAAATCTAAATTTTAATACCAACCATCGAATGGTAAGAGGCTGTTTGAACATACACCATCCAAAGAAGAGTAGAAAAACCTATACTAGTAGGAAAACTTTTACCTCTAACCAACAAGCACAATCAATAAATATTAAAGAACTCATAGAAGTAACAAAGTCCGACCAACCACTTATAACAAAATACAACGAAATAGAGACAAAACTGAAACAAATATCGAACACATACAAAGGTTGTGGACAATTTAGCAAGCTTAGCAACAAAACAACTAACCTTTTAGAAGAAAGAAAAAAACTTATTTTAGAAAAGAACTGCCTAAACAGACCTAAAATAGCTCTGCTTAGCAAAGAAATAAGGGAAAACATGAGACATGATAGAAAAATTCACAGACTTAGAACTTTAGAAGAACATATAATAAAAACAGGAGGGACTAAAAAAGCCCTAAAAATGCTAAATGAGAAAGGCAAAGAATGGATCCCTAAGTTTAAAACAGAGCAAAGGATCATTAGCAATCGTAAAGATATCCAAAATATGGCTACTAATTTTTATAAAAACCTATACTCATGTAACACATCTGATAACAATACCAGCATAGAAGAAACCAGTTGTCAATATTATAGCGACTCTATTCCTTTAATACTCCCAACCGAGGTGAGAAAAGCAATAAACTCCCAAAAATTAGACACTTCTCCAGGCCCAGATCAAATCTCAAATCACCTGCTGAGAGGTACTGTGGAAGAACTTACACCAGTCCTTACAACTATCTTTAATGAAATCCTAAGTACAGGACAGATACCGAAACAATGGGGAGAGTCGCATATAATACTGATTCATAAAAAAGGCCCAAAATATGACATTGGGAATTATAGGCCAATAAGTCTGTCATCGAACATATACAAAATATTCACAAAAATCATATTGGACCGACTAACACTAACACTAGATGAAAAACAACCTATAGAACAGGCTGGCTTCAGGAAGAATTTTAGTACGATTGACCATATACATACTGTGAAACAAGTCATTCAGAAATATAACGAGTTTAATAAGCCTTTATACATATGTTTCATAGACTACTCTAAAGCTTTCGACAGCCTTAACCACAACAGTATTTGGCTAACTCTGAAACAACAAGGAATAGCAGAAACGTACATTAGTATCATACAACAAATATACAGCACCAGTAAAGTAAAATCAAGTTGGAAAGAACAGGCGACAAATTCCCTATACAACGAGGTGTAAAACAAGGTGACCCACTTTCTCCTAAGCTATTTACAGCTGTCCTAGAAAAAGTATTCCAAAAACTAAACTGGGAACAGTTCGGTCTAAATATTAATGGCTCTCGTCTAAACCATCTGAGATTCGCTGATGATATTGTTATATTTGAAGAAGATCCTGACAAATTGCAATTTATGCTGAGCGATCTAACAGCTGCCAGCAGAAATGTAGGCTTAGAATTGAACTCTAGTAAGACCAAGCTGATGACAAACTCTGCAAAGTAAGACATAACAGTCAATGACTACAAACTAGAATATGTCAAAAACTATACTTACCTTGGACAGATAATTTCCTTCGATGACCAAATGACCAAAGAAATAGCAAAAAGAATAGCACATGGATGGAACAAATTTTGGTCACTAAAAGAGATTTTTAAAAGCAAAGACCTAAGCTTGCGTATAAAAAGCAAAACTTTTAATACATGTGTCCTCCCCTGTCTTACTTATGGCTCTGAAACATGGTCCCTTTCCAAAGTGCATAGAGAAAAACTAGCAAAATGCCAGAGAACCATGGAGCGCAGCATGATGGGTTACAAACTGCAAGACCGACAGCTTAGCCTAACAATCAGGATGAAAACCAAAGTAGTCGACATCCTCAGACGAATAGACATGCTAAAATGGAGATGGGCAGGGCACACTGTACGATGCAAAGAAAGTAAATGGAGTCAGAGAGTCATTATGTGGTATCCAAGAGATGGCAAAAGGACAAGAGGTCGACCCGCCATGAGATGGGAAGACGAAATAAAACTAACTGCTGGACCTTACTGGACAAGAGTAGCGCAGGATAGAAAATACTGGAAAGAGCTGGAGGAGGCCTTTGCCAACAGGCACACCGAATTAAGAGACTTTATTATATAACAAGAAAATTCTAATAACGCTGCAAAACAGGCAATTCGGAAAAAAAGGCTAAATAATAAAAAAAATAATAATGTCCCACTGTGCACTTTCATCTTCAATTTTTATCATCTTTTGACATTCAACTTTCATATTGGCACAATCAATAATTGAATGCGCTAATCGCTATCTAATGATCTGCACCTGGCATCCGGATGCAGATTGGATCTGCACTATCTAAATCCAAGCTGCACCCGGATGCCGCATGACAATTAAAAATCTATTGTGTCTGCGATTCCCGCAATCGAGGTATTACTACTAAATGTAATGGAAAAGGAAACTCTTGCAGAGAAATTTAAAAGGTTCTTGTTAATATTTTTAATACTCATACTAGTAGAATTAGTAAAAGAAGGATTTTGCCAAGCAGAGATATTTGCAAAATTCTTTTAATATTTTCAGGTATGCCTTGTTATTGACAAACTATATGATGTACCATGTAAGATAGTTCATGTCAACAAGGGCGACAATCTACAGAATATTTTAGACACCCTGAGAGGCCACTTCGAGAAATTCGGAAGTCCTATAATGATGGGAGGAGATGTGGATTGCTCCTCGAAAGGTGTTATGGGAGTTCATATTGATGGGGAGAACTCAAGACTATTGATAGTGGTAATTATATTTCCTACTAGCTGTTGCCCACAACTTCGTCTGCATGAATGTTCTTTAAGCAATGTCGAAAATTTCAAACTTTTATCTTTAAAGACATGCTCAGTGCCAATTTGATCCAGGATCCTGAAACTATCGACTCGACAATATTTATGCATTACTTAAAACCATGTTATAGTAGCTTTTTTACGGGTGTTGGCCCACCGGCCACCATGCATTCCCACCACTGTATCTCCATTCTCCTGTGTCGCCAGGATTGATAGCGGTTTCAGTTTATAGTGCAGCACACAACTATAAGAAAATTGTGTTACTCATCATAATAAGTAATAATCATTTCTAAATGTTTTCACTTCAGCTAGTGTGCCTATTTTATTTTTAAATAAAATAGTGTAATTAAATGTGAATATCATAATATTATTATTATTTCAGGATCCACATTATGTGGGAAAAGAACAGTCAAAAGAGTTTCTACAATGCAAAGGATGGGTAAAATGGCAGCCTCTGAATGATTTCCTCAGTTCATCTTTTTATAATTTGTGTTTACCACAAGTCAAAGCAAAATGTTGACTGAAAAGCAAGGTAAATTTTTTAAATAACTTAGATGTTTATTAATTATAAGTTAAATCTATAAATAAATGAATTTTCTATGTATTAAAAATACAAAGTTATTAATCTAATCAGTCTTTATTTAAAACCTTAATATTACATTTTATAAGTTTTGCATTTTAACACAAAAAAAAATTATATTTTTCTAACAAAATATAATAAGTTGCAGTTTTACTATTTCATATTAGTAATCACAAAGACAGAACTTGTTAATAAATAAAAATTATAATTATTATATTATGTATATATGTGAATTCTAAATTTTCCAACGCTCTGTCACTTGGGGTGAGGTGAGACTTAGAATAAACCGGACTTCTAATCTGGACCTTTTTTGGTCACAGCCTGCTGGGCACAATTTGTTAAATTACCATACTAGTTTGTTTGCTCCTGTTTTGCCTATTTGGGTGAAGCCAAACGAGCGTAATTTGTGAATTTTGAGTCACAGAATTTTAGTCGCGTAAATATCTTTTCATACAAATCATGACTCACAAAATTACGCTCGTGTGAATCAAACAGCACTTCAACAGAATTTCTGCCGGGCCGAAATTTGCGTCTCTCAACTCACAAATTACGCTCGTTTAGCTTCACCCTTAGTTAGTTGTGTCTTGTGTGTATTAATTTTTTCTTTCTTTCTTTCTTTCTTCTAATCCGTATTCATGACGAGGCAAACTCCCTGCAACAGCCAGTGGCTCAGGTGGTCCGCTGTGGCCAGGTCCGCCTCAAACACCAGCCCCACTCCCATAGCGTTGCGACGGTCAGACGTCGTGTACACCGGTGTACGGAGAGTGTTCTAAATGAAAATAAAGTCTTATATATCACGCAGGAACCCACCACTTTGTTGTGTGTGCAACCTTTTTTTTTCAACATTTAAAATGTCTACATAATTATTATTATGACTCATGTTACATGTAAATTATTTCAGGGTTCAAGTATGAACCTAATTAAGATGAAAGTAGGGAGGAATATAGGTCCTATGGAGAAGACACACATTTTACATACTTTCCGGTATATTTTATAAGAATTGAATAAAATTTGAATATGCCGTAAAAATTCATTGTTACTTAATAACTTTGCAGGTTATGGAATTTTATACTCACTTGCAACTTAAGCTTATGTGTCTCAGTCGGTATGATGTGCATGATGGGCAACTCGGTGACCAGAACTTTGGGGTGGGAGCGTTTGAGGCAGGCTTCCTCCTCGTCCCACCGGCAACCCTCCAAGTACAGACCACGGATATAACAACCCTACAAAAAGAAGATGAGCTTAAGAATTATCAAGGCATGTGTCCAAACTCCAAACTGAGAGAGCACTAAGCTACCTATAGTCAAAATGGATTAAGATGGCAACAGCGGTCATTGACCTTATTAGTCTTGGAGTGAAGTGAAAAATGGTCGCGCCTCGCTCGATGTCGTCGAGCCTGCGGTGCGGCGTCACTCGTGTGTAGAACGTGGTGCGGTCGAGCGGCCAGGCGTTGTTGCGGCACGCGAGCTGCACGTGGCGTCAGAGCGGGACAGACACACGTTAGAGAGAGACAGCACTCACATTGGCGGGTCGCTCCTCGATGTCGTCGAGCGTGCGGTGCGGCGTCACTCGCGTGTAGAACGTGGTGCGGTCGAGCGGCCAGGCGTTGTTGCGGCACGCGAGCTGCACGTGCGCCGCCAAGTAAGACTCCGGCACGTGCAGACCGGACACCCACATCACGACTGGCTCCTCCACTGTCACCTTGAATAAGGGTATGATCATCAAGTGCAGATTTATAATGATACGGTAACGGTCACTTGTATCATTCACTGAAGTCCAACGCTAGATCTGCACTGTTTCAATGCCCTACCGTTTGCTTTTCTTTAATCGAGTAAAAATTTATTCCGGACATCTAGAGCTCGGTCCATTATTCCAATTCAAGTCACTCACCCACTCGGTATACTGCCTGGTCCTCTCCAGGAAGTGGTCTACCCACGAAGCCAAGTTCTTGCGCGTGTCGGGCGCCAGGGGCCTCCACGCAGCCGGCAATTGGCCGTTGTACAGGCTGTAAAGGTTAATAGGTTTGAGTATGCACATTCTAAATACTTGCATACCTACAACATAATATTGTATGACACCTAATATTACTAAGAGTAAAGTCAAATTACTTCGTTCGTCGCGGAGTGTCTAACTTAGTAATATTATCTATTTTTTTATCCCATTAACCCATCGCGTCATTACAATGACGGATAAAAATGAAGAGATGAGAATGATGCGCTGCACCGTTTTCAGTCGTCGCGCGTTGTTGCTACGCGGATGTGGCAGAAAGCGTCTAACAATGTAACGCATCGCATCATTACGGAGCAATACGGTATACGATTTTGCTCCACTACCATCTATGTATGATGCTTGCAAGGTTACTTATATATTATGCTTATATTTACGGTTTACCTGTAAGCCACGTCGTCCAACACTGCGTCCAGGCCGATCTCACCCGCGAGCGCTTTGCGGAGTAGCGTCAACGTGCTGCGGATCTTGTCGATCAGACGGTTGAATCTGATGAAAACGAAAGAAAAAGATCGTAGACTAGATAGGTGAAAGGTCAATGACCGCTAGTGCCTTATTACTTAATTTTAACTATAGTCTACAAACTCGCATCTTTTGAATTTTGATGTTCTTAATTTCTATACCGCAGCACCACCACAGTAGGTATGACGGCCATCTTGAAGTGTTCCCATACCTTTACCATGAGCATTGAGCAGTGGCGTAACTATACCATCTGGGCCCGTGGCAAATTCTTTTAAAGCGTCTCCCAGACAGACGCGGCCAGCGGTCGCGGTGGCGGTGGCGGTCAGTTTGATGACTTGAGAGTTCTAGGAACGACACAGACACACGCGGTGGCGGTGGCAGTCATCCAACTGACCGCCACCGCCACCGCAGACCGCGTCTGTATGAGAGACGCTTTATGGGGTCTTATCAGTAAAAATCGTCACATTAATAAAAAATAGGCACAATGTAAAAAATACTTTTGAGCTAAGGGGCCAAGTTGCCAGTACTGCTAGTTGCCATCCCCCTGGCCATGGTATACTTCATACCTCTCTAGCTCCTGCAGCAGCACAACCACAGTGGGTGTGACGGCCATCTCGAAGTGTTTGCGGACGCGCCACACCTCGAACGCCGGCGGCAGCTGGTGCAGGATCTCCACGGCGGTAGAGTCGATGAACTCCTCGCGACTGATAGAACCGCCAGACTCGTCTGTAGAATATAATAGTCATATTGTCTGTGGTCTAAAGCTGTTCTTATTTAGAGAAAAACCCTTGCCTGTAATCAGCAGTACCGGATTTATATGAGTGTTAAGTGTAGGCGAGTTTATTACCGCCACTCCATGTATAGCTCCCCCCCCCCCAGGACGCTGCCGCCCCTAAGCCGCAGCCTATACGGCCTATTTATAAATCCAGGGCTGAGTATGAGGTATACCTATTATGTATATTTCTAAGCACACATAGTGCAGAAAATTATTTTCTTCACAGACTTACCCATTTTACTAGCTGCATGAAACAATAAAAAAAAAACTTAGGTACTTATCATTATCACGATCAATTTATCATTATGTTTTAAAAAGATTTTACGTTAATTATTCGTTATTTATTAATTATTAGTGTTGAGGAGTCTATCAATGCAAAATATGGCATGGTGCAATGTTAGTGACATCGAATGAGATAAATGCCATCTATTGAGGGCCGGATTTATATTTTTTATCAGTATAGGTTGGTACTACTTACTAATATATATTCTGTGGTATAACTTTAATTTTGCCGCCCCAATAATATACGAAGTTACGAACTCTGCCACCATCGACACTGTCGCCCTCCCCCCTAGGACGCCACAGGATGCTGCCGCCCAGAGGCCATGGCCTATATTGCCTATACATAAATCCAGAGCTGGTGAGAAGCACACAGCACGCATTACCAGTATGCGGCTGGAGGTCGACGAGCGTCGTCCACAGGTGTCGTGCGGCGCCGCTGTAGTAGCCGATCTCCGCGTTGGGGTGCAGACCGAACACCTCTGGCGAGTTCGCCAGGGGGAGACCGTCTATGTACTCTGAAATTAAAAGTTTACTACGTGATTGTAAACCAATATACGTTATACCTAAACAGTATTTTTCTCGTAAATGAAGCTCCGCCATATTATAATAAAAATACTTTAGAGTGGCACTTGGCACTCTTGGCAGTAGGACGTATACTCAACAGAAATACAGAAGAAAAATAGGTACCTACTAGTAAGTGTGTGAATGTATCCGTACTATATATAAGTAGTTATCCTGAAAGAGAATTACTTCTGACTCCCGTAATAAGTTTCTATAGGATATGAAACGTCGACATGACCACAGAATATATACCTATTATAATTATAGTACTTGTCATACATAACTGACCATAAACCATAATCAATAATTTAAAAAATCAACTCTTTCAGCGCCGTGGCTACTAATATATTATATTCTGTGGCCGTAGCTTCGCTCTGAGACTGTGGTCAAAGACGCTAGTCACAAAATTTTGACATAGAGTAGATAATAAATTCTGTGACTTAGCCTCTTGGTAACATAAGACCATTGCCTTCTCGTAATTACCAATATAGTCATCCCTGGTTCCGTCCGGCGGTATCACATATTCCTCCTCGCGGTCGCGGTAGAAGCGGAACGGCTGGAACGTGTCGAACAGGAAGTCGCCGAGGTACTCGCCCATGTAGGTGCCCACCACTCGCCGGTCGAAGTCGTCGATCACGCGACCGCCGTACATCACCTGGACCAATCAGTGCCGGTTTTAACACTACCAGCGCCCTGGGCGAGATTTCTTCGACGCCCCAGGTGCTAGTAGTGCTAAGATTGTGGCGCCCCTTTTTGCTTGCCTTCGACGCCCTGGGCGGCCGCCCAATGTCGCCCCGCCCTAAAGCCGCTACTGGAACCAATGAATCCAAATTATTTAAACGCCTGTTGATTTTAAATACACTGTATTAGATTAGTTTATGATTGTTTTTTTCTTTTTATGTAAATAAATAAAAAAAAATAGCAAATATTTGATGCTGCGAGTAATTATTTTCATCAAGGAAGAAATTAAGTCATGATTTATCGGCGCAAAGAGACGCTTAACAATAATATCTCAATATCTTCCATAATATTGAGATAGTGAGAGCTTTGTTATTTGTCATTGTGAAAATTATAATTATGTGTTTATCTATATAATATTTTAATACTTAATATATTGATCCTTGTTAAAAATAAAAATACACGTATTTTTTCTTTTATAATCACTCAGTACTAAAATGTTGAGAAATAGCTTCCGTAAGTTATCCTAAAAAACACTACAATTATTGGACACGACGCGTCGCCCGCGTTACCCCCGGTCATTCCCCCGCGCCGCGAGTGACCATTCTGCAACGATTTAAAATGGGACAAAATATGTCAATAAAAAAATATAACAACCAATTTTTTTGGTTAAATGGACTCTCCTAATGATACCTAAGCCCTGGAAAAAATTTGGCAGGAAGGTTTAATTGCACCCTGTATAGCTTTGATTTGGTAGCGTACTATGTCGTAGCGTCCCTAGTGGCAAAAACCACTATTTTGCTTGAGGATGAAACACCATAAAAATGGCTATTAAAACCAACAGGCGCTTTAAGAAATCCATAATATTATTTTAGCCTACTGCAGCTCACCTCGCCAAATAGATACTTGAGCGTGGACCACGGTATGGGTCCGTTGGCGTTGTAGCAACGGTCGAGGTAGCACTGCAGGATCTGCATACACACAGTGAAGTCCGACTCGCTAAACTCGTACGAAATGTTCCAGCCTATCTTGCCGTATTTTCGACGTTCCTGAAATAATTATTTGCATAAAATATTCAGTCAAATTACACTTAGCGACTTAAAAATATTTATAAAAACATTATACAACACAACAAAATATAACATTAAGATGTAATAATATAAGTGTAAAAAAAGCCAACATCACGCGGTATTCCCAGGCGGTCACCCATCCAAGTACTAACCGCGCCCGACGTTGCATAACTTCGGTGATCGGACGAGAACCGGTGTATTCAACGTGGTAATATGGATAGACCGATAGGACTAGGTTTTTTGGTTTCAATAAAATTAAATTAAGAAATTTAAAAAAACCCCCGCCAAAAAACTTTAAAAAGTAATGAAATAACATTTCCTGACTTTAAGTTTAAATCATTCCTAAGAGTAAAGTAATATTTTAGTCCATAATTGTTGTCAAGGTGTGTCGGGGGACCGCTAAGTAAACTACCACAACAGCGACTTTTGCATTTTGTATCGCCATAATAGTCGCTGATTCTCTCGATTCGGGTCGCTGTGAACAGACCCTTAATTTATTATTATATTGTTATGTGAAATCAAACATCTACATTAGCGGTCCCCCGACAGACCTTGACAACAATTATGGACTAAAATATTACTTTACTCTTAGGAATGATTTAAACTTAAAGTCAGGAAATGTTATTTCATTACTTTTTAAAGTTTTTTGGCGGGGGTTTTTTTAAATTTCTTAATTTAATTTTATTTTATGCTTTTTAAACTTGTGCAGAATAATTCCTATCAACTGGATCATATCCCAATGAATACCATCTATAAAATATGTCCTCTTGGATGAGGCCATCAATATGAGCCCAAACATGAAACCTCAACTTTAGGTTCATACGGAGCTTGGCTCCTATAGAATCCAGGTGATGCTGCAGCAGCAGCATGCAAATATTTACTGTTTATCTACGTCTTACTGGTTGTTGCAATTAAAATGAGCCCAAACACGAAACCTCTGCTCTAAGTTGGTGAGGAGTTGGGTATCCTATTGATTACCAGGTGATGCTGCACCACCAGGTCAACTTTCCAATAATGTGTAAATATTCATAAGTGTCTCGAACCAGGATGCAAAATATAAAACCCATCAAACGACTGCAAGTTGCTAATCGTCCTATCACGAACCAGATATACCGTGATATTTCAGCAATGAGCAGGCTGATGATGATGAACTATAGCTAAGAACACTCACCGTCATGTCAGCTTTCAAACAAAAAAAACTAGATCAAAATCGGTCCACCCGTTTGGATGCTACGATGCCACAGACAGACAGACAGACAGACAGACAGACAGACAGACAGACAGACACGTCAAACTTATAACACCCCTCTTTTTGGTCGGGGGTTAAAAATTCTAGTTTCTAATTTTTTGCGTATAGTTTTGGGACCACTAGGTAAACCTAAAAAATGATTTTGTGTCATTTTGGTCGACAGCTTCCAGAGATATTTCGGGATTTTGATTTTTGGTCGGTATAGGCCGAAAAAAATATTAAAGTTTAAAATTTAGCTTTTGTGATATTGCTAGGGTAGTAACTGATGTTCAGACACGTTTTGTGTCAGATTCATCCACGGGTTTCCCAGTAATTAGCAAATATTAGAAACGTCGCCTAATTGCGTCGAAAATATATTAGAGTTTGTAAAACCGGTATAATATAGTTTAGTATGTTGATAACTGCTACTGTTAAAGTTTTGTGTCATTTTCATCCACGGGTTTTGAAGAAATTTATATTTTTGCTTTCAACATCCCGTAAAAGCTACAAAAAGTAATTAAAGTTTTTAGAGTTTACATATTTACAATTAAAAGGTCTATTGCAAACCACATTTCAAAATTTAGTTCCTTTTCAGCTCCGATTTTAAGAAAAATTGATGATCAAGTAAAGCGAAATTGATTTTTATACTTGTTAATAGGCCACAAACCATTTTATTTTTAAACATAGATACAACATCATATTTTGAAGGGCTTGTGTAAGAGAAAACACCATATTTTATAATTGTTTCGATGGGAAAGAAATAAAAAATTTGCATCTTATTTTTACAAACATTCAACTTAATTTTGAAACTTAAAGCTCAGTCAATATTTTAATATAGTACTAAAAAATCTACCATTATGATTTATTAGTAGTTTTTTAAAAGTTTATGTATTATTTTAAGTTGTTGAAGAAAAACTACTTACTACGTCATCCGCACTAAATTCTCGATTTGAATTTTATTCTATTTGTAAAATGAAACTGACAACTTAAATTGGTTTGAGTACTTTTTCAAGTAGGGTTGCCATCAGGCGTTTGGATAAAGATAAGTAGTTTTTTTTAATACGTCATAAATCATAAGCCGCAAATCGCAATTTACCTTTTAAGTTTTACGGTTAAAGCTGCGCGTCCACTGGATCGGAGCGTACGCATCGGCATTTCGTCTTACGAAATGCCAATGGGATGTGTCCACTGCATTCGGATTCATCATAGGCAATTAATTAGTTATTTTTAGTCCGTCATAGACTGTTAACGTGAATTTGTATTATAGAGAATATTGTTGTAACTAGCTGTATTTTATCAGAAGAGGAAAAGAGAAACAAGAGAAAACGAAATTCATATTTATTTCCCAATTTCATCCCAAATATTGTCTGTCCTCAGTTGGTTATGATGATGTTGTTGAAGTTTTAGATTATAAAGTTCTTCATATTTTTCTACAAAAGTAATAATTAAAATATCGTCATTCATCGTGAATAAGTATCTAACACGCCAGAATTTGAAACCTTCGGAATCCGAATGACGCGTTCTCTGCGGGAGACGTCTTCGTCATAAATACCGGTCAGTATCCAGTGGACGCAGTACCATATAAATCAATACAAAGTAACAAATCCGTACGCTGCGTACGCTCCGATTCCGATCCAGTGGACGCGCAGCTTAAATTAGACTGCAACGTGACGCGTAGATGCATACTATTAATAATAATAACTAAACATGTATGGTTTTGACAGATCAACTATGTGAGACTTTTTTTTATAAAATAAGGAGGCGAACGAGCAAACGGGTCATCTGATGAAAAGCAACTTTCGTCGCCTATTGACACTCGCAACATCAGAAGCGCTGTCGGTTTGTTACCGGCTATTAAGAGGGAATAGGGTTAGGGGTCCCTCCCCTAACCTATAACCCTATTCCCTCTAGGGTTGTAGGGGATTAGGCCTCCGGAAAACTCACTCTTTCGGCGAAACACAGCGCCTGTTTACTCTGTTTTCAATTATTAAAACAGTAAAACTACTTAAATGTGGAACCCAGACACGTTGGTGGAATTGACACGCTTTGTTCATCCCAATAACTACCCCTGGCACTTCACACATGGACACTTTATGGAGGACATGGGTCTGGTGACTCTACTGGCTGGCAGCTGGTAGGTTCGTCAAAAAATGATATCTTATTTTTTGACGAACCTACTCTACATCTACATCTCATAAAAACTACCAACGAAAATTGGTTTGAACGAGATCTAGCAAGTAGCCGACAGTCGTAAGCCGTCGTAAGCCGCGCGCGGCCGACGACAGTCGTCGGCCGCGCGCGGCTTACGACTGTCGCGATGCACGGAATTGTACCTTAAAACAAAAAAATTATCTAACCCATGCGTGTGGGTATCTATGGATAGGTCTTCAAAATTTTCCATCCAAAACCATCAAAAATGTCAAATTTGTACAACCTGAACACGAGGCACATGTCAAACTTGTGAAAACCAACTTCACTCTGGACCGGGTTCGCACAATCTGTAGAAGTCTTTAGACAAGATATTCTAAATTCGCTGCTAGGGGCACATGAGTATTGTCAATGAAAAATATGAAAATATCAAATTAAAATGTTTTATTTATACTTAATGCAATCGTGAAAAACATAATATTATGTCTAATACTTAATATCATAATATTATTTGTAGTAGGTAATATTATTTAATTTGTAGTTAACAACCCTGGGAACGAACTCTATGTACTCGAACTCGTACCACCGACCACAATAGACATAACTACCAGTAGTTCGACTGCAAAGAGACGGACAGGTTTCAATATCTGTTAAATTCGTCAGGTTTCACCTGACAATTTTAATCGCATATGCCAAAACATAAACAACAATACGACCAAAGCGGAACACGGCCAGCAAATATGTCATTGTTTTAAATTCGTAGATCAACCCTAGCTCTGCTAGCGACGATTTTCGTCGCTAGGGTTGTTAACTTGTTACCTATGAATTTAAAACTAGGACATATTCGCTGGGCGTGTTCCTCTTTGGTCGTATTTTTGTTTGTGTTTTGGCACATGCGATCAAATTTGTCAGAATCCAATTTTGAAATCTTCATTTTAAATATTTAAAAATAAATTATATCAGCCATCGCGAGGTACATTCCGTTCATAATCTTAGTGAAACCCGACGAATTTGACAGATGTTGAAACCTGTCCGTTTCTTTGCAGTCGAACTACTGGTAGTTATGTCTATTGTGACTCTGACGAGGATTACGAGAGTTATTACAAAATTGAAAAATTTTGACATTTTTGAATGCGATGGGCGAGTGCGGGGGCCGGGGTGTGAAGTGCGCGGGTGAAAACTATCAGTATCACTATCAGCGTAGCGCGCGGATAAAACATTATTATTTTGCTTTTGCGAAATAGATAATACACAATTTAAAAAAAACAGAAATTTATCTATAGTGGATCTGTACGTCTGTCTAAACTCTAAAGGCTGTATCTCAGACAGCCTGAAGACAGACATACAGACGGACAGACATCGAAGTCCCAGTAATGGGTCCCATTTTACCCTCTGGGTACGGAACCCTAAAAACGGTAGGACAGAAGACTACTCTGAGATCTGTCTCCCACTCGCACTCGTCCTGTTCTTTCATACTGTTCATATTTTTGTCTCTAATTTTTAAAGCAATTGCTGAAAAGGACTCAAAATGAAAATATATATTTCTTACTTCTTTAGGATGTTGATTATGTAAACGCCTTTAATTAAAAATATATTTTTCGTATTGTTTTGAGCTTGCAAAAATAAAAATGATTAAAATCTCGAAATATCGTGGATGAATCTGACACAAATCTATTCTATGGCTTTATTTAATAGACCTGATCCCAATTATTGTGATTTCAGAAACTCTAATATTTTTTTAGATAGTGTTTTAAATAACTGGCAATATTTCAGGTTGCAAGGGGCTAAAATGGTTCAAATTAGGTACCCACAATCCAAAGACTAATCTAGATATGATGCTATTGTTATATTTAAGTTAAGTTTTTGCTAGCTAGTTTTATACAAATTTTAAAAAATCGACTACAAAATTTTGATTTTCTCAAAAACCTATTATCAGAAATGACACAAAATTTAAAAATAACTTAATTAGACATCACTCCATCCATGTGCAAAAATTCAGAAACTTTAGAATTTTTGAAACTTAACACCTCAAAACAAGCTAGTCCCGCAGGTCTAGGACGTTGGCGATAATATGAAGAGTAAAGAATACTTCTATTTTGGCTAGCAGTTTATTGTAGATATTTTAGCAACATTTAGAGCCCATCAACTATTTTATAAGCTTCATCGCCAACGTCCATACCACGTTGAAAGCACCGGTTCTCGTCCGATCACCGAAGTTAAGCAACGTCGGGCGCGGTTAGTACTTGGATGGGTGACCGCCTGGGAATACCGCGTGATGTTGGCTTTTTGCCGTTTTTTCCTAGTTCTAACCTGTACTACTGCGTGAAAAAACGCAAGAACGTAGACAAGTTTTTTGAACTGCGGATGAATGCACTCGTCCAGCGCTCTCGCTCGCATCTTGAAGTATGTGTTGCGGAGATTCAACTTAAGACCATTCGGGGGCTCCGTTACCACTGAAAAAAAATATACCATTCAAATTAAATTAAAGAGGTAAAGACGTATTCCTGGATGAAAATATTATAACGTAGTTAAGTACAAAATATTTTTCGAACAATTACAACAACTACAAATTATCTCTCGCTAAAATCAAGTTGAATAGGTTTGGTTGATCATCATTATACTAAACAGTAAACCCAGTAGGTATGGTAGCTATACAGGGTTATGTACAGACCAATAATAATTACTAATAAATAATAATATTAGGTATAGCTGCTGCATAGTTTCATGTACAGAAGCAATATTTATCACTTGCACAAGAATAGTAAATTGCTTTCCCATTTCCACAGGCACCATAATACTATTTCTGTATAGTTCAATATAAATAAGCAACATTTTCGTCGTAATTAATATCCAGTAGGTATTTTTACTCCATGGATCTGTCGGCTGAGTTTGACATAACGCGACCAAATTAAGGTGATCGCACATATTTTATCAGCACGCACGCGCCGAACGCGCCGCATTTTTAACCGACTTCCAAAAACGAGGAGGTTATACGTTCGTCTGTGGATTTTTTTTTTATAGAATTCATTGTATGCAATGGCGTGAAGTGAAACCTCGCACATTCGTCCGCACCGTACGCACCGCATTTCGTGTACTATGCGGTGCGTTTGGCGCGTACGGTACTGAGAAATATAGGTACGACGTGCGATCAGCTTTACGTAGATCCTACTGCCTACGATTCAACTTCTCTGGTAATACCTTTAAGCGACCGTTGCAGTATCCCAATGGGGAATGCGGGCGTGGGGTCTGTGGTCAGCCAGAGCCGGTACTCGGGGTGGGGCTTCTCCATCATCTCCAGGCGCTTGTCCAGCTCGCGGAGGAAGGGCAGCAGCAGGTGGCAGTTCTGCAGGATCAGCCACTGGCCGTGCGACATCGCGCTCTCCAGAAGGGCCAACGCCGCCTGCGAGTTTTATGTTCTATCATATTTTAGTTGCCCCAGAGGCCGGCCATAGACGGACCGCATCTTGCAGCCGAGACCGACTGGGAGATGCGATTGCCGCACGGCGGTCTGCAGTTTCCATACTAAATTCATATCCGCAATATACTGCGACCACTCGAGCAATTCTTGAGGGGTTGGTGAAAATTTCAACCGCATGTTGCAGGCGGGAGCGACTTCTCTAGAGCGGCTAGAGAATTCGGTCCTGGCTGCAACTGCCAACTTGCGGTCGGCCGTCTATGGCCAGTCATAGAGAAATTGCCTCTACATGTGGGCGGTTACTTAACATAACTGCAGTAATTGTAGTCTGTATAGTGTATGTTCAGTCGATGGCAGTACTGGCTGAAAATTTTTCAAACTTATTCCTTAGTAATAAGACCGTACGCCATAGGTCGTTGCCGCCCATAGGCCATGCAGGCCTATGCTGCCTATACATACCTAGGTATAAATCTTGGTTTGATACCCTGGTTGATACCCACCCCCTCCTGCCCCTGTCCGAGCGACAAATACTTGAACTTCCCCCCGCCGAAGCCGCAGCGGTCCGCGAGCTTCATGAGGTCCGCGGTGGGATCGGACCCTGGACTCAGGATGAACACCACCGGACTAAACGGTGTCGTCTGCTCGTATACCGCGTCCAGACTGATATGGAGAAAGAAATATTCAGCAGCAGTTGGGGGAGTGGCGGCGACGACAAGGCGACCGCCCAGTGCGCTGTCTTTAGTTAATTTATTTCTAAGTATACTTATAAATAACATCTCCTGGCTGAAAGGGATGATTTTTTTTAAAGTAATAATTAATAAACTCATAGGTAAATCTTAATACAAAAAAATAACAGGATGTATGTAGTTGCAGTATGACATTTTGCCTGCAAACATTTATATCTTAGACTAGCTGTCCCGGTGAACTTCGTGTCACTTTAAAACCATCCCTGGACTTCTACGGATATTTTAAGACTAAAATCAGCCCAATCCGTTCAGCCGTTTTCGAGTTTTAGCGCGACTAACATATTTGCAAATCCATTGTTATATATTAAGAGAAGAAGATAACAATTTTAGATTTTCATCTTAGATTTCTATTACGGTTTTATTTATGACTAGAACTCACCTAACAACAGGCGGCGTGACGTACTCCTCGCCCATGGTGACGGTGACATAGTCGGTGATGGCTCTATACACGCGGTCCACGCGGAAGCACCGCAACAGCATCAGCACCTCAAACGGCGCCAGGATGTCGCGGTAGCTGTCCGGGATGTCGCCAGACTCGGGGGCGTCGCTGTCGTACCACTGTCGACAGCAATTGAGGCAGAAATAGTGTGAATACGTAGAGAGCAATTACTAGTGATTAAATCACTTTACAAATTACAATTTAAAAAATTTGTAAATGTTGTAGCACATTTATGATTTATCAGCACGCACGCGCCGAATGCGCCGCATTTCGTGTACTAATAATTAGTAATTACTATGCAGTATGCGGTGCGTTCGACGCGTACGATTAATGTGCGATTAGAGATATAAGTAATAGCCGTAATAAGTACTAATATTTAACTTAATAATAGCAAATATTGGAAACGTCACATCACAGATCGACAGCGACTAAATAGTTACATGCTGCTTTTAATATTTTTATGAAGTAGCCTGATACCTAATACGTGCCGGCAGTGCTTTAAAACGAGCTATTGCCCGCGGCTTCGCTCGCGTTAAGAAGTATTATATTTTATTATACAGCATGACTGCCGGCCTAGCAATTAGCATACGCCAACGAGATATTATCTCATTCTCGAGATAATTAAAAACTACTCGTCTCATAATGTCAAAATCTCGACATTATCTCGATATTATCTCGACAAAACTCTATAAAAATGTGTTATTTCGATGATAGATCTACGCGAGAAAAAATGTTTGTCATGCTAGGGTCAATAGAGATGAAGATACAATTAACTATCAAACATCGAGAAACATGTAGAGACACAGAATATAATACCTACATTAGTAGTACCAAGTAGAGAGAGATAATAATATCTCGTTGGCGTATGCTAGGCCGGCTGGTGAGACATGTTCAATACTCGAGGACGTGATATTGGGCTATTATACGTCTTAGTAGTTGAAAAAAAAAACTTAAAAAAAATTATATCAATTGATCACTGAGTAAAATATGTAGCTTAAAGTTAAATAATTATTTACCCACGCATGGTCACCGCGCGCGGGAGGGTAATAATTAGTTATTAACATGGACACAGTAATTTACTAAGTGTCCATGATTCATTTATTTAAATTTTAAAGGCAAATTTGGTCAAAAATTAACTATTTAAGTACCTAATTTTATTACAATACATAATATACATAGGTAATTATAATGAGAATCGACTACCGAGTACTCTCCCTTGTATCGGTAATGTCTCACCAGTCATGCTATACACAGGGCCCCCGTAAGGGCTACTGGCGCCTGTGTGCAAAAAAAGGATTTTGGCGCCCCTTTAGGCAAATTTTTTGGGTCCTTGGTTTTGGCGCCCCTAAAGATGACGATTTGGCGCCCCCTAGAGGATGGCGCCCGTGTGCATTGCACACATTGCACATATGGTAGCGGGGGCCCTGTGTATACAAACTTTCATCCCCTATTTTAACGTCTTGGGGGTGGAATTGATCAAAATCCTTTCTTAGCGGATGCCTTAGATATTGTCATAACATCTACCTGCAAACCAAATTTCAGCCCGATCCGTCCAGTGGTTTGGGCCGTGCGTTGATAGATCACCATGTTGGTCAGTCACATTTGAGTTTTACTTATATAATATTTAGATGTAAAGTAATAAGTAATAACTGATATACAAATATTTCGTAATTGTTTAATAAGTGCGGTGCTCAGTGCTCACCTCTTTCCATGCTTCCAAGTTACGCGTGATATGATCGGGTAATTCGTTGAATTTTTCCGGAAAATCAACGCTTAGTTTCATTATATCTTGCCAACCCTAAAAAAATCCAATAAAATGTTACTTAGGACATATAAATAGAAACTTAAATATTCAACATTTTGGCAAAAAGCCAACATCACGCGGTATTCCCAGGCGGTCACCCATCCAAGTACTAACCGCGCCCGACGTTGCTTAACTTCGGTGATCGGACGAGAACCGGTGTATTCAACGTGGTATGGACGTTGGCGATAAACTAATGAAAATTTTTACTTAGGTTTCAAATATTATAGCTTTTTTACTGTAATATTTTTTTCTCACCTCCGGGCGGAAAACGTCAACTTTCTTCCCGCTGCGCTTACCGATGTTGCCGTTTTCCGCCTTCGTCGATGAGAAAAATAGTAAGTATACGCACCATGGGCAGTAAATAAGAAAGCCTCAGAGTTGGCCGAGGCGAAGTCGAGCCGTGCCATTTCTTATTTTCCTGCCCTAGGTGCATAATGTACTATTACAATTGAAAAAAATAATATGTATCAAATTTTGTACCTGCGATGGAATCCATGTAGCTGGGCTAGCACGCGGCGACTTCTCGAGTGAAACATTTCCCTTGATGAAGAAATCCAGTTGCATCTGTGATACGTTTCCTTCACTTTGTTCAAGTTTTATGTCCATTTGAAAAGAATACAGCAGCTTGTGTTTCTCAAATATACCTGAAAATTGCAAAAATATAATCTGAAAATATTTTAATAAACATCGTCTTGTCTACAGCAGTGGAACTCGTAACAATTAATGTTGCTTAAAACTTTCGCTAGATGTCGCTTTACCAAAATAACTTTGGTTTATTTTCCTTGAAATTAATACTTAATTAATTGAAATTACTTTAACCCACGAACCTGTGCAGCCATATTCATAAACATTCTTCGTGAGCATATCAATTATATTTTTCAGTCTTTTCGCTAACAGAACGTTCGGCATAGCCTTGCGCAGGGAGAACGAGAATACCTGAATTTAAAATCAATCAGTCAATAATTATAATTTCCCAACAATAGAATAACAGTTAAATCGATTTTGAAACAGTTTCCGTTTTGTTTATCTTGGTTTTCCACAGAAAATATTTTAAGACGGACGATGATATTTTGAAAAAAAATATGAAAAAATGTACTCGTAGTGTTTACCAATAGATGGCACTGCACACGCACATTTTTGAACATTTCCATTTTTAGGGTTCCGTACCCAAAGGGTAAAAATTACTAAGACTTCGTTGTCTGTCCGTCTGTCTGTCTGTCTGTCGCCAGGCTGTATCTCAAGAACCGCTATATCTAGACTTCTGAAATTTTCACAGATTGTGTACTTATATCTGTTGCCACTAGAACAACAAATACTAAAAAGAAAATAATATTCATTAAGGGGCGCTGCCATACAACAAACGTGATTTTTGCGGCCTTTTTTGCTCGATATCAATAATGTCAACAGCTAGGCACTTGAAATTTTCACAAAAAGGCCTTAAATGTATGTGTGTACTTCACTTAATTAAGTAAATATTTAAATAAAATAAAAATTTTATTTAAATATTATTATATTATATATTATTAATTATTATATATACATTTTGGCAATTGGCAAATTGTGTGAGTATAGGTATTCGTTGAATCTGTGGCAAGGCTACAAAATATCACCTCACCACCGACACCACAACAATTCTAAATAATTTTACCTCCGACATAGCCTTTACGTCTATGACATAAGAAGGACTACTACCAAGTACCAAGAACCAACTCACATCGAGGTACGCGGACAGCGAGTACTGGTACATGGCGTTGACGACGGCCATGTCTGCCAGCACGAAGAACAGTATGGAGCCGCGTCGCGCGACCGCCCGGTAGCCGTCGCGGAGCCGCTCGATGTCGCGCGTCGTCGTCTCCGCTAGCGATAGTTTCTCCATCACCTGCAGAATTATTAGCTGATAACATTCAAGAAGCCCCCGCAGACTGCAGACTTTAGCTCTTGATCAGTATCGAAGACTGCAGACTTTAGCTCTTGATCAGTAATATGAAGCTCTATGGAAGTGCGCATAATAATACCTATTACAACGATACCGAGTCAGCCGATAGTTAAGTTTGATGGCTTAGAATTATTTAGATCACGGTCCGGCCTGCGTATATCGTCTGAAGCTTCGTGCTATGAGACGATAGTAGATACTATTGGACGATACACGCAGAATGCTGATCATCCAATAGTATCGATTTTAGCACGAAGCACTACGCAATACGCATATGCGGCCGCGGCATTAATCTAAGTTTGATGGGATATACGATTGCCTTCAAAGTTCAAACTAACCATCGGCAAACTGTCGGCCGATGCTAAATCAGTACGACCTGAGCTGTGGTACGACATGGTACGACTTTCATTCAGGCACACGACCAAAGAATAAAATAAATACGCTACGCGAACACGACGCCGATTGTTTGGTCGGCCGACTCGGCAGCACAGATTAGAGTAAGTATTATAATTATAGTAGAGTCGATTATTTCGTTCGTAGATTAATCATGACTAAAGTGTCGACTGTCGACTGGCGAGCATTATAATTATAGTACATATAAGTCTATGTATAGTACTATATTATACTACTAGGTGTCGTTGTCAGGTAGCTACATCGCGCTATCACTTGCACAATAGTCCGTAAAGAAATCAAGTGTTCATTGTAATCGACAATAACCTATAAAAGTTAATACGATGTGTGCATTTTAATGCTGAAGATTTTTGAAATTCTGCCTCGTGTACCACAGCGCGAATGAGCGGATATTGAGTAGCGGATAATTTTAACTTCTTCTTATTTCTAAATTTTGATGAGTATTGGGATTTGAGCTGTTGTCACAAAATGTTTTTTTAACAAACCCTACGTTCCACTTGGCGTTGAAAATGATCAAAACGCTAAAAATAGGAGGCATTTTCAGCGTTTTGATCGTTTTCAACGCCACGTGGAACGCGGGGAAAGTCAAACTGATGGTGACCATGCGAAGCCTGCAGGCTGCAGCTGTCAACTGTCATCTGTCACCTATCAACTGTCAAACCCACCTCCGTAGCCTTCGCCTTCGTATTCTCGAGCGTGTCCACCAGGTCTCTATTGTCCAGCATGTTGCCCGTGGAGGTGGCCAGCTCCCGTAGCAGCGAGTCCTCGAGGGCGCTGAGCAGGCTGCGGTTGGCTGCCGTCTCCGAGATGAGGCTCTCTCTCTGCTCTTCAAGGTCTGATCGCTCGCCGCGGACTACCACGCTCAGGAGTTGGTCTTCTAAACCCTGAAACGCAAATGACGAGTTTCTAACCATTTAAAATCCGATTTCTGAGGGTTTAAGACGTCGAGTCACGACTCACGAGTCACGACTTACGAGAGTTTAGGTATCATTTCTCAAACGCTATTTATTGACCGCGAACGGGGAAAAATATAGTTAGATGCACATAATATTTTGATCGAAGGATGCACAGATAGATCATAGATATCAGAACAGGAAATCTAAAATCTGTGTCATAGATTGCAAACTCTTCCTAAAGTTCTGTTTATATTTGTATGTATGTACTTAGCCGTATGTTTTCCGAATTTAATAAAATTAAGAAAAAATGAAAAATGTAATAAAGTTAAAAATTAAAATATACTAAATTAGGTAGGTACACCGCCATCGATTAAAGTACGTCAGGAAAAAAGATTATAATATTTTACGGGACATAAGTAGTAGACATGAGTAGACCTATTATTTGATGAATGAAGGGCAACTTCAAAGGCAAAGTAATTATTAAGTATGGCTATATTTTCAGTCTTATCAAAAATATGATAATGGAGAAGGAGCCTCCGAGGGCAGTGGCGACGGCCTCGCGGTCTCAGGGGCCTCGCGCCACTTGGACTGCGCGTTTTTTAGGATTTACGAGTATATCAAATCTTTAAAACGAAATCCATCTTCTTGCATCATCCATAAGGGGGCCTCGCAAAATATTATATTTCGCCCACATAAAATTTAGGTCTTGCGCCGTCATTGTCCGAGGGCTACAAACTACGAGGGCCAAAATCCTAGCTTCACTTGGGCCCTGACGGAGTTGCGGTGGGTGTGTCCCTGCTTTTTTTGATTAACCCAAAAAAAACCTTAATAATTAATAAGTCGCCTCAAAGCTCGCTATGCCACTGGTTCACCTTACCTTTTTGCCTTTTGGGCGTTGGCTTACTATAATATGGTATAACCGGCAGGCGGCAACTGCCAATAATAATAAATAATAATTAGGTGTATAAAGTTTATACACCTAATTATTATTGGCAGTTGCCGGTAAAATCTAGAACCTTCCCAGCTTACCTGAACAGTGACAGTGTAGTTGATGACCACCGCCTTAGCGTACACCGCGGGGTCGAACTGTGGGTTGGCCAGCTTGGTGGTGAGGTACAGGCGGAAGGTGGGCTCGTAGTCCACCTCCGTGCTGCCCAGCATCACGAACGTGCGACCCGAGTCCGCTGGGGTGTTAGGATATTATGGTTATTGGATAATGTAAGAAAATAAAAAATCAAAATATTTTATTTCTAAATAGGTTAACAACATAACGAAGTTAACACTTGTAGAACGTCTACATGAGGCCTACCACCGGCACCGGTTCGGGAACTAGGCTAAGCATCAAACATTTTTACAAATTAAATAAGTTACGTGTTTTTAAATTGGGTAAGTATAATATTATTATAAAATATTATTTTGGTAAAAAACATAATTATCGGCCAAGTGCGAGTCGGACTCGCGCACGAAGGGTTACGTACCATAAGTACCATTATAGAGCAAAATTAGGCCAAAAATTGTGTGCCTATAGTCTCTGAGCAAAACCGCGGACAGACAGACAGGCGGACAGACGGACAAACGGACAGACGGACAGACGGACAGACGGACAGACGGACGGACAGACCGAAACTATAAGGGTTCCTTGTTGACTACGGAACCCTAAAATGACATAGGTATTATTATATTTTTTTATAAATGAAAACATTGTTTACTTTTGATATTCTTCTCGAGCACATTGTCTATGACGGGGTCGATGTATTCGTTGACGTCTTGGAACAGCACCGGCATCCCGTACTTAATGGCGTTTTCGAGGTGCCGCAGAAAGTGCGGGTCGTTGAACGATAGCACCTGCGCCAACATTTTATTATTATTTATTATAAAATTAAACAAACAATGGAAGTATTAATAGGTTAGATTTACAAATTAATATGTTGTTTTTAAAAATATCACAAAAGCAGCTCTGCTGTTTTGTTGGTGAGTCAACAAAATAAAATGGCTGCCCTAAAATAGGCAGGAAAAAAGCGGCCCCCCCGATGGTTGCTCGCCTTGTCGTGGCGGTGGGGCTCTAGTAACCGCGGCTTGGACAACCGCGGTGAAGCGAAGAGGCAACCAGGGCCGGCCGGTGTCGCCGCCTGGCCCGAGGAGGGCGCTCCCAGCGGACTGGAGGAGTCCGCTGCGGATGCGCACCGAGGTGGGGCCGCAGAGGAAGAGGCAAGTAGGTATTATGGTGCGCCGCTTGCCCTATCCTCTGCGGCCGAGGACGGATCGCGGGGGGGAGAGGCATTGTGGTAGGTTGCCGCTTTCCCTACCCCACCTGCGAGCTGGCCGTTCCGTTTGAACGGCATTGGTGGGGCCGCAGAGGAAGAGGCAAGTAGGTATTGCGGTGCGCCGCTTGCCCTATCCTCTGCGGCCGAGGTGTGGTCGGTGGCAGAGCCACAGACCTGATCTGCCACATGGCCTCCAAGTAGCAGACTCGGGGGGGCGTCTGCTACAGCCCTGGTGGGGGCCGAGGAGGAGGGCGCACGTGTTGTGCGCCCATCGTGGAGGCTTCGGACCGCTGGCGGGGTCGCGGATGTGTGTATCGTTCCCGTGGCCCCGTCAAAAGGCGGCGTGGCGGAAGATGGGGGGGGGTTTTAGTGGGTATACCGTGGTCTCATCAGCTACGGGAGTCCCACATCACCGCTCGGGTCGCCCCCTGCGCCTGGGTGGTATGCGTAATGCATTTCCCCCTCCGGGAAAAAAAAAAAAAAGGAAAAAAGCGGCCAAGTGCGAGTTGGACTCGCCCATGAAGGGGAACCCTTCATGGCAGCAGCAATAAAGTTTATTTTTATGAAATTAAAAGGTTTTTGATTTATTTTTATATTTCAGTCGATTTAATGTAGATTAAAGTTTACCATTTATGACGTATAAAAAAAACTACTGGCTAGATCTCGTTCAAACCAATTTTCGTTGGTAGTTTTTATAGTAATCTACATCATATATTTTTTTTAGAATTATCATGCCCCTACTTTAGAAATTAAAGGGGGGGGGGGGGGGCACACATTTTACCACTTTGGAAGAAGAGTCTCTCTCGCAAACTATTCATTTATACATATTCATTCATTTATACATATTCATTCAGCCCATAATGTGCCTCCCACCTCGCCCACGATTATAGCGCATACTCACGATTGTTTCCATTCAAATGTAGTGTATAATGCCTGTCAATGTCCAGCATTGGAAAAAGTAAATCAACATAAATACCTCGGTCTTATAATTGACAACCGACTGAGCTGGAAGCCACACATAGACCATGTATGCTCGAAATTAAGATCTGTACTCAGTAAAATCTATATTCTAAAATACAAGTTACCCTACAGAACCTTAAGGTTATTCTACTTATCGCTGGCCCAGTCGGTTGTTAACTATGGATTGAGTAGTTATGGAAGATCATTTGAAAGTCACTTACTTAATATACATTCATTAATGTTACGCATGTTAAAAGTAATTGTACCTAAACCTGTAAAAAAGAAATTTAAAACAAATGAGGAAGGCTTATTTGAGTATTGTAATGTTATGCACATTTTTGATCTTGTTAAATTTGCTATTTTAAATGAAGTTAATGATCCCACACTATTAATAGAAAAAATAAGACCTAGCATTTTAAGACAAACTTGCAAAACAAAATTTGTCAAGCCGGACTGTAATAATTATTACGGAAGCAGAATGCTTAAGGCATTAATACCTTCGTTTGTAGAAGAGCTGCCAGAAGACCTACAAAAGTTGTTTCGGGACAGGTGTAAATATAGACGACAACTTAAAAAACATCTATTATGTAAAGGTAATTAAGTAATGATGCGACCACATCTTGTCTAGATAAACTTATTGTAGTTTTTGCGGCAAGATTTCTTATACTTACTCATATAATATTATTATGTATTGAACAAAATAAATAAATAAAATAAATAATTCAGGTTAGAAAAAAATGATATGAGAAACCTCAATATGATTTTTGGAGACTTATCCATAGATACCCCACACGCATAGGTTAGATGAAAAAATATTTTTTTTTGTTTCAGTTGTACCTATGGGGACCAAAATGGGGACCCCTAAAATTTTCAATAATTTTTCCATTTTTGCATCAAAATCTTAATGCGGTTCACAGACTACATCTACTTACCAAGTTTCAATAGTATAGCTCTAATAGTTTCGGAGAAAAGTGGCTGTGACATACGGACGGACGGCAACATTGCAACCCGTCGATCGTGAAAAAAACAATGTATCTATTGTTATTGCGGTCGCATGCGACCGCATGGGGCTTGACGAATGCTAAACTTTATTTACACATTGAAACACATTGAAATTTGAATTGACAGCCTATTCAGAATAATTCACAATGCGATGTTGACTTGCCCATAACTTTAACAAAAAAAATATATCCACAGCCGAATACATAATATTATATAACCTCCTCCTTTTTGGAAGTCGGTTAAAAGTAAACCACATAACACAAATAGGTACTCCAGAGGGGTTAGTGCGAGTTTTATTCGATCATACGCATCGAGCGCGTAAACGCGAATTTTTATGGGATCAAAGCAGTATCCACGTTAGCCAGTAGATGGCGCTGCTTTGGTGGAACAATTATTTACGCCACGCACGGTCACCGCGCGCGGGAGGGATAGCGCGGGGCGCGGGGCGCGGGGCGCACGTCGCCGCGTCGGCTGCATAGTAATTTACTCAATGTCCATGATTCATTTATTTAAAGGCAAATTTGGTCAAAAATTAAGTACCTGATTTTATTACATAATTATAATCAGAATCGACTACCGAGTACTCTCCATAAGTATCGGTAATGTCTCACCAGCATCTCACCAGTCATGACTCATGCTGTATATCGTTCAATATATTATATTATAACGATACAATAGATGTCGTTCAATCTTTGTTTGCTTCACTCCAACATGACATCATGAGTCATATTATCATGTCGAGTTACGTTCGTAACAATCATTTATCGTACTCTTTTGATCGGCCTTTCTACATTATACAGAAGAGATACTTAAAGAAAACTTTTTGGCTGATCCTGTAGTTTCTAGCCGTACCTTCAAATTATTCTTAGCCTCCTTCTTCTTGATCCAGGACAGCGCCTGCGTCTGGGGGTCGATGCACAACGGGAACCGTGACGCCCGAGTCGTGAGGATCCCGTTCTGAACTGACAGCTCGTCGGGGGGAAGACCTTGGGAGTTCCATCTGATGGAGAGGAAATAAGAATGCAGGTAGTGGAAAAGAATCAAGCAGATGTAGGAATAATGATTGTCACCCTTTGACAACGGATACACGGTCAGTCTGGCATCAGTTCAGTCCATCAGTTTGGTCAGAATGACTGAATCGTCTAACCGGTTGATGGACAGACTGATCAGTTCTTTAGTACTTTTCAGCTATCATTCTGGCGTCAGTCTCAGATTGATGGACTGAAGTAATAACTAATGCCAGACTGAGCGTTTACCTAACCGTTTCCTTTTGGGCATTAATTCACATCCTTACAAATAAACAGTCGTCAGTCAGCGTTCAACTTTTCAAAGAAAATGTGCCTAACTGTAAACTAGTTACTTAAAAATAACTAAACGTAACTGATGCTAATTGCTAATGTTTGAAACTATTCTAAACAGCAGTTAATGTTTTTTTTAGGAGTTGGATCAACTCGGCGTGTGATTCCAGCAACATGCAATGAATACTTTTAGAACATTCAACCGAAAACATACCCGCTGATTTCCACTTCATTCGTCAGGTTCTTCTCAACAGTATACGGGGTGGTTAGCGGGATTCCCCGGTTGAGAAGGTCTCCCATCCAATCCTCGTAAAGCATAGTCTGTCGGAAGGCGAAAGAGAACGGTCCTGCGTAGCTGAGGAATGAGGCAGACAGCAGACAGTTCCCGATCAGTCTGGATTGTTCCACGTGCAGCGCTTCCAGGTCTTCCGTCCAACGTTTTTGTTCGCTAGATAGACCTGAAAGGATTTTTTTTTCATTTTTCTAGAAAATAGAAAGACAGGTCGTTGTAGACCTGAATTCGTTGCCCCCTGTGGTCTATGGATGGATCTATTGTGCCTCTTCTTAGACTTTTCTTTCTTAGCATTTGCTAAGACTTCTAAAGTAGTCCAGTCGTGGAGCTCGAAGAAATTCGTACATCCATTGCTACTGATTTTTTATTTGCGCATTAAATTTTAGTGTTAGTTTCTACAGTGTGCCGAGTGTGAGTTTTTGTTTGACATTCGATCGTGAACGCGTTTGGCGTTTACTAAGATTTTGTATGGGATTTGCACAGCGCCACCTAGCGATGCCCACGGGAGTGAGCCCAGCTTCCATAAAAAATCTTAGTAAACGACTAACGCGTTTACGATCGAATGTCAAACAAAAAACTCACACTCGGCACACTGATATACAGTTTTTTTTCAGGAAGATGATATAAGTACAGATTTTTTGCACTGAAATAACGTGACTCTTACCAGACATAAGCTTATCAGCAGCAACCAATCTTCTCATCATTAGATCCGTCTCCTCCTGCAGCTCCTGTCGTCTCAGCATCGCCGTCTCGTATCTACTGTTCAGACCATCCAATGTAGCTTGGAGTTTCTCTATCTCTTTGTTCAGAGAAGCCAAATAATTTACTGCTTCCGTATACTCTTTTTCTAGTTCCTCAACTTTATCTTTCTTTGGTTTCACTTCTTTGTATACGGCGCAGTAGCCCAGAACAGCAGTCACAAACTTCAAGAGACCGTATCTGAAAATATTTATATATTCGTCGAAAGAAAAATAGTGTCTTTATAATAGATAGAAGCTCGCGTTTCACGAATATGTATATTGGTATACGTTTGGATGTCCATCATAAGCCAGTAAAAGTATTTGTTGTTATGTTCTGCTGTATATATTTTCTTAAATGCTCTTACCCTGCTGTGCTAATCTGCTGCATTGTATCCAGTTTCTTACTCTTCTTCATGTGCGCTTTAACAGCCTTCACCTGTTGTTGCGTGATCAAATCACAATTCATCTCTTGCAAGTTCCGTAGGAAATTCGGATCAGCCATCATTCCCTTGGCACCTTTCCAATTGATTTCTTTGACGCCTCGTAGAATGGCTACGCATTCACATACCACCTAAAATAAAATAAAAATACATAATCCTGGTATTTTGTACTTTCGTGGAATATTTAACATCTGTCCTGTATCCCTAAAATACTGTCTGCTGGTCTGCATTACCTGTACAGCTTCTGGTGGAGTAGCAAAAGACCTGATCTCTGTAATGTCATTCTTGTCCAAATCAGACAGTGCCAACCGTGCCGCTTCTAAAGCTGGCAGTGCCGCTGACAATGCTTCCTCAGCTTCCGATTTCTCGTCAGCTATCACCTTGCTCTTTTCAGTTATTTCGGCACTCTTCGCTTCTGCCACTTGTTGTTTGTTTACGGCCTTTTCAGTTGCTACAAATTATTGTTGAAGGCAAATAAAGGTTAGGATTAGGTCAAACATTTTTATTACAGATATTAAAATGAGACAAACCTGTGGAGATTTCGTTCAAAAGCAGTTCGCATTCAGTTGTTTGCTCAGCAACAATAACTTTTTGCTCCTCCAGCTTCGCATTCAAATCTTCCAATTGTATATTGGCTTCCTCAATTTTTGCTAGACCACCAATAAGTCGATCGCACTAAGTAGGAAAGCAAACATTATTATCAGCTGCTGTCTATTTTTTTCTAGTACGAAACATGTTTTGAAAAGCAAGCTGCTAGAATACAATTTGATTTTTCAGCTGCATCTTTAACCATTTGAAATTATTGTATTGTAGTTCAAAATTTCTGAATTTTTACGGGCCCATTTTCATTTAGTGAATGAAATTTGGTTATAAGTATCTACTGGTTTCGTTTGGTTCTATCGCATTACCTGAGCAACAATATGCGCGTCTCTTTCGTACAACAGCGCGAGGTAATTCGTCAGATAGTCCATGTAGTGTTTGGGCGTGACGTAGTTGTGTCTGCGCGCGCGCACGATGTACGCGGTGGCGTACTGCGCCGCGCCGGCGTGCACGTACACCACGTGCTCAACTATCACACTTAGGAACTCCGGGGGGATCTTCTGCACCTGTTGAAATATCATTAATGTTAACAATATCATTAATCTTGTCGATATCATCATCAACACCAACATTAGCAACAGCTGTCGTAATATCTTAAACTGCTTCTAAAATGGGTATTGGAATAACAATCGAAATTTTAATACTCGTTTCGTTATCACCTATGGACCACAGTCTACAAGGCTATGATCATCATCAGTGAGTAACTTTTCTTTATGTGTACTGTGTAGTACATAACCTAATAAAACATCATTATATTTTATTACTAGCTGTCCCGGCAAACGTTGTTTTGCCATTTAAAGTATATTTTCTACATCAGTTTGATATAAAATCTGACCCCCTCTTTTGTCCCCTTAGAGGGGTGGGGGGAAAAAAATTTATACACCAGATGTTAAGTTGGAAGAAGATAAATATATCTGCGAAAACCACATTCAAATCGGATCAGTATTTTTCGTGTGATGCTGGAACAAACATACAGACAGACAGAAAGAGTGACAGACAGACAGACAGACAAAAAACTAACCACATTTTTGGCTTCTATAGCGATGTAGTGACAAAGGTGTAATTTTGGGTGTCATTTCATAATATCTTTTATGTACAGAATTTTCATTTCTACAACAGAATATTGTCTTCCTAACGCACGCGCTTTGGTGACGCCCACTATCGTAATATTTTAATTTCGCCATAATTTCAAAACCAAACGTCCAATTTTAATCATTCATAGACCAAATATTATTTACATAAACTGTACTTAGTGATGAAATAATTTATTTTGATAAGGATTAATAGCGTAAGTAAAATATATCCGTTTAAATGCAGTCCAAAAAAAATTCAGGATTTTTAAATAAATAAATGGTTATTGTACCTCACTCGACATAGATAGGTATAGTGTGTCGCGGACTTTTTTGTAGATATTTATAAGATCTACAATTACTTAGAACATTTTATGGTTCTATCTTTTATAGTTTAGGCAGCGTACGCAAAATAAGTAACTTTTCTAGCTGATTTTTTACACCTTGCGTCCGAAAAACTCAAATATCTTACGGAACCCTACTTTTTTCCAAAATAAAATGTAGCCTATGTTCAGCAGGAATAATGTAAGATTCCAATAGCAAAAGAATTTTTCAAATCGGTCCAGTAGTTTCGGAGCCTATTCGACTCAAACAAACAAACAAAAAATCAAATCTTTCCTCTTTATAATAGTAGTGTAGATTGCAAACACCACCACTCCACCATATTATCCATTTCTCTCATCTTATACGTTCTTTTCAATGATAATTACATCTGCTTTAACTACATCATCTTCACCACCACAATAGCATCACTTACGTCAGTGAGAAAGACGTTGGCGACGGCGAGCAGCGCCTGCTTCGGCCACGGGAACTGCCAGTCGATGGTCGTGTTATTCACCAGACCGGGAAAACTCCGACATCTGGCAAAAATTACAACTTTTAAAGTACTTCTAGTGCTAGACACTTTCGTGGTTGTAATTTGTAAGTGAATAGCAAATATTATGAAGCTATTGCTAATGGTTTAGTTATTAGTTCTTTTGGAATCTCTTCATGTATATAAACCTATCAAAATCGGTACTTTCATTAGGAAGCCATGTTGCGACGTATTAATTATTATACTTTATTAGCAGGACTACAGCAGGTCTGCATATTATATAGACGGGTCAAACTCATAACATCGTATTTTGGTAGAGTTTGAAAAGAACTATGATTATGGTGCCAGGTAGCCGGTACTCGGTAGTCGGTAGGTAAAAAATGATCACCTGTTCCGTAACGCCTCCCCGCTGGGCGACATGGACAGCACCACGTGGAGGTTGTTGGCGCACTTCTGACAGAAGTAGTTCCACACGCCGTCCCTGGGGAACAATATAATTAAAGTTATCTGTAATTGTTGTTAATTACATCTTGACACTTCGAAATCGGATCCGATAGCACTTTTAATCTCATATTAATTACGTCGGAGTTCCATATTATTCTCAACTTCTGGATAGATACCCCAACGGACTCTCCGTAGATACAAACGCTAATTCGTTAGGTTGGACCAACCTAAGCCCCAACCTAACGAATTAGCGTTGTTTTTCTATACTTAGTGAAGTAGTAATAGGGCCGAGGTAGAGAGATTTAAGAAATCAGGGACGTAAGAAGTGTACAACTAACAGAGGTACTTAGTGAAGTAGTACACTTTACGTCCTCTGGACTCTGGTGTTGCATGTTTTGTACTCGAAACAATTGTTATGGCTTCAAGTCTAGGGCCCGTATAAATAGTCAGTACTTAAGATGCGACCCGGTCTCAAGACGCGGTTCGGCTCTGTGATTGGTCCAAATTTTGACAGTCAACCAACCACAGAGCCCGAACCGTGTCTTGAGACCGAGATGCATCTTGAGTACTGACTATTTATACCGGCCTAGGTACTGCAGTCTGCACTGTCTAGCAGATAACAATGTTATCTTTCTTTGTTCAATGGACTCTAGATAAAGTGGTACTTACCTTAATATTATGTTTAAAAAAAAGTTACACATACTTGGTGACTCCGTAGCTGGTCTTCTCACTCTCAACTCTCACGGTGTTGATGATGGCGTCCTTCTCCTCGTCGGTGAACAAAGCCGGCACCATGCCGATGACAAGGATGTTGTTGATGTACTCGAGAAAACCTTCTTCCACAATCTGTAAAAAAATTAAAATATTATTTTTATCTGCTTTGTACACAATTTATACAAATAGAGCTAAGTAGCAGGAAACTAGAAATGTACGTTTATTGTTTTATTGAATGCTTGTAGAGTGTAGACTGATAAGTGTTATGTAGTGGACGTGCTCCTTAAGGTGACGCCTTAAGGTGACGCCTTGATAATTTGGCTGTAGCGATGTCCATTTTTCTCAGCAATGACTAAAGCTAAGAAATTAAAGTTCACTGTCAGTATTCATCATGTCTTTGTCTTTGAATTACCCATAGCATAACACGATTGGTCAACTTTTATAACACAGAATAATCAATCAAAAAGACCTCTGTAAAAAAAGCGGCCAAGTGCGAGTTGGACTCGCCCATGAAGGGTTCCGCAGCAACAATAAGGTTTATTTTATGAAATTAAAAGGTTTTTGATTTATTTTTATATTTCAGTCGATTTAATGAAATTTAGATTAAGGATTATCATTTATGACGTATAAAAAAAATTACTGGCTAGATCTCGTTCAAACCAATTTTCGTTGGTAGTTTTTATAGTAATCTACATCATATTTTTTTTTGAATTATTATGCCTCTAGAAATTAGAGGGGGGGGGGGAAACACATTTTACCACTTTGGAAGAGTCTCTCTCGCAAACTATTCAGGTTAGAAAAAAATGATATGAGAAACCTCAATATGATTTTTGGAGACTTATCCATAGATACCCCACACGCATAGGTTAGATGAAAAATTTTTTTTGTTTCAGTTGTACCTATGGGGACCCCTAAAATTTTTAATAATTTTTCCACTTTTGCATCAAAATCTTAATGCGGTTAACAGACTACATCTACTTACCAAGTTTCAATAGTATAGCTCTAATAGTTTCGGAGAAAAGTGGCTGTGACATACGGACGGACGGACAGACAGACATGACGAATCTATAAGGGTTCCTTTTTTGCCATTTTGGTTACGGAACCCTAAAAAGACTTCACGCGAATGGAGTCTAATCTCGGTGCCTGTGTTATTGCCACTAAAAATAGACGATCATTGTGCCCCCAGGAACAAATGGAATTCGATGAAGCCTCGGCTAAAACAATAAATCCAATCGTCGCTGTTTTCAATCTGCACCAGATTGCATATCGTTTTATTTCATTGGTTTGTATTTGAATTGATTTGAAAATGTAGCTTTGAGGACACGTCATAGTCCGTAGGCCGTCTTGGACGCTCTGCCGGCCTAGCATACGCCAACGAGATATATCTCTCTACATGTTTCTTGATGTTTGATAGTTTGTATCTTCATCTCTATTGACCCTAGCATGACAAACATTTTTTCTCGCGTAGATCCTCCACTACAGAACAAACAAAACTTGGTTGATTACTGTACCCTAAAACGGAACCCTAACCAGCTCATTTTTTGTATATTGGTAGGTTAATAGTTATACCTAGTCGCCGCCAAAAATTCAAATAAAATGCCACTTTATCACCTTTTGCTTGACGCGAGGCCCCTGCAAGAGCGATAACCTGGGTGATTGCCCTGTCCGCCACCCCCTTAGGCCGCCACTGGCTTACGAGTTACGCCTTACAGCAAACACAAGTAGATCAAGAGACCCACCTGTGCAGCGCTAAAGAGGAAGACGGTGGGTTTGCCGTCCACGCCGAGCTGGTGGTACAGCCGCTTCAGGTCCTCCTTGAACGTCGTCTCCGTGTAGTTGCGCGTTATAACGATCTCGAACACTTCGCAGCCTGAGGAAGAAATATTTAGAGCAACGGTTTCACTACTACTTAACGCTTACAAGTGACAAGTAGGCGTAGCATGACTACAGTAAAAAAGCAAAAAAAAAAACTGAAAGGTGTCAAAGGACACCCGAATGGAACGGAGTTATTTCTTATGTTAAAAAAATCTGTACTTAATACAGTATACTCAAAATAATTATTTAAAAAAACGCCATCTATTGACGCCCAGGAATACTAAAACGCGTCACTGTTTAATTTTCTCAAAATAACAACGCGACATAAGGAACTCCGTTCCAAAAGGAATACGGATAAATTTTTGTTGACAAAATGACAGATTACTTTGTCTATATTTTTTCCTTAGAAACACGTTAGGGCTTAGGTATGGTGGCCATATCTAGCGCACAAGATTATTTAATTTATTTCCGAGTCCGTCGACGCCAATTAGAATCACTTGCGCCTGAAACACGGCGTTTCACCTAACACATGCGGATGGGCTGGACGTTCCAGAGACTGCACTCCCATCAAGCTATAACTACGCCACCCGTCTTCTCTTGCCCAACTTAAGGTAACAGTTTACCAGCAGCAAAAGCGGCCAGCCTGCAGATGCACTTCTTGCCGGAACCCCCGACGCCCACTATCATGAAGTTGCCGCGATCCATGCGCAGCACGCGGTGCATGCGGGTCACGTGTTCCAGACAGTGCTCAAACAGCACCACCGACAGCTTGCCTTTGCGTTCGCGGTATTCGTCGAGTATCTAATGAGAAAGTGGTCGTAAGTAAAAGTTATTAAGTAACGGTTTAATATTGTGAAGTATTCTTAACGTTCATGTCAGGAAAGTTGGCAGAAGTTATCACTTACGAATACGGACTTCTCGCTCGGGAGTCGTGATAACTTACCAACCTTAGTAAAATTTGATCATTACAAAATATTATATCACGGAAACATCTAAAGTCTTACCTCTTGGAAAAGGAAGTAAATAGCTTCATAATCCAAGAGGTCTTCGTAATAGCGTATTTCCTCTTCCTCTAGGGCGTTGCGGTAGTCACCAAACAGCAAAGGGTCTCGAAGGACGTATTCTTCCAACTGTAATCAAACATTATCACTGCATTGACACCCAATAGTCTTACAGGTCCACAGGGGAGTGCTAATAACATTACTAATTCAAATTGATGCAGTAGCAGGTGCCAGATTCTGGATGTTGGATTGGATTTGAACACATTGCTACAGTCCCGGTTTTAGTCCTATCAGCGTCCTGGGCGAGATTTCTTCGGCGCCCTGAGCGAGATTTCTTCGGCGCCCAGTGTGCTGGGAGTGTTAAAAAAGGGGCGCCTGCCCTTTTTCTCTGCTTTCGGCGCCCTGGGCGGTTACCTAGCGTCACCCCACCCTAACGTCGTTATCTGCATTGCTATAAGCAGATCTAAATACTATAATATTATCTAGTAGTAATAGCCACTGTGGCTCGTTACTGTATCAATAAATGCAGTTACCGATAACAGCTTCTCTTCCTCAACTAATTCCTCCTCTTCAATGACCGGCTCCGATTCTTCAGCTCCGTAGCTCGCAGGCATTTTGGACTTAGATTCTATTCTGAACTCTGATGTCAAATATACGTAACGTTAAAAGTAGTTATTAATTATATTTAATCAAGTATAACACGTTATTCTTATACAATGTAAAACCAACTGAAAATTCTCCAAATCCCAATCGATAACCCATTTATGAGAATACTATTCTGCTCGTATCAGCTATTTGATAGGAATAAGACTGAATCAAAGAAGGAAACAATTGCATTATATTGGAATAAAGCAGTTAAAAGCTCTTACCAAAATTTTCCTCCGTAACGGAAAATCTAATTCTAGACTTCGACAAAGCCTTTATTGCTGTGTTTACTAACTACACTAAGCACATAATATTACTAAATTAATAAATTTTTTTTTACTGACTTAAAGACTTATTACTTAGTTACTAAAAAAATTATAAATTACTATTCTTCCTTCTACTCACAGCTTGAGTAATTCTAGACTTCATCATAAAGAAATTTGAATTCTGAAGGTCGATTCTCGATTTCTTTAACTTTACTGTGCGGTTATTGGTCAATGCCTGGCGCGGCGAACGTTTATTGGATGTCGGGTGATGAAATTTCCGAATCCGAGTCGAATAGCGCATTGTGAATCAGGGCCCAGTTGCCTACCATCTTCCTCCTCCTCCGGAAGTATCTCCTCAGGGACGACGATCTCCTCCAACACGATTGGCTCGTCTTCAGGGAAGTATTTCACCACGTGCTCCTGGATGTAGCCTCGCATCAGCTCATTGTCCTGGAGGTAAGAAGACGTTAGGGTTTCACACCCAAAGGGTAAGTAAGTACCAGACATTGGATAGTGAGACTTTACTTTCTGTCATACTGAATTTGATTTGTCGTGATAAATAGTTGTTATTATGGATGCTTCCTTACGTCAGAGAGGTATTATTCAGCACGAAAACCGGTGGTAGGCAACGTAGACTTCTGACGTTCGAAAAGTGTATCATGATACCTATTTTGAATAAAAAGATTTCATTTCATTTCATTTCATTTCATTTCATTTCATTTCATTTCAATAGACCGACCAGATTGTTAAATCTCACAAACACCGCGGCCGCTTGCACCAAAGGCCGAGAGGAGATTAATCATAGGTAAGTACTTTGATTCTTTTCAAATTAAATAAGCGAATCGTCTTTATTAAAATATAAACTGTCATAATTTCTCGAAAGTTCTCAATTTCTTGTTTAATTTACTTACAACATAAAATAGATTACTCAAGCTATGTAAGTACGTATGAGTACACTATTACGATACATCACTCATGCTATAGACACATCAATCATAGAAAGCTGTTACAATTGCAACGAAGCCATTTCTACGAGCCAATATACAGCACGACTGGTGAGACATGTTCAATATTCGAGGACGTGATATTTGGCTATTATATTCGTTGAAAAAAAATAATATAAAAAAATAATATCAATTGATCACTTAGTAAATGTAGCATAAAGTTAAATAATTATTTACCCAACGCATGGACACCGGCGCGCGGGGCGGGGTGGGCCGCGCCCGGCCGCATAGTAATTTACTAAGTGTCCATTATTCATTTGTTTAAAGGGAAATTTGGTTACAAATTAAGTACCTAATTTTATTACATAATTATAATGAGAATCGAGTACTGAATACTCTCCTTAATTATCGGTATTGTCTCACCAGTCATGCTGTATAGCTAAATTTCTAGATGCAATTTTTAACGCACCTACATTTATTTTCAAACTAAACGTAAGTATACTTATATGCCTGAATTGACTGCGGTATTAATGGAATGGAATTTAGTAAAAGCATTTCAAATAATAGATAGAATTGATGAATGCTTTGTGGTGTTATATTTTGTAAAAATATATAATATTTATGGACCACAAAAAGGTATTTCTGTGGTTTACGAAAATATTATATAAGTAGACGTATTGAAACTTTAAATAAGTATACCTTATATAGATTTTGTAACAGTTAGAAGAATATAGGAAAAAGTATCGTAATTTAGGGGGCGTCCACAAATTACGTGAGGTCTTTTTTTGAATTTTTTGACCCCCCCCTGCCTTCTTAGTGAGATTTCGTGAGATTTTATTCAACCCCCCAAAATCTCACGTAAGATTTTTCAAAATGTGAGTTTCTTACGTGAACGCGTTGGATTGATAAATTGAATCAATATTAGTATGAGAAAAGGGCTTATAATATTATAGTCTTGTTTAATAATAAGTATTAGCTATTTAAAACGTTAAGAAATGTTTCGTAGAAACTTGTACAGGTGGATAAAACAAATATTATGGTGGTTGATAGTCAGTAGATTTTCTTTCGTACGAATTTGCAAATGATCGTATTTAACAATTTCGCTTACGATAAAATCTTTACAGCATACGTACAATCTGGAAGAAATGGACCAAAATAGCATTTTTGTTGAGAAAAAAATTACGTGAGATTTGCCGAGACCCCCCCTCTCCCCAACGTGAGATTAGATGAGATTTGACTCGACCCCCTCCTCCCCTAAACACCTCACGTAATTTGTGGACGCCCCCTTGGGTGTTATCTGCAATTTAATACTTAATTTCGACAGCTAAGTTAGAAGGAACGAGAATTGGATTTGAGTTTGACATAATAATATTATTATAATAAGTCATCGTAAGCAACTCTATAATTATTTCGCGACGCGTTACATCCAAATTAAAGTCACATCGGCTATTTCTGATATCCTGCTTTAGCTATCGAAATCAAACAATTCAGACAATCAAGGTTTTTAAATAGTGTCTTTGAATCTTTGAAAAAATATTATCCTCTCACCTGAGCACTGATCAGCCGATCACATATGACCCTGGAGAACTCGTTCCTCCAGCACCTCACCACGGCCCTCTTCTCACCGAAGTACGCGGGGTGCGTGAGGCAGAGCCCCGCCGCCACCCGGGATAGGTCGCGCAGGTTGAAGATGTAGTGGAACTTCGCCGGGGTGGGGGGAAGTTCTGTCACCAGGATCTGTGGAAAAGAATGTTCTATAGAAGAAACATTAAAAAAAAGATAACCTAGGTTAAAGTTAAGTGGGACAACGGCTGTGAGTTTAGAGGGCGATTTTTGGTATCAAACTTGCTTTAAACTTCTGGTAGTTATATAAATAATAAGTAATAATCAAGACGGATGACATGCACTGAAAGCCCTTTCGATATCAACTTTCTGTGTTTAAAAAGAAACTTATTGTATCATGCTCATCATGAAGTCTTTTCCTTGAATACAGTCAAAAGCGTTTCTCCAAGAAACTCATACCTTACCTGATACAAGTCCAGAGTCATCAGCACCAGCTTCTCCACAATACCCTGGACTTCCTCCGGGAAGACGGAGAAGTGACCGTCCAGGATGGACACGTAGATGTGGCGGAGAGTCGCCTCCGACGGGAACTGGAGGTTGAACACCGAGAACATCGAGATGAAGCGGGGATCCACCTGAAAGAGATGGAAGAATCGATATTAAATAGGAACAGAATAGTGAAAACGAAATGGTCAATTTTTTTCAAGTTCGATCAAATGCAATACTTCCGCGCCTTTGTCCTGTTTTTAATAAACATTTTAATAAAGTGACAAATGTTACGTACTTAGGTACTGTTTAATTTTTACAGATATTATAAGTATTAGATTAATTTTGGTTCTACGGTCTTCGTCACTATAAGTTCCTGCCTTACATTGTTTTGAAAGACAAAAGAAAACAAGACAAAAAAACGATTGATTTAATCAACTTACATCATTCCTACCACCGCCCGCTTTGCCCATGGCGGCGAGGAAACCAATATCCTTGAGGTTCTTCCAGTTCAGATCCTTGTCTCTGTCGTAGAAGCCTTTCCTCTCGAACAGTAGCTTCAAGAGTGCTATGGGTTGTTGTGTGCCGTAGGTGTCCACCTAAAACAAATCACGAAAAATTCTCTTATAGTGCATGGCTCTTATATACTTTCAAGGTAGGTACAGAGAATTAATTGTTCAGATTGAAAATTACCAAATTGGTAAAAAGCAAAAGACACCACTTTGCCACAACATTTCATTTCAGTGCCACATTTAGCAAACTTCCTAATCGTTGGCTGTCCTCCTAATATGAAGAGGATCTTAGGTAGACAGAAATACAATGTTCTAGGAATGCCAATAAGAATAGTCAAGTACGATTGCTCGTCCTAATTCGTTTCTGGGTAATGAAGTCATAAGTTGTCAATAATAATTGGGTCATCGGTAGGTATTTCGCCTTACATGTTTTTGATCACTTGGCAACTCATTTTAACACCATTGTTACCATGAATAATGTTAAAAGGTCTCTTATTCGTGTACAATATGGTCTCCAATAATCCCCGTGTTCCATTTGGTGTTAAAAACGATCAAATCGCTCAAAATGCCTCCTATTTAGTATTTTCAGCGTTTTGATCGTTTTCATCATTAAATGGAACCCGGGGAATATGATATTATGATCAATCGATGCGACAGAGTCAACTTACAATAGGCATGTTCATGTCGTCAATGAAAACAAGCATCTTCTTGCCCAAAGGCGGTCCGAAGGTGTCCTTGGTACGTTTCTCCACCGCCGACTCCAAGTTGCGTTGCACGTCCATAGACGACGTGCGGGACGAGAAGTTCATTTGTTGGACAATCTAGGAACGGGAAAATTGTTTTGGGTATTTTAAAATAAATAATATATTATTATAAATAATATACTATTTAGAATAACCATGCCAATATTATTTAATGTAATGAGTTAATGACTCAAATGTTAGTAAAAAATTATACAGGATGTCCCAAAACTCAACGATAATCTGGGACCGGATGAATGGCCAAGTTATACCAGTTCCGTGAAAAATAAAATAAAAATTCCATATCACTCAGTTCAGCGATAATAGACAATTTTGTAAAAAAGTCGAAATTCGACACCCTTGGTCGCATTTTCAAGTCCTGTGATCACCAATGTCACAATTTCGCTGTGATTTTTTTAATTTCGAGATCTTTATTAACGATGCTATTAATCGCAACTACGAATTAATGTAAAAAACATTGTTAATTTAATAAAATAAGTTAAGTTTTAGGGAGTCGTGGTTCACAAAAATATTGTTAGTTAACTTTGACACTTCATTTTGAAAAAAAAATGTATTACACTACCCTTGGCAAGTTATTTCAAAAGATGGCGCATTTAATCAAGATTTAAAAATGATGCAACACTAGCCACTTTTCTTGCTACTAAAATTTTAATTTCTCATTTTTTCCAAATTGAGCTTATTTTGAACAACTCAAGATTAGGAATTTTTGTTACTAAAATTTGTTATTTTTTGTTTCTGGTCTTAAATCAAATTATTATTTTTAGTAAAGAGGTAATTCAGTCAGTTAATAACCAATCTTACTGTAAAAAAACATAATAATAATTAATAAAACAATGAAGGAACCGTCGTAAAACTTTTTATTAAATTATTCTCCTTAAACTACAATAAATGTTCGAATTGTTTGCCTCCGGCACGAATACAGGCTCTGCAACGCCTTACAAAAGACCTTTGCACCAGTCGTGCCAAATTTCTTGAATTTATTTCTTCTGACGCTGCAGCAATTTTTTGGCGAAGTTCTGATAGATTTTGTATTTTTTTCGAATATACTTTTTCTTTTATGCATCCCCAGTAAAAAAAATCAACTGGATTTAGATCGGGAGAACGAGGAGGCCATAAAATTGAGCCACCGCGTCCGATCCATCTGTCAGGATAATCAGCGTTTAAATAATCCCTTACAGCTCGAGCATAGTGCGCCGGACAACCATCTTGCTGAAACCACATTTCTCTGCGAATACTGAGCGGTGCGTCTTCTAACAAATTTGGCAAATCGTTTTGAAGAAAATGCAAATAGGTGGCGCCATCTAAATTTTGAGTTAGCTCAAATGGTCCAATTACTCGTCCGTTTAAAATTCCAGTCCACATGTTTACTTTGAATTGGTATTGGGATCGGTCTTCACGCATTAAATGCGGATTTTCGACGTGCCATTCATGAAGGTTGTGTAAGTTCAAATAACCGTCTCTTTTAAATGTAGATTCGTCGGTCCATAAAATTTTGTTTAGGAATTCAGGATCTTCTCGAATTTTCGTTAACATTGTTCTGCAGAAATTAATTCTAGGTGCGTAATCTCGTGGAAGCAAACTCTGGACGCGTTGCACATGATACGGATGAAATTCGTTTCGTTTTAAAATTCGATGAGCGTTACTTTTCGGTACTCCCGTTGCTAGTTCTATCGCACGTACTGAAGTGCTAGGGTCATTTTGAATTTCATTCAAAACTACGTCGTCGTAGTCTCTTTGCGGTCTTCCACCGGACGTACGAACACTGGGCAATCGTCCTTCCGAGTATGACGCGTGCACATTTTGGAATACGCGATAATCTGGGTGACGCTGCACATTGGGGTATCTCTCGCGATACAATCTGGCTGCGGCAGAGGCATTACAACGGCATTCACCGTAGATAAGATGCATATTTGCATATTCTTGTACTGTGTACAGATCCGGCATGTTGTTCACACACTATTTTCACAGCACAAAGTCCAGAAAAGCAAAGCCAATGTCGTCAGTACAAATGCAGTATCAAGTCCAAAGTAACACAAGCCAAAGTCGTCAGTACGGAAGCGGTATCAAGTCCAAAGTAATACAAGCCAAAGTCGTTAGTACGATAGTAACACGAATACGAGAGATGCGCAGTAGACGAAGAAACGATGCGTACTAAATGTTGTGAACGGACGACCCCTCAAGCGTCACTATCCGTCTCGCTCATTCTAAAAGTCGAATGTCGATCTGTCTTGCTCTAGAGTGAGACAGACTGTCAGCGTCACTATCTATCTCATTCTATCACTTTTGTTCATTACACACACTCAATACCCTGATCTTTTAATATAAAAAAGTATCAATTATTATTTTAGAAATGAGTTCAATTTGAAAAAAAATTGAAATAAATTTTTTAATGGTAAGAAAAGTGGCTAGTGTTGCACCATTTTTAAATCTTGATTAAATGCGCCAACTTTTTAAATAACTTGCCAAGGGCAGTGTAGTACAATTTTTTTTCAAAATGAAGTGTCAAAGTTAACTAACAATATTTTTGTGAACCATGACTCACTAAAACTTAACTTATTTTATTAAATTAACAATGTTTTTGCATTAATTCGTAGTTGCGATCAATAGCATCGTTAATGAAGATCTCGAAATTAAAAAAATCACAGCGAAATTGTGACATTGGTGATCACAGGACTTGAAAATGCGACCAAGGGTGTCGAATTTCGACTTTTTTACAAAATTGTCTATTATCGCTGAACTGAGTGATATGGAATTTTTATTTTATTTTTCACGGAACTGGTATAACTTGGCCATTCATCCGGTCCCAGATTATCGTTGAGTTTTGGGACATCCTGTATACTTACTTAATAATAAACTCGATGTAAAAAAATGTTTTATTAATGGTGAATTTTAGCAAATAGGCGTTAAGGCCTATAATCGATGTAAAAAAATGTTTTATTAATGGTGAATTTTAGCAAATAGGCGTTAAGGCACCTGCCTATTTGCCAATATTTATTGTAACATAATATAAAATATTAAGTAAATTTAAAAAACCAAATGTAAAAAATAAAAAAAAAGCTTTGGAGGCGCCGGGTATCGATCCCGGTACCTCTCGCATGCTAAGCGAGCGCTCTACCATCTGAGCTACGCCCCCATTGATGTTAGTGTTGAAATAGCAGTTGCAATTTTAAAGTCAATAAAGGCCACTGAATTTCACAACCGGTAATGGTAATGTTCAATTTCCTTACCTACTTTTGATTCAGCACGTTCTTACTACATTATTAACTGATAAATGATAATGTTTCTAATATAATATGCTAATACCTATAAAATGTATAAACAGCTTACATATTTATCAGTAGGCAGTCCTCGTAGATAGTTGGTGATGATAGCGGTCTTGGAGGTGCCTGTCTCACCAACTAGCAGAACAGGCCTGCCAACCTGAAGATAAAAGTAGTAAGGGTACGCACACATCTGGTGTCGCATGACGCATACTACGGTGATCTCGTGGACAGCGCTAGGAACTTCCGTGCCTTCAAGCGTTTTTGTCACAATTACTATTGGCAACAGTCTAACACAATAAATTATTAATTTAGCTCTAGCATAGTAGTAACTTCAGTTCTTTGACTTTCGGTCATTGCAACTTTGTGCTGTCTCCTGCTTTGTATGGGGAGGGAATCTAGAATTCTTCCTCCTCCTCCTATATAATATATATAGTATTATGCATAAGCGTGATAACTGATAATAAATTATGCCGCCGGCTATTCCTCATGAGAAATGCCAAACATACTGCTTGAATTACATTGTGAACTATGCAGTAGACAATTTTCGTAACTCCGTTGCGCCAAAATTAGACTGTTAGATTGTCACCCCTAGGCCATAAACAATTAAGATTTTTTAATTTAAGATTAAAGAAGAAGGAGAAACGAACTATGGCCATCAGTATTTCTGGATCAATGCGAACTGCAAACCTTCAAGAAGAGAGCGTATAAGGCCGACTCTTCTGATGTCGCGAGTTTCCATGGGCGACGGTAGTTACTTTCCATCATGTAAAGCGTTTACTAGTTTGCTCCCTAATTTTATTTTAAAAAATATCCTCCTACTCACGCTCTCCATAATCTGTATCAGCCACGTCAGACGCAGAGTGTCCACCGTCGGCACCAGGATGCTGGAGAACCTCTCGTCGCGCTGGTGGTGGTACTCCGGCACCAGCCACTCCCACGCCTCCCACGTCTTGGTGGTCAGCTCCAGGCAGTAGTCGTATAGAGTGGGAAAACCCATTGGGAAGTATTCTGGAAGAAAACAGTTTGCCAAGTCACAATTTTGATGCGGATAATGCTTAAATGTGTGTTATTCATCTAAATATCATGCTCTGGGCAGAAGGATGAAAAAATAACTAAGCCTTTGCATCCGTTGTGGTGGTTGTGGATGATTTATATCTACAGTATTTTCCACGGCCACGGAGTTAATACAAAGATGAGGTGTGGTAATCAAATTTCCTAATGAAACGCGCGACGCGTTGTATTAGCTCCGTGGTATTTTCAGAGCGAAGTAACCAGTCTTCAAAATATAATGTAGTGCCCGGGACAAGATTTAAATGTCTGTATGGTTGCCCAGGCACATACGACATTCTCACAATATAGTCGGCCTAGTCCAGAGGAACTAGTCAATATGTCTGGGACCAACCATGTGCGGGTTGCCTCACGATGTTTTCCTTCACCGTATGAGCGTCCGTGTTATGTACTTGAGAACAGAAAATGTCTCATTGGTACACGCCTCCACCCGGGATTAAACCTGCAGTTTGCACCCTCTACGAGTGTGAACCAAAGGTCTACCCATTAGGCGCTTTCTCTACAGAAGGATGTCATCCGCAACAATAATGTCTTACTGGTGGTGGCCTTCTTCTCCGTAGTATCCTCAACCAGCATCATGGGACAGGCCTTCTTGATGAACGCGTCGAAGTCCCCCCGACCCTCGTCCACGATCGCAGCACCCAAGCTGTTGTACATCGACTGGAAATCACACATAAGTGATAGTTAACATAAAAACCGACCGGCCGCGGCACAGCGGTCGGAGTGGAGGGGTGTTAGGTTTATTTTCGTTATGCCCGGGTACGGACTACGGAGTCCTTTACTATTTTATGTTCTGTGGCCCGGGCCGCACCTGCGTTTATCGTCACGAAGCTTCGTACTAAGAGACGATACCATTGGATGATTGGACAATCACAATCTGTGAAAATTTCAGAACTCCAGCTATAGCGGTTCTTGAGATACAGCCTGGAGACAGACAGATGGACAGATAGACATAGAAGTCTCATGAATAGGGTCCCGTTTTCACCCTTTGGGTACGGAACCCTAAGAAGGACATAATACAATTTTTATTGCGGAAATCCCGCAATCGAAGACACTGGATTTGTTATCTACTTACTGTGAAATGTGTCTATACTGTGTACTGTGGAAGTGCAGTGGAACCCAAGAACGTTGGAATAATAGGTGGAACCTATCAAATGTGAAAGTAATTTAGCACAGAACTATTGCCCGGGCGCAGTTTTGGTGCATTTCTTAGGCCGGTATAAATAGTCAGCTTTCAAGATGCATCTCGGTCTCAAGACACGGTTCAGGCTCTGTGATTGGTTGACTGTCAAAATTTGGACCAATCACATAGCCGAACCGCGTCTTGAGACCGAGATGCATCTTGAGTACTGACTATTTATACCGGCCTTATTATGCAATGCTGCTCGCAATGTTGTTTGCCTTGGTAGAACTACGACTTACGAGTTACGGGCGTTACGGCCTGTGCAGGATTTTTTCGCGTTGGTTTTTTTATTGGAATTGTCATCGGGGGCGTAGCTCAGATGGTAGAGCGCTCGCTTAGCATGCGAGAGGTACCGGGATCGATACCCGGCGCCTCCAACCAGAATTTTGTAACAAGTTAAACAAAAACCATAGTAGTAAAAGTATTAAGTATAATTTTATTGTTTATTTATTGTTTCAGTAATAAGTAAGATGATTGTTATTTGTTAAATTCACAAAGCTTAAACGAGCACCAACGTCCATATCACGTTGAATTCACCGGTTCTTGTGTTGGCTTTTTTTTTGTTAATTTTGTTTTTATATTGTGTTTAATAAAATAGAAGAAGAAGAAGAGTTTGTTTGTCAAAGATACCCAAAAAATATGTATGAAAGAATTATTACTCTTTAAATGATCTAAAAAAATGTAGTACATGATTGTCTATGCGTTTACACCTAATTTCAAAATTCAAGTTTCCATACAAACCTGCGGCGGACTGTTGGAATAGGCATGATGACTATTTTTTTTTCTTATTGGTAATTGAAAGACCCTTAAAAAATAGAAACATCGCCGAAAGAATGACTCTAGCTTAAAAATTCACCAAGATATGACAATTCAAACATCTCATAAAAATAGACCTGCCCGAAACGCTCCAGTCACTCTTTCTTAGTTTGTACGCATCGGGAGAGAACTTTGTTCGATAGGTTTATTGAATATTGCGTTTATGAAAGTGGTTTCATAACAAAAGTTGCTTTTAATTGCATAATATGTTATCGAATGGTATACAAAATATATTAAGAAATTTAATTGAAAAAAAAAATCGACTTGATTATCCAACTTTGAAGGCTCATAACAAAAAAAATACAAATGCTATCGAGCTGAAATTTTGGGAACACTTATTTTTTACCGTGATTTCTTTATTTTATTAACAAAATTTGCTAATCTTTGACCTTGTCATCATCCCTATTGCTTTGTGCGCAGCGATTTATAGTAGTTTTAAAATATTTGTAGCAAAAAGGAACAAATGATTGGTTGAAGTGTTCTTCTATGATATGAAGCTATTATTATATTAAATTAAGTTAAATAAATAAGTAAAAAAACAGTTTTAATTCCTTGATATTTCTTTGATATTTCTCATTTTTTTAATTTAAATTACATAAAGTTAAATACGTACCTAAATTAAATATTTTTTTCTGCTAACTATTTGCTTAAGGGTCTTGTCAATAGGTTATTATTATTTTTTAACTAAATCAGTCGCTGGTTTCGTAAATTAAAAGCTTGAAAAAACTGATACTAAAACGGAATTTAAGAAAACCTCTGTTAAGGAATCGAGATTTAATGTACAAATACTATCCTATTTTTTTCTCTGCTAACTATATAGACAGTGAAATTTCCTATAAAAATAAGTTATCAACATTTTTATAAAGATAAGTGGTTGATGATTTTTTCAAGTTTGAAAAGTACAGTTGTAAGCCAAATTGAGCGTGAAAGGTGTAAACGCTCTTAAATCTTAATCGTTTTTATGATATTATGGTCTAAGAATCAAAGTTGGTCGAAAATCGAAATGAATGCATGAATGAATATTGAAATAGACGCAGACGAAGTCTGCAGATGAAGTCTGGGGTCTGGGTAACAGCTTTAATAAGCTGAGCAGCTTAGTTCGCCAAAATATGATGCCCATAATAACTATTCCACGCGAACGAAGTCGCGGGCACAGCTAGTTATTAATAATTAATATTCAATTTATTTTATATTAATATACTCTTTTGTCTAAATCGGAAGGCGTAGCGTAAACTTCATAGAAATTTCGTGTGACCAATCATAAAAATATGTCGACGCATGGTTTTGACTTTAGCAGGTCACCAGGTGTCTATTACTTTAATAAGCAATTACCACCATGAAGACGCATTCCACAACAGTCTTGTCGATCTCCTCATCAGCTTCACTCTTCGGCAGCAGGCCGCTGATCATGAAGCACAGTTGCCTCACCTGATAAAAACATTTTAATAATGAAAATAAACTTACTTAGCATTCAAACGGTTGGACCGATTTTGATTTTATTTGTTTGAAAGCAGACATAACCGCGTGTGCTCTCAACATTTAGCTTTTATGTTACCAAATTATTATTGGCAACAGTAAAAAAAAATTACCTCCAATATTAATTTAGCTTTGGCATGGCATGATTTGTCTAGGCTTTAGCTTAGGAGTCACAAATATTATCCTTATTTCCGTGGTGCTTTTTTGACTTTCGGTCATTGCAACTTTGTGCTGTCTCCCGCTTTTATGGGGAGGGAAATTGGAATATTTCCTACTCCTATTTTCTTCTGATTAATTTCGTTGCCCAAATACCTTAATTGCGTTGTCCCAAGACAGTTTTAGCATATCCCTCGGGCTCCCTGAGATCGTATCAAAGGGTTTTCGTGGTTGGATACCGCTGTCGATCCTGGCGACACAGGAGATACAGTGGTGGGCCGTGGGAATGTGAGGTGGGCCAATAATCAGAGATAAAAAATTGGGTTTATTTCATGAAAAATTGTGAGCAACCTTCAATGATTTGATCGGTTTATTTAAAGACACTTATCAGTTTTGCTGCAAGCTGACCACGTAGTGCTTGAACAGCACCTGCAGCTGTCCCACCCCCACTCACTCCCCCCACTCACCAGGTTGAGCGGCGTCTGCTGCTGCAGCCCGAACAGCCCGTACACGATGTAGTTGATGGCGCCGCCCACGTAGTGCTCGACCAGCGCCTGTATCTCCCCCACTCACCAGGTTGAGCGGCGTCTGGTGGACGATGGTCCTGAGCGGCGTCTGCTGCTGCAGCCCGAACAGCCCGTACACGATGCAGTTGATGGCGCCGCCCACGTAGTGATCAAACAGCGCCTGTATCTCCCCCCACTCCCCCCACTCACCAGGTTGAGCGGCGTCTGGGGGACGATGGTCCTGAGCGGCGTCTGCTGCTGCAGCCCGAAAAGCCCGTACACGATGTAGTTGATGGCGCCGCCCACGTAGTGATCAAACAGCGCCTGGAGCTGTTCCCGTTCTTCTTCGTTGTTGCGACGCCGCAGCCACCTGATGCCAGCATGATGTTACCACAACAAATGTACTATACTTAATCGTATTTATTGTGCAGTAAAAATCCTTACTTTTTGACATAAGTGTAGGTATGTACTATCAGAGAAGTTGATTCCTAGGCAGATGGGGGTACCATAAGTGATCGAAGGGGGTACCTAAGTAATTTGGTCGCGTTAAGTCAAACCGATCACAGCTAAAATTGAATTGACATAAACCGACCAAACGACGTAGATTTGTCAACTGCCTAGGGATCAACTTCCTCGGGTATACATTAGGTTTGTCAAGTGTGAGTTGCGGCATAATCATTTATGACTGAAACTTAATATAAACTATACCCTATTTAATAATAATATTATGAATATTATAAGGTTAATTTTCAGTAGTCAGTACATCAAAGTTTCAATAAGAATATTTAAGTTGGGCATGTAAATTTAGAAACCAACGAAATTATAACTTCGACACACCGCAGCGGCGAGGTACCAGCAGGGCAGGGTGGTTGTACACTTGTACACGGAGGTCAGACGAAGCTAGGGTTGGCAGTAAATATTATTAATTTTAATAATAGGTATGACTACATATTATTAATAAGCGATTATCATTAAGGTTACAACTTAAAATAAGTTACGGCATGAAGACTTAGGTCCTGTTTCACCACTTCCTGATAAAGTGCCGAATAGGCTATTCACAACTTTTGTTGACAGATTCTCCATACTTCATCAGCTGTCAAGTTATGTGGTGATTCGGTACTTATCAGGAAGTGGTGAAACAGGCCCTTACAATATTACAATATTGTCTGATATTATAATATTGTGATATGTGACTGCATACTGTATAAGTTTTGATAACTTTTTGATAATGCCAGCCATGGACCAGCTTGGTCTCATTTCATGTTATGAAACATCGATATTCAAAGTGAAATTATTAAATAGTATTTTAAAAAGATAAAACCGACTTCAACATTGTAACGTACAGTTGAGAATTAAAATTGTCTTATCTCAAAAACTACTAAACCGATTTTGATGAAACTTGAAGTATTCCCTAAGTTGAACAATAGGTACCTAGTACAACAAAAAAAGAATTACTCAAATCGGACTTGTACTTCCGGAGATATGCGAACACAAACATAAAAACATACACACATACATACATACTTACATACATACATACATACACTTTTGAAAGGCACATTTGTTCAGACGCTGATATAGACTAACATACACAAAAACTGGGCAGTTCTGGAAATATTACATAGTACCATGGACCAATCATCATACGCGTCGAATTGATAACCTCCTTTTTTGAAGTCGGTTAAAAAGGTTTTTAATACTAAATTACGTCATGAAACGTAAATTCAAAGTCAAAACACTATTCAAAATGCCGAATTCCAAAATCTGTTGACAACCCTACTACGTTGAAAATATAAGTGAATTTTCGCCAAACATCTGCACCATCCCTATGGCGTAGATGGATCATGCACGGCGCAAACTTTATCCCCGGCTCCCAGCTACGTGTCGGGGGTTGTTATGATTGAATACCTTTATTAACCTGAGTGTAGTGCAAGCCAACGGCTAAGTGCGAATCGGACTTCCGTACAAACGGTTCACAGCTAACTAAACATTTTAGTTTGTTCTGTTAAAAAAACATTGCCGCCGAATCGCTGTCGAACTCACGCCCGACAGAATATTGGATGTACGCTATAACGCGACGTAATTTCGGCATGGTGTGTCATTTGCAGTAATTAAAAATACATTGCAGGCGAATGACGAACTTCGGCCGCGTATTTTCGGCATGGTGTTTACACTCTCACACTTACCTTTCCCAATACGGTTGGTACCCCAGATTCTTGGGGTCGACGTACACCATGCCGGCGCGAGACACCGTCGCCGGGGACGCGTAGTCAAGATCCCCCACTTCGAAGAGCAGGGAGCAGTAGGGGGCTAGCCGTATCCTCTCGCCGTTGGCCAGCGTCAGCAGGCGATTGTCGTCCATCACCGAGTTCATGTTCTCTATCCAGAGGGCGTCCACGTCGCCGTCGAAGAGAGTGTACCGTCGCTCTTCCCTCTCAGCCGGCCTGGAGTGAGGAAAAGAGACAAACATAAGATCATACGCATTGAAGAGGTATTCTTCAACTCAAAAAATATGCCCATGGCGATGGCGCCCGAACACAATTTCGTAATGCCATTTTTGATTTCACGTCTAAGTCACTAAGGCCCGTATAAATAGTCAGTACGACTCAGTCTCAAGACGCGGTTCGGCTCTGTGATTGGTCCAATTTTTGACAGCCAAACAATCATAGAGACCGAGATGCATCTTGAGCACTGACTATTTATACCGGCCTAAAATAATTATTTTCTGAGTTCGTGTGAAACTGGCAAACTATTTCACTGAAACATCAAGCGACATTATACCGATAAAGCTTTTACGATAGCAAGCTAAAAACGTTAAATTGATTTTGAAAATTTTGTTAATAATAAATTGTAATAAAATAGTTTGACCCAGTTAGGAACTTCATTCAAAATTATAATACGCAACTTGTAAGTCATTATCCATACTAACATTATAAATGCGAAAGTGTGTCTGTCTGTCTGTTACCTCTTCACGCCCAAACCGCTGAACCGATTTTGCTGAAATTAGGTATGGAGATACTTTGAGTCCCGGGAAAGGACATAGGATACTTTTTATCCCGGTAAAATGTACGGTTCTCGCGCGACAAACGAATTTTGGCGCAACGGAGTTGCAGGCATCAACTAGTAAGACCATAAAACTTTAGTCTATTTATCTAGTGTCACATAAAAGGCTGATTGTAATAAGGTACACAATTTCCCAATCCCCTTTTAATGGGGGTGGGAAGTGGGGAGGTGATCTAATTTCATAATTCATCTTTTATTAATGCTTCATCATCTCCTAAAATTTTATGAGCTTTCACAAGCCTCCAGGGAATCGATTATATTTTATTAAACACTTTCAAACATTATAATTGCGTTGTTTTATAGGGTCTTTTAATTAGTATGTAACATAATGATAATATTACCCTTTCTTGTTATGGATGTAATCCTCATTTTAAAAATCCTCTTATTACTGTAGAGAAATCTGTCTGATGGCGGTTATGTCACTTGGCATAACCACCGCGTAGAACAGAGTTCTTTCTAGATTATGTTAGGCATTTAAAGTTATTTACATTATTTTCTATTCTGTTTCATTTCAGATTTTGTAAAACGAAACTAAAAGATTGACAGTTTTCTATACACATGGCATAAGCTGAAATTATGTTACATTGCAAGACTAACATTTCCTCTTCAAAAACCTTTTATGATTTAATCAATGTCGTCATTTTCAGACGTGCTGTTGTTATTACCTGTTCATCTCTCGGAATATTTTCGAGTACAGCCCATCAGTCCAGTCCCGAGTCATTGGATCCAGCACACCATACAGCTCCACCACAGAGCACGCCTGTCAAGTAAGAAAATTATCTTCATATGGCCTCGACTGGATTGACAGCCTTTGAATGAGAAATAATAATATTCGCTCTGTGATATTTCTAACGAATAAAGCCCAAAGAAGTAGCAATATTTTCGTGTGGGAGTGAAAAAGACAAGTACCGTCAGGCCACAATCGGAAACTTTCATCAAGCTAAAGTTAAGTAATCTATACTACTATTATAAAGAGGAAAGATTTGATTTTTTGTTTGTTTGTTTGTTTGTTTGTTTGAGTCGAATAGGCTCCGAAACTACTGGACCGATTTGAAAAATTCTTTTGCTATTGGAATCTTACATTATTTCTGCTGAACATAGGCTACATTTTATTTTGGAAAAAAGTAGGGTTCCGTAAGATATTTGAGTTTTTCGGACGCAAGGTGTAAAAAATCTGCTAGAAAAGTTACTTATTTTGCGTACGCTGCCTAAACTATAAAAGATAGAACCATAAAATGTTCTAAGTAATTGTAGATCTTATAAATATCTACAAAAAAGTCCGCGACACACTATACCTATCTATGTCGAGTGAGGCACAATAACCATTTATTTATTTAAAAATCCTGAATTTTTTTTGGACTACATTTAAACGGATATATTTTACTCACGCTATTAATCCTTATCAAAATAAATTATTTTATCACTAAGTACAGTTTATGCAGATAATATTTGGTCTTTGAATGATTAAAATTGGACGTTTGGTTTTGAAATTATGGCGAAATTAAAATATTACGATAGTGGGCGTCACCAAAGCGCGTGCGGGAGGAAGACAATATTCTGTTGTAGAAATGAAAATTCTGTACATAAAAGACATGAAATGACACCCGAAATTACACCTTTGTCACGTACATCGCTATAGAAGCCAAAAATGTGGTTAGTTTTTTGTCTGTCTGTCTGTCTGTCACTCTTTCTGTCTGTCTGTATGTTTGTTCCAGCATCACACGAAAAATACTGATCCGATTTGAATGTGGTCTTCGCAGATATATTTATCTTCTTCCAACTTAACATCTGGTGTATAAATTTTTTTCCCCCCACCCCTCTAAGGGGACAAAAGAGGGGGTCAGATTTTGTATCAAACTTTTTTCTTTAACACGAAAACTACTGATCCGATTTGCATACGGTTTTCACAGATATATTATATTTGTCTTCTTCCAACTCAATATCTGGTGTATAAAAATCCTCCCCCCCCTCCCCTCTCAACCCTCTCTGGGGACCAAAGAGGGGTCAGATTTTGTATACAACTTTTTTCTTTAGTGGACTTACTTCATATTAGTTAACCTGTGCATGTTGTGTTTGACTGTGTTTTTCAACTTAACGTCTGGTGTATGACCTTCCCCCCCCCACACCCTCTTAGGGGACAAAAGAGGGGGTAAAACATGTATCAACTGATGATGTAGAAAATATACTTTAAATGGCAAAACAACGTTTGCCGGGACAGCTAGTCATTAAATATATCTGATTGCGCTTCTCTCTTCCCACCTTCGGGTTCAGCACAGTCAACTTGGTAGGCAGGCCCATGTGTATCTGAGCATCAACCAGGGTCTGTAGCACCACGGTCTTGCCGCCGCCCGTGGGCCCCACCAGCATGCAGCAGTGCCGGGTCATCATCGTCTCGTACAGCTGTATTATCTTGTCCACCTGGAATGGAAGGTGAAAATATTCTAGCGGGTTATTTGTTGATGAAACTTTCCTTCGAATGGGATTCGAAAACATATTTTCGTTATTGGTTAACGCTATGCGTGACATTTATTAGCTGTTGCAAAGGCAAATAAATTATTGAAACGAGTCAAATTTCAAATTGTAAATCAGTTTTTCTGTATGGCTACCAGCAGGGCAATTCACGATTCCCGTTCGACACGGATTCGGAAACTTTACACCGTGGGAGAGCCATGCTTCGGCACGAATAGGCCGGCTCAACCGGAGAAATACCACGGGCTCACAGAAAACCGGCGTGAAACAGCGCTTGCGCTGTGTTTCGCCGAGTGAGTGAGTTTACCGGAGGCCCAATCCCCTACCCTTTTCCCTTCCCTACCCTCCCTTATTTCCTTGCCTACCGTCCCCTGTTCCCTTCTCTACCCTCCCCTACTCTATTAACCTATTCCCTGGCAATGCACCTGTAGCTCTTCTGATGCTGCAATGCGACCCGTTTGCTCGTTTGCCCCTTTTTTCATAAAAAAAAACTTTACCGTGCGCTCATTGGTCAATGCCTAGCGCGGCGAGCATTTATTGGATGTCGCAGGAAGTTTCCGAATTAACAAGAAACATTAACTCAACAGTGTGCGGTTTATTATGCACATCCATTTTCACTAAACATAACAAAATACTTTACTTGATGAAACTAATTTACCTAGGGTGATATTTAAAGGTCTTTGTCTCTTTTGGAACCAAACAGCACAGATTCATTGTAATGTGTATAAACTCACCTGATTGTCCAGCACCACATAGCCCCCCTTCTCCAGGGTGGTGATGATGGCGGTGTGGAAGTCCGGGTAGCTGACTCTGGGGCACTCCAGCCCAGGGAACAGGTCCTTAATGAGACCCAGGAACAGGGGCACGTCTTCGAACACGAACTTCGGATGGTTGATGTCTCTGTAGAACAATGCGGTAATGTTAACTTATTTGTGGATGAGGCAATTAAATTAATGCTTCCGTACAATAATGCAAGAATCTAATGTCTCTGCAAAAAGTGGGAACATAGTTTTTTGGGGATTTAAGGCGTTAAGCGTATCTTATATTAAACCAACAGTCTATATTCTACAACCTTGTCTATTGGTATAAGCGGTAAAATTTAAGGCTTCCACTAGACTTATTTCGCTTGAGCCAAGGGTTTCCACAACGTTTTTTTATATTGCCAGTCAAAGAAGATGAGTGGTAACATTATCTTTGTAACTATTTGTTGCATTTACCGCCATTTAAAAGCGTCCAAACCTCTATTTATAGTATCAATTCGCACACCTGAGTGCTCTCATGAGCACCATGATCTCGCTCAGATCCGGACTGTCCCGGCGCAGTTTCCCCGCCATCCGCAGTACCGCGATCAGCGCCCGCAGCCCCCAGTCGTAGTGTGACTGCTTGGACAGCTGCTCCCGCGCCACCTTGTATAGGACCGTCATTTTCTTCGCTAGCACCTGCGAGATTTGAATTAACAGGCTTTGAAGACTTGGCAGATTACTATAATTTCGATATATCTCCAGGGCACAAGACGTGACTAGACGATTTAAAAAATAGTGCATGAACTGAGCCTTGGAATCTCACGTAAGAGTTTGGAAAACATCATCGATGGTCATAGATATTTTAGTCATAAAGGCAGAAGCAAAAGAAAACGATTTCTGTCAGTTTGCCTGTTGCAACCCTCTATAAACAGAATAACGGTATAGATATTGTATTAAAAAAGTTGTATCGCCTAACTTACCTTAGCAGTAAGAAATCCGTCAGAGAACAACGAGATCTGGCAGATCATCTCCATGTCGGGCAGTATACAGACGACGGGTCTAAACAGGGCCTTTACTGACTCCGGCAGCTCCGTGCGTCCGGCGTAGCCTGGGTTCATCGTGATGAAGATGCCCACTTTGCTGTCCATCGTTATCTCTTGACCTTCAAACTGCAAACAACATAGATTGTCGACGTGATGTACGTACACTGCCTTCTTTAAACTATTGTTTATTATTATGTGTGTTTAAGAAAGAATTTGAATTTGTCGTGGGTAGTAAGTATAAGTTGGATAGATTTGGCCAGTGCCATATAATTTATCTCACCAAAAACATACCTGTTAAAACGGGGCCAAGTTCCTATTCACTAATTGTTCGCCTTAAAAAAGAGTTGAAATCCAATTCAATGCCAAGTTTAGATGCACTTCCAAATCGATCATAATCATCTTCATCAACAGCCTGATCCTAAATACTTCTAAATTTGAACTTGGCAGGTTAATTTAATCACATAGATATCTTATATTTAAATTTAAAAATTATACAATAATTATCAAGTGCTACTAGCATGAAAACCTGCCAAGTTCAAATTTAGAAGTATTTAGGATCAGGCTGTTGATGAAGATGATTATGATCGATTTGGAAGTGCATCTAAACTTGGCATTGAATTGGATTTCAACTCTTTTTTAAGGCGAACAATTAGTGAATAGGAACTTGGCCCCGTTTTAACAGGTATGTTTTTGGTGAGATTTCAATACTTTTTTTAAGGAATCATACCAATTTGTTTCTTTCCTCCTCATCTTATTTCAGTGTATTTACTTGTACATATTAATTTTTATCTCAAATTCATAGATGAGCCGACTCACGCTTGACCAATTTCTCAAATTTCTTAATTTTTTGTTAATCTACATATAACAAACAACCTGTGTGCCAAATTTCATAACGCTACGACAACTGGAAGTGGCCTAGAGGTTTTGATTACCGATTTTTATCTCAAATTCATAGATGAGCCGACTCACGCTTGACCAATTTCTCAAATTTCTTAATTTTTTGTTAATCTACATATAACAAACAACCTGTGTGCCAAATTTCATAACGCTACGACAACTGGAAGTGGCCTAGAGGTTTTGATTACCGATTTTTATCTCAAATTCATAGATGAGCCGACTCACGCTTGACCAATTTCTCAAATTTCTTAATTTTTTGTTAATCTACATATAACAAACAACCTGTGTGCCAAATTTCATAACGCTACGACAACTGGAAGTGGCCTAGAGGTTTTGATTACCGATTTTTATCTCAAATTCATAGATGAGCCGACTCACGCTTGACCAATTTCTCAAATTTCTTAATTTTTTGTTAATCTACATATAACAAACAACCTGTGTGCCAAATTTCATAACGCTACGACAACTGGAAGTGGCCTAGAGGTTTTGATTACCGATTTTTATCTCAAATTCATAGATGAGCCGCCTCACGCTTGACCAATTTCTCGAATTTCTTAATTTTTTGTTAATCTACATATAACAAACAACCTGTGTGCCAAATTTCATAACGCTACGACAACTGGAAGTGGCCTAGAGGTTTTGAAGCCGACTCACGCTTGACCAATTTCTCAAATTTCTTAATTTTTTGTTAATCTACATATAACAAACAACCTGTGTGCCAAATTTCATAACGCTACGAGAACTGGAAGTGGCCTAGAGGTTTTGATTACCGATTTTTATCTCAAATTCATAGATGAGCCGACTCACGCTTGACCAATTTCTCAAATTTCTTAATTTTTTGTTAATCTACATATAACAAACAACCTGTGTGCCAAATTTCATAACGCTACGACAAGTGGAAGTGGCCTAGAGGTTTTGATTACCGATTTTTATCTCAAATTCATAGATGAGCCGACTCACGCTTGACCAATTTCTCAAATTTCTTAATTTTTTGTTAATCTACATATAACAAACAACCTGTGTGCCAAATTTCATAACGCTACGAGAACTGGAAGTGGCCTAGAGGTTTTGATTACCGATTTTTATCTCAAATTCATAGATGAGCCGACTCACGCTTGACCAATTTCTCAAATTTCTTAATTTTTTGTTAATCTACATATAACAAACAACCTGTGTGCCAAATTTCATAACGCTACGAGAACTGGAAGTGGCCTAGAGGTTTTGATTACCGATTTTTATCTCAAATTCATAGATGAGCCGACTCACGCTTGACCAATTTCTCAAATTTCTTAATTTTTTGTTAATCTACATATAACAAACAACCTGTGTGCCAAATTTCATAACGCTACGACAAGTGGAAGTGGCCAGTGAATTTTGATTATCGGTCAGTGAGTCAGTGCCAAAATTAGCTATTTTTACAAGGAAATATTTCAGGATCTAACAAATCTATATCTATGAAATTTGGTATATTGCGTAAGTACTAGTATATAATTAGGTAGGTAAAATTTTATCTTTGCTCTCGCAATAGGCACTGAGATACAAGGGGGTCAAAAGTGCGTCGAAACCGTTCGTGTAAATAGTGCACGGCATGCGTGCGGCCTGCTGGAACTTGGCCGCGCACTCCGTGCGCTTTGATTCCACTTTCTCAACCAAGAGACATGGTATTAACATCAATTACTTTATCTTACGTTTTTTTGTTTACTTGCAAGTAAGATGAATACTAAATATCCACTATAATAATGTATATTGTCTTTTACTTATGACTGTCTCGTATAATAGCCCATAATTATTATAATCCTACCATAATCAGTGAAAAACTCATAATAATTGTGATCCAGACACATCTTACCGTAAACCTCTTCAACCGCATCAGCAACGCACTCCTAATACACTGGAGCTGCGAGGATATAACTGACAGCACGGATATGTCGATCCTGTTGAACTCGTCAAAGCACCCCCAGGCGCCGCACTGGCAGAGACCGGCGAGGATCTGCCCCACGGCCCGGAAGTCCATACCCTCGCCACAGTTGGTGACGATGCAGAGCAGACCTAGCGCCTTGGCTAGATCCTTTGTGGTCTCCGTCTTGCCGGTGCCGGCGGGACCTAACAAAGATGAATATAGTTAAAGGCGTACCGCGTAAGATGTGGCACGGGCACATCGAAACTTTGTGTGAAATTTATTAGTGCCTCGTATTAAAGTTTTCTACACATTTCATATTATAGTAAAGTTATGTAAGGTTAGGTATAATATTATATGAAGCTTCGTGAGAATTGCAATTATTAATCAACTTCCAAATAAGGAATTTTCAAAATATTCTTAAGAGATCAATATAACGTCACTTAAAACTTGTTACAACTTTCAGAAAATGTGGAATATTATTGAAATTTTGTATCTTATGCAACACAACACAAGTGACACAACACACACTACCGATTCCAATTCACATTTCACACTCATTGCAGGTTTGTGAATTTTTCCTTTGCATATTTCTCTCCTGTATAATGACATTGAAGAAACAGACAAGACGCAATTTGAATGATTAACGAGCACCTCTCAGAACATTTCACATTTGTGTACTTTATTACTCAGTACACTAATGTTTCTAAAAGGTTTTCATTAATCTTTCAAATCGCGAGGATAGCGATGAAATATTTTGAGTAACTTTTAATGTAACTACAGATCATCGCAATAGGTGTTACTTGCTCCTTTGGGATTCACATCATAAATATAGTTTACTTGTGTTAAGTTTAGATTAAGTTATCACTCATCAGTTTTAAAGTTAAATTTTACCAATGAGCGACCAGACAACATAAGTGGCTTACTTTATGCTAATATAATAATAGACAGCGAAGTTAGAAATTTTTGATGACTCAGTTAAAAAATTAAATTAAGAAATTTAAAAAAACCCCCGCCAAAAAACTTTAAAAAGTAATGAAATAACATTTCCTGACTTTAAGTTTAAATCATTCCTAAGAGTAAAGTAATATTTTAGTCCATAATTGTTGTCAAGGTGTGTCGGGGGACCGCTAAGTAAACTACCACAACAGCGACTTTTGCATTTTGTATCGCCATAATAGTCGCTGATTCTCTCGATTCGGGTCGCTGTGAACAGACCCTTAATTTATATTGTTATGTGAAATCAAACATCTACATTAGCGGTCCCCCGACACACCTTGACAACAATTATGGACTAAAATATTACTTTACTCTTAGGAATGATTTAAACTTAAAGTCAGGAAATGTTATTTCATTACTTTTTAAAGTTTTTTGGCGGGGGTTTTTTTAAATTTCTTAATTTAATTTTATTTTATGCTTTTTAAACTTGTGCAGAATAATTCCTATCAACTGGATCATATCCCAATGAATACCATCTATAAAATATGTCCTCTTGGATGAGGCCATCAATATGAGCCCAAACATGAAACCTCCACTTTAGGTTCATACGGAGCTTGGTTCCTATAGAATCCAGGTGATGCTGCAGCAGCAGCATGCAAATATTTACTGTTTATCTACGTCTTACTGGTTGTCGCAATTAAAATGAGCCCAAACACGAAACCTCTGCTCTAAGTTGGTGAGGAGTTGGGTATCCTATTGATTACCAGGTGATGCTGCACCACCAGGTCAACTTTCCAATAATGTGTATATATTCATAAGTGTCTCGAACCAGGATGCAAAATATAAAACCCATCAAACGACTGCAAGTTGCTAATCGTCCTATCACGAACCAGATATACCGTGATATTTCAGCAATGAGCAGGCTGATGATGATGAACTATAGCTAAGAACACTCACCGTCATGTCAGCTTTCAAACAAAAAAAACTAGATCAAAATCGGTCCATCCGTTTGGATGCTACGATGCCACAGACAGACAGACAGACAGACAGACAGACAGACACGTCAAACTTATAACACCCCTCTTTTTGGTCGGGGGTTAAAACACCCCTCTTTTGGTCGGGGGTTAAAAATTAAAAGAGACGCCAATGGAGTTTATTCGTCCTTCAAACCCTCAATATAAATTGCACTCTAGTTTATTATACAATATATCTATTGAGTCTAGAGGACACTGGAACCGTAATACTCCAGACACCATACCCAGCTAATAAACTATTTGTGTGATCACACATTTATCAGCACGCACGCGCCGAACACGCTGCATTTTAGAATTGTGAAACCTCGCACATTTGTCCGCACCGTACGCGCCGCAATTCGTGTACTATGTGGTGCGTTCGACGCGTACGGCGCGTATAGTGCTGACAAAATATGTGCAATCAGCTTTAGATAAGTCTATGCTTTAGATGCACTCCGCAGCTTAGAGCAGCAGCACTAAAAATTGCTACAAGTTTCCAACTTCCAAGCTGCTCTTACCAGCGGGCGCTCCACCAAGCTGCATGGTCAGGGCCTGCGTTAGCGTCAGATAGATGCGGTCAGTCAGCGGTGTGATCACCAGCCGACCGTTAAGCCCCATGTACTCGTAGCCGTATTCGAATACGCCTGAAGGGAGTGATGATTGTTACCAGACGTTTGTTATAATATGGTGTTAGTGGTGTTAGGTGAAAGTTATTATAATATGGTGGACCTATATTGTTACTTGGTTGGGCTGTGTCAATTCTCCAGTCAATGTTAGTTGGGATCTGTTAGATAGGCTAGGCATAACCCGAACAAATCACGAGTCAATATCTCTGATTCTACGTACATATAAAAGTTTGCAGAGTTTAAAAAATAATAGGGTTCAAAAACATTATAAAACATTTTCATGTTTTAATCAACTTTATCACGAAGGAAGCAATAATGAAGCTAGGTATAATATTGCATTACTTAGTTCATTGTTTACCTCGTTCACATTTATTTGACCTACGAGCTAGTTTACCTGTCTTCTCATTTTTTACTTACATAAGGACAGTCGTTTCCATATTAAAGGTCTTATCAGAGGCATAATAACCCTCAACGATCTACAATATCATCATGCATCGTAAGCTGTTTAACTATGTTTTAATTTACTGCTGTAGCCTCTGAATAATGGTTTATTGAACACATTGTGCTTCGACCGTAATTAAGCTGGAAATTTTATAGGCGTTATATTTCGCCCAAATAAACACAATGTCCATGCTGATAAATTAATTTAGACATCGTTACACGTAACTCTATTTAAAACGAGGCCATATTGCTGCGAAACATTGCGTTATGCCACAGAATACATATATCGGTACAAATGCGTATAAGTGTGTAAAGGGTAAACACACCACACCAAAAATACGGGGCCGAAGTTCAGCATGATTACTCCTGCAATGTATTTTAAATTACAGGATCATTCTTTCGTCAGTCTGGATCAGATTGATGCAAGGGCGTCGCCAGCCGATGGCGCAGGGGGGGGGCAAGTTGACTTTACATACTACAATTCATACTTTTCTCATTCTCTATGAATGAGAAAAGTAGGTATGAATTGTAGGAAAAATAGGTATGAATTGTAGGTATTCTGTGACAGTACAGAGGTTACATGTTGCTTTGCTTCCCCACTCCCTCTCTCCCGCTTCAACGATAGAGTAGAGAGTACGGAATATTAAGAGTGGAATTGGTGAATTCATAATTCGAGTTTCGACGCACGGGAATGATTGTTCAAGGCTTGAACTTCAAGCAAATCAACTCAAATACTTAGGACTTTGGTTGCATTATATTTGGCAACTTTTTTAGAATCTCTAGGAGGGGGGGGGGGGGGGGGAGCTGCCCCTCCCTGCCCCCCCTTGGCGACGCTCTTGGATTGATGCACTGAACTAATGCCAGACTGACCGTGTAACCCTAGTTTTACTCAAAAGTCAAAAGGACAGGTTACACAGCAGTATATGGCTGAAGTGACAGTAGTCAGCTACTGTGCCAGTGTACTCGCAAGAGAGCAGCTCGACTCGCCTCCCTGGATCACATCATGCACGCTGCTGACGTTGCAGCAGCTAATTAATGTCCCAGTGACATCGCCTAGTTGAGTTGTTCTGTGGTGGGGAAAGGCGAGTAGCGAGTGAATTCAAAAAACGTTGCAACTAACACACTCGCACATGACAGTAACTCGTATGACGCGGACACACCGCACACGGTGCAGGTAGCTGTACCTCACTAACTGACTAAGCCAGCTCGCATTACGCATATTATGTCAGCTCGCACCGTGTAACCTAGCCATAAGTGCCTGTATTCACTTTGATTAGTGATAAGTGCAGGTGATTAATAGAAAGTGAAGGACTTGCACTAAACAGACGCTGTCCACACTTCCTTTCTCTTTATCGCTAATCACCAGCTACACGTGATTGCAGGTGATTAGGTGTGTTTACTTTTATTAGTGATAGTTTTGATTACTGATAACACTACAGTTCGAAAAGGCTTTAAATGAACGTGGCGAGAAAAGGAACTAACGCTTCTATCTCGATCACCAGCAGCGCCCCGTCCACGTTCATTTAAATCCTTGGAGCACTTTAATCAAAATACAGGCCTTAATGTCAAAGGCTCCAAGCAAACCTGTGCACTGTTTTATCCACAGATTATCATCCGCCTTCACCCAGTAGAATCTCAGCTGGCTCTCCCACTGGAACTCGCTCGCCTGCGTCACGTTGTCCCGCACGAAGCCTTCAATGATGTCCCGCGCGTGTACGTCGATGGTAGTGATCGTTCGGAACTTGAGACGGTCGTTCGCTGATAGATCTGAAAAAAAAATATCCACAGACGAACGTATAACCTCCTCGTTTTTGGAAGTCGGTTAAAAAAAAGTATACTTTGAAAACATCCTACGTCGAAAATATGATGGATTGTATATTGTTTAATTATATTATCATCTTTGAAAAGTTACTCAACTCAATAATAATTTCAATCTACCAAAGATGACCAAAGTGTCAAAACACAGCGTTTTGTTTTGATCTGGTTATATTTTGTTTTATGTCTATACTAGCTGTCCCGGCAAACGTTGTTTTGCCATTTAAAGTATATTTTCTACATCATCAGTTGATAGATATTTTACCCCCTCTTTTGTCCCCTTAGAGGGGGGGGATATTGTACACCAGAATATGTTAAGTTGGAAAACACAGTTAATCTAAATAATATATAAAACTCAAAGGTGAGTGACTGACATGGTGATTGGCATGCAGGTAGATGTTATGACGTGGATGCCTACGTGCTAGGGGATGAAAATTTGTATATAATAATACTTCTTAACGCGAGCGAAGCCGCGGGCAATAGCTCGTACCTAATATGAAGTAAAGAAAAAAGTTGTATACTATATCTGACCCCTCTTTGGTCCCCAGAGAGGGTTAAGGGGGGAGGGGGGAGGATTTTTATACACCAGATGATGAGTTGGAAGAAAACAATTAATATATCTGTGAAAACCGTATGCAAACCGAATCAGTAGTTTTCGTGTTAAAGAAAAAGTTTGATACAAAATCTGACCCCCTCTTTTGTCCCCTTAGAGGGGTGGGGGGAAAAAAATGTATACACCAGATGTTAAGTTGGAAGAAGATAAATATATCTGCGAAAACCACATTCAAATCGGATCAGTATTTTTCGTGTGATGCTGGAACAAACATACAGACAGAAAGAGTGACAGACAGACAGACAGACAAAAAACTAACCACATTTTTGGCTTCTATAGCGATGTAGTGACAGAGGTGTAATTTCGGGTGTCATTTCATGTCTTCAGAATTTTCATTTCTACAACAGATAGTCTTCCTGCATGCCGCACGCGCTTTGGTGACGCCCACTATCGTAATATTTTAATTTCGCCATAATTTCAAAACCAAACGTCCAATTTTAATCATTCAAAGACAAAATATTATCTACATAAACTGTACTTAGTGATAAAATAATTTATTTTGATAAGGATTAATAGCGTGAGTAAAATATATGCGTTTAAATATAGTCCAAAAAAAATTCAGGATTTTTAAATAAAAAAATGGTTATTGTGCCTCACTCGACATAGATAGGTATAGTGTGTCGCGGACTTTTTTGTAGATATTTATAAGGTCTACAATTACTTAGAACATTTCATGGTTCTATCTTTTATAGTTTAGGCAGCGTACGCAAAATAAGTAACTTTTCTAGCTGATTTTTTACACCTTGCGTCCGAAAAACTCAAATATCTTACGGAACCCTACTTTTTTCCAAAATAAAATGTAGCCTATGTTCAGCAGAAATAATGTAAGATTCCAATAGCAAAAGAATTTTTCAAATCGGTCCAGTAGTTTCGGAGCCTATTCGACTCAAACAAACAAACAAACAAACAAACAAACAAAAAATCAAATCTTTCCTCTTTATAATAGTAGTGTAGATGTACGAATTATGATCGTACGATATTATAGGCAAACGATCTAGTTCGCTTCCAAATAAACTACAAAATAGTATTTTCATATTATACATTATACACCAAACATTGGCTTGACACTTCGTCAATGATCCAGTGGTCCAACATAATATAAGTCATAACTCTACATTCTCAATTTTACTGTACACTTTAACAATCGATCAGCCCAATCTTTGAAACATTTAAGCAAGGATCTCTCACCTTGTCTGACCTTGATAACCAAGTCATCCAACTGCCGGTTCTGTTCCTGCAGGTGCTCCTTCATGGCCCTCTTGTTCCCCTGCTGGATCCTGAGAAATGCCTCCTCCGTCTCCGCCGTCCACCACACGCCGTTCGACGCTAGACAGACCATACCCTGGTACTGCAGTATCCATTCCGTCCTAATGGTAGAAATATATTATCCATACCAATATTATTAAGGCGGATGTGCGTCTGTCTGTCCGTCTGTATGTCCGTCAATCTGTCTGTCTGTCTGTTACCTCTTCACGCCCAAACCGCTGAACCGATTTTGCTGAAATTTGGTATGGAGATACTTTGAATCCCGGGAAAGGACATAGAATATCCTGATAAATGTACGGTTCCCTGGGATAAACGAATTTTGGCACAATGGAGTTGCGGTGTCATCTATTAAAAAAAAAAATTGGTACTTTGTAAGAGAATAAGTAACCATGACTGCCATGACCAAAAAACCGCAGTCCGCAAGTGTGTTGATTTTGATGAAATTCGGTATCGAGATACTTCGAGTCTCAGGATAAAGAGTTGAAGAAGTAGTTTAGTTTTTTTATTAAATTTAGTTTTTGTACCGGCGAAACGTTGGGTTCCCGCGATTTATCAATCTCGCAATGTAGGTACGGTAAGTTGATTTCGTCACAATCAACTTTCAAACAACATCAAATGTCACTTTATAATTTACTTCCCACAATTCCTTCCAATTTGTGGGGTCGTCCCAATTTTCGGCTCAAACGCCGTAAACCTCTGACATTCCAACAAAAAGTCACACATTTTTCGTCCCGGGCCTCCGGGCTCTATTATTATTTTTCAGACCCTTTCATCTCGTTTGCAGCGGCTATTGACAGGCTTACACAACTTTTAATGGACGGATAAACCCTTTTGTGCCAACAATGAAATCACTTTTGTAACTCTATCGTCTCGTCGCTTACACTTCGTCCTGCTCGTTACTCGTGATAAAAAAGTCTTCGCCGCGGCTAAATGAATTAAAGTGGTTTAACCCAGTTTCTGGGTGAGCTAATTGAGTTTTAATGAAACAAAGAGGAACTGATTATAATAATTAGCTACTTATTATGTACGAATATTTGTAAAAAAGAAGTGTCTTTTAGGCATAATACATACTTTGCGCGCGAGGACTCCGAGGAATCTGAGGAATGAGGCAGAGTAGTCGGAGAAAGGAATAATGCCCATTTCCAAGTTAGGTTTCGGATATTGCAATATTTTTTAGGGTAAGTAACTAAATTATTTTTGTGTCTTCAAAATATGCTCAAAGTTCCTAAAGTTTTTGCCAAATTGTTAGAGTTGGTTAAAGAACGAACCAACCTCGGCACGCGCCAGTTTCTGCCGTAATAGAATATGGCCTTCTTGGTGAGGTACCGGTTCGTGGCCCTCATCTCGCCCAACACCAACGTCATCCACTCCTCCACGCGACCCTCCGTGTACACCACAGAACGGAACGCCATTATCTGTCAAATCACGCAGATCCAACTATTAATATTTAGATCATATAATATTTAGGTATACTTACCTATACGACAGGGGCAGGGGCACAAAATATGTTGGAATACGAAGTGAAATTTATAGCATTTGAAAGCATTTTAGATAAAATCCAGCTAAGTGACATAAACTATTATAATTTACAAATTACTAAAACACAGTTCGATTCCCGCGCGATAAACTAATTTTGGCGCATCGGAGTTGCGGGCGTCATCTAGTCTTCAAATAAACGGACAACAAAGCTTCATTCTTATCCTTTAGACTTTAGGATCTTACAAAACCCTTAGCAATGTATGATAAATTATAACTGCAGTCTGCATCAGTCCGGATTTGTCATGGATTTTTGGAATCTTACCTCTCCTTCGGCAGAAATCATTTTCGCAGCCACTGGTCGGTTAGTGTGGTCAACGTACAAATCCAGCGCTTTGATATTGTCGAACATCTGAAATTAAATCTTCAGTAGATAATGTACCGCGGTCATCATTGAACGACTAGTGAATTCATTGAATGAAATCGTTTAATTTACAGTTAAAACTTAACGATATTGGCCATTAGTTTAGGCTTTAGACGTTAAACGTTACAGTCAACGACATGACAAGTTGGCCTTTATCACAGAATATAATATATAATAGTACTTGCCTTTATTCATTAAATTAAATGGTTTTGTTCAATCAATTCGCTAATCCTTCAATCAAACAGATCACAATTCCCGTTCGACTTTCGATTCAAAAACCTACTGTAAAGTTTTTTTAATACTTACATCAATTTGTGCTTAATAAATATATTTTTAACAGTTTAGCATAAAACAACCCTACTTGACCATACTTTACGTCATAGGCAAGGGAACATCTTGCAAACAATTTTCTTGCCAAAAATTAAAACCAACAGAGCAAGAAATGAAAGATACCTTAATCATATGCTCCTGGACACACGAGGGTTCCCCGCTGCCGAGTATAGACAGCAACTCATCCGTGGATATGAAGAAGAACCGGGGAAAGATGCGACGCTTTGTGTCCAGGTAATCATACAGACCCTTCTGACATCTGTTTGAGAAGGGAATGTAATGAAAAATATGTTCTGATACGTACGAATAATATTAGGTACACATCAAGGGATTGTTGGAAATTGACAGAGTTTATACGTAATTCCGATATTTAGATTTTAATGATTTAGTTTTAGGAATTAGACCGGCAATGCAACTGCATCTCTTTTTTTAATGTTGCGATTGTCCATGGGCGCGGACGGTAATAATTGCTTTCCATCACGTGCCCATGCCCCCTTATTTTATACAAAGAAAAAAATTGCCCGCGCGCAACTTTAAGAAGCTAAAATAGAAATATAGAAAACCAACACGCAGTCTTCGATTTTTGTCTCTTTTATCTTTTGGTGAGGTGAAGTGTAAGCAGAGCGAAATACGCGCACGAGGACACGCTATTGGCAAAGAAAATATACACTACGCTATTGGTAAGTCGGTCGCAATCAGACGTTTACACGTTATAAGTCTGTTATTGTTAGATATTATACACACGCGCCTTTTGGAACTTACAGTTTCTCCTCGCGACCTTAAATGATACGCGGCCATATATAAGTCTATGTACGCGGCCTACACCTTATATTATTATATTGCATAAGGTTCTTTATACTAATTTAGTAGATACATTTGCATCGTTTAATAATTATTACTGCTGAGCTGATGAATTTTAATCCACAACAATTAAATTGACTTATCATGATAATTGTTACATAAATCTGATTTCACCAACTCACTTCTGAAGTCCATTTCCCAAATGTATGAACTCATCAAGTCTGCCGGTGATGGAGCAGCAGTCGACGACGTTCAATCTCTTCGCCGTATCGACCATTATCTGAAACAATATCGCGGGCTTTAGTATTAATTACCTACTGCAACTAGGCATAAACTTCGGAACGTAGAATATTGTCGCTACAGGACCAAGATAACTGTACCCCGAATCCCGATACGTACGTTTGAAACTTTGAACTGCAAGCCGGCGCGTTCGCGCGTGAATAAATCGAACGTTTACGTATACTTCGAACTATGCTAACTACAATATTATAATATATCAAACTCAATTGACGCAATATAATATCTTTTTTGCATGTATTGTGTCTAACGGCCGTTCCCAATGTTCAATCTATCTCTGGTTTGACATACGAACGATCGCAGCTGACATTGAATTGACATAAAATATATTATGTCTCTAATGTCTAATCATCTAATGGCTTTGTCCACATTGTGCCTTTTTCTGTTTGTCAAGGGCATGCGTTATAGCGCAGTCAACAGCAAACGTGAGGCATGCCCGTGACGCGTGTTGAAATCGTAGCGCTCGCTATGACACTTTTCTTTCAACGCGGGTGGATTTTGACGCATTCAATTATTGAATATGCCAAACGAAAGTTGAATGAAAAGAAGATGACGAAAGTTGAAGATGAAATTGCATAATGTGGACATAGCTAATGAGAGCTATTCCTATCTCTAGTAAGGCAAAACCAGAGATAGATCAAATATTGGGAACGGCCGTAAATCTTTCCACGTTCATAATATCTTTTGTCCTACGCACCTTTCTATACGACCTGTCGATATCATCAAACTTCTTCGCTTCCTCCGGGAGCTGTGTTCGGATGTCTCCCCCAACGAATATGCCCTCCAGGTACAGCCACTTGCGCTGCGTCATCAGCCACTCCTCTATCACCTCCGAGATGAGGGACAGCTTCCGTTCCCAGGTCTGCACCACGGAAAGGAACGGACCAATGAACCTGATAAAAAAATACTGAATCTATATTCAGCGTAATGAGGAAGTGGGAAGAAGTAGAAACGATAATTTTTGTAGCTTGAAAGTAGGCCTAAATTGCCATTAAGCACATTTTTTTAAATGAAAAAAAAAAGAATACTAAAGGCCGTCACAGACTTAGCTATAATATATATTATTAATATACCGTACTAAACACACTGAGACCAGAAATATATATTAAAGCTGAGTGTGTGGTCACGCGAAAACTGTATAGAAAATATATAGTAATATGCCTAGCTATAAACATTAATATATATTATAGCTAAGTTTGTGACGGCCTTTATAGGGATACAAAATATGAAAGGTAACATCTCATTCGAAAGTTATATGTTTACTTGGTTAGGTACTGCTCTGGACTAGGCTAGTTATAGGGTATATTTTTAGAAGAGGCAGCTTTGTATTTATTTGTATTTGTATATATCTGTATTTAGATTGCAATACTACAAACTGATAGCGGCAGCTTTATGACACTTAATTTAAAGTTTTAACCATAGCTACAGTATTGTTAACAGCAACTGCAGTATATAGAACGTAGAAATCGCTACTCTCTACGATAGAATAGACAAAGTTACTGATTTACTGAGGAAATCTATTAGTCACAAAAATCCGTCAGCAGTATATTTTTGCATAACTACTATGAATTGCCAACGCTAAAGCGCAATACACACTGAGCCCGCCGGGCCGCCGACATATTATGTCGGCAACTTTTTGTCGGCGGTCTAGGCTTCACATAATACAAGTCGGACAATTTGGTCGGCGGCATGTCGGCGGCTTGAGGTGAGAAATTTATTTGGCAGTCAGTGATTGGTCAGTGATTGCCGCGTGTCTATCACTGACCAATCACTTGTGTTAATTGTGTCGCCGGGCAACTGAGCGCAGGCGTACCCAAGCCGCCAACATGTCGGCGGGTTACACGCGCGGGCGCATGTTGCCATCATCATTCTATTCATAGAGGTCGCTGTGTTGTATCGCCGGGCTTTGTCGGCGGCCCGGCGCGCGGCGGGCTCAGTGTGTATTGCGCTTAAGTCATGCTGTTGTAGCAACTCATGGAAGAACATTCCATCCTATCCTAGTTACCAGCTATGACTATCAAAAGCGATACATACTGTGAAGCGGCCATGCTCTGCAGCGTCATGGCATCATCGTCCAACTTCATGACGATGTCGTCGCACTGGTTGAGCGTGTACCCTCGGTCCTCCCCGCGCGGCCGGTGTCGCGTTACGCTGAATGTGACCGACGACCACGCCTCCTGAATACCCTTGACGGACCGCTCGATGGACAACTCCTGTGGGGATAGATACGAGGGTTAATGGAGTGGTATTTGGGAAGGTATTGAGTAAGGAATAAAAATGATGAGTGGGGACAACCTCAAGAACAGTCATGCAGTTTGGGTTCAAGTAAATTGTTGGTCAAATATCATGTCTCTCGTTTTTCGAATAAACGAAAGAAGAGTCAAGCTTATATTTGACAAAATATGATTGGCATCACCCAGATTGACGTAAATAAACCTTTTTATTATTGGAAGGACTTTAGAATCCACCGTGGACGATGATGAAACAATGCAAGAGACTACGAACGTGGAGAGAGACTTTTCTATGACTGCTCATGATCAATGCTGTTTGCCCTTGCTTTCGACAGCTTCTCAATCGTCAAAAATTTATCATGACCCAACATGGAGAGGCGCTATTAAAGGTTCTGGCAATCATGTCAATATCTAGTTCACCTTGATGGCGTGATTGACAATTTCCATGGCGACGTCCTGGTGCTTGTGCAGCTCCATCGCGAACATGTTCTCCAGCGTGAACCGGTCCGGGGACATGTCGAACTCGATACCTGATCATAACAATATAGGTAGGAAACATCAATTTAAGGATTTTAAGGTGTCTTTGGTGTTGACGAGTGGAAGGGAAAAGGAAAGGAAATCGGTGTGGGGAGTATTATATTACTGCGCCATTGTACGAAAACCTTCGGCAAAAGCCTCATCTCTGTATTTCCCCGATACCACGTCACTTATATCACTATCTCTTACCAGTTTTAGCCTGCAGTTTCTGCCAGTGCCTCTCCCGCATGGCCTCGTTTTTCAGCATCACCATCAAAGGCACGACACCCTTGAACTGCTTCATCTTGGTCTCCAAGGTCACGCCCGTCGGTATCAGGCGGATGGCTTTCGGTAGTTTTCTTGAAACATCGGTACCTTTTTACTTACAACACTTTTTCTTAAAACTTAATATTACATTAATTATAGGTAAGTAATTACATGTTATTATAACAATTTTTTTAAATGCCGTTTACTAGCCTTATCAATTATCATATATTTTTTTATCTGTACTGACATGAATTTAAAATAACGTTAAAAATGGACGACGTCTAACAAGCCGTTTGAATTTGAATCCTTTTGAATCCTCCTAGCTTTATTCAAATTTACGTTAAGTAGTATTATGATTTGTCTTACAACAAAATAAAGTATTTTATCAAATTAAAACATTAAACAGGTCTACACTGCCAAACACAGAAAACCACTTATTTCGGCTCCATTGTACGAAAACATCAGGACAAGTTGAGTCGGAAATGCCTTATCTTTTAATACTTTTGCGCCATCTCAAAAGTCCGTTTTGTGTAAGATTACAAACGAACACAACCAGTTCAGATTTGTCGACGATACAAGATTGAATAAAAAGGTATTGTAGAGAGGAAAATTTTGTTTTGTGAAATTTACAAAAAAGAAAATATTATTGTCTATACTTCCACATTTATGAAAATGTGTACGCCTTTCTGTTAGTCTGTCAGTTGCCTATTAGAGCTGAAACCGCTCGCTGGACAGATTTGGATAAAATTTCGCATGGAGGTATTAAATCTCGGGGACGACATAATAATATTAATAAAGCGGAAAAATGTACGTTTCCCACACGACAAACAAATTTCGTGGCAATTAACTTGCAGATGCATTTACTTTATATAGGCACATAATTAGACGCCTAACCACAACCGCAATTGGGAGTCCATTTCGCCAGTTGGAAAGTCATTTGCAATCCACATGTTGCGATAAATTCACAATTCCTATTCCCTGCTAATTTATACTTTACAAAGCTTTACTACAATCGATCAACCTGTCAGAACAGTACTGTTGTTTTGAATTAAAATCAATCTAGGTATTTATGTTGAATTACGGTAACATTACCATCATAAATTAAGCACACAATTCCATACAACTCTAAATATTACTTTAACCTCTTTGCGTTTAAACTGAATCAGAATCGTTTATTTCAGGAAATTGGTTATAAGGCTGCTAAACGGATTTCGATGAAATTTAGTAAATATAAAGATACTTACTGAATGGACAGAGGATATAGTTTATTATATTCATAGAGGAATCATACACGTATAATTTGTCCGTGTTATATCATATACCATACCAGTAAAATATATGCAGCATATACCAATATTGGAGCATCGAAGTTGTAGAAAAGAGATAGTTCAATGGCCAAGCGACCCAAAGTGGATCGCCTCCAACACGAGTTTGCGCCACTTGTCGCGGTCTTGCGCCGTTTCTTGCCACTCTTTGACTAGAGCAGTATGTATGCAGTATTAGTATGTATAATCTAAGTGAAAAATGTTTAAAACGTACCTAAACTCCTTCATGAACTGTTCAATACCGTCGACGAGCTGCTGCGCGTTGAGGTTCACCCACAGCGTGCGCGCCCACCCCTCCCGGGCGTTCCTCTGTGCCCTGTGTAGATAAATAAAATTATTTTAGTTGGGCTCTATTTAACAGTGTCTCGTGTGTGGTCCGAGGACTCCTGGGGTCCACGAGTATTTGTATAGGGGTCCGCGGTGTCATCTCTGGACCATACATAATCCGATTTTTCGCTACTTATTTTATTCAGAGGGAGTGATTTCTTAGGAGTGCGTGGCTGAAAACGGTTGGGCAACACTGCCCTCCTGCCGGCCTGTCGTTAATGACGAGGCGGGCCATCAGGTTATGCAATGCGAACCTGGCGAACAAGCGAGGGGGCCTGATTCTAATGATCTTTCAGTTTATATACAATCAGGCAACCATTGAGAACGTATTCCTTATTCAATGAACGTCTGCGCCAAGTTAACTGGACTATAATAAAGTAGAGATAAACTACGATAACATGGCGCGCCCCTCCAAAATTCAAAATGTTTGAAGTGCGTTGTCAAAACGTTTGAAGAGCGTTGTCTTGCGCGGTCGGCTAGTTATGATTAGTTGACCAACAAATCTTGGTAATATGTGACATTAAGTGAAATATTATGATTGGTTGAATACTTACTACATACAAACTCTTTCATAAGGATATGACTACACACATTGAAACAGTAATTTGGAGGGGCGCGCCATGTTATCGTAGTTTATCTCTAACGTCAGCTATGTCAAGCTATGTTGCTTTATTATTGTCCAGTCAACTTGCGACAAAAAAATTTCACGACATACATACTTATATGTATTAAGCTGGCTATCTGTGCTCACGGTCACGGCTCATTCATAGACACTATATACAATCATTAATCAATATAATATTAATATGAAGTGTAGTGCATTTCAAGCTATTTTTTCATTTACCTGTATATCTTGTACACTTTCTCCATCGCCTGATAGTCCGCCTTCGCTCTGTTGAAGTTGGAGAAGTCGGCCAGAGGATTGTCGAAAAGCTGCTCCGCGGCTTGCAACACTTTCTTGCGCGATTCGAATCCGTCAAACAGTTTACCGTACTCCTGAAATATTTCATTTAGATAAAAAAATGCGAGGCAAAAACAGCTTGTAATTTTAAAACGCTGTCCATAATTATTGTGAAGTCATAAATTATATCCCTAAAACAGGACCTTGAAAAATATGTGATTTATGTTACACACGAGTTCTGAGGTTTTTTGACATGGCTGCGCATAATATTATGTATTCAACAGTAATTATTTAATGGCTTATACATTTTGATTTTTGCCAATCAAAAGTGCTACCTATAATGAATAGATAAAATTTCCATTAAAATCTTCACCGATCAGGCATTAATTCCTAACTAATACCTAATAAATAATGACGACCTCTGTGGCTCAGTGGTGAGCGCGTCGGTAGCTCAAGCCGGGGGTCGCGGGTTCGAATCCCGCCGACGGAACAAAAATTTTCAATGTTCCCGGGTCTGGATGTGTATTAAATATGTGTATGATATAATAAAAATCTTAAATATATGTATAGTATAAAAGTATTAAATATGTTTCCGTTGTCTGGTACCTGTAACACAAGTCCTTTAGGTACTTAGCACGGGGCCAGACTGACGTGGTGTGAAGCGTCCATAGATATTATTGTTATTGTTATTGTTATAATACCGTAGAAAAATTTAACCAGTCTCTCTACCTCCATTAACACCACTCCTCTGTCTAAATCATCCCCAACAGTAGCCGGTCCCTCCGCATCAAATTTCTCTACAAACTCATCCAGTTCCCTGAGGAAGTTGGCAATTTCCGTCACATTCATCTTGGAGAACTTCTCCTTGGTCTGCTCTAGAGTCTCGCTTCGGAACAGCGCTGTCTGATAAAGACGGCCCCAAGACTTCTCTAGAGCCCCGGCGAATGTTATATCATCGTCTGTCACCTATAACAGTAATTAGATTTGTATTATCAAAGAAATTGGTACGTTATTTGGTCGAACTATGTAAGCCGTGAACTATCGGCGGACCAATCAATATGATTCGCAAATAGTGTATAATGTTATGCAATCCCTCATCCCAGATTTCCAACGGCATTGAGACCACTGAAAGTCACTGAGAGGTCCTGGATGTTATGAGAGCTAAAGAAATTTTGTTTTAGGATTCTTTCCTCAAAACAAAATATACTTCTCAACCGCTCAAAAGGTTTTGGCAATTTCTGAATAACAAGTTTTATCAAAACCTTTTTATTCACATTCTCAAACACGCAGATATTGTCTTGGCACCTCCATAATATTATACTTTCCTTAGGGTGAATTGCACCAGAGGCGTGGTTAAAGTTAAAGTTAAGGTTATCGTCAAATATGGCGTCCATAATGGACTTTTACTAGGGATTTGACAGTTCATATTTTGACTTTTTGTTTTGGTTAAAGTTTAAGTTATAGTTAAAGTAGGTCGGTGCAACACACTCTTAGAAAGAGAAACTAACTTAACTTCTGCGTGTTACCCTCACCTTGATATCATGTTTCCGCAGCATATGGAAGACCTCCTGCATGCCCCTGTACCGCACCTCGGCGGTGACGGTCATCGCCTGGACCTGCGTGATGCTGGCCATCGCCAGCTTGAAGTCCTCCAAACCCTTGATGTTCATGTTGATGGTGTTGTGGAGGGACTGGGGATAATGTTAAGAAGTTAAACTTTGGTTAAGTACACTTTAAAATCGTTCAGCGATGGGGGTAATGAGGGTTTTTGATATTCCATATTTTGCCACCAGGTGCCGACTGCCGCTACATAGCCTCAGGGTTTATCGTGTCAAATAGGCATATATTGTGATACATGACAGCAGTTTGGCACGATAGATCTAACGGCCGGGACACAAAAACACGATACGACGTCGTGTCGTACCCATAAAGTTAATATACCTAGCGGAATAGAGAAACAAAGGCCTGAGCAAGCGAGATGTCACTATCAGTAACACTGCGTGGTAAAAAGAGACGTGTGATACATGACAGCAGCACTCTTTTTTTGACGTCCATCAGCCCGCATCAGCCCGGTTGACAATTTAATCTCATAGAATTCATGTTCAATCATGCTTGTGTAATTGTATACGTACACATATTTTTCACACAGATGAAAACCAATTTCGGTTACGTTTGACAGCTCGAGTTTGTTGCTCTATTCCGCTAGGTATATTAACTATATGGTCGTACCACGATTCGGCGTCGTTTTACGATGCGACGTCGTGTCGTGGGAATCCACGACGAGCATCGTAAAAAACTACGACGCGACATCGTGATGTGCCAGGATATACGGCACGCCGCACGACGTCGCGTCGTAGAAACTCACGATCTTTGAATTTCTACGTGAGTTTCTAGGCGAAACTGAATGTGGCACTCGATGAATGCGCTAGCCTATCAATAACGTCAAATAGCTAAACTAGTCACTATCTGGTCGCGACCAATAAAGACCTATCGTCTTTCTGATCTACCAATAATTGCGTGAACCCGTGCATGCAGCGCACCCGCTCCGTTGATTTCTAATTCCACCAAATTCCTGCTTTCCATTACGTGGCCCGTTTGCTCGTCGGTCGGGCAACCCCTTATTTTATAAAATAACTACGGAACCTTAAAAACGACAATTAAATATCGTGTTTGATTATTGCGGAGCTATCTGAAAGCAGCTGTGCATGACTTGTACACAACTTGACTTATACTCTTAGAGTAGGTACACATTGGGCGTTTTGAAGCGCGCGCTTTGCTAACGCGCGTTTTGAGAACCCCGGATTCTATTGAAGCGTAGTGCGTACACATGCAAGCGCGCGTTACTGGCGCGCTTGCACGCGCGCGTTAGCAAAGCGTACGCTTCAAAAATCAAAACGCCCAATGTGTACCTGCTCTTAACACTACACATGACTTAATTATTAATAGTTAATATACGTACTGTAAGTCATGCACAGCTTTCAGACTATATTGTTACACCCTGTATAATATCCAGGGTGTAACAATACTAAGCGATAATACTTGAAGGGGTGTTATATTGTGTTCCTTACATAGAGTTATTTTCGTGATATTTCTTTAATAGAGGCACCTATTACAGATGCCACCTGACAAATATAATATGTATTAAAATATAGCACTACTAAATAATAGGTACTATAAATTTTCATAATACAGAATATTATACTCCAAGAAACGTGTGTAATTTCCTAGAAAATTAATGATATTATAGCAAATTAAAACGAAATAGACTTTAATAATTCAATTTCACATTAGTTTCCACCTGGATGTTTCACTTTAAAATTTAAGTTATCTAGGCGCTAATGCTCTATGCATTATAATGACAATTTTAATGGACTCTACATTTCAGGATTATAAGATTAGTCATATTATACACGCGGACGTACTCCTACTTACTTACGTGTTTTCTGGAAAATGTATAAATAATAAATACGAATTTACTTCATAGTCGCGAAAATACGTGTTTATCTATCGGTCTGAACATCATGTTAAAGCGCTAAACCGATTTTGGTGAAATTCGCCATGCAGTATACCTAATAATAACTCCCACACCGGTTTCGGTGACGGTGGCCGTCTTTATCAGGAGTAATTCCATGGTGCCTAAGTATGTGCGCAGTACACAAGAGCACTCTTTATTCCTTTTACTCTTATAACTCAGTGGGACGGACGACCAGCACGACTGGCGAGAGATCAGGCGCAGGACCGACTTTATACATGCCCATCTGACGCATGGATCATCTTACTTGTCAGACAATCAGGTAATCAGCCTGCATTGTTTTTTTTTAGGTTCGATTCTCCTATTTGGAAATAGGAGAATCGAACCTACGACCTCCGAGTCAAGAGCCACGCTCTAAACCACTGAACCACGGAGGCGTTGCTATGAAACGTATGAAGACACTTTGGGTCAGTGAACCCTGTATGAAAAGTTACCTCGATCTGATTCTTCAGTTCGTACATATTCAGTCTAGTCTTCGTCACGATACATTCTCCGAGCGTATTCTTCCACTCCTGCGCATGATCCTGAACCTGCTTTATTATAGGCCTCAAGTTGACTCTGACAGCGCCAATGTCAACAAACTTGACATGACCATCCAAATCGGCAATGATATCTTCAAAGAAGAAGAACTTTTCATCGTACTTCTCAATTTGATCGTATTTCTGAACGAACTTTTCGCAGGAGAGCGCCTTGTCGAATCCCCATAGGTGTTGGTATTTTTGCCATCTACAAAATAGCTGATATTGGTGAAAACAATTTAAGTAACTTTGTACTGAGGTTTATTGCTTGTGTTAAGTATTCAAGATCGATAATAGTATAGGGAAAAACAAGTGAGAAATATTGGGAAAGATATTGTTGCCCTGCATGGTTATTAACATTAAAATAATGTTAATAATTATTATGATCTAAAGTTTAGAGCTGAGAGCTAAAATGGTCCAAATTTTCATCAACTATATTCATTTATTTATTACGACAGAATATCATCTGGTACATTACAATAAAAGGGAAACAATCGTCACTTATAGGTTAGATGACTTCCAATGACAGATGAAATATAGCACGCAATGGCGACTAACATTATTGGAAATTGGAAACAATTTTACTTTTCACTCACTTCTGTATATAAGTGTTGATGTCCTGGGTCAGGCGATAGATGGTGTCCTGTATGAGAATGGTGACGTCGTTGATGGAAGCTACCCTCAGCACGTCCTCGAAATAGGAGAACACGTAGAACTCGTTTCCCGTGGCCTCGGCGATACGTTGAGGCGGACACGGGAGACAGGTGTTACGCATCCAACGAGGGAAGGCGGTCAGTCTGCAATATATTTCAAAGTCAGTTCTACTGAAGTATAACATTACTCTACCCGACAGACTTTCAAGTTATGAGAAAGCTCCTCTCTCCTTCCCTTTTAAAAGACAGCTACCCTTAAACCCTCCGGTCAATGTTATCCAAGAGCTGCTTATCGATTTGAGGCAGACTCAGGGCGAGGCAGCCGATCGACCCGAGGCCGCATAAGTGGAGACGCTGTCTCGACCTGAGGCATGCCGTGTCATGCCAAGCAACCGAGCCTCGGTTTGCTTCAAGTCGAGGCTGCTCGGCCCGAGGCTGCCCCAATGGATACGCAGCTTATGATTTACTATTTTGAATGTTGTCAAAATGAAAACGCGTCAGTCTTATTGTCAGTTACTTTGCACCCACGCAGCATGCTCCCATGAAAATGTTTTTTTAGGGTTCCGTACCCAAAGGGTAAAAACGGGAACCTATTACTGAGACTTCGATGTCTGTCCGTCTGTCAGTCCGTCTGTCTGTCTGTCTCCAGGCTGTAACTCAATAATGGTAATAGCTAGAGAGTTGAAATTTTCACAGATTATGTATATCTGTTGCCGCTACAACAACAAATACTAAAAACAAAATAAAGTTAATATTTAAGGGGAGCTCCCATACAACACACATGATTTTTTTGGCTTTTTTTGCTCGTAATCTATAATGGCAAGAGATAGGCACTTGAAATATTCACAAAATACTTAATAGGCATGATGACAGTAAGTAAATTTCATTGAAATAATTTGTGTGTCTAAAGTATCTAAATGCTTGATTATAAAACACTGGTTCTTTTTTTATTTTACATCAAGATTAATATTTTATTGATAAAATAAAATCACTAAATATGACAATCCGCCATGAAATGTTGAACGCCAATCAGAGCGCGTGACGTCACGTTAGAGCACTTTTGACATTGACGTTTGAGTTATTTCTCTTTTACCACAGACATTTTTTTTAAATCGTCCCGGTCGGGACAGGCAAAGGGATTACCACAGACAATTATTACTGTCGAATGATTCCTATACAGCTGTCACTTGTCAGCTTTACTCTAGAGTGACGTCACAAGTGACGCCATGACACCTTGAAGTGTTTTGGTGCAAATTTTAAATTTATGATTTAAAAACTAATTTTTATATACTAAACCATAACTTTTAGCAGAAATATTATATTTGTTGTAATCAATATATATTTCCGAGTATTATAGAACAGTTTCTCAAAATTTGTCATCATGCCTATTATAATTGTAATTTAATATTTAATAATAAAATTTTAATAAATTAAATATTTGGGCTCTCATACAAAAAAAAAACACTATTTTTCGCTTTATAACGGTACGGAACCCTTCGTGCGCGAGTCCCACTCGCACTTGGTCGATTATTTTTTACAACAGAGGTCTTTCTGACAAGAAAAAGTCTGACGGTAAATTCATCAAATACTGTAACTAATACCTGTTCAGAAACTGTTTTATGTCATATCCCAGGATGTTGCAGACCTCCGAGGCCGTTGGTCTCATGGTGATATCCGGTGCTACTAGTATCGCGTCCACTTGGAACAACGGAGTCTTCTCGCTGAGCATGATTTGGAACTGCTCCAAGTTTTCAAAAGTTAACCTTAAAATGGAAATAGGTATGAAAAATTGATGTCAATAAAAGGACTTCGATTCTATTATTTTAAGCGACATTGGTGCAGTTTCGTGCCTTATAAAATATGTTCTATACAGTCAGTTTCATCAGATCTACCTTCAAAATTATAATGTTCTCAAAAAATGTTAATGCCGTTAGTTTCAACAAGATACATTATTTACTTTTGTGAGAGGAGTAACATATTTTATTTGAGGGTCAACTGAAGCATAACTCACGTGACCAGAGTCTTGAATATCCTGCTCTCCCAGTACGAGTAATACGCAGTCATGACGTCAGACTTGCCAGTGCTGGTGCCGAGGATCAGGTACTCCAGCTTCATCAGTATGGGGCTGATGCGATCGTAGCTGCGGGACAGCTTGCCCACGCGTTGGAGGCGCTCTAGTTCTACCTCCACGAAGTAAGTCTAGAAGAATTGGTAAGTTCTCAAGTGGGTTGAAATAGGACGTCTTTACGTGCTGATTAGAATGTTCACCTAAGACGCATTTGGTACGTCACCAGTTACGTTTGATAAAACGTAGCAAAGTCGCCAGGGGCCTAAGTCAAGACGAATTCGTAATCGCTTCGTTATAGAATCGCCGCTCAAAATGTATGGAATTGACATAAGACGAGTCGAACGTCAACGTCATATTAACGAACGCTTAAGTCAATTCCATACATTTTGATCGGCGATTCTATAACGAAGCGATTACGAATTCGTCTTGACTCAGGCCCCAGGTTTTTTATCGGTGTGGAAACTGCAGATGAGGATTCCGCCATGATGTCTTTGTAAGAATGTAATATGCGTCTGACAGGGGTGTAAGGCGTTAGACCAAATAACTTTTGGATGATTAGTATGATGACATAAATACAGTGCTGATTCGGCCCTAAAATCTTGTAGCACCCGCTAATACAGGAATAAGTCAAAATGTTGCATAATTTGAAAAACGGAAGCTACTTCTTTCTCTGTTTTGTTTCTTACCTTACAAGGATACAGCCATGTACCATCAGCCTCCCCAAAGTCAGAGCCCTCGTAATCCTCAGGCTTCATACACGGAAACAGATCGTACTGCTCCAGCTGAGAGAGAAGGGACTCTATCTCCTTCTCTATCATCTTTAGGTGTTGGTAGACTGTGCGAAGACAGTTTTCACCTGTTTAGTAATTGTAAATAGAGTTATTTTAATTAGGTAGACGTAGACCAGGCCCTTCATTCGTTCAAAAAAATCGGCCAAGTGCGAGTGGGACTCGCGCACGAAGGGTTCCGTACCGTTATAAAACGAAAAAATAGTGTTTTTACAAATAAAGATTTTGTGAATATTTCAAGTGCCTTCATGTTGCCAATATGGATTACGAGCAAAAAAAGCCAAAAAAATCATGTTTGTTGTATGGGAGCCCCCCTTAAATAATAACTTTATTTTGTTTTTTAGTATTTGTTGTTGTAGCGGCAACAGATATACATAACCTGTGAAAATTTCAACTCTCTAGCAGCTATTACCATTCTTGAGTTACAGACTGGAGACAGACAGACAAATGAACAGACAGGCAGACATCAAAGTTTCAGTAATAGGGTCCCGATTTTATACCCTTTGGGCATGGAACCATAATGATATCTTTGTATCCCATTGCTTTGTAAGCAGTCCAATAATAGAAAATCTTTCTACAAGTCAGTGTCAACTGTCAAGACGGAGATAGATGTACTTTCCTGCAAGAGTGAAGGAGACAGGCAACAGTAGGCTTTGTTAAAATTTTCTATTGATTCGACGCTTTGTAATGAACTATTTATATACGAAATCCTATTCAAGGTCCGATGATCTTCAACCATATTTTATGGATTTGGCACAACCTACCTTTTCTTATGTCACTGATATAGTCCATGATCCCTAACGCCGTCCAAGTGATCCTGGTCAGCCCCGGTAGTATATGCCTCTCCATCTCCAGGAGATGCTTCTTCATGAGGTGCGTTTCCGAGGGGCTCAGCGAGGCGACACTAGCGCGGTATTTGCTGATCACCTGGTCCAGGGCCTCATGCTCGTAGTAGAGACGTGCCTTCTGCATCGCTACGTTACGTATGTTTGATGGTATTGGGAACCCTGGATATTATAGACGTGTCATTAAGTATCCTATATACATTACAATCTATAAGCTCAATCTATCTACTCTGTTCCGCGGTAAGTAAGGTAGAGTAAGAAACTGGATAAAATTTCGGGTTTGTTACGAGCCCTATAAGGGTGAAGCCAAACGAGCGTAATTTGTGAGTTGTGAGTCGCAGAATTTCTGCCGCGTAAAAATCTTTTCACACAAATTATGACTCCATGACTCACAAAATTACGCTCGTGTGAAACAAACATAAATGTAGCATTCGCGTGAATCGCATACATTTTGATAACGAATTTCGTCATCGTTTTTAACTAGATTGTCTAAGGGGGCAGGACTTTTGTACGAAACCGAATGCAGCAGAATTCTGCCGAACCGTAATTCTGCGACTCACAACTCACAAATTACGCTCGTCTGACTTCGCCCTAACCTGTTTATTCTCATTTCCATTTATCTCAATTAATGTTTGACAATAAAAGTAATATTTATAGCATTAGTTTCTTATGTCAATGTTTATAGCATTCATAGCAATTAGCAACCTAATATTTCCATAAGTTCCGCTTCACGTATCACGAGGAAGATATTGTGTTTGTCGAAGTTCGGCTGAAACTCCACCCCGTACTCTTGCACCAGCTTGTGTACGGTCAGATCGCGCCACGTCACGTCCGTCTGTAATATCAACCTTATTACAATGTGTTATGATTAATATTTGAGTGCTTTGTTACCTGTACAGTCAGGTCGCGAAACGTAAAATTCGTCTGCTATATCAACCTTATTGCAATGCGTTATAGTCCACTATTTAGGTAACATAGTTTTAGCTGTAATGTACAGGAAACGGCTATCAGGCTGACACCTAAATTGATCCGGCAAACATTGTTTTGCTATACACGTTGTAGCAATATGTTTGGGAGTAGTAATATTTGTAGTAATATTGGTGGAATGTGTTCGGTGCGAGGCCGAGAGGAGTATCTTCTGCTCTGTTCACGGCATTGATTTGCATGAAACCGGGGTTTGCAATAGCATTTTGGCTTCACCTATGTCTAGTCAAGCGAAAATGCTATACAAATTAGTAGAGTTAAACTTAAAACGCAGAAACGTTACTTGGTGTAATAATGATATCATAATATTTTGTATATACCTATGGGAATGGCGTAATCTATATAGATTAAATTCCCTTTTTTCTCAATAAAGATTAAAAAAAAATGTTTGGGAGCCTCATAGGAAGAGCTTTCGATCAAGCGAGGGGTTATCATTTCGGGAGTTTTCATGACATTACCTATACACCTTTGTGCGCTGCTCAGGGTTGTACGCTGTTTGGTACAACCTTATTTCGGGTATATTTTAAATTATAAGTCGATATTTGACCTACAATTATTAGGCACACAAAGTTTCAAAACATCGGTCCAGCGGTTCAATGGAGTTTATCCATAAAAGCGTCAGAATTTTATATATCAGCTATGTCATAAAGTTCCAAAATATTACTTAGACTTTGTCGACGACTGTACAGTTCGAGCCACGTCAATTCCGAACTTGCTCCAATCTGTTTCAGAGTGTACCTTCGCGTGGCAAAGCTAAACTATAATTTCCTTGCAACAAGGTAAGTATTTCTAACATCTCATGTAGCTGCAGTCACACAAACACATAATACGGCAAATGCACGAACGATGTCAACTAAATGTTGCAATTTACAGAGCGGAGTGAAAACGGGAAATATAATGTGACATATAATTGCACAGAGAATTTCTCCCAAAATTAGTTTTGCTGACATTGCTGCGGCTTTGAAATATGACTTTTGGTTAATGCGCACGTTCTATGGTTTCATGCTTTGTACAGTAATAACATAGAGTAATAACTAATAAGTAGATACACATCATTATTAATATTATAAATGCGAAAGTGTGACTATTTGTTTGTCTGTTACCTCTTCACGCCCAAACCGCTGAAACAATTTTGATGAAATTTGGACACTTTTTATCCCGGAAAAATGTACGCTTTCCGCGCGATAAATTTGCGATTTTTTACTTTTGAGTGAAAGTTGCGGGCATCATCTAGCACAAATTAGTACAAATTAATTGTCATGATAAAAATTAATACGTATTCTGTAGTATTAAAGTTGAGAAGAAAACTTATAACTGGAAACTTAAAAGCTTTTAAATGTAGCTTTCCTAAGGTCTGTTCTCGATTCGCCATTCGGTAGCTTGTCTTCCGATTTGCGAACAAAAACTCCAAGCAGTAAGCTGTTGTGATTAATTTTGGCTCAAACTTACCAGTCCTTCTTTCGCAAGAAGTGAGGCTGAGCTGGGCGAGCGAACATTTTCGTAGTGCTGACCGGGTATACGCATCAGCATTACTGGAAATACAAAAGTCACAAAACACATTTACAAAAATCTCCTTTCCGTGATTAGTCTGATTCATATAAGTAATATTCTCTTCTGAATGAGATAAAGAGGACTGATTCAAATATTTTATATGAAGTATCATATAAAATATTTGAATCAGTCCTCTTTAGATATTTCAATTTAAAGCCGTTAAGTGAAATTGCCTAATGCCTATGTCAAACATACGCGCTTTGTCTCGCCTACGTTTCTCGGCAATTTCCTTGTTCACGATGTCCACGGGTCGCAGCGAGGTATTGGATCCGCGTCGCCTCGCGAGGTATGCCTTACCAGCTTCTGTTGCCTTCATGCTGCGTCCCGAGTTTGGGACAGGATCTGTTATACATAATTATGTACAAGAAACGACTGTCCATAGCCAACCTGTCTTGGATAATTAGTAATGACAATGACGAAAATCGAGAAAGACAAAGTTTAGTTTGACAAGATTATCTCTAGATCTGCTATTCTTAAACATAAAATCATAGAAAGGGAAGACATGTAAGCAAAGTGTCCTATTATTGAAGAAAAGAAAGATAAGGAAATCTTTAAAGAAACGGAAATAGGATAGCAGGGATATTCATAATCGTAGAATAGAATAGAAAATTCTTTATATTTTGTACAACATAAAACTAAACTTAAACATAAAACACAATAAATTATAAAACTATGTACAAATAGTCGGTCTTACTGCTAACAGCAGTTTCTGCCAGACAACCTTTAATCAAATCATACCGTCCTCCTTCTTGAAGACCACACGTAGGATGTTCTTCTTCATCATATCATCGACAAACTGCGAGGCTTTCTGCAGCCACTCCTTATACTTCTGCTCCTCATATTCCTTGATACTCTTGGACAATCTCTTGTACTGTGCAAACGCTTCCTTCTTCTGCTCGCAATCGTTCAACTCTGGAACCTGTAAGAATATTCCCAAGGTATTGTTACCAGAAAACTTGGGTCATGTCGTTAGTACCTACTACCTACGTCTTATTTCACATAATATATTGTGATACATAATGATACATAATTATTAATTATCTATTATTTTATACAGATGTGACTGTTTATTATAATTCGTGTGCTGTGTGATGCAGTGTCTTGGGGTTCTTAGAACTCCATCCATGTCGGCTTCTGGATGACTTACCTCGTACATCTTTTAAAGATCGTCATCTTAATCATTATATATATACAGGGGAGAGATTCCCTTTACCAATGTAAGGTCAAGTATAATGTTTGTAGCTTTAAATTTGCTACCGTTGCTTGCTTATAATTGCTATTCACCATTTCAATTGATGCGTTCACCAGCAATTCTTACTGTAGTATCCACCAACAATCTTTATTGTAAGGATGCATCTTCCATCCTAGTCTCACCTTCTGAAACTTCAGTATCGCCTGTTTCATCTTATCGAAGTACGCGCGGGCCCAGTACACCGCGCCGGCCGAGGGCGGGTGGTGGCGCAGCAGTGGGGGATTTTTACGGTGACGCTGTCAGAAAAAAGTTGTAAAAGACCAATATTCTAATGACCATTATTAGTACTAGTACTAGTAGAGCATTAATTATATTCCCAAATAAGTTATAACATTCAAAATACGAAAGATAGGCATTAGACGGTCTTCACTCATAAAGCATGTAAAATTTGAAATAGAGATAATAATTAGAATCCTAGAAAGGGACGTAGGAAGTAGGTAAAATCTCATGTTTTTAACATTAAATTTATTTAAAGTGTATAAAATTTGTCTACCCTAGTCGGGACCCAGCTTTTTAAAACCCCATATCAACAAGGCTGCGTTTGGCCACCAGAGATGTGTTGCGACTTGCGAGGGATGTGTTTTTGAGAACCAATAGAATAGCTTCATTGACATGACCTTGCCATGACATCGCTCAGTTCGGCGATGCTATTGGATCTTAAAAACACGTACTTATCCCTTGCAACACAATATCGCTAGTGGAAACGCAGCCTAATACCGTGAAAGCATCCTGCATGGCGGTGATCTCCTTGATGAACTGCGTCATGACCAGCTCGAACTTGGTGGCCAGCTGCTGCTTAATGGCGTCCCGGGTCTCGAAGTCCATGAACTTGAGCAGCACGTCCAGAGCCTCCTCCGAGGACCTGACATTATGGCGTAAGAGCTATAACTCTCCGGAACGCCATTGCATCGCGACGTAGCCTAGACCTCTACGTCGTCGCTGCAAAGCGTTGTTTTTAAACAACAGCGCTTTGCGGCGATGCGCGACGTAGAGACGCCAGACGTTGCTTGGACGTTGCCATGGTAACATCACTGGCTTACGTCGCGTTGGCTTCCCCGTGAGTTATAGGGCCTAAGGGCCAGACAACGTGACACGGCGATGCGATGAATTTTAAGTGGAGCCACTCAAAATTGAACTTTATTTACTACAAAAAAAATACAGGTAGACTTGCCGCCCACGATGTTTTGGTTGCCTATTCCAATTTTGAACGGTACATTTCAAAATGTGCCTACGTAGCGGTTACACTGCTCCTGGTCAAAGCACAGAAGTTTGACGCACAGACATAGATCATGATAGATATACCGCATGTGTATGTATGTACTTCGCGTGCCATATCGCGATCCCAAACGACGAGCAATGCTCGTCTTTCGAAAGTCTGTTCTTTAGTCTGCTATCGGAATCGGACGTCAATCGGAATTTAAAAAATGCCTAAATGCCTAAAAGTGCCGTATTGAGCTGTAAAAATTCAAATAGAAACGTTGGCCTAGATAATGGGCACTTTTCTTATCATCGGTAAGTCACAGTAGCTATAAAAAAAACCGGCCAAGTGCGTGTCGGGGCACGCGCAATATAGGGTTCCGTAGTACCGCTAGTTTTTGAAAATTTTTGTATGGTCAATGAATGTACATTTATAACATGTTTTACACTACTAACAACATCATCTCACTTTCACATTCACACGTTACTTTCGAAGGAATTTGAACGAAAAGTTCCTTTATACTTCGCCGAATACATTTTTTTAGTTGATCGACTATTACTCAATAACTTATGAAGTCTTCTTAGCCGTGATAGTTTTCCTTTTAAATTCAGCATATTTCCTACTCCCGTGAATTTTTTCACATTTCCAGAAGCAACCGTTTAGCTGGTAGAAGGGGGACACTGGACTCTAACGATTTTTTCCACTTTAAAACTTAATATTTCACAAATGGATCCCTAAATCGGAAAATGATCTATGAATACTCATAATATTTTTAAAAAACCTATCCAACGACACCTCACATGATGGGGTGAGCGCGAAAAAAAAATTCAGCTTGATGTGTAGGGGAGGTACCATAAAAAAAATATTTTTTAAATATTTTACGTACCATTTTGTCGGCATTATTAATATGTGTATTCATGCCAAATTACAGCTTTGTAGGTCCTATAGTCTCTGAGCAAAACCGCGGACAGACAGACAGACGGACAGACGGACAGACGGACAGACGGACAGACGAACAGACGGACAGACGGAAGGACGGACGGACAGACCGAAACTATAAGGGTTCCTTGTTGACTACGGAACCCTAAAAAGTCGTTTTCATACAAACTTTCGACATTCGGTATCTATCTTGATCTATGTCTGTGGTTTGACGTAAACTTTGCTTTTTATAACTACTAACCTACAATTATGACGTCATGGGACACGCTCCTCCTATTTATAAGCTGATCGGTTTAAAACGGTTTAAAACGCTTTCACCAGATTCTATTAATATGAAAGTATTTTTAGTACCCGCTCTACGAGATAATTGGATTTTGAGAACATAAATCTCATCTTGTTTTAAATATAACTTGTTGATTTTTTAAAATAAGTAATAAATCTAAATTAATAAATACTTAAAAAAAGCGGCCAAGTGCGAGTTGGACTCGCCCATGGAGGGTTCCGCAGCAGCAATAAGGTTTATTTTTATGAAATTAAAATGTTTTTGATTTATTTTTATATTTCAGTCGATTTAATGAAATTTAGATTAAGGTTTACTATTAATGACGTATAAAAAAAACTACTGGCTAGATCTCGTTCAAACCAATTTTCGTTGGTAGTTTTTATAGTAATCTACATCATATATTTTTTTTAGAATTATCATGCCTCTACTTTAGAAATTAGAGGGGGGGGGACACATATTTTTCCACTTTGGAAGAGTCTCTCTCGCAAACTATTCAGGTTAGAAAAAAATGATATGAGAAACCTCAACATGATTTTTAGAGACCTATCCATAGATACCCCACACGCATAGGTTAGATGAAAAAAATTTTTTTTTGTTTCAGTTGTACTTTACTATTTATGACGTATAAAAAAAACTACTGGCTTGATCTCGTTCAAACCAATTTTCGTTGGTAGTTTTTATAGTAATCTACATCATATATTTTTTTTAGAATTATCATGCCTCTACTTTAGAAATTAGAGGGGGGGGGACACACATTTTTCCACTTTGGAAGAGTCTCTCTCGCAAACTATTCAGGTTAGAAAAAAATGATATGAGAAACCTCAATATGATTTTTGGAGACCTATCCATAGATACCCCAAACGCATAGGTTAGATGAAAAAAATTTTTTTTGTTTCAGTTGTACCTATGGGGACCCCTAAAATTTTTAATATTTTTTCCATTTTTGCATCAAAATCTTAATGCGGTTCACAGACTACATCTACTTACCAAGTTTCAATAGTATAGCTCTAACAGTTTCGGAGAAAAGTGGCTGTGACATACGGACGGACGGACAGACAGACAGACAGACAGACAGACAGACATGACGAATCTATAAGGGTTCCTTTTTTGCCATTTTGGCTACGGAACCCTAAAAAGACTGCCATTATGCTTGTTTTTTTTAATTGCCTTATTGATCATGGCCCATGGCTGTGCCCATGGGTTGTGCAATTATTCTTTTTATTTTTAAGTATCATTTATCTTTTAAAAACAAATATTACTGATACCAAACTGATACATCGGCCTTGCCTTGAATTAATTTTTTTACAACACGTAATAATAATACGTGTTATAAACCAGTTTCATAACAGCTAGACCACTTTCTAATAATGATCCCACAAAAAACATTTTCATGTAAAATGTTGCCAAGATGAGAACATAATATTATTATAGTTCGTGGTGTCAAAAAGTAGTGAAATCTCATGTAGAGCCAAGTTTCTAACCTTACATACTTAGCCCTAAATCTAAAAACCTTAATTTTACACCAAAGCGCGGCAAAATATTTGATAATAATATAATGTGTCAGCCGAACGAGAAGAATCTAAAAACTCTACACATTAGTCAAAATCGATAGCCTGGCCATTTTTCTTTAGTTAGGGTATATTAAGTTCAAAGCCCTGCCGAATAACAAAATGGCCAAGCCACCGATTTTGACTAATGTGTAGAGTTTTTAGATTCTTCTCGTTCGGCTGACACATTATATTATTATCAAATATTTTGCCGCGCTTTGGTGTAAAATTAAGGTTTTTACATTTAGGGCTAAGTATGTAAGGTTAGAAACTTGGCTCTACATGAGATTTCACTACTTTTTGACACCACGAACTATAATAATATTATGTTCTCATCTTGGCAACATTTTACATGAAAATGTTTTTTGTGGGATTTCATTTGTTTTTGTAAGTTGGTTTACGTTGTTTTTTTTTTAGTTAATTTTTTCTTTCTTTTTTTTGGTGTATTTCTTTTAGGTTTCAGTACCCAGAGGGTAAAAATGGAACCCTATTCCTAGACTTCTGACTAACATCAGAAGTGTTGCAAGTGCGTCTTCGGTCTTTTTATGAAGGAATAGGCTAAGGGAATCAGCAGAAGAGAACAGGGATAGGGAATAAGGTTTAGGGTGCAGTTGGGCCTCCGCTTAACTCACTAAGCGAAACACAGAGCAAGCGCTGTTTCACGCCGGTTTTCTGTGAGTCTATGGTCTCTCATGTCTAATACGTATTTTTTTTGGCACAAGAATTATTTTATACTCTATTTTTAATTTTGTATCTAGCACAAGAAACGGGGGTATCTCATACTAACATCCCCTCTCTATATCAAGGGGATGGGATAGGTTAGGTTGGGTTTGATAATTTTTTTGTTGTTTCTGTACTAATAGTATGTCACATACCAAATTTCAGCTTTCTATGACTTCAGGAAGTACCCTAACAATTTTGATGATCGGTGAGTCAGTCCATTATTGTGGGGTTTTTGGACCCCTATAAAATCTAAAGTATAATAGTAACAATATTCAAACTTTGCGCATTTAATTATTATACTCATGTCATAATATCTTGAAAATTTCAACTATCTGGCATTATCCAAACCAAAGTTACGAGGGTGCAAAAATACGGCGAAACGTTTCGAGAAAAGGTAGGTAGTGCCCGTGCGCGCTTCGCTTGGCTCATCTTGGCGGGGGCACTCCCGTGCCCCCAGATTATTATTGATAATTATAGCTGATTGTAAATTTCGCTGCGCTTTTCAACGGGGGCGTAGCTCAGATGGTAGAGCGCTCGCTTAGCATGCGAGAGGTACCGGGATCGATACCCGGCGCCTCCAAATTTTTATTCAAGCATGTTCTTGTATTAAAAAAGTTACTATTAATATAACTTAAATTTCTATTGGTTAAATATTTTTAAGTCGGTTTTGTAGATGCAGAGATCACCCCTTACAACGTCAAGGACTCACGAACTCACCAACTCACTCATTATAATAATTTATACTGATATTATAAACAGATAACTGTTTAGTTGTCAGTAATCAGTATAGATAAAAGCTAGTCCAGCACTTACATACCTTAGATTTCCGAAGCTCTGAGTGATGTCTTTGCTTCATCCTCCAATCGCTTGCCTTTGTTCCACCACTCACCTGTCTCACTAAAGATGACGTCCATATCCTCCTTGAGCCTCCTTGTTATTAATATTTGGATTAATGAGATCCAGAAAACACCATAACAAATACCTTAGATTTCCGAAGCTCTGGTTGATGTAGTTCTTTGCCTCATCCTCCAGCCGCTTGACCTCGCTCCAGAAGTCACTCATGATGACGTCCCAGTTCTCCTTGTTGTCGAACACGAAGACACTGAAATCCACCGTACGGATGGGGAAGACGAGGTTCTTGACGCGTTTGCGGACGTCGTCGATCTGGGTTGGGTCGCTGATGATGGACTTCAGCTCCGCGCCGAAGATGCGCTCGAAATCTATGAGGACCTGGAGAAGGAAGACAATAATTTTTGCGGCTGCACTCCTTATAGCTTGGCGTAGATGGGATTTTGAGTATTTTCTTATACAGGGGAATAGACATAGCGACTGAAACATACAATACTAAAAGAATCTGGTGTTTGATTCTCATTTTCAAGTTAAAAGAAGAGAAAAGATGCGAATCAAAATTTGAATTAAATTATCGCAGGCTACTTATTTCATTCGCGTGCGCGCATGCTGGCTCAAGTAAGGTTTTCCACTCATAACTGCAAATTGGCATCGCATCGCAAATTATGCGACAAAATTCATAATGAAAAAATTACATTACGATGCGATGCGATGCGAATTCGCAGTTTTGTGTGGGGAGGCTCTTAGACTTAGGCCGGTATAAATAGTCACTACTCAAGATGCATCTCGGTCTCAAGACACGGTTCAGGCTCCGTGATTGGTTGGCTGTCAAAATTTGGACCAATCACAGAGCCGAACCGCGTCTTGAGACCGGGTCGCATTTTAAGTACTGACTATTTATACGGGCCTTAGCTTGCGATCAAAACGATATTCGAGGCTCGATAGTCGGGCCCCTGTCGTCTGACATTGTGTATATCTGAATTCTGAAATCTGGAAGAATTGCTAAATTATTTAACTCTGACTATCTTATTCAATGGTTATGAAAATATTATGACTGATATAATCAGCATCACTTCTGTACTGATTCTGATTATGTCAAATACTGACAATAAACTTATGTAACAGATAGTGTCTGTACATCATAACTACCTGCACAACCTTCCCCAGATCCCCAGCCACGTCCCCAATATAGTCCGTCCTGGTGAAGAGTCGGGGCTGGTCGAACTCCCACCGCGCGCCCTTGCCGCTCAGCTCGATGTTGCGCCGCGTGCTCCGGTACAGCTCGTGCCACACCACCATGATAGCTTGACCGGCTTGGCAGAGGGCGAGGACCTCCTCGTTCGAGTTGCTGGAATAGTGATAGGTTTTTTTCGCGCCAAGAAAATGCCGTTCCGCGTGAGGGATAGGGCACCCCACCCAGGGTATATGGGACTCGCTGCGTCTCAACGTAGTAAAACAACCTCTACCCACTAAAATCTTGGGGATACTCCTCCACAACCACCATTGACGGAGCCACGGGAGCCATTACATTACATCCGGACTTCGTCGAATAGTGATAAAGTTGACAGTTATAATAAGTATACCGACTACGCAAATATTAAATGCAACTCGATGTCGCTAGCAACTTCTTTGCGTTGCGCAGCAATTATTCATAAAGCGATTCGCACATCTTGTAAACAGACTCATTCTCAGTTACTAAGGTTTTTTCTGACAGGAGTTTAAATTTTAAATGGTGTTTAAGTTTAGTTAAAGTTTTAAATTAAACCAAAGTGCTGTTGAATAGACAAACTATCAAAAAATCTTCGTTATCAGGTAGAGTAAGGATTCCTCTTTATCGCCCTGTTCGCTTTAACGTAGTCAAGTTACAACGCTAACTTCCCACAGTATTCACATCTCACACATACTCAAATAGCTTATAAACATCTAGGAATCTCTCCATCTTGTCGCATAGGGCCCAGGATATGCGTGCCAGGAGGGGAACCATGGTATCATCAGTCCGGTAGCCCTTCGACAGCACCCACATCATGTAGATGCTCTCCACCATCTCTGGCAGCATGTCCAGGACGTGCTGCAGCGGGGAGTCGTCCTCGATCACCTAGACCAAAAAAGCTGTGTGATTTGGGAGTAAGGATGGGCTATAGCGTACAATTCGTACAAGAAATTTTTAAGTCACGTAATGATGGATAATGTTAAATCTAAGTGTCAAAATATACTCTTCGCTACATAAAGTATCACGTTTATTAATCTTAAACTATTTATCATATTATTCCTGTGGCTTAAATAACTAGATAACCTCGTATCAAATGCTAAGACGCTAAAATAAGAATAAACGTATACTTTGCAAAAGTTGCATTGAAAAAATTTTGCAGTTAAAGTAATAACAATTGCTTGCTGCAGAAATCCTGCTGCAGAAACCTACAAAATCATAAAACCTCTTAACAAAATGACCTAACAAAATGTCAAGTCGTAAAAAGCGGTCATCATTTTAAATCAAATCAAAAATCTCACCCTGAAGAAACGCATCAAAGTGGAGAGGAATTTCAAATTGTCGCCGGCGAGATTGTACTGGTCCATGAGTTTCTCTTTATAGTTGTTGAAGCCCTGCAATGAAAATAAATCTCGCTTGAGACCATTTTTCACCAAACTTTGGGAATTGAGAGTTACAGCGTGGCCACAATGCTTTGCTGCGATGCGGTGCGTCGTCGCAACGGCGCCAATTTGTTGTTTTACAACTTATCAGCTTTAAATGCGATGGCATAACAAAATGGCGTACGGCGTACCGCAGCAGGAAACAACGTACTAGCCAATTGAGAGCTAACTTGAATTACTGATTTACCCTATATCCATACTTAACTTAGTTACTAAAATATTTAAATATGTATTACAACATGCCACATTGATGCCTTGTGTTGTCGCGGCATTTTGACGGAACGAAGGACAAGAGATTAAATAGGAGGTACTTACCTAGAATGACGCGCTTCTTAAATATGATAATTATTATTATTGCATTGACGTGCGTTGCCGTAACTCAGCTCTGTGGCATACTATGCGTTATTCCGTTGCAACGACGCAACATAATTTACAGCAACGCACCGAAGCAGCGTGGCCACACTTTCAGAAAGCATTTTTTGTTTTACAAGATTTCGGCAATCTCTAAGTTAAGTTGCAAAACAGAAAGTTTTGGCAATTCAGCAATATTGCTAAGTGCTTTGATAATGATATATCGACGTGCCTTGGGACTTATGATTTCGTTACTACAACACACAAAGTATGTGCTAACGAATTTCAACCTTGCTCGTTTTTATTAAGATCCATATTTCCTTACCTCTCAAATTTGATGTATGATTACCTCCAAATAAGTGGATCCCGCAGTCTTCAACAACGACAATATTTTCACCACCATCGGCTGCTTCAGTTGTTCTACTAGAAGAGATATCTCTGCATCTCTTTCCCTCCAATACTTGTATTCAGCTACCGGTCCCTCTCCTTCTTTAGTCTGCAAATACAATTAATATTGCATTCATCCCAATAGAAGTAGTGAAATTCCTCAATAACTGATAATAAATTATGACGTATAAAGCTACTACAAACAAATAGTATACGGTAGTTCATCTTCCTACTAGGTAACTAGACCATCCAAATTGGGCGCACACATTCGCGTAATTTCAGTTAACTTGAGGCAGAAACGCGCGATGTGGTACGGTACCACACCTTGTTGCTGTGTTATGGCCCCTCTACAACAGTGACCAGCGCTGGCCCATCGAATGGCGCATGCGATGGTGATGCAATGGTCGCAACGCCTCTACATGATGGCCGTGTTCAGTTGTGATCTAAGCGTCGTTCAAGATGGACGTGTAAGCATTAGCCATTGCGGCAATGCAAAACGTGCATTTTTAATAATTTATGACTTTACTAGATGACCCGGTGAACTTCGTATCACCTCCCTCCTAATATGAACCTTCTTTTGAATTCTACAAATAATTATATCGAGATTAAAATTAAAATAATGGTTTATGGTAGTGATGATGATGACAATGATGAATGTAATAATAGCATAATATGCTTTCTGTTCTTAAAACAACGCAGAAACTCCCAAAGTCTAAACTTGTATCTTTGAAAAGTCAGGAGTTATATAATATTGTAAAGTTTCAATAAAATCTGTTCAGTAGTTTTGAGTAAAAGAGTAACAAACATCAAAAACTAATTATAGCTTCATTATCATTCATTATAAGACCGCGTACTCGTCAATTTGAATGAAATTCGTAAATTGTAATACGAATTACGACGTCCTCACTCGACCGCGGTCAAGCGACGACTGTCGTATCGCCAACGTGTAGAGGCGTACCGCCATCGCTGGGCCATCATCCTTTGATGTGCGGCCGAAAAACCGACACCGCCGCCATTCCACGGCCATCGCTGGCGCCATCGGCCATCCTACGCCACTACGCCCTCCCCACGCTGGCCCATCGTGATGGCCCACTACGCTGGACCATCTTGTAGAGCGGCCATTAAGTTTCATTTCAAGGAATCGACTGAGTTAATCTATTATTAGCACGGTAATCCATATGACCTAAGAAAAACTTCATATTGCACGAGCCCACGATAGCGCGATTTTAGAGTCAAAGCAGAAAAACAATCCAGTATAACGTTAAACTTGTTTCTATATTGAGTTTGTTTTTAAAAACACGACTGCGTTGTTCTACTGCCTGCTATTTACTGTGCTATATCACACACCAAAACAGATTATTCAATATATTAAGCTCTGAAATCAAGATAGTCTAAGAGACAATGCACGCCACCCACACAAACTCCCAAGCATGAAGGAGGTATAGCGGATAATATAATTTGGCGCTCGCTCCATTAGACATGTATAATTGGACCCAAGTCGATGGAGCTCAGACTATCATAACCGCGACATGCATGCAAGTTTTACTAGATCTTAACTTCTAAACGTAAAAGTTGGTTGGATAGATGGTATGTTGGATGAACGGATTTTGATAAAATTTGTCGTGATTGTTGGTATAAGCTGTGGTTAACAATTAAAGCTATCTGAGCTGCGAAAACGATGAGTACATGTTTTAACCTAAAGGAATCTAAACTCTAACACTGAGACTTGATAAAATACTTGGAAAATCCAAATGAGGTGGGTTTAGGGTAATATAAGAAAAATAATTGCTTCTAATGTTAGTGGTACAGAATATATTTATATGTATTGAATAAGCACCGTGATAAGGCGTTTGAGACAAAGAAATCAGCACCTTAGCAAGGTAACGAGTAAGTACAGCTTTAAAATGCATTAATTTATTTTTGCGATTCGTCTGAAAAACTTTTTGATGCGCAGGGGAAACCCATCATAGGTCCCCCGGGTCGGGTATGTGCTCAGCACCCCGGGGGTATGTGAGACTCCTACTCACTAAAACCACCTGCGGTTCGCCTTCAGCCGTATAAAGGAGGGATATCCCGGATCTAACAAACACGGGACTCCCTCCACGACTGGCCGGCTTACCCCAAAAGGGACCGGACTTCCACCAAAGTGAGGGAACGCTTAGGCAAACTGAAGCGTTCCCCTCGGCGCCGGGACTGGCTAGCCGGGGAGGTTCCCATCCTCTCTCGGAGCCCCGTTAGACGAGAGTTAGGAGGTTCGCATATTCGTCTGAAAAACTAAGCTAACAGATTTTAGTTCTACGTTATTTGGTCCAGTTGTACCAAGTCAATGGTAGCCGCGATCTTTCGGTAGACTTTGACAATATTCCGACCAGGCAAAGAATAAATACATGGACCAGGTTAAATAGGTCCACCTAACTAATTTTTCTAATAGTTATATTATCAGGCGCTTCTGTAGTTTTGTCACATCTAGTTATTCCACACTCTCTGTTGTTCTTCGATTAAGTAGATTGCATTCCGTGGATCCGATTAGCAGATAATAAGTGTGTTTACTGCTCAAACTCATTATGCTAATACGTCATAAATATATCTTCTTCGTAAGTGATTATGAGAAACTAATGTAGATATAGTGATATGTCCCATTTTCGTATGTGGGTTAAAGATTTTCCATTTTGGATTTTTTAAAAATATCTATGGACGCTTCACACCACGTCAGTCTGGCCCCGTGACCACCAGAAGGACTTGTGTTACGGGTACCAGACAAAAGATAATATATTCATCTCCACGACTGTACCATAAAAATTCTATAGCCGCATACAAAATTTTCACATAAAATACGTTTTAACCATCACAATAATCGCAAAATATGAAAAAAATGGGGTCTGATTAGGTACCTTAATATCTAAATACACTGAACTGAGGAAAATAAATATACAAAAAAATTGTTTCTTATTTAGTCCTCTATAAAGTCCGCTAAAATTTTTATATAAAAATAAACAACTTTTCCAGTTATAAGAAAAATAAGAATATTTCTCAAATTTTTTCATACATTTTCGCCATATCAATAACGCGGCGAGCATCGTAACCGCCGCTGTACAAGGCGCGCTAATATGAATCTTATTTTAATGTCATTAACGTCGATATTCGTACTGACAGACATCCGACCTGCTAATTCTCCGGTTGGAGCATTCTTATCTGATAAATGATAATGACATCTCGCTTGCTCAGGCCTTTGTTTCTCTGTTACGCTAGGTATATTAACTTTATGTGTGGGACATTGTTTTTACTGAACGGACAGACTTCAATTGCGAGCAAATCAGTTAAATCCAAACAAATTTAAAAATACACCTACGCGTCGCGTTGCGGTCTCAACTGATCCTAAGAATAAGCCCAACGTATTGTTATGCAAACACTAATAAACAAATCCCCACCTTGCCGAGACACGCCGATATGGTGGAGTCAATATGCGTCTGCCACATCATCACCGCCTCCTCGAGCTGCGCGACCAGCTTGGGATCCTTCACCGCGTCGTCCGGCAGACCCAGCACGTTCTTGATGTCCGGCATCGGTATTTGGATGTCGCCCTCGATGTGTTGGATGGTCCTGATGAAATATGTTAAGTTAGAAGATTTATTATTCAAGTTGGTGATACGTCGTCCACGTTAAAAATTGGATCTTGAGTTGTAGCAGCAGCAGATTATGCTTCAACGAAATCTTCTGTGCGTTGGTAAGTTTTTCGTGTGGAACGATGGCAAATTGATGATTCCAACCAATTCCTCAGAGTACTTCCCGTAGGCCGTGATACAACCGATAGAGGATGCAGAGTGAAGCTTCATCTCTCGGCGTGATTACATTGCCCAGATTGAGTTGAGATTAGTGCTGTGGAAAATATGCATGTTGGCCGCACTCGCAATGGAAGATCTTCCGACCGAGCGAGGTGGTAAGCTCGGTCAGGCCGAAGCCCACGTAATTGATTTTACCTGTCGTATACACACTGACGTACTTAGAAAACTTTGATTGCGCGATGCAGGAATGGGGAATTAATCGTGAATACCGTCGCAGTGCAATTATGTGACTTCGATCTTGTGTAATGGACGAAGATCTTGTATAAACTCACCACTCCACCATCCCCACGAGGTTCTTGATGTCGGAGATCACTTCCGCCGCCGACCCGCCGCTTTTGACGGGACCTGTCTTCGTCACCGGGTCTTCTATCGCCGGAACATTCTGATAACACAAATTATAGCATGAAATATGCATACTACAATTATTATTTCACATAATCTTAACACTACGATGATGAACTTTTTATACGACTACTCTAGAAAGAGGGTTTTTTTTCAAATACAATGTGACGTCATGTGTATGCGTAAGCTATGTTATTGTGTATGTGTACTTCTACAAATACAAATAGTTTATTGAGCATAAATAATGTTTACAAAAAAGTTTATAATTTTGGTCCCCGAAACTAGGCAAGGCCTGTCCTATGAGGGAATAATTTAAGTTCTATGGCACGCTCTGGAGCCATGCAGTTTGCTGCTGCATTTAAAACTGGTTTTAAGCTTTTTTTTAATGAATTAAAACTTTTACTTACCGGTTCTCCTGAAGCATTTTCAGTAGCTTCTCGAACATTGGAAGACACAGCACGCATATTCCTCATGCTGTAATTAACCACCAACAATTTTAAATATAGAATACTATATTATGCAAAAGATTTAGGTGATTTTAATGATGTATAATTCGAGGAAATTTAAGAGGTCATACTAGGTTCTTTGAAATTGGCAATGGTCTCAGACGACAGTTACTTTCCACTACAGGTGGCCCGTTGGCTCGATAGCCCCCTAAATTAAAAAGAAAAAAACACTATAATATTAGGTTCTTTGAATTCTATACGCACCGTCTTTCTGCGTTCTCCCCTCGCGCTATGTTGGACATCTTCCGATAGTCTGAAGGACGGAGGTAGTTTACCTGAAACAATCGTATTTTTGAGCTAAGTGTTAAAATAGTAACGAATGGTATGGTTGCTATTATGCAATTGTGTATTAACCCACAAAAATTATTGTGTTGAGTTATGAATGCAGTCTTGTTCTAAATCTAAAAAACATGACTGCATTCATTACGAAATGTATAATTTTTTTGTGGGATAGTACACAAATGCTTAACAGCGTCTATTTAAATGTTACACTCTCAAAACAGGAAAGTTACACCAATCACAAATAGGTACTAGGGCCATTGTTATAAACTTCGCGGTACATGTGCATTATACAGGAGGTAACAAAACTAAGATGATAATACTTTAGAGTGTGTACGTGTTCCTTATGTAGAGAGTTCACTGTGAAAGTAGCAGCGCTGAAAGACCAAATGTTTTTTTATTTTTGTATGGGCAAGCTCCCCAGCAGTGTCACGAGTTTCCCCATACAAAAGTGAAAACAAAATTTGGTCTTTCAGCGCTGCCACTTTCACAGTGCACTCTCTACGAAGAACACGTACACACCCTATAGTATTATCACTTTGTTTTGTCACATCCTGTATAAAATTTTTCAATATTTAAACCTACATTCGAATATCTCATTATAGCCGTGTTATCACATTAGACCAGTTCCGAACGGGATCAGCCCCCACTAACCCCCTCTAGCCCCCGCCAGCCGCCGCTCCAAACACTGGGAGCGGTCCCGCGGGACAAACTTCCCCACTATTTGGAAGACTTGAAACGCTCGCTTTGGACAATCAGGTCATATTGGCAATTTGTGTCAGGTTTTCATCATGGTTTAATAGTGACACATCAATAAATAATCTATTATTGTATAGGTAACTAGCTGTCCCGGCAACGTTGTTTTGCCATATAAAGTATTTCGCCCATATTATTTTACTGAAGTGACTAAATAAGTATGTCACCATGGCAACGTTCATCGCTATACCGTCACACAAATTCTGTTAAGCGGTTCAGCGGTTGGAGCGTGAAGACTTGAAGAGTTTCCTGACAGACATTCGAATTATTAACAAGTTTAGTAGCTCCAAACAATAACCTGTCTTTCTGTACCGTTTTCATAAATTAATATAAAGCCGAAAAGGAAGATCTTCCGACCGCGCAAGATGGTGCTTGGTCGATCAGGCCGAAGCCCACTCACGTCATTTCAGACATTGTATCGTGTCGTTCTCCGAAACTTCGATAGCGCGATGCAGGATTGTGAGCCTAATTATTGTGGGTACCGATAAACATATTGTGATAGTCAAAATCAATGTATTCCTATTTCCTCTTCATATTATACTCCATTATATTATAATAGGGCTCCCACACATAACTGCGAATTTGCATCGCATCGCAATGTCATATTTTATATTATGAGTTTTGTCGTAGATATTTGCGATGCGATGCGATTTCGCAGTTTTGTGTGCCTTGCTTATGATTGATTTTCCTACCTCCGAAGCCACCTGCTCCCCGCTTGTGGACTTCCGGTGCATCCCCATCTGGTCATCCTCGCTGCCCGTCGTCAGGATCTCCCGGGACTGGTTCTCATATAACGATATGAATGTCTGAAACAACGAACTATATCATTCCTCTATATAGAGTCCGCTGCAAAAGTAGCAGCGCTGTAAGAGTAACTTCTCTTTCATCTTTGTATGGAACAATTCATGACGCGGAGGCGCTTGGCAAAAGTAGCGCTGAAAGAACATTTTTTTTGGCGCTTTGTATGGGATTTGTCCCGTATGTTTGTAACAAAAAATTTGCTCGTTCAGCACTGCTAAGTACTTTCAAAATTCAAAGTGAACTAACTCTATCTGAACTAACTCATACACACCCTAAAGTATAATTATCACTTAGTTTTGTGAGACCGTATAACGAGCATCGGCAATGCTAAAATAGTCTTTACCTCCTTGAGCTGCATGCCCAGGCTCATCAGTATCCGTCCCGACGTCGCGCCCACCAGGACATACTCTGGCATCCTCAGCCTCGTGGTATACTCGTCTTCAGACAGCGGGATCTCGTCCTGACACTGTCTGATGAAGTAGATGTACTTGTGGCCGCGGTCCACGGTCTGAGGAGTCAGGGCTCCGAAGGACGCTATCAGCTTGGGGTATTGCACCATACGGGGCACGGACCTCTGTAAAAAACATTAAGGGCCTGTTTCACCACTTTCTGATAAAGTGCCGAATAGGCTATTCACAACCTTTTTGATAGATTCTCCATACTTCATCTGTCAAGTTTCATCAGTCAAGTCATGGATAGCCTATTCGACACTTATCAGGAAGTGGTGAAACAGGCCCTAAGCATGAGTAAAAAAATATTATGTTAACCTCGTGACAGAACACGTGACGTAAGCGGAAATACATAAGACGGAGATTAGACCACTGGAGCGACGTTGGTGGTCTGTTAACGTAATATTATAAAGGCCGTCACAGACTTAGCTATAATATATATTAATATGTTTATAGCTGGGCATATTACTTTAAATTTTCTATACAATTTTTGCGTGACCACACACTCAGCTATAATATAATATATTTTTGGTCTCAGTGTGTTTAGTACGGTATATTAATATATATTATAGCTAAGTCTGTGACGGCCTTAAATGTCTGTCTTCCTAACAGTGCAATGTTGAGAAAATGCGTGTTTATTCTGTCCTGCTGTTTCGCTTACACCTTTTGCTTTTGGTATTCCAATTTTGAACCTAATTGCAAAGGACTATGCTGTAACAAGATAAAGTGGATCTGTCTACGACAGCACGTTATTTTGGTTAACGTGGTGTAAAATATTATTGTAATGGGTATATTGATTTTAAAGGGGGACACACAGAAACGGGAACCACCACGCGCTTTGAACTGAAGTCAACGCGGACGGAGTCGCGAACAACCGCTAGTTATGAATAAAATGGTAAGCGTCGACTATAATAATTATCGTAGAAGTCTTGCTACGTTGATCGTAGACGCGCTACGTGCGTGTACGTGCGTAGACTTTCGTAGACTTTCGTAGATGTTCGTAGCAGTTTCCTATTTTTAACCGACTTCCGAAAATAAGGCGGTTATAACAAACACTGATTAAGTGCGAGGATATCAAAGCTACAAAAATTACTTGAACAATCATTATAACTTATAATACTTTTAATACAAATCGAATACACGACATGTAAAATCGTAATTCGTAACGAAAGCAAAAATTACACATCATTTTGCAATTAATTTTCAAAACTTGTGAAAGTGAAACTTTATAAAGATAATAATAATATGATTATAGTTTACGTTTTGATAATAATCTGACTTACCACTACTGTGTAGTATTCGAGCACTCCATCAATTTCCGGGTCCAGATTCTCAGGAGCTAAAACATAAACAAGATATTATACGTTTTAACTTTTTAAACTGATTTTAATCTCAATGTCAACAGTTACTTGTCGGACAAGGATAAAACATTGCGAAGGTACTTCTGTATACTTACTCATTTTTATATGAGGGTAAATCAATAAATTAATATGGGCGCAATACCTAAAGTAAGTACCCCGCAAACGATCAAATTTGTTTGACAAACATGTTTGATGTAATTTACGTTTTCATCAAACATCAGTGCAGATGAACAAACGTGCATCAAACAAGTTCGTCAAAAAAATTGGATAGAATCGGTTTTTTCCTCGTCGTGACTTGACGTCTCATTGTGCTGCGTGCTTAAAATTATTCAGATAACGAACACTTGCTTCAGAGGAGTTTTGAATTATTGTCTTTTATTCTAATGTATCCCAGCAACTGTTGTCATTATAGTTGTCAATAGACTCGAAAATAAACGGTTGTTTGACAAATACAGCGGAACACGTTCAAGCACGTTTGTCAAACGCTACGTAAATCCAAATTTTCTTCAAACAGGTAAAACACGTGGTTTGTTTGACAAACGCTTCAAACAAAGCTGTACACTATCAAACTGTTTGACAAACACGTAAAACAATTTGATCTTTTGTGGGGTACTTTAGACAATATCACAATTACAGTATCATTAATTATTTACGAAAACCGACGAACGTCGTGCGGTTTCGTCGTCGGACATAAAGGTCTCGTCTAAGCCCATAAACTTGCCCCTCGTCTGCGAGGTAATTATTGGGGTCGCGTTTTACAACAACAATGTATCTTGTTGAATACGTAAAACAGAATATTATGTCTAAATACTTTTCGTCTAAGGTCCAGCTGTTTCACCACGTCCTGATAAAGTGCCAGACAGGCTATCCACAGCTTATTTGACAGATACTCCATACTCCATCTGTCAAAAAAATTGTGGTTAGCTTATCCGGCACTTATCAGGAAGTGGTGAAACAGGTCCCAAATCTTTCGTCTCACAGGTTGTCCGTCGTTTTTAAAGTGAATACTTCTTTGGCAGCATTGTGCTTTATTTTGAGATGGGTAAAAATGTTACGCTCGTGTTGACACGTGATATGATTGGAAATTCGTAAGATGGAAGGGGAGTAAACCGTTGTCATTATTCTCCTCTTTTTACCCCCCGGCAAAAATGTATTCGTTTTCACATACAATTTGGCCCGATTCTCAAGCGTCGAATTTTCACGAGACAGCATGTGCAGACGCGAGTGACAGAGCCCGCGATTATTACATTAGAGGTTTCAGAATCGGGCCCCAGGTCGTTTGTGAAAATTTCGCTTAAAATATAGGTAATCAATCACTAAGCAAGACTTACGAAGTGGAAAAGAGTCATCAGTAATTTTTGGCTTGTCTTCCGGATACTCTGAGGCTCTCGAGCTGTCCAGATCAAAGGGCTCCGTCACAGTAGCAGCCACCGTGTCGATTTCCGCGTCGTCTGATGAAAATATAAGTCATGTTTAAAAAAGCTGACCAGGTAAAAATTGTTTTTCTACATCAGTTGTGGGAATGTGTTTGAGAGACTCAAGAAAGATCTTCATGCGTACATTGTACAATGATAAAATTTTCATGCAATTTCCACAAAGAAGTAGCCTATGTCATTGACTATGGTCTCCTTTATACCTGTGCAAAATAAAATAAAAATCGTTTCAGTAGTTCGCTACATTGGTACGCTCGAAAAGCAAACTTTTCAGCTTTGTTATCTTATATATTATCAAATTTTCGTTTCACAAATAATTGTTAGACCGCGTACTCCTCCGAAACAGCTTTACTGATTTTAACCAAATTTTATATGCATATTCAGTGGGTCTGAGAATCGGCTACTGGGTTATTATACTGATAAGTGCATTTGTTGAATAAATAATAGTAAATTATTACATCTCTTGACGGTGACCATTGTTTACATGCTTCGGAATAGCGATGGACGTTGCCATGGTGACATACTTATTTAGTCACTTCCATAAAATAATATGGGCGAAATACTTTATATGGCAAAACAACGTTGCCGGGATAGCTAGTATTAGTATAGATAATAATAATAATAATGATAAGTATAATGATAAGTAAAATAATACAAAACCGAGGAATCTATTGATTTGCGAAAATTGGTTTAAAGTGAAAGACTATTAATTAAATTCGTACAGACGAAATTGTTAAGGTTATTGCGTGGACTAGACAAGCTGATCATTTTTTAATACTTAAGGCCTGTTGCACCACTTTCGGATAAAGTGCCGATTAGGCTGTTCACCACTTTTTTGACAGATTTTCCATACTTCATATTATATCAAGTTAAGTGGTGGAAAGCCTATTCGGCACTTATCAGGAAGTGGTGAAACAGGCCCTTAGTGATCTTTACCTTTGACTTTCACGCTTTTCTTTGCGATTTTCGCGCTCTTTCCTTTCACGGCCTTCCCGCTCTTATCTCTTTTCTTGTCATCTTCAGTGGGTTCCGGGTCAGATTCCGCTGGTACCTCAGCTTTGGCTCTCTTGCCTTTCTTCCCTTTCTTGTGTTGCACAACCGGCGGGCGTGCAGGAGGTATGATGCCTGTGATATTTTATTTTTGTAAGTGGTGCTTTCAAATTATCATAGTTAATAGTTATATATTCCCAAGCAAGCTTTTAAATAATTGATCTGTATATTTCGTTTAACTTTGCATAGAAATTAGTTAATTAATTACTGCTGGTTATATTTTTTTGAGACTAACTGTGTCTATTCCAGGAACTGAAAACAAGTACCTAACCTACTAACCGTACTAAATTTCATCAAATTTAGAGCAGCGGAAGCGGTTTAGCGTGAAGTAGTAACAAATCAAACAGACACACATACACGATTTAATATAATATTCATGAACGTAGAAAAAAAGGCGGAAGGGGTCTTATTATACACAGAACTGTGTCTTCAGAGTCGGCCAGGCTGACTGCATATACACGGTCCGCACGCACACATTCTTACGCTAGTCCATAGTCCATACCATTTGACAGGCGTAAGAATGTGTGCGTGGCCGACTCTGAAGACACAGTTCTGTGTATTTAAATAAGACTCTATCCGCCTTTTTTTTCTACGTTCATGGTAATATTACTTACGCCATTCCGTAAACTCTTTTTCTTCATGTATAAGTTTATCGACGATTATTTTCGATATGAAAAACACTCGTCTATCAAGCGATAGATCGTAAGGTCGAATAGGTGATAGAATAAAATTGGCTAGCTTCTGCCTGGTGTTGCCTTCTTCTAGCATGTTAAAGAAGACTTCTTCGTCCTGTATACCAGTGAAGGATAGAATACGTTCCTTGAACCATTGTACTCTAGGGTCTGTGTGAGCGTCTATGTCGAAAAATACGTCGCTCAGTTTCTCTGGGAGGTCTTCAGCTTCAGACATTTTCTACAAAATGTTAATAGTAAAATATTTGAAATAGAATATAGTTTAAGGTTTACAATATAAATCAGGTTAATTGACCCTCGGTTGTTCGCGCTTTTAAAATAACGCCGTTGATCACCTGGGGTCTTTGAAAGCCCGAAAGTTAAATGACATAAAAATGGCATAAATTGATATATTATTCCTTAAGTTTTTCCTGTAAATTTTAAGGCGTCTCCCAGACAGACGCGGGCAGCGGTGGCGGTGGCGGTGGCGGTCAGTTGGATGACTTGAGAGTTCTAGGAACGACACAGACACACGCGGTGGCGGTGGCAGTACAAACAACTGACCGCCGCCGCCACCGCCACCGCTGCTCGCGTCTGTCTGGGAGACGCCTAAAATAGCAGCAAAATGTACTTATTTTTTATTTTTCTTACCTCTTTCCTTGTCCAAAAATTAACAACCTCAATATTTTCTATTTCAATAGCGTGCTATTTCTGACATGTTGCCATAGCAACGTCAACTCTCGCAGTTGCGTTGTCGATGATTTTACCATAGTTACAAATGTTTCTACCAAAAAGTTTTACTTCAAAAGTTTGTCATTCCATTTTATGTTATTTTCAAGGATAGGGACCGTGCAGAAACTATAGAGGGCGTCGTAATTCGACAGCAGCGCCGCGATGCGAGTAAAAGACGTAACTTGTGAGTGACTTTGACTTCGCATTCTCCTTGACCCTGGCTAGTTTATGAGTGTTTTTTTATGTTTTACACTATAAAATGATATAATACTTACACTCCCAAGTGGCCACATGCGGCCGCGAGAACAACGACAGATTTCCAAGAATCCGCGATCGAAATATTAAAGTTAAAGACTAGATGACGCTCGCAACTCCATTGCGCCAAAAATCATTTATCGCGCGAGAACCGTACATTTTCCCGGGATAAAAAGTATCCTATGTCCTTTCCCGGGGCTCAAAGTAAATCCATACCAAATTTCAGCAAAATTGGTTTAGCGGTTTGGGCGTGAAGTGCTAACAGACAGACACACTTTCACATTTATAATATTAAGTATATTTTTATAATATTAAATATAATATTAAGGGTTTCTACTTTCTACCCGTAAACAAAGAATGGAAGAGTGAATAAAAATGTTTATAGCTTATCTAGTTAACTAAGAAAATATCTGAAAAAGTAATTAATAGCATCCATCAGCATAGAAAGTAAAAACTTGATAAATATTGCAATAAAATAATGAAGCTATGCAAAAATCCTTATATTAATTACTGAAAACGCTTGTGGATTAATAAAATAAAACAAGTTCACTAAAATAAATGCTTTTATTTCAACCTTCTGCGATTCGATCGATACCATCTTCACAACTTTTGTCTGTCACTATTTTTAACTAATTTCAGTCTGGATCTCATAAGTGTAAGCACCATTTAGGTATGTATTCTTTAAATAACACACAAAGACTGCACTACTAATCTTTTTCTTACTTGAAGAATCATCCTTTTGAGAACCAACACTTTGACAAGATGGTTCAAGTTCAATACTATCCTCAGTGTTGAATTCCTGGCAGGACTTCTCCAAATTATCCTTACTTTTGATGCAACTTTATGCCAATTAAATGAGCCGTGCCTATGTATGTATATCAATTATGATGGAAGCCAGTTTGGATGTTTACTGAAAGAAAGCAATGGTTATAGGTTATGTTCATATTGTGTTCATAAAAAATGAATTTACGGTTATAATCTACAAAATTTAGTGTTTTTACTAGTCTACGTATAACACTCATGGAACTTTTTAAATACTTACGTATATTTTTACCGCCTTTTATCCATTTCTTTCGTTTTTCAATAAGCAAAGCCATGTGAATATTTTGGCAGAAAAATAGTAAAATTTTACATCGTTCGATTTGCCTTTATATTTGCTTGTATGTATTATAACATCCGCATTTCAATTCTTGAAAATACTCAGAATTTGTTAGCAAATCTTCTAATTTTCCGTAGCTTCACTAGAGCTTGACAGTAAAATTTTAGTAAAAGTTTCGGCTATTCGCCACTTGTGGCAGTGTCGTCGCTCTGCACGGTCCCTATATTGTAAATTTATAAATATTTAACCCCCGACCAAAAAGAGGGGTGTTATAAGTTTGACGTGTCTGTCTGTCTGTCTGTCTGTCTGTCTGTCTGTCTGTCTGTCTGTGGCATCGTAGCATCCAAACGGGTGGACCGATTTTGATCTAGTTTTTTTTGTTTGAAAGCTGACATGACGGTGAGTGTTCTTAGCTATAGTTCATCATGATCAGCCTGCTCATTGCTAAAATATCACGGTATATCTAGTTCGTGATAGGACGATTAGCAACTTGCAGTCGTTTGATGGGTTTTATATTTTGCATCCTGGTTCGAGACACTTATGAATATATACACATTATTGGAAAGTTGACCTGGTGGTGCAGCATCACCTGGTAATCAATAGGATACCCAACTCCTCACCAACTTAGAGCAGAGGTTTCGTGTTTGGGCTCATTTTAATTGCGACAACCAGTAAGACGTAGATAAACAGTAAATATTTGCATGCTGCTGCTGCAGCATCACCTGGATTCTATAGGAGCCAAGCTCCGTATGAACCTAAAGTGGAGGTTTCATGTTTGGGCTCATATTGATGGCCTCATCCAAGAGGACATATTTTATAGATGGTATTCATTGGGATATGATCCAGTTGATAGGAATTATTCTGCACAAGTATAAAAAGCATAAAATAAAATTAAATTAAGAAATTTAAAAAAAACCCCGCCAAAAAACTTTAAAAAGTAATGAAATAATATTTCCTGACTTTAAGTTTAAATCATTCCTAAGAGTAAAGTAATATTTTAGTCCATAATTGTTGTCAAGGTGTGTCGGGGGACCGCTAATGTAGATGTTTGATTTCACATAACAATATAAATTAAGGGTCTGTTCACAGCGACCCGAATCGAGAGAATCAGCGACTATTATGGCGATACAAAATGCAAAAGTCGCTGTTGTGGTAGTTTACTTAGCGGTCCCCCGACACACCGTGACAACAATTATGGACTAAAATATTACTTTACTCTTAGGAATGATTTAAACTTAAAGTCAGGAAATATTATTTCATTACTTTTTAAAGTTTTTTGGCGGGGGTTTTTTTAAATTTCTTAATTTAATTTTATTTAGTACTTTTATTTTTATCCTTGTAATTTTTCTTATTCTCTCCACAAAATAGTAAATACGGCGATATAATGTGTACCTACAAGTTTAAATAATAAAATAAACAATGCATATTGTGTGAAAACAAAATTTAGAAACAAACTTCTAATGTGTCAGAAGTCAGAACTATTGCAATCAATGTTAGTTTTCTTTTTCTTCTGAATCATAAACTTGATTATTTTAAATACCGTACTTACGGAGTTTTTGCGAAGCACTTTTCTTATTCCCGATGTTTCGGTAAGTTTCCAGAGGCCGTGGTCACGTGTGGACTGAGGTGACCGGTGTCCAATTCGCTTTTTAAGTTATTTAAAGGTACCCCAAAATTAATGAATTATTATTATTTGTGTTCCAATTTACGCACACAGTATCTTAAAACCACGGTGTTTTATATTAACTTTTTTTAAATCATAATATTATAAAAAATAATTGTTTGTGTACTTAAAAGAATTTTAATTTATTAAAAAAAGGATTTTTCCAAAATAGAATTTTGAAATTCTTTAGAAAAAAAATCTTTTATTTTTTCTAAATTTTCAAATAGAACTGCTAATTACCTAGACTGAACATAACTAGTGATTGGGCATTGGACAGTACTATAGTTTGTGCGTTATAAGATGATATGCGTAACACATTGTAATTGACAATAGTTATAGGGAAGTTACCTAAAAAAATTATTCGATAATTTTAAAAACATCGAATCACTTCGTAAAGGAATTGCAATCGAAATTATCGATTTCGTACTGACGTTTCTTCCGCGCCGGCGGCGATTTAAGATGGCCGCTCTTTTTATCGATTTGATTTCGATTCAACAGTGTCAATCTCTATCGGCAAAAGTTCCGTTTCATGATTATGACATTTTTCAAATATTTTCGTAACAATAATTTTATACTCCTATTTCACAGTTAATATTTATAATTTTATATTAATAACTTAGCATTTAGCAACTTTTCATTTTTAATCATTTACAATTATAGGAAACATTTGTTTTTGTAGATGGAATATAATTTATTACATTTTTATTATTTTGTTTTATTGTAAAAAATATCCGTAGCAAGGAATATGAGAAGTGTCACCCATATCATCTTATAACGCACAAACTATAGTCATTGGACAGAGCACAAAAACACTATTAATAATAGTATTTATTAAGGTTGCTTTAAAAACGACCAGTTTTTCTTTATAATGGGGCGTTCTATTACTTTAAAAACAGGCAGTTTTAAAAGAAACCTGTGTTTTTGTGCTTAGTCCATTGACTCAATACCAGTCATTGGATAAAGCACAAAAACACATTTCTATCACTAGTCATTTACCCTATAATATTGTAATCATTTTTGTATAGTGTTAGTTGTGGTGTTAGGGAGTCAAGTCAAAATAAAAATCATTTTATTAGAATCCTTTTTTATTTAATTGCATAATATCTAAGAGTTATTTAAGAATTACAGTCTATTTTCTTATGAATATCAATTATTAATTTATGTTAGACTAGCGAAAAAACCTAAAAAACATTTAATTATTGAATGATCACTTTTTTATTATATCGTTATGTATTTTATCTATTTACAATAAATCAACTATTTTAAAACAAAAATCTTTTTGCAGGCCTATCTCTCGAGTATCCATTAAAATAATTGTTGTCGTTATCAATATTGTTGTTGTTGTTTTCTAAGTCTTCGAGTCTGGAGTTGTAATTTGTGTTAATTTGATTTTGCAAGTTGCCTATGGAATTCTGTGGAGCTGTGTATGAGGAAGGACCATCGTATAACCTACTCAGTTTTGCCTCATTATTTCTTGGTGCTTCAGCCACACGATGTTCCACTTCAAAATCAACATTAGAAGTTGATTCTAACTTAGCTTTAGATCTCTGATTGTAATCATTAAAATTGTCTTGTTCAGCAACGTAGTTGTTTCGAATCTGATTGTTATTGTATGAATCGTCGCTTCTAAGTTTGGTTGATAAATGTGTAACGTGATGTAAATTTAATTCGTCTTTATGTAATGGTGATTGTTTTATAGGAATGGCGTTTAGGTTCTCGTTGCTCTTTAGCTGTGTGTAAACGTAGTAGGTCTTGTCTTTATTGTAAGATATTGCTTTGTTGTCTTCTGAAGGGTGATTTATTGTGCCAACTGTTTTGTCGTGAATGCGAGCTGCGATACGATTATTAGAGTTTTTAATATGTTTGATGAATTCAGATTCAAAAGCGCTGTCTAATGTCTTTTCTTCGTCGTCAGGTCTACCAGTGGACTGGAGTTCCAAATTTTCATCCTCAGTTTTTTGCGGTGCCCTTATTTGCTGTAGAAAGTACTTAGTTTTTTGTCCGTTTCTCGATTCGACGAGGTTTTGCCTTGACTGAGTCCACGCATTTTTCAACGGAGCGTTGTATATTTGCTTAGTAACGACTGGTACTGGGAGCTGATAAAGTTGTCCACTTAAAATATTCTTTTGATTGAAAATACCACTTTCGTCATTTTGTCTTGAAATTTGTTCATTAGATCTGAGTAATTGTTGTTGTTGTCGTTGATTTGTTTTGCCGTTGTTGTTTTGTGTATATTGGGATGAAGTCAGTTGAGTAACTTTGTCTGAAAATTGCTCTACTTCATTGTTGTTAATATCTTGTTCTTGTGTAGTTGGTTGCGTCGATGATGTTTCTTGTAGTGCGATGTTACCGTATTGTTTAGCTGAATTAATTGAATCAGCTATAATTGAGTACACCAAATCCTGTGAAGTAGAATGATTAGATTTTTTATTTAAAGTCAATTTACCTAGAGGCACAAAACTATCACTATCTTTACTGTTTAGAACAAGGTAATTGCTACTACCAGTATTAAGAATTTCTAAATCGTCAGTGTTAGAAGTCTTACGGTTTTTGAATATAAAATTAGCAACTTTTTCTGGAATTGTTATTTTTAGTGACACAGTTCTTTCAATCGTGTTTTCAGGTAAACTTGATTCTTTGATAAATGGTAACATTGAAATACTATTTTCACTATCATTGTTGATATTTTCATCGGGAGGCTCTAAATCAGTGGATGGAAGTGCAACTAGTCTAGAGCTTTTTGGTAATTGTACTTGAGAAAGAAATGTAACTCTTTCCTCACTGTTTTGGTTTATTTGCGCTGGAAGGTAAAAGTCAACAGGGGGCTCATCGTTAACTTGAATATTTTCTTTCACTAATAAATTGTTTTGCGACGATTTGTCATTTATTATTTTATTTGTATTTTCTACAATATCTTTTACTGTTATATCTAATTTTTCTTTCGTAAGGACATCACTAAAAGGTAAAGTTTCAGTGTCACTATTATAATCTGATGTTTTAGTCACTGAAGTAGGTGTTTCCTCATAGTTCTGTTGTGCACGTAGTTTTGCGCTTGTAGCTGGTGGAAGATATAAGAGTGATGCTGGTTTATAGGTTGTAGGGGGTAGATAAACAATTGAAGCTTTTGTTGGTGCAGCTGTTAAAGGAGCTAAGTATAAACGGTCTGATATTGTAGATCTAGTCGTGGGAATAGAATTTTGTCTGAGTTTATTAGACACAGTAGCAGATGGGTACCAAGATGTCGTGGGCGCAATACTTGTGATAGTGTTGTGCTCCTGTATTTTGCCTGAAAAACTATAATTAGGTTTTTCATAGTTGTAAGGACCATCGGAAACTAAATTTGCTGAAGTTATTGGGGCATCATAAGTATATGGAGTTGGTTCAGCGACTAACCTAGCATTTCTGGATGGTTTTAATATCCAAGTCTTAAAAACTATTCGAGATTTCGGTTGGCCCTTTTGAGGGTTTGGTATTATTTTCCTATAAGTGAGAGTCTTAGTAATAAGTGTGGGTGGAATATTATTACTTACAATGTTTTGCTTCGTGACTGTATTTTGTATAACATTTCTGTTGGATGTAGAATATTCTTTCGGAATTTTATTTCCGAACACACGTTTCTGCACTTGAAAATTATTTGAATTTGGCTGTTTGACTAAATTTGCTGATTGTATCTGATTAGGCTTACTCAAATATTGTAACTCGTTCGTGTTACCTGAAGAAAATCTGTATTCGTTTGTGTTTAGATACTGTTGTTTCTGCTGCTGTAGTTTTTGTTGATTTTGAGCAGCGAGTCTTTGTTTTTCAGTGTTTTGATTGTAATATGTGACTTGTGCTGACGTGGGATGTGCTACAATGGTTTCGAACGTTGCATAATTCTGAAATTGTCTTGGTGTGTTTCGTTGGAAGTTATTAGAGTTCACTGAATAAAATGGAGTACCAGTGGACGCTGCAAACGACAAATCGTTAGAGGCATGTTCTTGTCTTATATTCGCTGATTTGGGTTGTAAATAGAAATTGTCGATGATTCTTTCGTTTTGATTGAATCTATTTTCATTGGCATTAACGATTCTATAAGGTGGAATATATTCTTGGGAAACTACTAGCTTATTATTTATCGCAGTCTTATCGTAGGGGTTTCTCATTGGATGTGTCAGCATCATTTTGACGTCTGTCATAAGTTCTGGTCCCACTCTCAATTTGCTGTGCTTCTCGTTGCTGTTAAAGTATTCTGGGGCCTTCTTGCAATTGACGTTCATCCACCAATCGCATACGAATACTGCCTGGTTGAAGAGTGTTCCGTTCGGACACAGGAACGATTGGAAACCGTACGTCGACCCAAGTGTACATATCCGGAACACTTGACAATCCGTTTCCACGTCAGCATAGTATCCTGAAAATATTATATAGACACAACTCAATATTTTTGTTTGGAAAGTTTATCGAAAGGTTTCTGTATCATAAACTTATCTCAGCGAAATAAAATAGCAGGCGACTTCTTCAGTATTATCTTTGAGTAGCAATCATTATTTTTAGATTCGAGATTGTCACAATATGATGACCTATTTATAATTTTATCTTTACAAGCATTAAAGTAACAGCTATAATTTACATACAGATAGAGTACAAAATAATATAATGTAAATAGTAAGCTAATTCAGGTTATATTTTATTATCTACATTATATTATTGGAGCATTCGCCTACCTGGTTCCTTCTTCGAGCATGTGAACGACGTCCTGGGTATCTCACTGAGTGTGGGATAGTCCTTTTCCGGTTCCCCGGGCACGGCGTACCGGATGTCCCACCCGTGTCCATTGTCGTACGGTCTACCGCCTGGGCCCTTCTGGGCGTCTACTTGAAAGACCGATAAGTATACTGAAAAAAAAAAGATTGTGGTCAGTTCATATTGCAGCGTATTGAGGCGATTCTTTTTCAAATGTGGTGCGGGTGGCAAGTCTGTGTATGTAAATGTGTATCTTCTTTTGCAACAGGTCAGTTTTGAGTGGCTCTTTTCAAAATGCGTCTCACTGTATGGACTGGTCAAAAACCTATCATTTATGCTTTTTCGACACTCAAAGTATCTGTATATCGAATCCCATCAAATCGGCTCTGTGATTAATACTAGAGACCGTAACAAACAAACACACTTTCGCAATTATAATATTAGTTCGGATAACACACTAACATTACTCGTATTGTTTAAACGTAAAGTAAACAATGCAGTGTCGCAAAGTTACTTCTCACAGTTTTTCATCAAAGGCGGTAATTGTTCGGAAAAAGTGAATCAATGCTTTGACAGCGTACATGACAGATGTATACTTAAACTGGTGATGTAAGCTGTTGGGAACAAGAACTTAGGAAATGTTTGTCTTGCAAATTGATTTCTTGCATCGGAGAGAGTAGCTGAAGTAAAGGGGAAAGTAAGAAGTATTTGTCAGTTCATTGGATCGAGTGCGCTGGCTTAGGTACGCCAGAATGCGCCAGGTTTATTTTGTTTGGTATACTTAGGTAAATAATAAGTATGTTATATTTGGAGTGTATGTATTTTTGTATGTATGTAGAAGTATGAAGAATATCACGCTAATACGAGCCAAGTGTCTAAGTGTTCGATGCTCTACTAACAAGAAAGACGCTCTACAAATAACTGTATTTTAAAAAGATAAAACCGACTTCAAAATTGTACGTAATTGAGAATGAAAACTTCCTATCTCCAAAACTACTGAATCGATTTTGATGAAACTTGCACTATTCCCTAAGTTGAACAATACCTAGTACAATAAAAAAAGAATCACTCAAATCGGACTTGTAGTTCCGGAGATATGCGTGAACAAACATAAAAACATACATACATACATACATACATACATACATACATACATACATACATACATACTATACATACACTTTTGAAATTTGGCAGATTTGTTCAGAAGCTGTTATAGATTAACATATGCAAAAACTGGGCAGTTCTGGAAATATTACATACATACGCGTCGAATTGATAACCTCCTTTTTTTGAAGTCGGTTAAAAACAATAAAATCTACACTCTGTCACAGAATATATTAGTAGTACCAAACTCTGTGTAGTGCGTTACATTGACGCTATTGTCCTTGTTTGATACACGACATGCCCTCGACAGATAAAGACAAAACATTTTGTAACCATATAGAGCGGTGTTTTTCAACCTGTGTGTCGCGATCCCCGGGGGGATCGCAAAATGTTTTTCATACCAATTTCGCATCATAAAATTAAGTTTGTAAAACACTGATATAGACCATACTGATGATGTCCTAGATAGTGCTCACTCTATACACGATATTGTTAGTAATTTTCCATCTAATATTAAGCCCTTAACACCCTAGTAACAGGCAATCATAGCTTCATTACGTCGCGCCGTGCCGACGCCGCGCCGCTTAGTATTCCGACCGCAGACGTATACTGTTGACGATTTATTGCCATATCTCGCAAATATGTCGGGCACTGTCGGGTCATGAATGCTTTTATTAATATTTCTTTTATTATGGATGGGCGGATGGCACAAAAGTTATGGGTGCAATGAAACTGTACTTTTTTTTGCGCAGGGGAAACCCGTCATGGGTCCCTCGGGTTGGGGGTATGCCTCAGTTAAGCTGAAGTACCCTGGGGGTATATGTGATACTCTTACCCACTAAAACCACCTGCGGTTCGCCTTCAACCAATAAAGGAGGGATCTCCCGGATCTAACAAACACAGGACTCCCTCCACGACTGGCCGGTCTACCTCAGAAGAGACCGGACTTCCACCAAAGTTAGAGAACGCTTCGGCAAACTGAAGCGTTTCCTGTACTGTAGTGAAACTGTACTGTGTACATAGCGTAATGAACGTTATAATAGTATAACGAACTTTATAATAATTATTTATAATATCAACAGTATATTATAGTACTTTATACCACTGTAAGTCTGTTATCTCTTAGCGCCCAAACCACTGAACCGATTTTGCTGAAATTTACTATAGGTGTCAAACCTAAAGGGTCCCAAGAAAGGACATAGGATAATTCACGGTTTCGGCGCGATAAACGAATTTTGGCAAAGGCATTATGTCATCTAGTCACAGTATTCAGTATCTCCCTACAAGGTCAAGACGGTCTTCATTAGAAAAAACGGCCTTCGCCCTTAGGGCCAAAAGGATTCTAAAACAGCATTCAGGTGTAACATGACCATGAATTGAACATTTTTAGAAACACAAAACATAAATAAAACAGATAATTCATAAACATCTTCCTAGCCAAAGTTATGACAAACTCTAAAATAAATAGTATAAAAGTGTAGGAAAACTGAAATTATTAGATATCAGTTTTCGAGATTTTTGGAAAAGTGAATATGTATGTTAGTGTACTCAATTAGGTACTCAATTACTATCAGAGATATTTGGTTATGGTTGACGTAATAATGAGAGTTTAGTTATGTTATTGCTAAACTCCGCCGACAGATCAATAATGCCCAAATAATGTACATCCACCTTCTACGATAACGAGTATGAATCAATTCTTTGGCAGAGGTTACACGATCAGTATTTCATCAATCTGATCCATCAACCCTGATCAGATTGATGAAAATCTGATCGTCTAATCTACTGGATTGATAGATTGATCATTTTTTAAATACGAAATTTTTTAAAACTATCAGTATTCCATCAATCAGATTGATGGATCAGATTGATGAAATACTGATCGTGTAACCTCTGCCTATGAATCAATTCTTTGGTAGAGGTTACACGATCAGTATTTCATCAATCTGATCCATCAATCCTGATCAGATCGATGAAATGCTGATCGTCTAACCTACTGGATTGATAGATTGATCATTTTTTAAATATGAAATTTTTTAAAACTATCAGTATTCCATCAATCAGATTGATGGATCAGATTGATGAAATACTGATCATGTAACCTCTGCCTTTCGGTGAAACATATTTTATTACGAAGGCTCCCAAACAGATGCGTATTTCTTTTCAACCGCTACTGTGTATTTTATCCTGATTGTGATATCGTTACAAAAGTCTCCATGAAATTTGGATGCGACCGAGCAATAGCTACACGTGTTTTCGTTGCTGTTAATATTTTAGCACGTACAGCCGAAGACATGACGTGCGGTTTACCACCTTTATGCCTTAACCCTTAGTGATAGAGTTCAATAGCGATAAAGCATGTTAGTCGTTTACCGTACGTAACTGGGTGCTTCGAATTCATCATAATGTAGTGTACCTATAAATGTCACTTATACGCTCCCATAATGTATGTATGTCTAGATGTTCCGCTCGGCTCCGTACGTACAATATGAAATCGCACAGAAACTATGGGCTTTCCCCGCAACAGCTTTAGTTTACACCTTTCCTCGTAGTATGCTCTATAACAGGGCTTCCCAAACTGTGCGTCGCGACGCCCCGGGGCATATATTTTTTAATTTTTATGCTTATTATTTGATTTGGTCATTATTTTCTAATAAAAATATAAGTGTCCAAATAGTGTTATTATGATTAAACCTATGTAGGCTGGTTCTAAAATTGAAAAGTATTTCTGGAGGCTGGGTTGAGGGGCGTCGTTAAGAAATGATAAAGTCCCAAGGGCGTCACAGTACAAATAAGTTTGGGAAGCCCTGCTCTATAACATTTGTGTGTTCAATCAAAATCGGTCCTGCAGTTTTTGAGCGTATGCAAGCAAATAGATGTAACCTCTTTCTAACGATAGCATTGCAAAAACGAGACTAGAAGGAGCTGTACAATTTTACCAACTTTTTATACAGGGTAAAACAAAACTAATATACTTAATACTTTCATATGAACGTGTATAAGTTCCCTGCCCCCTTAGACAATGTATCTTTAGTTAAAAACGATGACGAAATTCGTTATCAAAATGTATGCGATTTGACATAAATCATCGCTAAATGACATTTCGCTTGCGAAGACTAATGTCAAATCCCATACATTTTGATAACGAATATCGTCATCGTTTTTAACGAAAGGGACTTTGTCTACGGCCTCAGGTAATGTAACTTTGCTTTGTTACACCTTGTACAAATGAGCATCACACAACGTCAAGTTTAGTCATATCCGAGTCAAGATCCACGCTCTAAGCCACTGGACCAGCGTTTTATGACCGCTTACATTATTCCCATCCAGATCCAATCATTGCGCTGCATTGCTACTGGAATACTGTAAACGAGCACTGGATTGGATCACTGGATTGGAAAAATGTAAACCCGCTATTATAATAATACTAGATGACGCCCGCAACTCCGTTGCACCAAAATCGTTTATCGCGCGTGAACCGTACATTTTCCCGGGACAAAAAGTATCCTATGTCCTTTCCCGGGACTCAAAGTATCTCCATGCCAAATTTCAGCAAAATCGGTTCAGTGGTTTGGGCGTGAAGAGGTAACAGACAGACAGATACACTTTCGCATTTATAATAATAATTTTACTAATGTATGGATTATTAGGAGCCCTTGCGCGTTATCTGAGAGTGAGGTTTCTTATCATTTATCACCTTGTGCCTTAAAATCACGTCAGCAATTTGTGACGAGTCTGTGGACGAGTGCAAATTCATGTAGGTACACTGTGCTTCGGATGTCATGACATCAAGTCAACTCCTTACTTGATAAGTATTAACAAAAGGGTTTATTTTAACCCTGAAAATGTTTTCTCAGAAATAAAGGAACTAATACACAAGTGGAAAAAATTACTCTTTCAGCACTGTCATTTGAGTACGATCTATTTAAGGGACACATACACTGATACTAAAATATTATTACTTCGTTATACTATGTAAATTATCGAAATTATCGAAAATATTATTCTCCTTAAAGTCAACAAGACACTCACCTAAAACAAAAACACTCCACATCGCCAAAACGGTGACACAGAACTAAAAATCCATAAGGCACCGAAAATCTTAAACAACACTTCCTCGTTTATCACAACAAGTCAGGGAGAAAGACACTAAATTAATGAGAAGTTTAGTATAAGTGATTGCTTAAATGGGTCCCTACCATGAGAATAGCGAACAATGTGCAGGAATTTCAACAAAAACTACTACAGTACTAGTAATCATACAGTCAATCTACTGTACAATGGATGATTGATGGCAGCGTTAACTTTGGTTTTGGTTTTGTCATACCCTGCATAAAGTGGCGTCTAGGTATTAACTATTAACCTACTAGGTATTAATTTTATTAAAAAAGGCTTTAAAAGATCGATGCCATGTTTCTCAATTTTTTTTGACCGGAGTTTATCTGTTCACTAGCGTTTTTGATTGGCCAACATTCCAGGGACGTTGTTATAGGTATAGCATTTGTGCACATATCTCCTGTACCAGGCCAACGTCCCAGGGACGTTGTTATAGCATTTGTGCACATAATTATCTCCAGTACACTGAGCGAATTTTTGTTTAAAATTATGGTTTCTTCGTTTCGTTTAAAATTATTGGGTCTTTTGTTACGTGTATACTGTACATCTTGTTCTTTATTTCATTCAGTGGTGATTCATATTCGATAAGGTTTTGTGCGGTAATCTTGTGAATCTGCAAAATCATAGCATGATTTTCAGTTTTAAAAATAGAACACATTTTCTGTTACGGAATTCCAATAATTTTAAAAATGCTTTTTAAAATTATTGGATAAATGTTATTGGGGTACTTCTCACAGCGACATAGAAGTAAGAAGACGTAGTTTTCAGCGCTGCTACTTTCACTGTGAACACTATACAAGGGATACGTACACTCTATACACCCTAAAGTATTATTACTTATTAATATTACACACATTATAAAGTTGAGCTTAAATATTTTGTTTACATCGAGGCCAAAATTCACCGGTACAAGTACCTTTATTGGTGAGTATTTTTCTAATACGGATTTCGGGTCAAGTTTATTACATCAGGTCCTCCAAACTATACGGTCCGGTGCTTGGAACTCCTTAGAATTTATATTAGACATCTATTGCTGTTAGTTTCACGAAAATTCTAAGATATTGCACAAGTAGGATATACAGCAAGAAATAAGTAAAAGCTTTATACAGCTGGTTTGAATCCATACTAATATTGTAAAAGCGGATGTTTGTCTGTCTGTCTGTTTGTAGCTATCTGTCTGTATGTTACCTCTTTACGCCCAAACCGCTGAACCGATTTTGCTTAAATTGGGTATGTAGACACTTTGAGTCCCGGGAAAGGACATAAGATACTTTTTATCCCGGAAAAATTTACGGTTCCCGCGCGATAAACGAATTTTGGCGCAACGGAGTTGCGGGCGTCATAGCTAGTATAACATAAGGAACAGAAAATTGTTGTCAATCGTACTTTGTCTATCGCAGGGGTTCCCAAACTGTGCGCCCCTTTCGCCGAAAGGCAAGAGGGGCGCCGCAAGTCAATCCTTCATCATTATCAATAACCACAAATAATATTATAAAATAAAATTATAATAATGAATTATACAAAGCAGGCAGATGATTAAACAATTAATATTTACATGCTTAACCTAAGTTTCTAAGTTCTAACTGTAATCATTAAAGGTGTTTATTTATGTATCATTTTGTAATATCTATATAGAGTAGGGCGCCGTGACAAAATATTGACTTGTAAGTGCGCCGCAGGCTGAAAAAGATTGGGAACCCCTGATCTATTGGATAGATCTCCTACGATCGAGTTGAATTAATCGGGTAATTTTTAAACCCCAAAAAAAAGGGATGTTATAAGTTTGACGTATCTGTTTGTCTGTCTGAGTGTGTGTGTCTATCGGTGGCATCTTATCATCTAAACGGGTGGATCGATTTTGATCTAGTTTTTTTTTGTTTAAAAGAGTTCTTATAATAATCATCAGCACTGAGCGGGAACTACTTAATATCGGGGACTGTTTTTAAATTTCTTAAGTTAACGTTATATGGAGAGGACAATTGCATGAAAAGTAACTTCAGAAATTCAGTGTCCAAATTGGTTTTCACCGTTTTTGCTAAATAATTTTTGTTTTATTTTTAAAACTAAAATTTCATGGATATGACAACAAAAATTTTACATAATAAGACAAAATCTATGTAATCATCCTTACAGATTTCGTAAACTGTCGCCATTTCAGCCAAGTAGTTTACTATTTAATTTTTTTCCAACTGAAATGGCGACATTAGCATAACATAGTCAACAGATTACGATGACGACCTCTGTGGCTCAGTGGTGAGCGCGTCGGTAGCTCAAGCCGGGGGTCGCGGGTTCGAATCCCGCCGACGGAACAAAAAAGTTTTCAATGTTCCCGGGTCTGGATGTGTATTAAATATGTGTATGATATAATAAAAATCTTAAATATATGTATAGTATAAAAGTATTAAATATATTTCCGTTGTCTGGTACCTGCAACACAAGTCCTTTAGGTACTTAGCACGGGGCCAGACTGACGTGGTGTGAAGCGTCCATAGATATTATTATTATTATTATCTATCAACTGCTCCGCCGTTTTCTACCAGCATTTAGCAATGTTGCGATAATCATTAATTAATAGTAATTATGTGAACGACGTAAAAACGAGTGTGCCAATATTGCAATAATACTGGGATAATAATGTTGACACGTAATAAGATTGTTTGAGTAACGTGTGTGAGCAATATGATCGAACCTTGTACGGTGTGTTAAAAGCCTTTTTACTTACGATAGATAGGTTTTTCGAGTAAGTGCATTACGCTATTACGTGTCTTATATGTTTGACACGCCCGCGCCTAGTGAAAGTTGTAGAGCCTGAGTGAATTGTACCATGTAAGCAAAGAGGTGTCCTTATGGCGCATTTTCATTAGTCGTTAAGGTGACGCCATGTTAAAGTAAAAAACCGCGTTGGATGTGTTTTAGATTGCTTGTTTTCTATGCGAGGCTGGCCCGGCCTCTCATAGAAAACAAGCAATGGAACAGCAAAAAATGGAAAGGGCGTAGCGACAAAATGGTTTTTGTCGCGTAATTTAAAAACCATAAATACATTTCATATAAGCTATGGACAAATTAAAGTGTATACTAGAACCAATTTATGTACAAATTTTGGAAGCTTATATCACTCTTCTCTGTTGGCAAAATAGGAATCCCTTTTTTACAGAGGTCTTTTTGACTGATTATTCTGTTATAAAAGTTGCCCAATCGTGTTATGCTATGGGTAGTTCAAAGACAAAGACATGATGAATACTGACAGTGAACTTTAATTTCTTAGCTTTAGTCATTGCTGAGAAAAATGGACATCGCTACAGCCAAATTATCAAGGCGTCACCTTAACTCGTACGGTATACAGCATACGGGGAGTCCCCGCAGCCGAGATAACAACTAATGGCGCATTTTCATTGGTCGTGGCATGCGTTTCAGAAATCTCCCGAACCCCGCATGCGATCCCATCGACCAGTGAAATTGCGCCATTAGATTCGTCGCCATAAAAGTGACTCATTAAAATAAAGGTGTTATTAAATGATATTGTGTTCATAAAAATAATATTAGGCGTATTTATTTAAATGTTTAACACTGCAGTAAAACTAACTTACGTCTCATAGTTATAACTTATATTATTATGATTTTAAAACACTCTTATAACTTATAAGAGTGTTTTAGAACCGTGTCTGTACTGAAAATTCATCTCAAGAACGTCGTCCAGGTAACATCACCAAGGCTATTATCAAACGCGAGTTTCACATACATATTCCTCGCGTTTTCATTTCCTTTTACACAGTACGCAATAACAGGTCTACCTTGCTCCATCAGTACGTTGGATATCAACTTTATAACCATCTCTCCGTACCCTTTTCGTCTGTGCTTCTCTAAGGTGTAAAGATGTGCGAGAGGACCCGTCTCCCTGATGTACACCCAGGCTAGGAGTTCCTCTTTATGGAATAAACCGTAGCCAAGCTTGGCCTTGGTCTTCATCTCGAAGTACAGGATGGAATTTGGAAACCTGTGAGGCCAGGTGGAGTCGACCAAGTCAATGTAGTCCAATGTCATGTGGTTGAAGATGAAGTCTGGAGGTAGGCTGAAAAATTACAGCATGATTACTCGAATGTTCCAAATAAATGGTAATAAAATAGTATTGTAGCTATTAAAAATGTATTGTAATAATTAGTTTACCAAATAACTCGATTAAGTTATTTTTTAACAGTACTAATATTATTCGAAACGAGGTTTTGCTTTATCCAGGTAATTTTTATGTTTTTATGTGTGTTAATAATGATTACCTGAAATAGCTGTTATACATAACTAAGCGTTCGTTATATTGTTTAATATATTTGTTGTTGTTATAATATTCACTATCTTATGATTTGTGGCTCCTAAATTGAAGAACACTTTACACTAAACGAATCAAATACACCTATTAGGAACATTGTTTTGCTATTTAAAGTATTTCTACTTCATCAGTTGATACAAAATCTTACCCCCACTTTTGTCCCCTAAGGGGGGTGGGGGGAAAAAATGTGTACACCTGATGTTAAGTTGGAAAATACAGTTAAAAATAAGAAGTAAATCCATTAAAGAAACAATTTTATACAAAATCTGACCCCCTTTTTGGTCCCCTTAGGGGGGGGGGGGCTTATACACCAGATGTTGAGTTCGAAGAAGACACATATATCTGCGAAAACCGTATGCAAATCGGATCAGTAGTTTTCGTGTTAAAGAAAAAAGTTTGATACAAAATCTGACCCCTCTTTTGTACCCTTAGAGGGGTGGGGGGAATTTTTTTTATACACCAGATGTTAAGTTGGAAGAAAAGAAATATATCTGCGAAAACCGCATTCAAATCGGATCAGTAGTTTTCGTGTGATAGTGGAACAAACATACAGACAGACAGACAGACAGACAAAAAACTAACCACAGTTTTGGCTTCTATAGCGATGTGCTGACACCCCCCGCTTATTATTTTTTGAATATCTTTAATGTACAGAATTTTCATTTGTACAGTTTTATTATAATTATTACTTATAATATATAATATTATAATATATAAATATATAAATAAATAAATGTATAGATACTTACTCAACATCAAAAGGTGTTGTTCTGGTAAGGAGGAAGGTTTCTGTTGTGGGGGCGTGATCAACTGTCGCATTCCAAACCTCTTTCGCCACTCTGTGTACAACTTCCATTACGTGTTTTGAGGCAAATGGTATTAGAAATTTCCTATAGTCCAAAATCTTTGTACTTCTCAACGCTTTTTCAAATTGACTAGTATCTTCCAAGCAGTGCATGACTATCTCAATATAGTCGACCTACGGGGAAATAATTTTTTTGTAGTGTTATGCACTTTCAACTTCAACTTATTTGCCTCTAGGTTGTTGTAATTACAAAAAAATGTTCTCTATTAGTTTATCTAATCATAACTGCATATTAAGAACCAAAATGATTGTAATAGTTGATAAAGATGTGTACTCCTAACTGCAACCAATCAACACTGTTCAGTATTTTAATTTCTTTTCAAAGATTTGGCAAGTTACATAAAATGGTACGAAACAACGATAACAGTACAATGAACTGAGGTAATGCGAAAATAATGCGATAAATGCACCTATCAAGAGAACTTTGTCATAATTTTAACAGCATTTTCTAGAAAATATTTTGGTACATTGTCAAGATCGTGAAAACGAACGATCTTGACAATGTACCAAAATATAACATAACACAAAAGCAGCATTAAATCTTGATGGAATTGAACCAACATACTTTTTTATTCACAGCAACCATTCCTTTCTCCACATCACCGTACGGACAATACACTTTGAAGCCGTAATCACAGCCTCTTCTTATAACATCCTCCATGGTCACTAAAGCCGTGTATCCAGATATGTGCCTTGGCCAATCCCTTTTAAACACATCCTTGAGTTTGTACCATTGATCAAAAGGAAGAAACCGTAGAGAGTCCAACGACATTTTTAAAACACTGACCGTGTACCGTCCTAGTGAGTGGGCAGTGACACACTGACACAACAATGAACTCAGTTTATTTAAACGAGAAGATAAGTTAGTAATTGTAAAAGTTTATCTACATTATGATGATGAGCTCGGTGATATGAGCCTTCATAAGACACTGGATGATGCATGCAACTCCATTGCGCCAAAATTCGTGTATCGCGTGGGAACCGTACATTTCATCCTGGGACCTTGATAAAAAGTATTGTACTAATGTCCTTTCCTGGGACTCGAAGTATCCCCATATCCAGAAAAGTCGGTTCAGCAGTTTGAGCGTCAAGAGGTAACAGATAGACAGGTAGACAGACAGATACGCTTTCGCAATTTAAAATATTAGTATTGTATGGACTAGACACTAGAGCCTAGGGTCTAGACACTCTAGACGTTGCTCGAAAGAAACCGTTTTTGGCGGATGTTTACATCCTATATACGGAACCTGCTTTTGAGGGTTCCGTAGCCAAAATGGCCAAAAAGGAACTCTTATAGATTCGTCATGTCTGTCTGTCTGTCTGTCTGTCTGTCTGTCTGTCTGTCTGTCCGTCCGTCCGTATGTCACAGTCACTTTTCTCCGAAACTATTAGAGCTATACTATTGAAACTTGGTTAGTAGATGTAGTCTGTGAACCGCATTAAGATTTTGATGCAAAAATGAAAAAATTATTAAAAATTTTAGGGGTCCCCATAGGTACAACTGAAACAAAAAAAAATTTTTCATCTAACCTATGCGTGTGAGGTATCTATGGATAGGTCTCCAAAAATCATATTGAGGTTTCTCATATATTTTTTCTCTAACCTGAATAGTTTGCGAGAGAGACTCTTCCAAAGTGGTAAAATGTGTGTCCCCCCCCCCTCTAATTTCTAAAGTAGGGGCATGATAATTCTAAAAAAAATATATAAGAATAAGAATAAGAATAAGAATAAGAACAGATTTATTTTTAGCATCACACAATACATCATAATATAAACTGACAGTGATACAGGGACTATGACATTAAAAACAAATTGCTATAATGCTGTGTGACGCCAAAAATTGGCCCCAGCTCAGCAAACGCAGCAAGCAAGCCCGCTGCACTGATATTCTGCAGAGGCCAATGAGTGGCTTCACAACGCTACTAAACTAAACACAATATTTACAAAAAAAAAACAAATAAAAATAGTGTAATTACCTACTAATTAATACAATAAGTTACAAATTAATTAATACAAACTAAAATAATATAAGCAATCTAAAGGTGTTGTTGTCTTTAGATTTGAAAAGAGCGAAGGAAAAAAAAAATACAAATTTGACAGGTATTTGACAGTTGGTATAAAATAACAAATAAAAAAAAAAATAAAACATAAATATGGTGGTTTGACGTCTGCATTCTAAAACCTAAAACGTGGTTTATGACGTGACACTAATAGAAAATCTAATATGATGTAGATTACTATAAAAACTACCAAAGAAAATTGGTTTGAACGAGATCTAGCCAGTAGTTTTTTTATACGTCATAAATGGTAACCCTTAATCTAAATTTCATTAAATCGACTGAAATATAAAAATTAATCAAAAATATTTTAATTTCATAAAAATAAACCTTATTGCTGCTGCGGAACCCTTCATCGGCGAGTCCAACTCGCACTTGGCTGCTTTTTTTAAGGTTGTACCTGTTATAGCTTCTGAGATGGCGTGATTAATCACTGTTTTTAATATTTTTGTGATTGTCAGTAAGTACTTAATAATATTATAATTAGACATTTTTTAAATAATTGCTTAATCAATAATTTTGAGTTGTAGTTAACGGTGTTTGGCGATGGTTTTAATTGAATAAGCTGATAAAAATCATTAGCTTGACATAGCAACATCTTTCTTATCAGGACATGATTCTGAGAATGCACAGTCAAATGAGTGGTTACTTGTAAACATTGATAAAGTTTAGTATGCTATCTTGAATTTCTACCTTCTACACCAATACGTATTGAAAAGAATCAGATATTTTAAAATGATGTACAAATATGTAGAATCGGTGTAGGTGGTGGTTGATACTTAATGTAATGTTGGGTAAAGGAAACGCAGTCGGATCGATCACCAGTGTATTAAAATCACAACAACATACAAGTTACAATGTAAGAACGGGCACAACTTGCCTCCGTCTTAACTACATCAACACTCTACAAGACTATCCGTACCTCTCTAAAGCTTATTTGGGACTATATCCTCTCTAAGGCTAGCTTGGGACTATACGTACTTCTCTACGGATAGCTTGGGAGTTGGGAAACTCAACACAACTAAAGACATCTTATTTATACTCGGGCGTACATATTTTATCAATTCTTAATTCCCACGCTAACATAACAATGACAGGTGAAAGCAAACCAAAACAGTAAACAATTCCTAAAATCAAACAATAGCATCATACTTAAAAGTCGGCTCGTCTTTAAAATACTCTAAATAGTAAACAACGTCATAAATTGTCGGCTCTATTTTAAAAATATCGATAACAAAAAGGGCTATTATTGTAATTCTCAACAATGACTTTAATTATTAATTATTATGACCCTCTTTACATCTTACGGCGGCTACTTCTAAGAACACGGCAACAATAAACAATGGCTAGTAAAAGTAATTCTTAAAACTTAAAAACAACAACCGTGGAATCATCCCTAATTCAGGATTCTCACGATCCTACAAAATATATGTGACTAACCTTAGCTTTAATTAAACCCCAATATTTTCTGCATGCTTACTACTAATTATGATCAGAAAATCGGATCGCGCTCTCTCTTCCATTTTGTACTGAGCTCGAACTCGCCGGAAGGATATTATTTGGGATAGTGTGCGGAGTGGCGGTCCGGCCGACGTTCAAATGTTTCTGATCAGGAATTTCGGACGATGTGCGGCCGGGCTAAAACATTAAAAATTTAGCACAATATTCTCTGAGGTATTTACTAAACGCCTCGATAAAAACTAATAGCAAAAGCATAAAGTATACGTATTACGTATATTTATTTCTAGCAGTAAAATTTATTTCAGGCAAGTTGTCAATGTTACGGTAAATTGAATTAATATCAAATGTCTACGTTATTAATATAACTAAACAACCAGTACTACTATTAGTAAAAATTGAGATTTCGATTAACAATAACTATTGGAATGTTCCGTTTTAAATTTCGGCTTTGAAATTATTATTTTCAATTCAATGTTTAACAAAAGAAAGGTAAATTACATTTTACTTGATTATTAACCAATTTAATTAGGTATATATTAATAATTTTAATGTAAATAAATTCCGAAAATATTATCTAGAAAACTGGACAGTCATAGTTTAAATAGTGATTGCAGGTTGTGTTTTTGTGCTAAACATAACAACGCGACGTGATAAAATATTATCTATGCTTTTACTTGATCGAACATTATAAACTATGTTTAGTTAGCGTGATTATTATTTAAATTAATTTTCGCTCTAAACGTGAAAATAGTAATCTATTTTAGTTTGATGTACTTATTATGATATATATAAATTAATATGTATATTAGATATTATATTAGCCACCAATTACTTCCATACATTTTATTTTATTTGGTTTGTATTTTATTTACTCAGTAAAATTTTACTTTGAAATAAAATCATTGTATAAGTAGGTACTATTGTATTGTGTATCATGGTCATAGGGCTGCCTTTCTTTGTCATTGAATAACACACATAGTTATCTCAAAGTTAACTTGTACGTAACTTCCTGCTCGTCAGTGTGTCAGCGACTTTGCTGCGAGACGGTCAACGGTGTTAACGTCAGTATCAAATTGATTGAAAAAAAAAAAACTAAAAATAAACATGGAGTCAGACTCTTTGCAGCTGCTACCTGCGGATCAGTGGCACAAACTAAAGGATGTGATGAGGAGAAGCTGGCCGCAGCACGTATCGGGGTACACGACCCTGGACACGATGGAGGTGATTGTCAGCCGCGGCTGCGACTACAGCTTCACTGTCTACTGTCCCTACGGTGATATTGAAAACGGAATGGTCGCTGTTAATAATAAAGTGAGTAGCTTTAAACTCAAAATACATTATTACAAAGTATACCTAATTCAATTTTTTAAATGAGCCTATGCTGTGTTACTGCCAGGCAAAGGCGTCACGCAAGGTCCATCTTTCTCATTCTTACGCCACCATAGGCCAGCCTTTTTTTTATGCGCAGGGGAAACCTATCATGGGTGCCCCGGGTTGGGAATGTGCCTCAGTTAAGCTGAAGCACTCCGGGAATATGTGGGACTCTGCCATAGGCCAGCCTGGCTATTATAGGCATTGAATAGCTTGAACCGTGATAGGCATTGTTTTCTTTTAATATATCAAGACATCGCTAAAAAGCGTCTACACTCTACTGACTCTACTATAATATAGCCCATCGGATGAACAAAATAATACTAAATCACCTTGTAATAGATCGCATAGCTTGACCTGACGACGATAAATTGTATCACCGTCCTTTTCTCACTTGTAAGAAGGTCATGCGCTCCCTTTTACTGCACGGTGCACCCCACAGCTGCTGTCTGTGCCCGTTTCAATTGGGGACAATTAATGCATTTACATTTTAGAATCATACCCAACATTATGTTTATTGTCATATTTGCTAACAAACAAGATACAGTTATAATCAAAAGGCAACAATGTTAAAGATATGACGACCTCTGTGGCTCAGTGGACAGCACGTTGGTAGCTTAAGCCGGGGGTCGCGGGTTCGAGTCCCGCCGACGGAACAAAAAGTTTTCAAAGTTCCTGGGTCATGGATGTGTATTAAATATATTTATCATATAATAAAAATCTTAAATATATTATGTATAGTATAAAAGTATTAAATATATTTCCGTTGTCTGGTACCCGTAACACAAGTCCTTCAGGTACTTACCACGGGGCCAGATTGACGTGGTGTGAAGCGTCCATAGATATTATTATTATTATTATAAATTCCAAGTTAAAATTCTTAGACAACAATAGAGAGTAACTCACTATGTTTTCTTCAATATAAAATCATTGTAAACTCAGTGTCATTGACACGATGAATTAGTTATCACATTAATAATTATCACAGTTACTATAATTACTTCACACCACACCACACAATCTGTTTTAATCTCGGAATGACACCCAATATAACTATCAGTTATATTTTCATTGTACTAATTTGTATAAAAATGGACAAAAATACACCTCGTATTTTTGTCCATTTTATATTCAGTTTCTCGATAAAAAGATTTTGCTAGTGTGATCCCTAGACTATCTTTCATTATTTTTTTTTTACATTTTTTTGCTTTATTTTCAGGAAGGATTAATCGAATACATTATACAGTGTCCAAAGGATAAGACTGATGTATTAGAAAAGGCAATGAGAACCACAAATATTCTGAATCATCCAAAATTTGAAGTGCCCTTTGTATCTGATCATGTTATGGACGTCGTCGGCAGAATTATCAAAGAGGAATGGAACGCTAAAGTGGACTACGTGAACACGACTGAAACCTATCTACTCAACAGAAGTACACCGTTTGATGTTGAGTGAGTCAAGATCACAGTACTGCCGCAATTAAGAGTCTGCTGCCAAAATTATCAAAGCACGCTAGCCCCGCCTACACACCCTATCCTCCAATCGTGATTTAATGATTCCATGAATCGTGCCCGCGAGGATTGTACTTTGCGCTGCTAATAGTGAACAATATCGGGTAACAACGGTTCCCTCATTATAGCACGAAAGTAAAGATTGTAAGTCCAAAAACTGTTTTTGATGATTACTTTTTAAATACAACAATTAAATACAATACTAATATTTCCTTTAGCCATTATTTTATAAAGTGTGTGATTGTAGTAGTGCAAGTTATTTAATGATAGTAACTCAATAAGTGTAATATCAGATATTTGTTGAAAAGCCCAGAAAGATTCATAATTTCGAAATATATCGAAGCAAAATAAGTGAATCGTGTTTTACGCTAGGCAAATATATTAGTTAAATAATAAATATACAATGATTAAATAAATCTCAATTTCATTTGTCAATCGTCTTTCGGGATCGTAAGACTTATTTGAAAACACAGCAAAATTTGGCAGCCCGCTCTTAAAATCCCGTCTCTGTGAATTACTTTGTATATTTTGTGTATTTCATCAAAATTGGTCCAGTAGCTTCGAATTATAATAATATAATGCATATTTGAGAAACTATATTTTCTAACAAGGGAATCGTATGTAATGATAAATATTTTTATTTTATTATTTTCTTTACCGTTTTCTTTTCAGACTACCTCCAGACTTCGTCTTTAAGCACATGACTCTAGACTACATAGAGCTAGTTGACTCAGTCTGGCCTCACAGATACGACAAGTCCAAATGGTATTTTGAGCTGCTCACCAAAGCCAAGCTAGGATATGGTCTATTCCACAAGGACGAACTTCTTGCCTGGGTTTACATCAAAGAGATGGGAGCACTTGGCCACCTTTACACTCTAGAAAAGCACAGAAGAAAAGGATACGCTGAAATGATAGTGAAGTTGATGGCTAATATACTGATGGAACAGGGTAGGACGACGTCTGCCTTCTGTGTTGTTGGCAATACCACTGCGAGAAATATGTACATAAAACTTGGTTTCGACTGTGTAGAAGTAGTGACTTGGCATGGATTTACGAGATGAGCTAAAAAAAATATAACTTATTTAAGTATGAGCCGGTGTTTTATTATTAAACAATCAAGCGAATAAATAGTATTAATAACAATAATTTTGTATGTTTACTGTTAATCAAATAAATAAAATTTTAAACACATGAATTTTTTCCTTAGCCGTGTACAAAACAATAATCGGCCAAGTGCGAGTCAGACTCGCGCACGAAGGGGTTCGTACCGTTATATTATAGCGAAAGTATGGAAAAGTTGTGTTTTTGTATGGGAGCCCCCCTTAATTATGTGTTTAATATTAATTAATTTATTATAGAATATTAAAGTACACATATAATTGAGGATTTTGTGAAAATTTCAAGTGTCTACATGTTGCCATTATAGATTACGAGCCAAAAAGGCCAACAAAATCACGTTTGTTGTATGGGAGCCCCCCTTAATTATAATTTTTATTTTGTTTTTAATATTAATTGTTGCTATAGCGGCAACAGATAATAATATACACAATCTGTGAAAATTTCAGAAGTCTAGCTATAGCGGTTCTTGAGATACAGCCTGGAGACAGACAGACAGACGGACAGACATCGAAGTCTCAGTAATAGGGTCCCGTTTGACCCTTTGGGTACGGAACCCTAAAAAGAGCAATCACAAAGTTATAATTGCTATTACAGCATGGTAGGGACTAATGATATTTTTATATTTATTAATCGTAGTTTTATCGCACTGTGATTTAATAAAGCTTTATTTTTGCTTGTGAAATTGACAAAAGATACTTGTAAGTTTTACTTGCCAATTAACGTTACTTGACAAGTAACTACTCAACACTTTACTTGGAGATGGTGAAAGAGGCCCTAATAAGTATTGCTATAGAATATAAAAATATATTATTTATTTATTTATTTGTTTATTTATTTAAAACACTTTATGCAAATATTTACATAGGCGAGCTTAATGCCTTGTGGCATTCTCTACCAGCCAACCTTAGGGTGATGATGAAAGTGTAAAATAGGCATACTAAAACAGAATTGGTGATATGACATAAATAGTTGTATAAAATATGAATTGTGTACTTCGAAATCTTAACTGACTAAGGACACTGGCGCACTCAGACACGAATATTAATTACATAACTGTACCTATTTCAATGAAAGATTTGGACATGAAAGTTTGGTGGATAATGGCCCCATGACATATACGTGAGAGAGCCATGCTTCGGCACGAATGGGCAGGCTCGACCGGAGAAATACCACGTTCTCACAGAAAACCGGCGTGAAACAGTGCTTGCGCTGTGTTTCGCCGAGTGAGTGAGTTTACCGGAGGCCCAATCCCCTACCCTATTTCCTTCCCTACCCTCCCCTATTACCCTACTCCCTCTTAAAAGGCCGGCAACGCACCTGCAGCTCTTCTGATGCTGCGAGTGTTCATGGGCGACGGAAGTTGCTTTCTATCAGGTGACCCGTTTGCTCGTTTGCCCCTTATTTCATAAAAAAAACTCAGTAAAGTTAAAAACTATTGTATTGCGCTAAAAACTAAAAGCTACTCAAACAAATTATCGGATTTTATTTGATACAACTAAGGGCCAGGTGTTTCGTAATAAAGTTTATACGTTTGACACAGCTTTGTCAACGTAAATGAAGTTGGAATATAAATTGAAATAAACAGTAATTCGAGCATGATCAGTAACTATGAATAGAAGATAATATTATACCTATGTGATGAATGATGATAATAATCAGGTCGAGCGAAGCGAGCCATAGTATAATATCCCACAACCTGTACATTTTGTGGTACACTTTACGGAAAAACTATCACGCCTATTGATTTGTGCTTTAACATAGTAATTTTTATGTAAGTATAATATGTAGATGCCTATTCCCTACCCTCCCCTATTCCCTTCCCTATCCTCCCCTACCCTATTACCCTCGTAAACGGTCGGCAAATCACCTGCAGCTCTTCTGATGCTACGAGTGTCCATGGGCGACGGAAGTTGCTTTCCATCAGGTGACTCGTTTGCCCCCTTATTTCATAAAAAAAAGATGTGTTATCATCAGTCAGTCAAGGTGTGAAAATTCGTTTATCGCGCGGGAACCGTACATTTTTCCGGGATAAAAAGTATCCTATGCCCTTTCCCGGGACTCAAAGTATCTCCATACCAAATTTCAGCAAAATAGGTCCAGTGGTTTGGGCGTGAAGAGGTAACAGACAGACAGACAAACTTTCACATGTATAATATTAGTGTGGACTATTGAAATACATTTTATCTAGGCAGAGCCTATCAGCCTATTCGTAAGTCGTAAAATTGAAGTCTGTAAAAACTTTAAAAAAAGGCAACAAAACAATTTTATATCTTTCTCTTTCACTCTCAGGGGTTGCATTTGATGTTTATAAGCAATTTTTCAATTTTGTATGTTTCTTCCATGGTTTCGAATTGTGTTTTTCAACCTGTCGGCATTGTGATCCTCGCGGGGTCACAAAGCTTCTGTAGAGGGGTCAGAGGCTGAGGGAACTATTTCAGTAAAAATAACGATAAAGAGGGAAGTTTAAAAGGATAATATTTTCACATACTTACATACATGATAAAAAAGCAAAGGTTGGGGATAGTATAAATATTTATTCACATCTCGGGGGTCCTATCATAAAAACCCTAAAAAGGTTGAAAAACACTGGAGTACTTAGTTACCGGAGTTTGAAAGTTATTAACAGTGACGTCACCGAATCTGACTTTATAGCTTTGACCACATGCTCAGCATGACCTGAAGGTATTAACTGAGCCATAAAAAAGTTAACACATAATAACCCAGGAGCATAAAATAAAGTGCCTACTGGGATGACCTTGTTTTTTCCTTGTTTGCTTTCGCCTGTACATAAATGAGATGAATTCCAAAAAACATAATGGCTGGCTTACACTATTTCAATCCAATAATCCAATCTAGCCCTGGATTGCTACTTGAATACTGTAAACGGGCATTGGAATTTATTTATTTATTTATAAATTTAAATAAGTAAATAAAACAAAATTGAATAAATGTTTCCCGAGTTTTTCAACGATGAAATCTTTGGAGAAATCACGATATTGGCGAAGCTGCTTTCGAATCCCAACAGTGTTGTGATGTTTAAGATTTTCTATGTTATAATATCTAGAATTTAGGTTATTAATACTGATAGGTAATATTGATATTTTTACTAGATGACGCCCGCAACTTCGTTCTGTAAGAATTCGTTTATCGCGCGGGAAGCGTACAGTACGCGTCGCATTGCAGTCTGATTTGAATCTAAAGCAAACAGACAAACGTATAGACAGACACACTTTCGCACATATTATATAATATTAGTGGCTTTCTGAAATAATGAGAACTCTCAACTCTCTCAACAACAAATTCTCAACCAAAATGACAATTGAAGTCCAGTATCAACAGTGCAACTAACGTGTCTCTGCCATTTTAAAAGTTCGAATTAATTGAATGTATTTTCGCCGTGCCTAAAAATGTTTGGTGAAAGCATAGATATTCACTGTTTTCCTTCAAGAACGCCATCTTCATGTATATTTTACATTTAAAAAAGAAACATCACGAAGAAAGAAAATAAACGCAAAAAAATCACAATTGAAATAAATTCTCGCATGTGCGAACGTGGCGAACGCGGCTCGTCCCTTTGTGCGAGGACGAGACCTTGGGCCTGTCTCGTTTGTAACGTTACATTTTCAGGGTTCCGCGGTAGTGCTACGATAAAATGGCGTGTCTGTCTATACGAATGTTGTTGAAAGTGTGTCTGTTTATTACACCCGTTAATATAACCTCGAAAATAAATCATAGCCTATTTTTTTCTTGCGACATACACTAACAGATAACTGCTTAAAATGGGAAGGGAAATGGGGATTAATTTTTATTCTTTTGTTTGTTTCAATCTACCCGATTTAAATAAGTTTTTATTTGTACAAAAGTGGTAGGTACTTACGCTGGTATAATTTTTTTTATGAAAAAAGGGGGCAAACGAGCGAACGGGTCACCTGATGGAAAGAAACTTCCGTCGCCCATGAAGCAGCACAGCATCAGAAGAGCTGCAGGTGCGTTGCCGGCCTTTTACGAGGGAATAGGATAGGGGAGGGTAGGGAAGGGAATAGAGGAAGGTAGAGAAGGAAATAAGGGATGGTAGGAAAGGGAAAAGGGTAGGGGATTAGGCCTCCGGTAAACTCACTCACTCGGCGAAACACAGCGCAAGCACTGTTTCACGCCGGTTTTTTGTGAGCACGTGGTATTTCTCCTAAAAATAAACGTAATGTAATATTAAGTAATAAACATTACATTTGTAGGTTATGAATACACTGCCCAATAATAATATTAATTAATAATTTTAGTATTTAGTATGTACTTCATTCGTATCACAAAACATAGACCAAACTAAACTACGTCACCAATGCACCTATACACCGTAAAGCGATGAAATTTCAATGTACACCATATCTGGGACGATTATCCGTGAAATAAATTTTATTTGTGATAAGGCGGGCGGGCGGCGGGCGGCGCGGCGCGCGGAGGGCGGGCGGGGCCGCCCAGTCGCCGCCGCTCGCTCTCGTCGCGACGACGCGCCCTAGCCGCGCTAATTTTACACGCTTGTGACCTACTAGTGACAGTGTTCTGTGACTTTCCATTGGTAAGTACCTTACCACGATATCGGTAACTACATGACCATATGAACTATCACTTCCTAATAACCTTCCCTGGACCTCCGCGAATATTTCATGACTAAAATTAGCCGAATCGTTCGTGAGTTTTAGCGAGACTAACAAAATTGAAAATTTATTTTTATTTATATAGATAAGATACATTCACGCATAACCTCAAAGTTTTTGTGAAAAATCCATACAAAATTACGTAGCTCGGACGCTACAATATGAAATGCATGTAGAGATCATTTTTAGATTTTATTCTCGTCGAGGCAATGTCTGTGGCAATTAGTTGAAGATTGTGAAACTTCCATATGTTAACGTCCCGTTTCGCTATTATGTGACGAAAATGTATCTTAATATTGCTTTGTGATACGGGACCTTGTAGTTTCTTTGTAAAATGTACTCGTATCTCTTGAAAGAAGTTCCTATTGGTTTAGTCTCAACATTGTTGTTTTTAAGACCTACATGATAAATATTTTTAAGTTTATTATTGCTATCTGGTACAAAATCTCGCGTTTTGGTTGTAAAATCTATCTCCTGTAAGAAAATCCGATTGATGTGTCTACGTGGTTGGTTCTAAGTCCTTTACATTTATAATGAATTTTTTTAAAGGGATTTAAAATGTTGTCACAACTGACACCACTCTAACTAAATTATTGTTCACTTCAAAAACGAATATTGCTCATACATTCGTTCGATATGTTCTAAATTAAAATATAATATAATATTTTGTTTTTAACATACGAGTTACGACTCAAATACAAAAATAATATTTATTTTGATCCTTTGATCTCACAATGAAAATAACACAGTTCCTTAATATTTGAGCCTGCCTTTGTAAAGTTTTTTGTCGTTTTCTTAAAAAATTCTTGAACAAAAAGGGATGTAATTTGGTCCCAAAATATTGTATATTTTTATATTGTAAAATACTTACTCTGAAAAATTATTGCGTAAAATTTCGTGTTTCTTGGTCATAATATTATCTAATTTTCTCTTTTACTTCAACGAAAAATATTTTGTTTTATTTTGCAAACGCGCAAAGGATTATTCGCAGCCTGCTTATTTTCTGTAAAAGCAATAAGCATAATATATTATGTTTAGCAATGTTTTTCATGTTTTTCAAGAAAAGCGAGTACGTATAGTTATTTGCCATTGTTTTATGATTGTGATATTTAAGTCAAATGTAATTATTGTAACTAAAAAAATCTAAGACAAAAAACTAAGCAAAGTTATGCGCAATTGTTTGATGTTGAGTGTTGGGAATTCAGCTTTGAACTTTTTACTATGTTAAACGGATTTGGATATGGTAGAATAGTAATAAATTATATTATTTTACCATATCCATCCGTGCACAGTAAAATTCTTGATTCAAAGTTATCTTCATGTCTTTGTAATCTTTTTGTGTCAATCTCCCAAGTCCCAACCAATTTCGATGAAATTCGGAATACCAACATTTTGATTCCCGGTTTATATCTTTAGCTTGCAGAAAAATGTACGATTCCCGCGTGAAATATTAATTTCCGCGCAACGAAGTCAAAGCCAATATATCTACATAGTTGGGTATAATTCCAGTCCCGATAGATTGGAGATCGAATATAGTGTAAACATTGACACAGTGGCATTCTCATCTTTTACGAAACTGAGGCTTCCTTTCGTCCTTCTCACTAATCACAAGAATTTTCCTCTCTACTTCATAATTATTGAAGATCTTGGGCATTATTTTCCGTTTCAAATGCTTTCGATTTTATTACAAAATTATAATACTACCAAATTAATGTGCTATTGAATAAAATTGAGCGTTAATATTATAATTGAAATTGACCATAATTCTCCTATACTTTGGCTTTGTTAACATTATATGGATCAGGATTAACATCATATTATTATAGAATGTCATAATTTGTTTGTAATTTTGAGAGTATGTTTCGAAATATTATTATGGCCAGTGCTCAAGACGTGATGCATCCAACGCCAAATTATAATACAAGGTTTGATGTATTGAGCCCGCTTTATATATTATACATTGGGTTGACTCATTGAGCCAGCGCATTCGGCCAACGTGTTGGGAGCGACATCCCACAATCCATACTCTACAGTCTACACGTTGGCCTAATGTTGGTCAAATGTTGGTTGGTATACGCAGGCCTGCTAATACGTCACCGGTTTGTCTCACCCGTGGCAAAACCCGTGATTTTATTTAGGGTTTTATTTTGGAACTTATGCATCTCGTCTCGTAAATTATACCATACGAGCTTCTGCCCGCGGCTTCGCTCGCGTTAAGAAGTATGATTATAAATGCGAAACTGTGTCTATCTGTCTGTACTCTGTTTCCTCTTCATGCCGAAGACTGAACCAATTTTGCTATATGGTAAGAAGACACTTTGAGTCCTGGAAGTACATGAGATACTTTTCATCCCGGAGTAAATGTACGGTTCCCTCGTGGTAAACGAGTTTTGGTGGAACGGAGTGCGGGTACCAATTACTAGATATACGAGCAGATCCGCCAAACGTGTGTGTGAATTGTCGATGACAAACCTAAACACGTTAACGTTTAGAGAACACGGTCAATAATTACTATGAGCATCAGCATTATGGCGTTTCCCTCTGCAACTCTCAAGTATATAGTATCAACGTAAATGACAAAACATGGACAAAACAATGGTTTGCGGATCAAAACCACCGGCCAATTGTCATTTTCGCTTTTGTGTAGAATCGCCGATCAAAATGTATGGAATTGGCATAACATGAGGAGAGTAACAAAACTGAGTGTTTTACTTTAGGGTGTGTACACTGTATACCCTTATATTATTAATTATTATAAAGTTATCTGTCAAAGAAAGAACAATATTTTTGTGATTTGTATGAGCAAGCGCCCAAGGCTTCAGCGTCATGGATTTTTCCATGCAAATAAAAAAATGCTCTTTCAGCGCTGCTAGTTACAGTAGCGTTACATCACGTCTTAGTTTTGTTGCACCCTGTATAGGGGGACGCATACATATACCCCAAAGTATTATCACTTATTTTTTTTACAGCCTGTTTAATAAAGCAGCAATACAGAAAACGTGTTGGCTAAGCCCTCAGCTATACTTGTGGATAGTAATCGATGAAAAACATAAACATGCTATTAGTACACGCTGACGAGTTGAGTAGGTTCTAAGCTGTATCGACCCGCCGTGGGCGAATCTAATCGGCTCCCTAAAATAAACAGATAATCATCATCAGACCTTACCAGTTTGATGTAAAACGAAAAAGTTGGAATCTTAAATGTGAAGTTTTGTTTTTTTGCTGGCTGTTCCGAGTGACTTCGTATGGTAGAGTGCAGGAATCGTTGGTTTGCGCACAGAAAAAAGCCTAAGTTCTTACCTGAATTATGCAGTCCTATGTCTACGCCAAAATACATCAAAATCAGCCTAGCCGTTTACGCGTCATGTTGTAAATAAAGAAAATATATAGATTTTTACATAAATAGAGTACGCGGTTGATAAAATACATTTAATTTGATAGTATTATCTGTACGCAAATGGTAAGCGTTGCTTACATATTTTAATTTTGGATCAGGATAAATTATAAAGTTCTGGTACAAAATATTGTACTATCAGAGAAGTTGCAGATTCCTAGGCAGATGGGGGACCTACGTAGTTTGGTCGTGTTATGTCAAATCCAGGCTACATATCACAATTATAGTGCTCCAAGGCTCTATAATATTATGAATGTGGACAGGGCGCTGCTGGTAAAGGTAAAGTCAAAATTACGTTTCTATATGATAGAAGTGTTAGTTCTTTTTCTCGCCACGTTCATATAAAGCCTTGTCGAACTGTAACATATGAATTGACATGATCCGACCAAATGACGTTGGTCTGTCAACAGCCTAGGAATCAATTTCCTTGATGGTACATAAATCTAATCCGTTAAAAATTGTGGTACCTTTAATAGTTTCTTTGTGACTCATAGATGTAGAGTTGAAATAGCTCTCAACGCTCTGTGGTATTATTGTTAGCATGGACTATAATGGTTAATCCGACTCTGAAAAGGTAACAAGCGTTTTACTGACAATTGGAAGTGCAATCCCACTCTATCCGTCAAAATACTAAAATCACGATATCGCTCTGGCATCGCCCCGTACAACGGTAATAAAGTCGAACGCATAAGTCCGCCACGGACGGCGGAAATTGTGCCGCCGCGTCCGCCGTCCGCCCGACCTTCTGTGACAAGGAAAATATGGGTGTAAAGGAAATATTCGGCTTTTATAATTTAAATTGGATTGTATTATATTATTTACTCTATGGTTATTGGTTAAGTTGCTTACTTTCAAATACACTCATAATATGTTTCATGGAAGATGGAGCTTGAGTGCAAAACAGACACGGACACAAAAACAAAATAGATGTTATTAGTCAAGCGGCATTTTATAACTAAGCGGCATTAATTCTGATTTTAACACGCACTCAAAGACTTGAGATATTTTCTTTTTACGAATTTTCGATAAGGTGGCGTGTTCAGGACACCCAAAAACATTCAAAGCCATGACGCTGATGGATAAGATGACCCAATGAATTTTTTATCACTTTCCGCCTGATGCAAACCTTTCCTGGACTTTTATGAACGTTTCAAGACAACAATCACCCAAATAGGTTCAGCCACTCTTGAATTTTAGCGAGGCTAATATTTTAAATGATTTTTTATTTATATAGGCTATTCACTATTATTTTAACTAGCATTGGCCTATAACACAAAGTAAACACCAGGAAAATACAAGGGATATGAAAATAAAGCGCTCGCGGCCGATGGGAAACCCACTTGCCATTTTACGATTATAACTATCCAACCATTTAGATCACTATCTAAGGTATTAAATTCGTGTGCCAATACCACAGAATGCTATTTTCGTATTGAAATAACGTTTTCAGTTCACTTACGAGTTACGGGTTTGATACAGGAAATAATACTTAGTAGCTGGTAGTAGGTACTTCTGATAAAGCTAGTTTTAGTACATTTTTCTATCATTAAAATTATTCTATACTAGATGAGATGCAACTCCCTTGCGCCAAAACTCGTTAATATCGCGCACTGCGCAGGAATCACACATTTTTCCGGGTTAAAAGTATTTCTATACCAAACAGCAAAATCGGTTCAACTGTTTGGGCGTGATGAGTTAAAAGACAGATAGACATACTTTCGCATTTATAATATTAGTATGGAAGTATGAATGTCTTCTCCCGGGACTCCAAGTATCTCCATACCTCACTCCACACCAAACACGAAATTCGGTTCGACGCGCGTTGCGTCGCCTCTGCGTAGTATATTTTATTTTTATTCTCTACTTTTCGAACTCATAAGGAGCTCGAAAGAAAGAGACAAGTGATAGGTCAAAGATCGTAGTAGAAAGAGGAAGATATATCGTATTTCTACATATTCGGAAGGATATCAAAATTCTATGGTATTTAACATTAGCGCACTGCTAAGGTTCAATTTATATCAGCACAGAATGGAACGGAAGCGACTTTTTGCAACGAAATTATACATGAGTCATGACACAATGAACTTTATATCAATAGTGTAAGACACGCAAATTACATAGCCAAAAAAAATGGACACCCGTCTTCCGCGGAATTCTCCAGCATTCTCCGGTGCCAATTTCCTCGCATGAGGCGAATTCTTCCATTCCGATACATTCCGCGGCATTATAAAATGAGCCTAAGTTAAAGTATATTTTATATGGAGTAAGTATTTATTTGTATATGGAGCGATTTTACCAATTACGTAGTACCTTTTTAGTACTCCGTAGTAAATGTAAAACCTCTCAAAATCTTAACTAGAATATAAAAATATAAAATGCCAGTAAAATAAAAAGTTTCGTGTAAAGTCGAAAATATTCTTCTGTGTAGTAAAGTTGGGAATGTAAGGGCATGTAAGGGTCGCGTATCCATGTGCGATAATAAAAAAAGGCTTTAAATTCTTAACAATAGAATCTATTATTGCTTGGGTGGGATAGCGAATTCTCACAATATAAACTTTTAGTTGCGGAAAGTTTTTCTTTCAGAATAAACAATAGGACAATGTTCATGTTTTCTATTAAATATATCGCATACCTTTGTTTTCCGATAGTTTTACTTTTCAAAGATATCAAGATTTCTACTATCTTTATAAGTTGCTTCTTTTTTTAATCTTTCAAAAAATTCCTGAAAAATATATATTTCCTGTGATTTATTTCTATATAAATAAAACTCAAAGGTGACTGACTGACATGGTGATCTATCAACTCACAGCTCAAACCACTGGACGGATCGGGCTGAAATTTGGCATGTAGGTAGATGTTATGACGTAGGCATCCGCTAAGAAAGGATTTTGAAAAATTCTCACCCCAAGGGGTTCAAATAGGGGATGAAAGTTTGTATATAATAATACTTCTTAACGCGAGCGAATCCGCGGGCAAAAGCTCGTTATTCATATTATTATATTTATTATTCATATTATTTTGTTATTCATCAGTTTTTATAGCGGTTTTTATATGAAGAAGAAATGATCTAGTAAACGAGCAGGCGAAACACCTCATAATCGGTTTAGTCATTTTAGAAGAGTCGTGTCGTATCACGTACAATATGAGAAAGTCATACTAAATTGTAATTGCAAAAGTGTGTCTGTCTATCTGTTACCTCTTCACGATTAAGGGTACGTTTCCACTGACGCGGAGCGTGGCGGAAAGGAGCTCAGCGGTGCCGAATTGACCAATCACCATGCTCGAAATCTTCGCTCCGCTTCAATGGAACAGCACGATTGGTCAGTTCGGGCATCGCTAAGCTCCTCTCCGCCTCGCTCCGTGTCAGTGGAAACGCACCCTAAAACGCCTCGACACTACATAATTCAAGACGTGAGTGGAAGAATAACGTAAGTAACATGAAAAAACTTCCCGTTTTTTTGCTTAAATGGAGGCTTTAGGGCCGGAAAAGTTATTTGAAATAGAAAAACTATGGATTGTATGTGTAGCCAGATATATTAGCTAGGTTATGAAGTAGATAACTAACAAGTCTTATTGAAATAATTAGGGAAAAAATGAGTTATTGTCCGTATGTTACGAAATGTTACTTATTCGATTCTTCCACTCACGTCTTCAATTATTTTCACGTTCCATAATATAACTGACGTTTGAAACGTCTATGGAACGTGAAGTGTCGCGTAGTGCAGACTGCGGTCTCACCTTTAAACTATTTTGCTGACTCAAGCCAAAGTAAAAGTTTTCTCAAATCAAAACAAAATAATTGGTATTTTCAACATTCTTTTTAACGCTATTATGTCTACAGTCTACGTGCCACCTATGACCTATACTAAGCCACTTCCGTACAAGGAATTTCATGAACGCAGGAATGTTATATTATTATGATAGAGAACAGTTCTTTATTAGTTTTGCTGTTCATCCCACGTTCATCCGTTCTCTTTAAAAGTCTGCATCTGTCTTACTGTTCTTTCAGGGTCCATGAAATAAGTTTTTATACGCTTTTTATTAGCTTCACCTGTATATTTGTTTGTAACCGACTTCTTTGGGCGCGATTTTGACCCACTTTAAACGGCCAGATTTCGTTCAAACTTTGTAGATTTATCGAGGACCGATGACAATACACTAATTTGATGTAATTATTCCATTTTTCAATTTCTATGTTTGTATGTTTGTTTGTAACCCTTTATATAAAAAGCGTGTTTTTAGTTTTTTTAACTATTACTTATTTAATACTATGTGACCGCATTATTGACTTCATAATATTATAAACAATCCTACGCGTGTTATGAACAAAATCCATACTAATATTATAAATGCGAAAGTGTGTCTGTCTGTCTGTCTGTTACCTCTTCACGCTCAAACCGCTGAACCGATTTTGCTGTTTGGCATGGAGATACTTTGAGTCCCGGAAAAGGACATAATAACGATACTTTATAAACCGGAAAAATGTGTGGTTCCTGCGCGATAAACGAGTTTTGGCGCAACGGAATTGAGGGCATCACCTAGTAGGTACTAAATAATTTTATACCACTTGGCAAGTGAAACAGCGCCCGTGACACACTGGGCAGATAGAGATAATAGTATTGTACACCTGATGATGATGTTAATGAAGCCGGTCGTGTGAGATATAATTGTAGTAAATTAAATTAATAAATGTGGAAAAAGTGCATGGAAAGGTGTGTGTTATTCATAGATTTAATATGAAAAACTCAAAGAAAACATCATAGGTATTATTACTGTGAAACATGAATTTCCACCAAGAAGTTGCAGTACTTACATTCAATATCATAATAATATTGTTATCTACGAATAATATTATAAATATTCAATGCAAGATGACGCCCGCAAGTCGCAGACTCTGTTGCGCTAAAATCCCATCTTTGCGCGGGAACCGTAGGTATCTTTTTCCGACACTAAGAGTATTCTCTGTCCGGGACTCAAATTATCTCCAAATCAGCAAAATCGGTTCAGCGGTTTGGGCGTGAAGATTGACAGATAGACAGATATACAGACAGACACACATTCCCATGATTAATATTAGTATGGAATTATGGATGTGTCTCAATTCCCAATACTATTAGTAGTTTGCTATTTAATAGTGAGTGGAAACAAGAAACGAAGCTGTAGGTATTATTGCTTACAGAAACATTTAATGTTAACTTAACTTTAATTTAATGAACACATTGACAGAAAAGTTTATGCCAAATCCTTATTAAATTAAGGTAGTAATCATTAAAATGTCACTGTACACGTTGATCTTGCACTATAATACAAATCAGGGTATTTTCTCTACAGAATTGTAGGTCGGAATATTTTCTTGTATGAATCTTGAGGTCGAACTTTAGGCCCCAATTTGAGGCAGACCGCAATTAATCTCATAAGCCAATTAGCCATAATCCACCCTCACCAATTTGGAACTCCAATTTTGTGAAATAAATTACAATTCTGACATCGTTTCACAAACATGTCGTACCTTCTAAGAGTTTTGAAGACATAAAAAAATCAAAGAAAATAATTATTTAACGGCAGTCTATGGCGGACTTTTAGATTATTAACACTTTAAAATAATATACATAATATAATGTAGTTCAATTATTTAGCGTTAACTTGAATTATCCAGACCTACCCTGTGTCCGAACTTACACTGATTAACTACTTATAAAAAATGTATAGTAGCGTTTTGCCTTCACACTAGAGTTTGTCCGGCGTAGGCGTTCCAAAGACTTCTATTTAAACTGAGATTCATTTAGAAATAAATACCAGTTAATTGTAAGTTGTAGTTTAAGTTTAATTAATATTATTATTAAAAACATTATAAAAACGAAAAAAATTTCTTAATTTGTAATAGACTTTTTTGCAGTCAGTACTTGCGGGCGTTTGTTTACCTGCTTTCGGGTTGCTACGCTTGCGTTCGGTATGACCGAATACCATAGGCAATCCTTGTCACTCTTGTTACAAAATAATATTGTCATCTCGCACTTGACTACGTAGATACTTGTAGTTTGTGTGTGTGTAATGTTTTGAGTGTATTGTTTTAGGATTGCTTTTCAAATGACATTTCGTAGGGCACACCACGTCTACCTCAGTTTAAATAGAAGTCTTTGAGGCGTTCGATGAACATATGCGCAGCGCAGACGCTGCGACAACGCGGCGCGTACGTCGCGCCGCACGAATTCTCCGGTTGGAGCATTCATGCATGCAGACCTTCGGGGAGGCCAAATGTCAAGTGAATGTTACTCGTAAATCGTAATGTAGCTTGACATAACGCAATTAAATAACGTAGATCTATCAGCCATCTACAAAAATAAAGTTGCAACATCCATTTCTATCTCTGTGTTTAAAAATAATAATTTCCGCAATTCCCTTTGATAAAGTAACAATGAAATCTGTGGAGTCGTCGATTCAATAAAATTATTTTTTCTCGAACTCGACGATAAAACGTGATTAATATTTGAGGGGATGTCTTCCTCGGGTCTAAAATGAGTGAAGTTGTTTGAGGACCCCGACTTATTATGCAGAATAGATGGCCCGAGGAGTTCTGCTAAAATATTAGAATAATAATGATTATTGTTGATTAACTAGACAGGAGACACAGCTTGCTACTTAGTTTTTGAATTACGGGTTTTGTGATAAAATGTGTAGGTATGTTGTTCTTGCATGATGTTCCATCTAAATCAGTTAAGTTTATAATCCATACTAATATTACCAAGCCGCTGAACTGATTTTGTTAAAATTTGAGGAGATACTTAATCAAGTCAAGTTCACCGGGACAGCTAGTATTAAAAAACTTTTATCTCGGAAAACTGACCAGTTCCATACTTCCGTATACCTACGCAATATTCTAAGCTATACTGTGTAATATTTATTGTTTTCCATTGTCCTGAAATGAAATGAATTGTTTTGATAGTAATTTCCTGAGCAGGATATTGCTATTGAGAACTGTTATTATGATTACAAAGTTCATGTATAGATACTTAGGTAAATTAATTATACTGTCCATTATTTTTTATTATTGAAACGGTTGAACTCGTTAAAATATGAATATTACTTACAATAAAATAAATATACTTCTAGTGCCAAGTAAGACTGAGCGATTTACAATCTTTTAGGATAGCGAGTTTCTGATTTTGATTTGAGCACGTGTTAAAGATCTTTAAAGTGCCGTGATAGTAAGTGATTTTTCAAAATATAAACTTTTTTAAGTTCCCTTTTTTGTATGGAGAAAAATGCGATGACTGACGGAAAAATCGTGATGAAGCAGAATAGACCGCCGGCGCGGCGCCGCGGCGGCGTACCGCGCAGGAGATGAAGTAACATCCTCATTCCAATGTTTAAGTATTCACTTCTGCCGGCACTCAGTGGAATCTACACTACTATTATAAAGAGGAAAGATTTGATTTTTTGTTTGTTTGTTTGTTTGTTTGTTTGTTTGTTTGTTTGTTTGTTTGAGTCGAATAGGCTCCGAAACTACTGGACCGATTTGAAAAATTATTTTGCTATTGGAATCTTACATTATTTCTGCTGAACATAGGCTACATTTTATTTTGGAAAAAAGTAGGGTTCCGTAAGATATTTGAGTTTTTCGGACGCAAGGTGTAAAAAATCAGCTAGAAAAGTTACTTATTTTGCGTACGCTGCCTAAACTATAAAAGATAGAACCATAAAATGTTCTAAGTAATTGTAGATCTTATAAATATCTACAAAAAAGTCCGCGACACACTATACCTATCTATGTCGAGTGAGGCACAATAACCATTTATTTATTTAAAAATCCTGAATTTTTTTTGGACTACATTTAAACGGATATATTTTACTCACGCTATCACTATTAATCCTTATCAAAATAAATTATTTTATCACTAAGTACAGTTTATGTAGATAATATTATTTGGTCTTTGAATGATTAAAATTGGACGTTTGGTTTTGAAATTATGGCGAAATTAAAATATTACGATAGTGGGCGTCACCAAAGCGCGTGCGGGAGGAAGACAATATTCTGTTGTAGAAATGAAAATTCTGTACATAAAAGATATGAAATGACACCCGAAATTACACCTTTGTCACTACATGGCTATAGAAGCCAAAAATGTGGTTAGTTTTTTGTCTGTCTGTCTGTCACTCTTTCTGTCTGTCTGTATGTTTGTTCCAGCATCACACGAAAAATACTGATCCGATTTGAATGTGGTTTTCGCAGATATATTTATCTTCTTCCAACTTAACATCTGGTGTATAAAAATTTTTCCCCCCACCCCTCTAAGGGGACAAAAGAGGGGGTCAGATTTTGTATCAAACTTTTTTCTTTAACACGAAAACTACTGATCCGATTTGCATACGGTTTTCACAGACTTGCATACGGTTTTCACAGATATATTATATTTGTCTTCTTCCAACTCAACATCTGGTGTATAAAAATCCTCCCCCCCCCTCCCCTCTCAACCCTCTCTGGGGACCAAAGAGGGGTCAGATTTTGTATACAACGTTTTTTTTTAGTGGACTTACTTCATATTAGGTTTTTACACCACCCTATTGCGACCGGCACACCTATGTGCCGGTCGGTGCGGCGTTGCCATGCATCGCCCGTCTAACGTCATATTTTCAGTTCGGCAGACTTCAGCACGGTGTGTTTGCGTGCGTGCGGCGGATAAAATGCTCTGTTTTTTTTATTATTAAATAAGGGGGCAAACGAGCAAACGGGTCACCTGATGGTAAGCAACTACCGTCGCCCATGGACACCCGCAACATCAGAAGAGCTGCAGGTGCGTGGCCGGAAAATATATCTGTTTACTGTTATAGCTTTGCCGCAGCAGTCCTCGAGTGCCACACATTTATTTCTTTAATCTCGAGCGTGACGTGCCTCTTTATTTGCTATTTTGTCAGTATTACTTTAAATTTATAAAAACATCAAAATCTCAGTCTCTTAAAATAATATTAATTTGAATACACGTTAGAGTGCGCCGCGCTCCTCCGAAGCTTTCTGTTTGGAACTGTCCTCCTTTGTGGCTTGTTTGCGGTCAACAGGGGCACTCACTTGAAAATATAAGTTTGTTCAGCATAAGCTCGGCTATTTTGTTTAAAAATGCATTGTTTGTATAATTTTGCATTTATAATCACTACATAGTATATAAGAAAGGTTCCCGCTGTCTGTCCCTGGATATTTATTTATTTATTCATGTATTTTATTTTGTTTTTAATTTCTGACATAATAAAACGTTAGAACACGTTCTTCTTAGTTCTTAGCTTTTGTAAGACACTAATCATATTCTAAACATATTGTAGATGGTCAGCTTGGTGCGAATTTATGCAACCTCAAATGTCTAACTTAACTGGGGCAGAGTAGACAGAATTTAGATATCGTTGGGTATATGGGTTCAAGAAAACTAAAGCTGTCTACAGAACCCGGCGGGTTAATGCCGGCGGGCAAATCCGGCGGCTTCTGGATGTCATTCGGACGCCGCCGCCGCAGCCCGGCGGCGGCACGAACCCGGCGGGTAAACCCGCCGGCTTTGGACAGCGGGCAACTGAATGAGCGCAAGCCGCCGGCAAATTTGTTTAAACCCCGGCCTTGCCCGGCGGGTTATGCCGCCGAACCGGCGGCTTTGGTCTGCCGGCGGCAAGGTACATATATGTAATGAGGAATATTACGCTAAAGTCGAAACATTGGGCGCTAACTTACTAGCACATACAGTAAACAATCCGACCAAAATCCGACATGTTGCACACGTCATATCAGAATATTGACAGAGACGTTGTCAAACGTCGAACAAAACTTTTTGTTCACTAACGGCCGTTCCCAATATTTGATCTATCTCTTACTTGAGATAGGAATAGCTCACATTAGACATTAGCTCCATATATTTTATGTCAATTCTATGTCAGCTGCGATCGGTTGTATGTCAAACTAGAGATAGATTGAATATAGGGAACGGCCATTAGGCCCACTTGCGCAGATCTGAGTTAAAGTTAACTCTGAGTTAAACATCATGACTGTCATATGTATCACTCACCAAGTGAGTGATACAGATGACATGATGACATGATGATGTCATCCCTTTTAAATCAATCTAAGAAAAAAGGATGACACTACGATGTTGCCACTTTTTAATTTCTTCACTTTTTTGACAGACTATATAATTATTATATTGTATACTGTGCTGGTGGCAGGAAAACATTAGACTCTAATGTTTTTCTCTAATGATTAGAGTAATATATAATATATCCTATAATTGTATCAAGCAAAATATACAAAAACATAATATTATTTTTCTGATCCAACAAAATGGCTACGTCTCGCCGCCCGCGCCATCCAAACACATTCGCGCTAATACATTCCCAAAACGCGATCAGTGTCAATAAGACGTCGGAATGTCAATTATGACGTCACCGAAGTGCCGTGAATCACTCATTGAAAGCTAAATATAGGGGAGCGTCATAAGAGGACGAACATTATTCTGTTTTTTTCTATCATTGAATATTTTGGAAATAATTAGCCAATAAATTAATTTACTTGTACCTGTATGAAATTGACTTGCTAGAATGAGAGGAAGCGAAAGTAGCGAGTATTCTGTTGAATTAAACTTTATCAACACATCAGGAGGCGTTCAAAATGGCATACACGTATCCCATACGTACGTCAGTGGTCAACGAAAGATTTGACATTTTGCACTGTTTAAAGTTACAGCTGTTAAAGTTACATCTGTTAAGGTTAAAGTAAGTTGGTGCAACTCACCCTAAATGTAGTCTGCAGATACTCTGTACAAAAGTTTTTTACTCTGTGCTCAGAAGTTTAGATTCTTTCAGCCGCACGCTTTACGAAAATCCAATAATCCCCATTTATAGATAATATTCCATTAAGAGTTTGATATTCATGTCGTTTGCGCTTCGGAGCGCAAATTGCGTAAAACCTTTTCGTATCAAAGGCGAGTTTCCGAGTGTTTACCCAGCGCTCAGCTAACGTGATCTTCAAGGAATTGGATGCGTTAAAGACGACTTATCTTTCTGCCTGTGGCTTCTCTCGTTTTGTAATAATGGTATCAATGAGAAGATTTCTATGTGGAAATGTTTTCAGCTTCAATGATAATTAAATTAGAGTATCAGTTCTGACACCGTAAATAGTTCAAGATGATTTCTTACTAGAAAAATATTATTTGCGATTAGTTTTTTCTTTAGTGAAAGGCGCACGTAGTTTTTAATTGAAAGCCTATTATGTCTGACTTTATATGAAGTATCCAAGAGTTCTTCTTACTTTGAACTCCGAGAAGAAGCTAGATTGTTATCCTCCTTCCAAAACATCCAACATACAACTTTTCTTGAAAATATAAAATATTTGCCGTCTCCGAGCCATAAATTGTACAAAATATGTAGCTATCGGGAAACCATTTTATTGTATAGAAATATACAAGATTCTCAATGTACAGTTTAGTGTGTCGTTGAACTGACACCTTTTGCACAGTTATTTACAAGCATCCAAATAACAACGGATCATATAATAACTGGCTGTGCATAATTTTTCTCCCTATCATCAGCACTATCTGCAGTACTCAACAACTATATCAGAAGGCAATCACCCTACACTCTTGGTAGCAGTTTAAGAAACTGGTATCTAAGTCTTGATACGTCTTACAAATACTATATACTGCGATGATAATAAGTACTTAGACGGGCCATAGACGGACCGCATGTTGCAGTTGGGACTGAGGTTGGGACTGACTGCTCTAGAGCAGTCGCGTTGTACCGTCCGCTCAAGAACTGCTCAAGTGGTCCGTGTATTGCTGATATGAATATAGTATGGAAACTGCAGACCGCCGTGCGGCAACCGCATCTCGAGACCGACTGCAAGATGCGGTCCGTCCATGGCCGGCCTTAGTTTAAACTTTAAACGAATTTTCAGTATTTACTTTTCAATGTTGGTATTATTTACAAGTTCAATTAGTAAACAAGGGTTACTGAAGTCATTAGTGGGGCGAAGTGAAGTGGGTAATTTGTCAGTCGATAACTTACCCCATCCCCACCCCACCCCCAATCCCTCGTAAATCTCAATTAGACGAGCTTTTTAACTGATTGCTTCATAATTTTTTAGTAACGAAGAACATTATTTAGTCACTTTCATTACTTAATCATAGATACTTTGTATAAGGTTCTATCAGAGGAATTAATTCATAGGCAGATGACGGACGTAATTTGGTGACTGATATTGACTTGACATAATTCTACCAAGTAAGCCACCAAACCACCACGGCGCACGCTGTGCACGGCTACGCGGCGCACAGATTTATTAGTTTGACTACGTGGGTCAACGTTTCCACTGCATGCACACGGCCACGACTATGTACAACTGTAGCGCAGCACAGTTTTGAATACTATGTACACGCTTCCGTGTATCCCGTGCACAGCATGCGTAGCGTGGCCAGCGTTGAGCTACGTGTGCACCATATTCGAGTAAGCTACGCGAGTCAATACGTGCGTAGCGTGTCCGTGGGTTGCAGTGGACACAGTTACCTAATATTATATTTTCTTACAAAGCGAAGCTTGACGCACGTGCGTAGTCTCTCCGTGCGCTGCGGTGGATTGTCGGTTCGTCCGTCCTATGAACTCTCACATGGCCCATACTGTATCATAGTAATGGGAATTAATGCTATTTTCTATAACTTCATTAACATGCTAATTTTGATGTCACAGCTTGCTAAATATTATTGTTTTGCTATTTGCTAAAAACGCGGTATCATGAATAATCGGTTCGCGTCCCACCGCCCGCGTAGAGTATTATTTCGCATCGAGTGAAAAATAGCAACTTTTGCAAGTTAGCACCGCGGTGCAAAAAAGCGCGGACGTGATTTTTATCATGATCGCAGACTATTGCTACGCACGATAATATTAGCAATTGTATGTTTTAGCAAGTACTATTTATTTAATGATTGCTAATGGGCATTTAACAATTAATTATTATTGCTAATGCTATTTTTACCAACACTACAGTATAACATCTTTCCGGCGGATCTGAAGCCAGTTTTAGCACTATAGGGTATAAGTACTTTTGTACTTCACATTAAATGAAAGAGTGGACATATTTTGACAAATTGAATTGTTGCATATTTTTAGTGCAAATAAAAAAAGGTTTGTAAATTCTCAAAACTTATGATCGAATACTAAAGCGAATAACTTTAAATATAGTTATAGCCTTACCTAATTGTGTTAAAGGCCATAAGATTCAATATTGAATTGTTTACAAACTTATAGAAATTCAATTCAATTTTGTGGATTATGATGATGATAGTTGACAAAGTTATAGAGATTCCTTCTGATCTCGATAGCTCTGACCTCGGGCGGAACGTGACCTGGAGATAATGTGAGGGTAATCTTACGGGAAACTTTCGCTCAGTCAAGAGACATTTTACCCAAAAAAAGGGTAATTTTTCGAAAACGTTTCGAAACTGGCTTTTATTTTTAATTTTTTAGGGTTCCGTAGTCAACAAGGAACCCTTATAGTTTCGGTCTGTCCGTCCGTCTGTCCGTCTGTCCGTCCGCGGTTTTGCTCAGAGACTATAAGACCTACAAAACTGTAATTTGGCATGAATATATACATATTAATAATGCCGATAAAATGGTACATAAAATATTTAAAAAATATTTTTTTTATGGTACCTCCCCTACACATCAAGCGGGGTTGAATTTTTTTTTCGCGCCGACCCCACCGTGTGGGGTGTCGTTGGATAGATTTTTAAAAAATATTATGAGTATTCATAGATCATTTTCCGGTTTAGGGATCCATTTGTGAAATATTAAGTTTTGAAGTGGAAAAAATCGTTAGAGTCCAGTGTCCCCCCCTTCTACCAGCTAAACGGTTGCTTCTGGAAATGTGAAAAAATTCAGGGGAGTAGAAAATATGCTGAATTTAAAAGGAAAACTATCACGGCTAAGTTGACTTCATAAGTTATTGAGTAATAGTCGATCAACTAAAAAAAATGTATTCGGCGAAGTATAAAGGAACTTTTCATTCAAATTCCTTTGAGATGATGTTGTTAGTAGTGTAAAACACGTTATAAATGTACATTCATTGACCATACAGACATTTTCAAAAACTAGCGGTGCTACGGAACCCTACATTGCGCGTGGCCCGACACGCACTTGGCCGGTTTTTTAGTTTAATATTTTAAGCATCGAAATAATAATAGTTCAATGTTTAGGGATATTAAGCAAGCTAAAGCTGTATATTGTGTATCCATGGCATCGTTGATCGTAGCATCCAAACGGGTAGACCGAGTTTTAAGGTTATTTAGTTGAGTAATATTTTAAAATAATTTGTTGCAGGTATAGCGAGTGGAGTAGATAATAAATAATATAGTGGTAAGTAACCTTTTTTAACCGTTAATCACAAGTGGTAGCGAAAAGATAAACTGCCGTCAAAAATATAAAATACCGAACATTAGAGGGCTATGTAATTTCCGTAACTGGTTTAAGTTTTCGTTTCTAGCTGGTGGAAAAACGCAGTAAAAACACAATGGCGCATTCAAAAGTCCTCGGCGAAACTTCAGGCGTTTGTTACAATTGAGTGACGAGAACTTCGCTTTGTTCAATGCATTTCACCAACTTTTGTAAATTTTTGTTTACAATTTGAAGTTTATCTTATTTGGTGTTTAAAGTTTATTATAGTTTGCTTTTAATTTAAAAAGTCAACATTGTGTATAAACATGTTATAATAATTCAATTATTAGCTGATTTTGGTCTTATGCCTTACCGCGAGGAAGCATTTTTAAATAACGTGTAGAGGTCTGCGCTGTATTTCCTAAATTTCGATGTCGGCGCCGACGGTCAGCGAGTAGTCAGCGCGACACTAAAATCTGCCTTACAAAATATTTTCATAATGCTTTTGAGGGTGTTCAGGGGCGTAGCTAGCATCGTATCTGCCGTATTAATTATACGGGGCCCCCGGGTCACACGTAAATTTTACACATTTTTTTATTTGACATCTTTGCCCGTTTTATGGGGCTTCCAAGCAAATTTGTTTAAGGCGGTCTCCGAGACACGCTAAGCTTCTAAGGATGTTATACTTTTTTATACTGTGGATTTGCCCGCAACTCCGTTGGCTCGATTTGCTGGGAATGTGTACTATAAGAAAAGTTGATTCCTAGGCAGATGGGGGACCAATGTAGTTTGGTCGCGTTATGTCAAACCCAGCCGACAGATCACAATAATTAACATTGAATTGACATGATCCGACCAAATGACGTTGGTCTGTCAACTGTCTAGAATTCAATTTCCACGATGGTACAAACTAGCACGTGAAAATACTCAAAATATACTCTTCACAAGTGCACTTAGCTGCTCTTTGAAACGGCGCAAATATGTGTGGCGTCCGTAACAGATACGTCGGCTTAAATAAATGGTTTATATCGTGTATATGAATTTTCATTGCGAGCAAAAAAACAGAGATATTCGGTATGGTAATCTGTACTATGTCTGTAGTATGTTGTGTTGTTGTGACTGTTAAAGTTGTTATAGACTCAGAGCCTTCAGCTAAGTCGTTTTGTCACAGTCTTATATTTTATAGATGATCTATCCTTTAAAGCTGTCTACACACCAAAGCCGCCGGCCCGGCGACACAACCCGCCGGGCAAGGCCGGCGGCCTCATTTTGAAACAAGCTTTATCAAAATTATTTCAAATTGAGGCCTTGCCCGGCGGTTATGCCGCCGAGCCGGCGGCTTTGGTGTGTAGACAGCTTTAGGCTGCGTTTCTATTGGAGATGTGCAGTTGCATGGATTGTGTTTTTAAGAATTTCCGAGACGAACAATCAGCGGCAAGCACGCAGATTTGTGTAAGTTGTTAAAAAAATAATTATAGAATAACATCAAGCGCCAAGCAGGCACGTAAATGCTTGACTCAAGCATCAAGCAAACATTGCAAACAGTCAATATGCTTGAAGCAAGCAAAAATCTACATGTTTGCCGCCAAGCTGCTTCTTCGACTCGGAACCTCATCAGACCCAATAGAATCGATGAGCTTAGCAAGGTCAGGCAAATAAAACGATTCTATTGGTTCTCAAATTCACATGCCTCGCAAGTCGCAACACTCAGATTAAAACCTTTTTTTCCGCGGTTTGTCATCAGCTATGGAACGGTGAGTGTCCCGGATCTGTCTAACACAGGACACCCTCCACTGCCGGTCTACCTCATAAAGGACCGGACAGATCTGCCAGAATAAAACACTTCTGCAAACTGAAGCGTTTCCCTCGGTACCGGGACTGGCTAAGCAAGGTTCCCATCCTCTCCCGGAGCCCCGTTAGACAAGAGTTAGGAGGTGTCCGATTGAAAATTACCGTACACCAAACAGTTTTATCAAATCTGTCTATAACCTCTTTTACCAAATCTTTTTACCAAATCTGTATCTGTCTAGGTCATCAGTCATCACTCATCACATTATTTGATAAACATTGGCAGAATAAGGCGCACGAGGAAAACAAAATTAATTAGTAGCGAAAGGAATTACGGAACCCTCTGGGGATCACGACACGATCGCTCGGATAAAAGAATACACGTGCCCGTATTAGGGTCAACCACATTGCATTGTGACAAGGTGTACATTTTTATATAAGCCATTCAAAACTAAATTTATTTACTACACAAGAACAAACACATTGTAATAGTCGGACTTTCCGACTCCTCGTAACGTTGAAATGTTTTGTTTTCACTTCGACCAGAACTCCAATAGCCAATAGTTTACGCATTAATATTATTAATTGTAATATTTTGGAACTATAAAGCTATCCGCCTGCCAGAACAAAGGGCGTCGTCCTGTCATGATGGGCGTTGAACCTGAGTTGACTGCCCTGATTGGTTTCTGACTGATAGACAAAACAATTGTGTGTAAATAGCTGATCCGATTCGACCAAGTGCTAGTCGGACTCGCGCACGAAGGGTTCCGTACCATTATAGAGCAAAATTAGGCCAAAAAATATGTTTCTTTGTATGGGAGCCCCCTTTATTTTATATTTATAATATAGTTATTAAATATTAAAGTACACATAATATAACTAAGGATTTTGAGAAAAATTCAAGCACCTACCTGTTGCCATTATTGATATAGAGCAAAAAAGGCCAAAAAAATCTCGTTTGTTGTATGGGAGCCCCCCTTAAATATTAATTCTATTTTGTTTTTAGTATTAGTTGTTATAGCGGCAACAGATATACATAATGTGTGAAAATTTCAACCCTCTAGCTATTACCGTTCTTGAGTTACAGCCTGGAGACAGACTGACAGACAGACAGAGAGACGGACAGACGGACAGACAATGAAGTCTTAGTAATAGGGTCCCGTTTCAACCCTTAAAGTACGGAACCCTAAAAAGTATGTGTTATTATAGCAGTAACAGAAATACACAATCTGTGATAATTTCAGAAAAGCTACAGCTTCTCTCTCTGTATCTCGAGATACAGCCTGTTAACAGACAGACGGACAGACAGCGAAGTCTTTGTAATAGGGTCCTGTTTTCACCCTTTGGGTACGGAACGCTAAAAAGAAGAAATCGCAATTTGTATTAATGTTTTAATTTTAAACATTCTATTTTTGGTCTAACTTACGACGTGAGTCATTCAAAATCCTATTCCTTACATCAAGTAAACACCATCACGCTTTCTTCCTACGTGTATCAGAATTCCAAATTCGAATTTGAATTTCAAACTCAAAGCTTGTAGCATAGTATAAATAATAGTGATGATAATACATTAGTATTTCTACACCCTGGAATCGAGCGCTTGCTTATTATGCTGTGGCCAGCTTACGCGTCCAACTTGTATATTTTGAAAGTGTTTCAGTAATTAATCTTCTGAATATTTTTTTAAAGTTGTTTTGCTCACGTTATTTAGAACATAAAAGTCAGTTCACTAATAAGCGGGTACTATTTAACCCTTAACCACCTACCACAATAATATAATATTATAATTGTCACACAACCACCTACCATACGTTTGTGAGACCCTTGCTAAAAACATAAGATAACTATAAATAATAAGGGGGAAACAATTTTTTATTTAAGAAATCTAAAGGCACTATTTTACTTTTAATTTAAAAAATGAAAACATGATTCATATCAACAATATTTTTCGAATAATACAGTTCGAAACATTATACATACTACATACATACATACATAACATAACATAGTACATTCGATATTTAGTACAATCTCGTGTTTTTGGCTTACTCACTGACACTAATTATAGAAAACAATTTCTAAAAAAAATAATGAAAGTAAAAAAAATATAATTTTACGTTTTTTATATAAGTAATTAAATTAACTTGGAACTTTAAAAAAATACTCATTATAGTTACTAATTACAAAATTGCAAGTACCAAACTTAGAGCTTTTAAGGCCAAGAAGACACATCTTGTTTAATTATTCGAGACAAATAGGAGCTTTGTTTTCAAAACAGGTGTGTTGTATTTCGTGTTTATGGCGCGTTCGGCGTTGCGAAAGGAGGCTAGACTGTTACTTAACAGAAAGCCATTATTTACGAAATAATAAAAAAATCAAAATCTAAACAACTTACGTAACCTCCTGACAAGGGTCTCAGACCCCCGCAAGTCTTTATTTACTAACCTGAGACAAACGCGTGCACGCCTAACCTTGCCGAGGATGATAGCTAGAGGCGCGGGGAAAAGGTACAAAAGCAATGGAATCGATACAACAATCCGGCGCAAAAATATTGACAATAATAATATCAGCAACACTGTCTGTGAGACGTATGGTAGGTGGTTTGGGTTAAACACAATCGTTCCAACCGCTTCGGAGATGTTTGGCAATTTTGTTCATATAATTATTAGGTACTGTGCCTGTAGGCAGTACAGGATACAAACCTGTCAATAAATTAATTCCAACTAATTTGTATAATTGGATATTACCTCTATGTGTAGCCAAGACCCCCTCAACCCCCAACATACGCCCAGGGGGTGGCACCCGCCTAATGGATGTTATTTGATACGGGCGCAAATCTTCCATTATCGACATATTCTGTCTGGGTAAAAACCTTTAGGTGTCTTGTGTCCTTAGAACGGGAGGGGGAGGAGGGAAAGTTTGTATGTCTGTCTGTCTGTTACCTCTCCACATTCAAACCGCTAAACCGATTTTGCTGTTTGGCATGGAGATACTTTGAGTTCCGGGAAAAGTCATAGGATACTTTTTGACCCGAAAAAATATACGGTTCCCACGCGATGAACGAGTTTTAGCGCAACGGAATTACGGGCGTCATCTAGTATAAGACAAGGTTTAGTGTCTAAACACACTAGGCTGAAGTTCCGCGGCGGAAATTCCGCATGATTACGTCAGCAATGTCAAACGCATACAATATTATAACGTGACGAAATTTCGGTATGGTGTGTCATCGGTAATTTAAAATACATTGCAGGCGGAATCATGCAGAAATTCCGTCGCGGAACTTCGGCACAGTGTGTTTAGATACTAATCTACTTTTTACGTATTTACCCAACTTAAATAACTCAAATTATGGTTTGGCATTCCCAGCGCGGCCTGTGTACCTTTAAGAGGAAATTCTTGTCAATTTTGTAACAATTCTTGTGGCTTGTTTCAAGAAACACAAAGCCCATAAAATTGCCCACATGAAAGAGATCATTAGGGTTACTTATATTCTTTTATGAAAATGGAAATATTTAAAGTATACTTAATATCATGGACCACTTAATATGTTATACTGCTTACGTCATAATAATAATATTATAATATACCTCAGGATGACGCACGCAACTCCATTGCGTCAAAATTCGTTTATCGCGGGGGAATCGTACATTTTTCCAAGATTCAAAAGTATTATTATGTCCTTTCCCGCGACTCAAAATATCTCTATAACAAATTTCAGCAAAATCGGTTGAGTAGTTTGTGCGTAAAGAGGTAACAGACAGACATTTTCATTTATAATACAATTATTAGTATGGATAGCTACAATGTGTATACCTAGACGAATTTAACAACTATGAGATAGAAAATAGAATGTAATTTAAAACTAATGTCTGTGAAATGGAACCTGCATTACATAGACGGCCGCGTCACTCATTCTGAGTCAAAGGGAATACAAATGAAGCGGCATTTGCATGCAACCTGCACCAAATATATTATACTAGATGTTCCGCGCGGCTTCGCCCGCGTAATTTAGGAATTTCAAGATAACCGTACATTTTTCCGCAAAAAATAGCCTATGTCCCTTCACGTAGTCTATTTCATAATATTGTGTGCCAAAAAACATAAATATTGCTCCAGTACCTACTTCTCTTCTATAATATAATATATTATAATTGTACTAGATGTTGTCCTCTACTTCGTTCACGCAAAAGTTATTCGTAGTAATTGTAAACGTTAGTAATAATATCATAAGCTGTCTAGACACCGGCCTGTAAACTGGCCGTAAGCTGGCTGGATATAAGTGCTCGTAATAGCCCCCCTGATCCTTTTCTAGCCTCTCATTTAAGCGACAAAGTATCTTCATACTCATTTTCATTTAAAAAGATTTAGCGGCTGTGGATAAAGGAGCGTCAGACATAAATAAGTATAGGTACAAAATCATTCATCATCTCTTGGATATCCAGATAAGAAAAACACTAATAAAACACTATATTTCGTGCACTTTTTCCACTATATATAGTGGAAAAAGTGCACGAAATATTGTGTTTTATTAGTGTTCAACATGAATGTCCACCAAAAAAAAACTGCCAAGTGCGTGTCGGGCCACGCGCAATATAGGGTTTCGTAGTAACGCTAGTTTTTGTATGGTCAATGAATGTACATTTATAACATGTTTTACACTACTAACAACATCATCTCAGTTACTTTCAAAGGAATTTCAACGAAAATTTCCTTTATACTTCGCCGAATACTTTTTTTTAGTTGATCGACTATTACTCAATAACATATGAAGTCTTCTTAGTCGTGATAGTTTTTCTTTTAATTTCAGCATATTTCCTACTCCCGTGAATTTTTTCACATTTCCAGAAGCAACTGTTTAGCTGGTAGAACTAGGGACACTGGACTCTAACTATTTTTTCTACTTTAAAACATAATATTTCACAAATGGATCCCTAAATCGGAAAATGATCTATGAATACTCATAATATTTTTAAAAACCTATCCAACGACACCCCACACGATGGGGTGGGCGCGAAAAAAAATTCAATTCCGCTTGAGGTGTAGGGGAGGTACCATAAAAAAATATATTTTTTAAATATTTTATATACCATTTTGTCGGCATTATTAATATGTGTATTCATGCCTGTTATATATGGACAATGCGGGTAGTGACTTGTTTATGTGTAAAAAGTGAGGTAGTTGAAGAAAGAGTCTGTCATCGCGATTCCAGCTCATCAACTAGGCTAGGACTCTTCAATCGTAAGTTATATTAGTGGCGACGAGATAAACGCGGAATCAGTGTGTAAAAGTGCGTGATTATAGTGGAAAATATATAAAAATAAAAATTACAGTGCAAAATGGGCATTAAGTTTGGGGAGTTTGATATAGCACATGGTTGCTGGAAAAACTACATAGAAAGGTTTAGTTTCTGTCTGCAGGCAAGTGAGATTGAAGATGATGCTTTGAAAAAGGCTAATTTATTAGCTGTTTGTGGTCCTGATTTGTATGATTTGATAATATCATTGACTGCTCCAACCAAAGTAAGTGAGGTTACCTTTACTACAATAGTAAGTAAATTAAATGATCATTTCCACCCGAAGCCAAATGAAATTATAAAATCTTATAAATTTCATTCGAAATATCAAGAGGAGGGGGAAATAATGAGGGATTTTATAGCTCAGATCAGGAAATTGAGTATTGATTGTAATTTTCAAGACCTGAATCGGACACTAAGGGATCGGCTAGTGTGCGGTATCAGAGATAAAGAAATACAGAAACGCTTGTTACAACATAGTACATTAACATTTGATCAAGCTTGTGAACTAGCCTTATCTCATGAAGCTGCAGGTATAGATTCTAGTATGATTGTAGGGGCGTCTTCAAGTAAAACCACCGGTGATTTAGAGACACCTATGGAAGTCAATAAATTTACAAACAGAAAACTTAATAAGCAGACAGAATCGTGTTTTCGCTGTGGCAGGTCTCATAGGGGCGTATGTAGATTCAGATGGGCCAAATGTAATAATTGTGGGAAAACAGGCCATATCGCAGCAGTGTGCTCATTGAAGATTAAGGGAAATAATTTATCGAAATCAGATTGTAATGGATTATATGAAGACATGTCTGTCAATAACATGAGACAAGATAGGTCAGTACCAGCATTTATGATTAAAATTATGCTAAATGGAGTTATGATAAACATGGAAGTTGACTCGGGATGTGCTTTTACTCTCATAAGTGAGCAGACAGCCAAGTGCATATGGAATGGCCAGTTGCCTGCGATGAATGATGTGGAAATTGCATTAAAGACATGGACCGATAACAAACTATGTTTATTAGGTAAAGCTACTGTTGTGGTACAATATAGAAACATAAAAAGGAAGTTGTCCCTTTTTGTAGCGGCAGGAAATGGGCCAAGCTTAATAGGCCGAAATTGGTTTTTGGATCTGGGTATACAGCTGCAAGGAGTGTATAATATGAAAATTGATAAAAATGTATTGGAGACGGAATTAAAGGAAATTCAAGGAAAGTATGCAGGCGTTTTTAAAGAAGGATTAGGTAAATATACCGGTCCTGTGGTGAAAATTATACCTAAAGAAGGTTCAAAACCAATATTTTATAAGAGCAGAACAGTACCATTTGCTTTGAAAGATCGAATATTTCGAGAATTAGACAGATTAGAATCAGAAGGGGTTCTCGAGGCAACCTCACATTCGGAATGGGCAACACCAATAGTACCTGTACTCAAACCAAACGGTGAGGTGCGGTTGTGTGGGGATTATAGATCTACAGTAAATGCTGTGACTGATACCGACACATACCCTCTACCTACTCTCACTGAAGCATTTGCAGAACTACAGGGTGGGGTATTTTTTACAAAAATCGATTTAGAACGCGCTTACACCCAAGTCAGTGTTGATGAACAAACTGCAGATTTGTTGACAATAAATACGCCGAAGGGCTTATATAAAATGAAAAGGTTACCATTTGGGGTAAAGGCGTGCCCTGGTATATTTCAACGATTGATGTCATCGTTACTGGCGGGTATACCTGGTGTGGCCGTTCTATTAGACGATATTGTGGTTGCTGGCGCAGAAATACAGGAACATAATAATCGGTTGAAAAAAGTGCTGCAGAAATTACAGGATGCTGGTTTACGGGTAAACAAGAATAAATGTAAATTTGCTGCTGCAAGTGTTCAATTCTTGGGATTTGTCATCGATGAATTTGGTATTCATCCATGTGAAGAGAAAATTCATGCGATTGAGAAGACACCAGCACCACGTAATGTGAAAGAACTTCAAGCCTTTTTGGGGTTAATCAATTTTTATGATCGATTTTTGCCACACAAGGCCTCAATTGCTGAACCAATGTACAGGTTACTAGATAAAGAAAATAAGTGGAAGTGGGAAAAGTCGCATCAGGATGCATTTGAGAAACTAAGGAAGATGCTTTCGAGTAAGGACACTTTGGTACATTATGACATGAAAAAGAAACTCATTCTATCGTGCGATGCTTCGCAATACGGTCTTGGAGCGGTTTTGGAGCATGAGATGAGTGACGGGAGCATTAGACCTGTGATGTTTGCGTCTCGGACTATGAATACACATGAGCGTAACTATGCACAGATAGACAAGGAGGCGGCTGCTATTATATTTGGATTGAAAAAATTTCACCAGTTCATAAGTGGTCGAAGTGTGATTATCAAGACAGATCATAAGCCTTTATTAGGAATATTTGATTCGAAGAAGCCAATTCCCAATATAATTTCACCGAGAATGTTGAGGTGGGCACTTTTGTTAAACTCTTACGACTACGTAATACAGTATGTAGAAGGAAAGAAAATCGGTAATGCAGATGCCCTTAGCCGTTGGCCGAATCATGAGGTAGCGGCGACAGAAGAAGATTTTTCAGGGGTACTCTTGATTGAAGAGACACCAATAGAATTGGAATTTTCCGCAGGCGAAGTGGCAGCATTAACTAAAAAAGATAAGTGTTTAAGTAAAGTGTTATTCTGGATACGAAATGGATGGCCACCTAAAAGTGAGGAGGATTATGAGGTTTTTTGGCGAAAAAGGGATGAGTTGTCTATTTATAAGGATTGTATTTTATGGGGCAACAGAGTAGCTATTCCAGAAAAGATGAGAGAGAAAGTGTTAGAGGAGCTACATAAGAATCATGATGGGATTATTATTACCAAAGCCATGGCCAGAAGTTATTTTTGGTGGCCCACGATAGATAAACAGATTGAGAACATGGTAAAAAACTGTAATGTATGTGCAGAAAATCGGAACTTACCACATAAAGTCACACATCAGTGGATAAAACCAAATAAAGCGTGGTCTAGGCTACATTTAGATTATGCAGGACCATTTCAAGGGAAAACTTTTTTGATAATAATTGACGCATTTTCCAAGTGGCCAGAAGTCAAAATAGTCCCAGATATGAGTAGTACTACGTTAATTAAAATATTGCGAGATGTATTTACTGAACAAGGCCTACCAGATGTAGTCGTAAGTGATAATGGAAGAAGTTTTATCTCGGAGGAATTTAAGAAATATTTAGATTCGCAAGATATCAGGCATTTGTTGTCAGCTCCATATCATCCAGCGACCAACGGACAAGCAGAAAGAACGGTACAGACCGTGAAATCAAAATTAAGGAAACTAACGTCAGGACCATGGGACGTTAGGTTGTCAAGAATATTATATGGATTACGTACTACACCAAACAGTATCAATGATAAAACACCGGCTGAGCTTCTAAATAACAGACGATTCAGGACAAAATTCGATAAGTTAAATCCTCTTTCCTACAGATACACTGAGAGTGATGAGATAATAGACAAAAATATTAATACGAAGAACAGGGAGTTTAATGTGGGACAGTCAGTTTATGTAAAAAACTACTGTGGTACACCGCGTTGGTTGAAAGGAGTAGTAGAAAAACGAGTGGGAATATGCAGATATCTGGTTAAATGGAATGATAAACTTTTAATGCGACACATTAATCAAATGCTGAGTTGCGGGGAGGAAAGTCAACAGATGGTTACAGAGCCAGAGCCAGAGTCAACCACAATCATGGATGACAACGATGAAGATGATGATAGAGTTTCGATACCATCTCCTCGTCATTGGGCGGATATAGTCGGAGTGTCAGGACCACAGGATATAACTATTCATGAGAATTCACAAGATGCCACAGCAGTCAATACTTCTAAACGTCCACGATCGAATTCATCGCCTGATTTAATTGAGCCTAAGCGCTTAGCCATGTCTAATACTGACAAGGAATTAGATGGGTCCGAATTAGGAGACCTAGACTTAGAGATTGATAATGAAGAGATCTAAGTTAAATAAGGAATGTTAGGTTAGGGAATACTAGTGTTAGTAAGTGAATGATAGTGTTAGGACTAATAGTGTAAGTGAACTAAACTAATTAGTGAACTCTCTTAAGGGGGGAGATATGTTATATATGGACAATGCGGGTAGTGACTTGTTTATGTGTAAAAAGTGAGGTAGTTGAAGAAAGAGTCTGTCATCGCGATTCCAGCTCATCAACTTGGCTAGGACTCTTCAATCGTAAGTTATATTAATGCCAAATTACAGCTTTGTAGGTCCTAGTTTCTGAGCAAAACCGCGGACAGACAGACAGACAGATAGACAGACGGACAGACGGACGGACAGACCGAAACTATAAGGGTTACTTGTTGACTACGGAACCCTAAAAATGGGATTATACATTATTTAAATATTTATTATCTCACTTTACCCATAAACTTTTGAAACGATTTTAATATTTCTTAACCACTCGAATGCCTTATTAGTACAACACGTTAGTTTAAGCCATTTTACTTCATAATCACAACTAAAAATGTTTTTCTAGTTTAAACTCCCAACAAAGTAAGTTTATAACATTAGATAATCTTAACTTAAATAACCCCCCTACATTGTCCCTTAACGCTGACACTCTCAAAACTCAAATACTAACGCGAAACAGAGTTAATAATTAACTAGAACATAACGCTTATGGCTGTGTTAGTTGGCTGTATATACTATATAGCGTAATTTCCTCGCTGGAGAACAGGGTTATAATGAAGTCGCTTGAAAATAGGTAACTTTATAGTTTATACGCAATAATTACATCCTTAACAAACATACTTCCTACTCCCCTTGCGATTAAATTCGGTTGGGATTGTTTCAGCATGTCTGAGGGCACTTCTGACTTATGAGGATACCTACGTATTACGTACACATAACACACCCTAAAGTACTTATTATCACTTAGAGTGGATTGCACCAACTCTTAGGGTAGGTTGCACCAGAGGTGTAGTTAAAGTTAAGGTTAAGGTTATCTTCAAATATGGCGTCCACAATGTACTTTTACTAGGGATTTGACAGTTTGACATTTTGTTATGGTTAAAGTTAAAGTAATAGTTAAAGTTAGTTGGTACAACCATGTACAACCCACTCTTAGTTTTGATACACTTTGTATTATCAAGTAACAAAGTGTCGTGGATCGATGTCTGTTTCGTTTTCCCTTTTATCGGGAGTTTCGTCTCCTAGTTACTAAAAAAAATTTAAACTCGCGTTAGAACACACACCCGGCATCACTGTGTATCGAAAATATATGACAATAGAGACCGCCGGCGTAGCGGAGGAAAGGAAATAGCATCCTCCTCTCTTTTTTTATGAAATAAGGGGGCAAACGAGCAAACGGGTCACCTGATGGAAAGCAACGACCGTTGCCCATGGACACACGTAACATCAGAAGAGCTGCAGGTGCGTTGCCGGCCTTCCAGAGGGAATACGTTCTCTTCCTGTAGGTTTGCAGGTCTTATAGGTCCGGAAATACTGCTGGTGACAGTTCGTTTCAGAGTTTTACTATGCCTGTTTCTGATGTTTTGTTTTCACTTCTGCCGGAAAAAAACAAGTTTCTTTTAACATATTATTATCACCAAAAGACATTACATATAAAACTACCAACACATAATATAATTTGACCTAAATCTCGGTAGATCACATAATAAAGTATTAAGCTGTGTATACACCGTCCACATTAACGCCATTTTGTTAAACGTTCGCCCCCAGATCTGCTCTTAACAGCTCCGCATAATAGAAATGAGGTTTCTATTCAAATTCAGACTTATAACGACGGTTTTTAACTTTTTCACGCTCAATTTAATAAGCGAATAAGTATTTGACACAAATCACTATGCAACATTAATTTGCAATTTAGCTTATAATAATTAACAGTCGACAACAAATTTTGTTGTTGACATATATAATAATTATTGTAAAAGTGAATGATGAAAGACTTATGATGATGATTGATGACGAATATGAAAACTACTTAAATTTAAAACCCAAGCTTTTGTAGTACAAGTATATTCATACCATGTTATAAGCGTATTCATATTATCATACTGTACAAAGAATTTTGGCGCTATTTATTTTCGCAATGTTCCTTTAAAATACGTCCGTGTTTTCAGAAGCGCTGAAAATGTTTACGTTTTGTTCCTGTTGGAAATTTTAACTAACGATTATTCAGTTGAATATGAAGCGAGCTTATTAATACATACAAATTACTATAATACATGTTTTGTATATTTTTTGTTTTCATACTCCTTTAAATTCATTTAATTTCATAAAACTAGGGGTGATCGTCGTCTTTTCTGTGGTAATTGGTAGAAAAGTGCATTTAAACTCTTAGTTACTCATTACAGCCGAAACAAACCTTGATCAAAATTTGATTCAAAATAATAATATGTAACAGCGTATAAATTCAGAGTTTAAATTAGTACTAGTTTCGTTCAGTATAAAATAAATGACGAATTTCGAACAGCCTTACTTTGACAATTAATTATCATTTATTTATAACGAATTTTAAATTTATAATTGCGAAAGTGTGACTGTGAATCTCTTACCTTATCATGCTTAAACGAATGAATTATTAACTGTGGAAGTCCAGGGATGGTTTGCATTAAGACGGAAGTGATATGAAGTTCACCGGGTCATGTAGTTTATAATATTAGTAGGATTTATAAGTTCGCGTACTTTTTAGGGTTCCGTAGCCAAATGGCAAAAAACGGAACCCTTATAGATTCGTCATGGCTGTCTATCTGTCAGTATATCACAGCCACTTTTCTCCGAAACTATAAGAGCTATACTATTGAAACTTATTGGAAAGCAGATGTAGTCTGTGAACCGAATTAAGATTTTGATACAAAAATGGAAACATTATTAAAAATTTTAGGGGTACAACTGAAACAAAAAAAAATGCGTTAAAATAATATTGAGGTTTCTAATGTCATTTTTTGTAACATGAATTATTGTAGGGGCTACCCCTACAACGATGTGGAAGGGAAAAAGATTGGGGAGTTACCTGGTGGTTTGTTGGGATGACCGGGCTGAAGAAATGGGCGGGGGTGCTGATGGTGCTGAATGTGGTCACAACACTGTCACCTTTGTCTTTATTATCACGGATTAGTTCGCGTACTTTGGGCCGATCGGCTAACCGGTAGATTTCGTATTTCGTATTTTAACGAACTGCGCGTCGCAAGAGCGGATAGTGGACTGTGTCACTGTCAAGCCGACGGTTGTCGATGACAGCCGAGCTATATCCGTCCCGCTTTGGCGGGAACAATTATTGTTTGCGAGAGAGACTCTTCCAAAGTGGTAAAATATGTGTCTCCCCCTCTAACTTCTAAAGTAGGGGCATGATAGGTAAGTCTAAAAAAAATATAATTATGATGTACATTACTATAAAAACTATCAACGAAAATTGGTTTGAACGAGATCTAGCAAGTAGTTTTTTTATACGTCACAAATAGTAAACCTTAATTTAACTTTCATTAAATCAACTGAAATATAAAAATAAATCTAAAACCTTTTAATTCCATAAAAATAAACCTTATTGCTGCTGAAGGGTTCCCCTTCATGGGCGGGTCCAACTCGCAATTGGCCGATTTTGTTACATAGCTGTAAGCCATATAACATTTTTAAATAATTATTTAATTTAAAAAAAATTTAAAATTATTTATACTGATGCAGTGAAAGACATTGGTGTTCCGCGCTGGTGGGCTGGGGTATATCCCGTGGGCAGCCGCCTGGATGCGAGCGATTGGGTAATTGGGTTATACCCACAGGCTATAACAGCTGACGGGGAACGGGTAGACATGTCAACGCGGTGAGAGATGATGTTGTGAAGGAATGATTTATTTATTTTTGGAACTTTAAAAAAATAAGATTAATTATAGTAGCGTTATTTATTAGTTTAAATACGTAATGTAAAACTGGAATGGAATCTGCAGATTCAACATTTGAGCCATCCCAAGTCTTATAAATATTACATTATAATTGATATTGTACCATTGGAGAAGGTCTTGGGCAGATTTGGGACCTACTTGGTCGGTTTCTGTCAAGTCGATCTGTCGGTTGGATTTAACTATTATGCCGATCAAACTACGTACTGCGTAGGTCATATACCTGTAAATCAGTTCAACTTATAAGTTGAACTGATTTAAAATTTTGGCTTGTAGGTAATATAAATAGTACCGACAAGCCAAAATTAAAAGTAACCATATGCAAAAAGGAAACGAGGAAAAACAAGGAAAGGACAATAACGGAACAAAATTATTTCATATTCTAGTGTCCCGACCTTCTCTCAGTTCCCTATATCTGTGGTCAAGATAGAGTTGTGTAAGCTGGGACATGTTCTCATTTGCCCCACAAATCATTTGGCCGGACAGGCGGTAGGTAATCGAAATACGATGGCATTTTCTGTGTTTGTAGACCACAACCACCATGACTGTTGACAAATTGATTCCAGCAATGATTGAATACCTCTTTGTTTATTGGTTCATGACGATCAATATTTAGGGAATGTAAGCTTCAATATATCGTTAATAATTATAGGGAACATTACGCAAAGGTCGGCACAGTACTAGCACATAAACTATACAGTAAATAATCTGATCAAAATCCGACATGTTGCAATATAATTATACAGGTATAGTAATATATTTAATTGACAGTCGACACATTGAAACGTTATTAAACGTCGAATAAAATGCTGGCGCCTGTGGCGTGATAATACGGCAGTAATATTATATTATTATCCTAAAGTGACTGGTTGAAAAGAAGTTAGATATAGACGGTGTGACTAGATTACAAGTAGATATATTTTTTTAATTATCTACTTTATTATATAATAGTTGTCCCGGCAAACGTACGTTTTGCCATATATGATATAAAGTATTTCTACTTTATCAGTTGATACAATATCTTACCCCCTCTTTTGTCCCCTAAGAGGGGGGGGGATTTTATACACCAGATATTAAGTTAGAAAACACAGTAAATAATATATGAAGTAAGTCCATTAAAGAAAAATGTTTGATACAAAATCTGACCCCCTCTTTGGTCCCCTTCCTGTTTAGTAAATAAAATTCGGATAAGAATAGTTTCTCATAAGAGGCTGATGCTATGTTAAGAGGAGTTCAAATAGGAACCTCTGGTTTCATAATCATAATTCAACAACAATTACAGAAACCAGAGGTTCCTATCACAGAACCAACGTTAACGATGACTATTAATATAATTAAACAATAAATCAATTCCATCTCAATTATAATATAAGTACGACAAACAACTCTCAATACTCAGCACAATACATCATTGTAACTCAAGCATTACCATTCACTCGTTCAATTGATTCGAATGCCGATACAAAGTTAAGGCTTCCCCAATGAATGAACGAATAAAAGGAATGGAATTAATTAATTAGAGGACTTTTTTCTTTCATGGATAATTAAATAATTATCATTATTAAGACTGATTTAAGGCTGGATTTTTAGGCGCTTTGTAGACGGCGGGGCGGTCTTTTGTCCGCAAAGCAATAAAGAGCGCGTTTGCCCGTCGATGTCTGCGGCTGCCCGCGCCGCGTACACAAAGCACACGCCGCGCGGCGGGTAGCCGCGGACATGCCGCGCCGCCAGTGCCCGGCGCACTAATTGCCCACCGTGTGCGTTGGTAATATTATAGATTTCCTTTGTGCTATCGTTCGCGGCGAAATTGTCCAGACCCGCCCCGCCCCGTTATCTGCGCCTTAAGCGGCGAAGCGAACACACGTTTTGTCCGCTACACCGCGAGATCACAAGCAAATGTATGTAACGATTTATTTAAATAGCGGCGCGGTCGCATTGTCATTTACATACATGTATTGCTTGCGACAAACCACGCGTTCACGCCGCCGCATATAAATCCGGCCTTTCGCCGACCGCACGCGCACTGTCGGCACCGATGGCCCGAAATGTTTCATACATTGCGGGCCATCGGTTGTTAAACTAATATACTATTCTGTGCCATCGGTGCCGACAGTGTTCTACACACAGTATTCTAAAAAGTGTTTTTAATAACGCGTGATGAGCAATGGCCAGCGCTAATAATCTTCTGGGGGCTGAAAATGACAATAACAAATGTTAATATCTCTATTTAATAATAATCTTCTTTAAAAAACATGAGAAAAGGACTATAATATAATATTATAATATTATATTGGTTATCGTTTGTTTCAATACTCAATTTATAATAATTATTTTAATATAACTTTTGTTATAATTAAAATTATAATATTATACTTTGAAGATAATTTAACTAAAATTGAATAAAAATATCACCTATTTCTTTATGCGATCCTAAAAAGCTCGTACGTGACTTTATTGTAGAACAAGATTAAAATTATTATACTAGATATTGGAAATCTAAATTAAGGAAATCGAATTAAATTCAAGTATTTGTTAGTTCGTAAACTCGGATTGTGTTCCTGATGAAATCTATTTGAAATTGGAACGCTCTTAGTATTTGGACACGTTGACGTACCAGTTTTATAGAACTCGTATTTAAAATGTGCGTTTCTTTTTGGCTATAATTACTATTTTTATAATAATTACAACTGCACATTTATCTATAGAAATTTTTTTCACAATTCAAAATTACACAAATAAACTTTACTTCCATAATATAATTACATTAATTTGGTTTTTGATACGTTAATGCCTGGTTTTTATTTCTAAGGTTTTTTGACAAGATTCAAGAATGTATCGCATTCTACTTACGTCAAAAAGTGAACCAATCAATAACACTGTGTGAATGATACGCTTCTCTCAAAATACTTCAAAATATGGGCATACCCTTTGGTTTTAATTAATTTATAAAAAAAATACGAAAGATTGATAAAAGAATTAAAGAAATGCATAGGTATCTAGGTTTGTATTTCATGAAACATTCGTTATTCAATCAGTTGGTTGTGAAACTCAGATCGATCGTTCAATTTTCGTTGCCCTAGCTATTATGTCAGTAAATGAAACCATATTAAATAAGAAGTTATAGACTCTGCCAAATGACAAATTAGAGTTAAAAATGTTTATTGTATTCTATTTCAATTCAATCTGAAATAAGCACGATGTCTTTGTATGGTACGTCGATGGTATGAGTCGTTAAAACGGTACGGTTATCTCAGATTACGGGAAAGTTAGCGCCGTGTTTGTTACCGTTTCATTATATTTTATTATTTACTATATCGTCCTTAATTATTTCACACATAAATTGCGTTAGTTTGTACTCGTAACAATACATTTTGGCGGCATGCCTACTTGGTAAAGACCACCATGTGCTTTACCTAGAACTCAAAGTATCCCTATATAATTAAACTAACAAACGAAATTAAAAGGAAATGGATGGGAAGCTCATAGGCAACTTTACTATAAAGAATTGAAAATATCCCTATATCAAAAACATCGAAATTGATTCAGCAGATATATTATTTTATAGGTACGGACACATTCTAAATCATAATTATTATTATTATATACCTACTAGATAACGCCTGCAACACTGTTGTGCCGAAATTCATTTATCCGCCTGGGAACCATACATTTTTCCGGCATAAACTTTTCTATGTCCTGTCCCGGATCTCAAAATATCTGCAAATCAAATTTCAGCAAAACCAATAATTCAGATGTTTGGACCTGACGTGGTAACAGACATACAAAGTACAGACAGATAGATATACAGCATGACTGGTAAGACATGTTCAATACTGGAGGACGTGATATTTGGCTATTATATTAGTCGAAAAAAAATTATATAATAATTAGTAATAGTTAAAAAAACTAAAAACACGCTTTTTATATAAAGGGTTACAAACAAACATACAAACATACAAATTGAAAAATGGAATAATTATATCAAATTAGTGTATTGTCATCGGTCCTCGATAAATCTACAAAATTCGAACGAAATCTGGCCGTTTAAAGTGGGTCAAAATCGCGCCCAAAGAAGTCGGTTACAAACATGTTACAAACAAATATACAGGTGAAGCTAATAAAAAGCGTATAAAAAATAATATCAATTGATCACTGAGTAAATGTAGCATAAAGTTAAATAATTATTTACCCAACGCATGGACACCGCGCGCGGGAGGGGTAGCGCGCAGCACGGGACGCACGCCGCCGCGCCGGCCGCATAGTAAGTTTCGTTTGTTTAAAGGGAAATTTGGTCAAAAATTAAGTACCTCATTTTATTACATAATTATAATGAGAATCGAGTACTGAATACTCTCCTTAAGTATCGGTCATGTCTCACCAGTCATGCTGTATACACACTTTCGCATTTATAACATTAATGGATGTGCCGCTTGAATTACAATGCAACGAAATATCGAGCAACATCTAATATAGTAGATTTTTTACAAAAACTTTGTAAGTGAACATTGAATATTCAATTCTTAATACACACTTAGTGAGTGCTCGGCGGAACACATGCGGAGTGCTGGCGCGGCATCAGATAGCGCTCTCGAGCTCAGTGACGTCACTTTGATGACGTCACATCTTCTGAGAGTCACTAAGATTGACGTAGAACTGACGTAGCAACAGCGCTATCTTGGATCTACGAGTAGTTTGTTAATAGGAGATCTCACTGTGAAATGTACGTGACATCTTTGTACCATCAGAGAAGTTGATTCCTAGGCATATGGGACCTATGTAGTTTGGTCGCGTTGCGTGATGCGTCAAACCCAGCCGACAGAGAACATTGAATTGACATGATCCGACCAAGTAATATTTGTCTGTCAACTGCCTAGGAATCAATTTACTCGATGCTAGACACACTAGGCTAGCAGAAAATACTAACTTACTAATAAGAATTCATTTTTGTTAGCTTACTCCATGCTATGTTCTTCTCCATTTAGTGACTGTTTTAACGTATCCCTTATGGACAAAATACGAAAAACGACTCCATTATCCGGTCACAGTCATCTGGTTAAATCTGCTATTTGATTGAATGACTAGCGGTTTTATTGAAAAGAACTATTTAATTGAATTGACCTATCAAGCCCCGTACGATTACCGGTGATCGCGACAACAATAGAATACAATGGCATTTCCGAGAATCTCCGATCGACGGATTAATTAAAGGCCAACTTTTGTTACTTTTTAATAGTTTTAGTCATTGATTCTATCGTTTAACGTCTAAAACTCTAAACAAAAGCCGACTCGTCAAGTATTTGACCATAAATTAAATAGTTTCATTCTATAAAAGCGCTAGTCATTCAATCAAATAGCAGATTTAACCGGATAACTGCGATATCTATTTTTTTGTTACTCAGGGAGTTAAAAAAAAACAATTGTAATTAAAAGCTGCAGAAACGCTAAAACCCGGTGTCAGTTGTAAAATAGTTTTTGTTTCGTTCAAATTTAATATATTCAATTCCGGGTAAAAACTGTTTGAATTCAAGACTCGAGCAATTATATTTTGTTCTCGCTGTTGTAGAGTAGCCATTCATCCCTTCAGGAAAACGATTTTTTTTGTTTTAAAACGTAGGAATCACTTAAGTGAAATATGTGACATTTATTATTTTTAATCGACGAATTGTGACGAATCGAAAATAATTATTATTATTACCAAAAGTGATAACTATATTATAAGCATTTAAAACTTATAAACTACGTATTATAATATTCGTACTTTACTTGCTATATAATAACGTCCCATAATTAGAACTATTTTACAAGTCTGTTTTTTGTCTTTATAAAATATAAAATTATAAATAGTAGCTACAAATACGAAAAAAGTAAAAAGCATACTTATATGATATAATATTATACTACTAATGACAGAACAAACTTTCCACTAAGACACATTAGCATGGACACCCTAACAGCCTTGAGTGCTACGGCGTAGCATGACCGCTACGCCGTAGCAAGTTCTACGATTGCATTACTGTCGGCGCCGCGGGCGATGCAATCTGTCGCCAGTTCGAAAAGTTATAACATAACAAACATCGCCAATTGAAGACGTGGGTGAATGAATTAGGTTACTGACAATTTTTTGATAAATAGAGGCTTTAGGACCGGGAAAAATATGTATTGAAATAGAAAAAATACGTGTGGACCTCAGGGACTGCCGCGATAAAGCTATATAGCTAGTCTACACGCCAACGTCTAGTCGCCTGTCGCACGCACACAAACACCGTGCCGAAGTCTGCCGAACTGAAACCACGTTATGCTAAATACTCACATAATATGGTTTTGCTCGATAGTTTTACTCCAAATCGAGTAATAATTACTGTGTGGACCGCAAAACTCACAGCTCGAAGGCTCGCATCGAGCCAGCTTGAAGGCTCGCATCGAGCCGGCGTGATGGAATTAAATATATCGATTTAGAATAAAACTATCGAGCAATGCTGAATGTGTGGACGAAAGCCCGAGCCGCGGGTTTTGCTCGACGTTATCGCTCGATCGAGCAAAACCGTATGTGAGTACTTAGCATTAGACGATGTGTTAGGTTTATTTTCGTTACGGAATTTCTTGATTCGGTCGACGCGCTCAAAATTCGAGATAAAAGCCATAGTTTAATGTGTGGATACTATTTATAGCTAGATTTAAGATAAGATTTTTGTATACTTTTCCTCCCTTATTTTGTGGTGAAGTCACTCATTGGCCCTTGCAGAATACCAGTGCAGCGAGCTAGCTAAGCTAGCTTGCTGCGTATAGCTGAGCTTGGGCCAATTTTGACATCACACAATATTATGTATTTGTTTTACATGTGTTGTGTGGTGACAGAATAAAAATGTTCTTATTCTTATTCTTATTCTTATTTATAAGCCAGATGATGAAAGTATATAAAAATTACACGTTACAAGGTTTCTTCATATTATAAGGGGAAAAATGTGTAATTGTTATTATGTTGTAAAGTCTTAGTTAACTGCTTTATCCATTTTTGTTTTCAATAATTTTATCTTGTTTTCGTTCATTGTGCTCCATTGTTTATTTTGATATTTTGTTGCGTTACAAAGGACTAGAGGTTTTTAATTTCATTTGACGAATTTTATTGCGATGAAAATAATATTATATTGTTCATTTATAACGTCCTCTTTGGACCTACTATTTAAAATCAGAAAGTGTGTTTTTTGTCTATCTGTAACTTATTAATGCCATTAAGCTGCAAAACCGATTTGGATAAAATTTGCAATGAAGATACTGTTAGCCCAAAAAAGGACAAATATTATTAGATATTGTATATATTTAACATAGGATATTTTGATCTCGAAATATGTACACTTGCATTTTTGACATAATAAAGATACGGGAAACATCTAGTTTAAAATTATTTATATTAAATATAGCAAAATAGAAAACTCATGATGAAACATAAAAAGGTTTGAGTGATACTAAAAGTGTGTTTTTATCTCTCTAATGGTCAGGCACTCCATTTTGTTTTACGTCCACTTAAAACGTCGATAGGCTTTTAATGCCTGCGATAATTAATTACAATTCAATGACGAAGCTACTTTCCTTAAAAATATTGAAAATAATTCGTAGATTTCATTTTAAAAATCTGAGCATAATAATAAATTTATTTGCTCCTAATAGCTTATTTTTAACCGATTTGAAAAAAGGAAGATATCAATTCGACGCGTATGTATGTAATTTTTCCAGAACTGCCCAATTTTCGTATATGTTTAGTCTATATTAGCGTCTGCACAAATGTGCCAAATTTCAAAAGTGTATGTACAATGTATGTATGTTTTTATGTTTGTGATCGCATATCTCTGGAACTACCATACCAATTTCTGTAATTCTTTTTTGTTGTACTATGTATTGTTAAACTTAGGGAATAGTGCAAGTTTCATCAAAATCGGTTCATTAGTTTTGGAGATACGGAGTTTTTATTCTCAATTACCTAACAGAGGCTACTGACGAGTACCATTAAACTAACTATTGTAACATTAAAAAAATATACATTACCATGAGTATTCCCTGCGTAATATTACAAAACAGCGGGACACAAGTATTAGAATAAAATCCTTTACATCCCGGCAGGCTGTCAGCGGTGTAATATAAACCACTGCATTGTGGAAGTGCCCCAGGGTTTAATATAAAAGGCTATGTTTTAGCCGATTAAATGAAAGCCTTTTTACAGATGGTAGTATTTTACTAAGCAGTAATAACTGTATTTTAAAAACATAAAACCGACTTCAAAATTGTACGTAATTGACAATTAAAACTCCCTATCTCCAAAACTACGGAACCGATTTTGATGAAACTTGCACTATTCCCTAAGTTGAACAATACCTGGTACAATAAAAAGAACCACCTAAATCAGACTTGCAGTTCCGGAGATATGCGTGCACAAACATAAAAACATACATACGTACATACATACATACATACATACATACATATAATATAGATACATACATACATACACTTTTGAAATTTGGCACGTTTGTTCAGACGCTGATATAGACTAACATATACGAAAATTGGGCAGTTCTGCAAAATTACATACATACGCGTCGAATTGAAAACCTCCTTTTTTGAAGTCGATTAAAAAAGAGTGTCCAGAGATTATAGAGCTGAGGTTTTAATGTATCATTTAGATGTTTTGGAAAACGTTACTTTCCAATATACAGGGTGTAACAAAACTAAGTGATAATACCTTAGGGTGTTTATGTGCACCCTATAGAATTCACTGTGAAAGTAACAGTGTTGAAAGAGCAAACATTTTTTGCGATTTGTACGGGCACAAGCACTCCTGCATCAGGAATTTTCCTCATACAATAGTTACTCTTTTAGCGCTGCCACTTTCACAAGTAAACTCAACACAAGGGACTCGTACACACCCTAAAGTATTATCACTCAGTTTTGTTACACCTTGTATACGTTTTTTTCTGATGGTGTCCCATTATCATACCTAAAAGGTAAGAGGTAACCATACAAAATTTTCTCTCCATCGGTCCAGTCGTTCCGAAGTATTTTGGCTAGAACCACCGCGGTCCGCGACAGGATTGATTGAGGATTCTATAATATGTCACCGTAACATTGTTAACACCGCGAGTTTGTAATATGACTAATTGGTGGGTTGTAAACAACCAGATTTCCAGTGATTTTAAATTAATTATTTCGTATTTAAAATAACTTCAATTGCCTGAAAATTTGATATTATATAACATTGAATAATATTTAGATATATTAAAAGTGCAGTTTGAATTACATATAAAAGTTAATTTTAATAACTGAACATTCAAACAGCACTTTAAATATATCTAAATTTTATTTTATGTTATACATCACATACCATTGGGTATTGAAGTTATTTTAAATACGAAATAATCAATTTAAAATCAACGGAAAACTGGTTATTTACAATCTATCACTTAGTCATATTACAATCTCGCAGTGTTTACAATCTTACGGTGACATAATATAATATTATTACAAGTTAGTTGTTTGGTTTATAAGTCCTGTGACTATATAAAGTATTGCCAAATCAGCTAGTCAAAGTCAGTTTAAAAGCGGTTTAAGTGTGAGGAGGTACCAGATAATAAAAGATAGATATACTTTCACATTTATAATATTGTATGATATATACGTTAGTAACGTAAACAGATAGATACAAAATCATGAAAATACCAAACGAGGCACTCCGAGAACATAAATAATAATAGCTCCCACACCGGTTTCGGTGACGGTGGCCGGTTTCATTGAAACCAGTCCAGCTACGCAGGAGTAATTTTATAGTGCCCAAGTGTGTGCGCAGTACACAAGAGCACTCTCTATTCCTTTACTCTCATAACCCAGTGGGACGGCAGACCGACACGACCGGCGAGAGATCAGGCGCAGGACCGACTTTTTACATGCCCATCCGACGCATGGATCATCTTACTTGTCAGACAATCAGGTGATCAGCCTGCATTGTCCTAACCAAACTTGGAAATAACATGTTTCCAACGCGGGAATCGAACCCACGACCTCCGAGTCAAGAGCCGCGCTCTGTACCACTAGACCACGGAGGCGTCCGAGAACATAACGACCTTACAAACCAATGGTTCACAAACTTTAACATGAAAACTTCGTCTGTTCTTTAAAACGAATCTGTGAAGAACTTACGACCCATTTCCAAGACCACTTAGCTATCGATTCTAGTTTAATAAACTGAAACTTTCTTATTACGGTCTTCATAACTCCCATCTTCACAAATAGTTTCGATTTTGAGAGAGAAAATGAAGAATTTAGTCTTTGTTCATTGTTTACCCTGAGGAGTGTGTGTTATGAGTTTGACGTATTTGCCTGTGTGTATGTCTGCCAGTGTGTCTGTGATTGTACCATAAAGTTAATATACCTAGCGGAATAGAGCAACTAACTCGAGCTGTCAAACGTAACCGAAATTGGTTTTCATCTGTGTGAAAAATATGTGTACGTATACACTTACACAAGTATGATTGAACATGAATTCTATGAGATTATATTGTCAACGGGGCTGATCCGGACTGATGGACGTCAAAAAAAGAGTGCTGCTGTATTATCACACGTCTCTTTTTACCACGCAGTGCTACTGATAGTGACATCTCGCTTGCTCAGGCCTCTGTTTCTCTATTCCGCTAGGTATATTAACTTTATGAATTGTACTAGAAGTTGATTCCTAGGCAGTAGGCAGATGGCGGACCTCCGTAGTTTGGTCGCCTTACGTCAAACTCAGCCGACAGATCGCAATTGACATAATCCGACCACATGACGTTGGTCTGTTAACTGCCTAACGGCCGTTCCCAATATTTGATCTATCTCTTACTTGAGATAGGAATAGCTCACATTAGACATTAGCTCCATATATTTTATGTCAATTCTATGTCAGCTGCGATCGGTTGTATGTCAAACTAGAGATAGATTGAATATTGACGCGTTGTAAGATCGTATTGAAGATATTATTTTAATTTACTATAATAATTATTTATTATGTACCTACTATATGTTCTTTATGCTTCTCAAATAAAAATACCGCGGTAACCGTATTATTGCCACGATATTTGTGCCAAATATAAAAAAAATAAAACTATTCAGTATGTTTGAAGCCGATTTGTTGCAAACAAATAACAATCCTCGCTTCTTAGTAACATTAGTACATAGACATAAGTGCTATAGCCATGAATGTAGAATAACTGTATCTTAAAATAAGAAATAGTTAAAAAAACTAAAAACACGCTTTTTATATAAAGGGTTACAAACAAACATACAAACATACAAATTGAAAAATGGAATAAATTATCAAATTAGTGTATTGTCATCGGTCCCCGATAAATCTACAAAGTTTGAACGAAATCTGGCCGTTTAAAGTGGGTCAAAATCGCGCCCAAAGAAGTCGGTTATAAACATGTTACAAACAAATATACAGGTGAAGCAAATAAAAAGCGTATAAAGATAAAACCGACTTCAAAATTTTATGTAATTGAGAATTAAAACTTCCTATTTCCAAAACTACTGAACCGATTTTGATGAAACTTGCACTATTCCCTAAGTTGAACAATACCTAGTACCTACAATAAAAAAAGAATCATTTAAATCGGACTTGTAGTTCCGGAGATATGCGTGCACAAACATAAAAACATACATACATACATACATACATACATACACACATACACACATACATACATACATACATACACTTTTGAAATTTGGCACATTTGTTTAGAAGCTGTTATAGATTAACATAATATATAAAAACTGGGCAGTTCTGGAAATATTACATACGCGTCGAATTGATAACCTCCTTTTTTTGAAGTTGGTTAAAAAAGGCAGACGGAGTCTTTTATACACAGCACTGTGTCTTAAGAGTCGGCCACGCACACATTCTTACGCCGCGCCTGTCAAATGGTATGGACTAGCGTAAGAATGTGTGCGTGCGGACCGTGTACATGCAGTCAGCCTGGGCGACTCTGAAGACACAGTGCTGTGTATAATAAGACTCCGTCCGCCTTTTTTCTACGTTCATGGCTATAGCTACTAAACATTTTTCTTAACCAGAAGTCTGGAACTCATTAAGAATGTACTTTTTATTTTTCATTAAAGCAATCATGGTTTTATAAGAAAAACTCTAGGAGTGGTTTAATTACATTTCGTGTTTTGATAAAAGCTTTCTTATGTTTATAAACCTTGCTTTAAGCGTTTATCATCGAAATACAATTTTAATCATTATACAAGAAGCTGTATTCGTTTACGTTATAATGCCAAATCATACTTTTCTACCTCGTCAGGCGAGACGTTTTACTAGCAGATAAATCTATTCATATTATATTGTGGTCGGACTACGTAAAGATCAGTGGACAAATCATAATACAGTGTGTTAGTGTAAATAACGTTATCCTTGAAACCATCACCACAACCATTTGTATGGGTATGAAGACGGATTTTTTTGAGTTCCTAGCATTGTTCTAATAGAAAAAGTTGTTCATTTTGACGGGCTCATTTGATGGTTTCAAGGATAAAGGCCGTCACAGACTTAGCTATAATATAATATATGAATATGTTTGTAGCTAGGCATATTACTATATATATTCTATACAATTTTCGCGTGACCACACACTCAGCTATAATATATATTTTTGGTCTCAGTGTGTTTAGCTACTATAATATATATTATAGTACGGTATATTAATATTTATATTGTAGCTAAGTCTGTGACGGCCTTAACGGTGTTTACACTAACACCTTGTAGACGTACGGCAGAACCACATTTAACGGATCAACTAGTGTCTATACACTATATATTTATGAATATTATTGTATGTAAACTTATAAATATATTATCTTAGAGATATGAGTAACAACATAAATTTTATATTGCACATATCTCCGAAACAGCAGAGGTTAAAATGTTTAACATTGTACGAAATACCGGGCAACCTTGGGCGGGGCGTGCTATTTTTACTTCATTCAAACATTCGGTGCGTGGGCCGACACACTTTGACAATATCTGTCCGCACTCGCACTCATTTATTGTTGTATTTCACACCCCGCTCACGTAGTTACAAAAATGTTGACCCTTCTGAGCGGTAAATAAGTAATAGTTAAAAAAACTTAAAACACGCTTTTTATATAAAGCGTCGGTTACAAATATACAAACATAGAAATTGAAAAATGGAATAATTATATCAAATTAGTGTATTGTCATCGGTCCTCGATAAGTCTACAAAGTTTGAATGAAATCTGGCCGTTTAAAGTGGGTCAAAATCGCGCCCAAAGAAGTCGGTTACAAACAAGCATACAGGTGAAGCTAATAAAAAGCGTATAAAAAAGAACAGGCTGGAGAGTGCCGGCTGAAGGGAAAACAAGACATGCAGACAAGTGGGAAAAGCCGGCATAATTTTTCTCCACCTGATAGAAAGAGATGTGGAATGTGAATATTACTCTCCTTTGCAGCACCAGTAATCTACTCTCCCTCCGTCTTGCAAATTCATCAGGGTCAGTGTGGGCCGCGAGGTTAAAGTTTTTACCCGCCCTGAAAAAGGTGCACATCGCCGCTTCCTTAGATTTCATATCAAAAATGTTTTGCTTTTCCACAATCACTTTGGAAAAAAAACACAGATCTATTACAGTAGATTAGTAGATCACAGGAAATACATACGCTTCTTTTAACTATAATATGAGAAAATGCAAGATTGCCCTGTACTCTTATTATTTGGTAAGTGTAATTTTGTCCATCAATATTTCTAAAAGCGTACTGTTCATAAATTTGAGTTAGTTGGTGTATAATTTTGAAGCTCATATTTAAGTAGCAATCAAAGTTCTAAATGAGAAATGTTCAAGTACATAATTATTTAGTTAGCAATGCTACTTATTATATGAATTTATAAAATTGTCAATTTGGTCTTGACTTTCAACTAACGATTAAATTAATTTTGGAATAGTACCTACACTTCGTTTTTTTCGAAGATAATTTTCAAGTTTAAGACAAATGCTGAACGATCCACCTTCCCGTATAACCTATACTCATAGTTATTATTATAAATGCGAAAGCTTTTCTGTCTCTCTTTACGCCCAAATATATACTTAAACCGATTTTGTTAAAATTTGATATATGAAATATAAAATAATATTTTGATATACTTTGAGTCCCATCCCAGGAAATGAGATAGGATACTTTGTATCCCAAAAATGTATGGTTCCCGCGCGATAAACAAATTTTGGCGCAACAAAGTTAGGGTCTCATCTAGTAATTTTGTACTTCAAACAGATTTTTTTTTAATCGTTGTTTACTATTTTAAAACCCGGTGCAACCTTCAAAGTAAAAATTCCAGGAAATTCAGCGGCAGCTTTTTCATGAAAATTTATTTTAGTGAAAATCGAGACTTCGTCGTAGTGAAAAATGTGCATCACATTTCATAATTTATACTTTAAATAAAGAGATTTTCTTGTTACCAAAGATAATGGAAAGAGGATCGTAGATAATTTTCTAAGAGATTGTAAAAAATATCAGCTCTTACGATAATAAAAATTAAACTTTATTAACTACACAAGATGATAGATTTTTCATTGCAACAGCCGCACTGTGTGACCCGATAGTTATAAAGAGGTTTTATTTGGATTGGAGTTGATTTTGATGATATTTTGCACGACTATAGAACAGAGCACCAAGAAAAACATTGGCAACTTCCTGGTCGTATACGCACGTTTTCCGTATCCGATTTTCGAATTCGTTTTCCGTATTTGGACATCTGAATATAATCAGTAGAAAAAATACATAACGCACACGCCTGCTTCTGTCCGAACGAAACGAATTCCGCAGTGTACGTTTCGAGTGCAAATCGGCACGTTCGCGAGTCAGGAAAAAATTGAACGTGTGCGCTAGTCTCACGGAATTCCAAATCGGAATTTAGCTTTAAGAAATCCAATATGGAATACGTGTATATGCGGCCAGTCCAACAATAAGGGTGAATTGCACCAGAGGCGTAGTTAAAGTTAATTTTATCGTCAAATATGGCGTCCATAATGGACTTTTACTAGGGATTTAACAGTTCATTTGACTTTTTGTTATAGTTAAAGTTATTGTTAAAGTAGGTTGGTGCAACTCACTCTTAGAAAATGTTCGATTCCTTAGGGGATATATTCGCGCAAAAACTACGATGATTAACTATTTTTTTCTTTGTTTCAGATAAGTGTAACATGCCAGTGTAGTTCAGTGTTAGTGTTTTGATACAAACGTATTGTGAATAATATATTATTATAGTGTTCATGTGATGTGCTGATCCCTACAACATAAGCATGTCTTCACGGACGGGGCCCAGGAGTTCCGTGGCGACCAGCCAGAGGAAGCACCGGTCCAGGTCTACCCCCAGGTATGACCTGGAGAAGAAGCCGAAGAAGAAGGACGTGAAGTCCACGGGCACCAGCAGCCTGGTTTCCATACCCAACAGCATCAAGCTCACCATGCTCAACAGTGGCCTCATCTCGTTTGGTAAGATTATTTTGAACTATAAATACTATGGAAGAGTGGATATGAGTCAAAAGTTCTATGAAATGCACAACTAGGTGCCACCATTTTTTGTAAAGATGGATGGTTCTTATAACTTTTTGACTGAAATGGATTTTGATAGGCGGTGAAGTGGCTTAAGTCTGTATCAAAACAAAAGCAGGTATATATAGGTAAATATTCTACGGCAGGTAGGCCGTATAGAATATTTTATTATAAGAGCCTGTCACATGTAATGTTTTTATTTATGCCACAAGCAAACAATTAAATTAGTTGTTTTTCTTAATAAAACAAAATGAATTTCCTATGGTAATTTGCCTTCTCCAAAACACAAAATGTGTGACAAAACTTTAAAAAGTTGAAATTGTGTGATATGTTTCGCAGTTAAGACCACAGCTACACAGCTAAGCTTGACAAAAAACTAAATAAGTTTTATAAGACGCAAGGTATTTCGTTTGCCACTGGGGAAAAGTTTCCCACCGTAACTACCTTCTTGTTCAACATTCCAACTTCAAACGTCTTGAGATTTGACGTAAAATTCAAAATGGCGTCCCAATTAGCAGAGCTATCGTCACATACTTCCCGAAATACACTATAATATTATGTGCTTAACCTAGACGAGTTATTTACTATTTATTTTTTTAGGCTACGAATATATTATTGTTACTATAGTATATTATGTCTGTGACAGTCTTAAAGCCGGTCTGAGATGATTGAAGAGGCCGTACGTTGTGTTTGGACTGATCGCAGGCCTACCTAACACAACACACGAGAATGCACAAAACTATAAGTCAGCAGCGTGATACCAGTATTTTGCGACAAATAAGCAACATACTTTTGAGAGCGGAAATCGCGTAACATTTTCTACTAGATGAGGCCCGCAACTCCGTTGCATCAAAATTCGTTTATCTCACGAGAACTGTACATTTTTCCGGGATAAAAAGCATCCTATGTCCTTTCCCGGGACTCAAAGTGTCCGCTTACCAAATTTTAGCAAAATCGGTGCAGCGGCGTGGGCGTGAAGAGGTAACAGACAAACAGACAGACTTTCAGATTTATAATATAATCAAGTAAGTATGGATCTGTTAAAAAGTTACCTTTACAACCTTCACGACAGATCGACAGATCAATCCGACTGGAACAATCGGCCTCATCGTGTATCCCCCATACAATGTGTATCCGCTTAAAAGAATCATCCACCTAAATCTCCAAGCAATTAAACCCTCTTTCACTCCAGTTTCCATGCCACTATTTTTAATACAACTTTTTCAATATCCACAGCTTGTAGTAAGTAATATTTAAAATGTTCTCGGATAAAAATAGAGCGACGTGCATGCTTTTATGGATGGAATATTTTTATATTGCGTTAGGGAATAATTGCCTGTATCTTGGAGCAGAAATTTTAATAAAGCCGAGTGCTTACAAAACATTACAATATCTTTAAATTTTTAATGATTTTTTTAAATCATATTATAAAAGATTCGAAATTGCCGTTTTTAATGAAATGTAACATGGAAAAAGTTTGAATCTTGAAAGAACATAGGATTATTGGATCGCGGAAAAATGTACATTTCCCGCGAAATATATGAATTTTTGTATAATAAAGTTCTGCGCCACCTATACGGATGATTGCTAATAAAAGTTGTTATTACCAAAATGTTAACAAAGAACTTTAACAATGTTCATTCAACGAATAAACATTACATACAGAAAATGTTTTGTTTCGAAATTAGTTTGAAACTCACAATTTCGGAACTCTACTAAGTAATGCCTATTCACTGGATTAGAAACTTTTACTGGCGAAAAAAAAATAGTTACTTTATTTTATTTGGGAAACAAACAGTGATATAAAACTAAGATAAGTACATAACAAAGAAACGGACTTTCGTATAATGTTTTGTAATATTAGAGAGATAGTAGGATAAGGCTATATAGGTATTGTAGCCTGTACTATAAGCATCATCGTAGAAATAATTTTATAGAAACAATGTTAGGATGATCGGCTGAGATAACATAATAAAACCAACTCTTGCCTATGAATCAAATTAATTCCCTGATTATACGTTATAGTTTCAATTTGCGAAACATAAGAGAGAAGATATTATAGTGGTTTACTTTGCAAAGCATACTTGTTAGCAAAAAAGCTTTTCGGTTTCGATAAAAACAAATAAATAACAGATTAACAGCACACAAACTAACGTTATTTACACACGTCACAACAAAATGAGTAATTGTGTTTTCGTTACCGCTAAGAAAACATCTTGCCTCCTGGCATACAGAAAAACTTCTTTCATCATAAACTTTGTCTACGTTATTTCATCACAATACTTATAAAAATTGAAAACTGTGTCTGTCTTTGCCTTTTTTACTAGCTTCACTTGTAACTACTTGTATGTAGGAAAATCTTGGAATCTTAAGGTTATGCCATTAAAGTAGTTCTTTACTTAGTTCAAAATTGATCTAAAAAATTCAAACGGGGAATATGTAGTTATCTCATAAAATTGTCTATCAGCTATTGTCATGTGTTTCAAATACTGTATAAGTATAAATTGTAAATATATGGGGTTTGCTGAAAGTATGCTTCAATTTTAATGAATTGGTATTACTTTGGAAGCTAATATCATGAGTATAATTTGATTATACTCATGATATTAGCATTGATATACTGAAGATTATTGCTTTTTTTATTATAACTTTTTAGCTATCAAATTATGAGTTTATAAGGCTCTAAATACGGTTCTTATTTCGGCATCTCCGTCGGGGGAGTGCCTGAATTAGACTCACTTCCCGGTCTTCGATGAGGATGAAAATATTTTGCACACGCTCTGAGTTATGATGACAAAACATGACAAGCTAAGAAACGTCATCGCAAATCCAATATGGCGGCCTCCCCAAGATGGCGGACAGAATACGTTTGACGTTATCCAGCACGGAATATATTATAGTTACCCAGCATTGTGAAACATGTTGAAAGTGACAGTTGCGCCCAACTCGCGTATATTCGCCCGTTTGTTTGAAGTCGAGGTACTCCTAAGTTCTGTCTACTCTGGCATTACCAAGATTATTTTCCGGCCAGCAATACTTAATTGATCTCAAAACTTTCGCCCACCCGCTCCGTGACTTCCAAAGAGTTTGTGTCTAAACTTCAACCCTTTGGATACTTTAATTGATAACTCTGTCGGTATCTAGATACAACTTTTGCTGGCTTAGCTTTAATAACGTGATTAAGCCCGTATTTTTGTATACTACAGACGGTTTTAATGCGTAGCCTAAATAAGAACGGTCATATTTATGCCAGGAATATTTGAATAACTGTTTCATTATCAAATCAGTAGAAAAACAAAATATAATTTTAAGAATATTATTTTTTATGAAAAATGTCTACATATTGTAACTTCTTATACCTCACTAAAATTTATTAATATTATGTTGTATATGAATGAAAGCATAACAATCATTTGTTAAGCTTCCATTCAAATATTTTACAACTAGATGTCCGCACGGCTCCGCCCGCGAATCTAAGAATTTGCAGAAACCGTACATTTTTCCGTAAAAATCTGTGCAATATAACATAGAAATATTCTGTCCAGTAGTTCGTGAAATAAGCGAATTTAAAAATAATTTTCCCAGTTTTTTCCACATTTTCCTTTGATTCTTCGCTTCTATTGGTCGTACCGTGGTGTTATCTATATATAACGTGGTGTTAGCTATCAAAGAAGGCTTCAGGATAGCCTGAAGCCTTCCTTGATAAATAAACCATCCAACACTAAAATATTTTTTCAATTCGAACCAGTACTTCCTGTGTTATAGTGCGTCCAAACAAACAAACTTTTCAGTTCTTTTATGAATAAAAACTAAAAATATACATATATAAAAAGTATAAAATATTTGCAGTCAATACTCATTTTAGGGTAAGTCGGTTGAAACAATGTAAAATTATCCAAAGTTAATTACAGACTGTAGTAACTGTTCTGGTTATTTTATTGAAATCGTTGTGGTTGTTATTGCCAGCGCAGACCGAAACCAATACAAGTTGGTCAAAATCGATTGGGTGAGTTAATTAAGCATTGGCGGAGTGTCAAATATTCTGATATGATCCCAAGATTTTTGATCAGGGCGAGCGAAGCGAGCGAGTTTTTGAGATACGGAATTTAAATTCTCAATTACGTACAATAATTTTGAAGTCGATTTTATCTTTTTAAAATACAATTATTCACATGTTAATTTTAAAATAACTTATAAATTCTTCTCACCCTGAATCGCTGGAATAATAATAATTTTAACCACCAATAAAACCTACATTTTTACACCTCCACAAACTAAATGATGAATTTTAACTAAATACAACGTGACGATGCGATGCTTTATTAGAATTTTTTGCAGTAAGCAAAGAAAATTAGCTATTATAACAATATCATAATATTTTATTATCAAAATCTGGCTACCGAAAATATTATCATACCAATATTTATGTGTGTGTGGGAACACACACATAAATATTGGTATGATAACGGCACGAGGAATATTTTTATGTGTACTTTGTTATTAAGTCGAATATTATAGAAATGTGTTTACTGTTTACAAACCAAAGTTCTGGTTACTCATTCATTCATATTTTCAACTATACAGTATAAAAATAAATATGTTAGTGATATAAAAATGACTAAAGAATTCTTAGAAAGTTTGACTCACTTTCAGTTACAATCTTACACGTGAATTGTTTATAAAATATTTTTAACTGGATGACGCGGACGCCCGCAATTCATTCAATAACGAACATTTTCCCGGGATAAAAATGTATTTCCTTTCCGGGACTCAAAGGACTTCCATTCCAAATTTCAGCAAAATCGGTTAAGCGGTTTGGGCGTAAAGAAGTGACAGACAGACAATAGATACACTTTCGCATTTATGATATTAGTAATTCTTTTAAAACTTAATAACATTAGCTCTGCGATAATTTACTAACGACCCAAAAATTCCAAAACAAAATCTATGGAATTCCAAAAAGACGATCTACGAAAAACGATTGAGACAAATATTCCCAAAAGGGTTTTTCATAAATTTTTAAGGTAAAGCATTTTCCCTTGTTAGCCTTTTGTGAATTTCCGATACGGAGATCAAGGGAATCCGCAAATATGTGTTTCCTTGAACTGATTTAATTTAGACATGCCGATAGTCAGAAATATCTCATCCAATAACGTTAGAATAATGATTTCTAGTGTTTACGCTTATATCATAGTTATAGTACAACAGATTTGATAGACCAAATTAATTAACGTTATAATTTAGTACCGAACTTCTATTTTGGCAAAATGTGTATAGAGTTTACAACGCGTAAAGGTATCCCCTTATATATTTATTTAAATCACGTTTGTTGTATGAGAGAGTAGCAATTTAAATATTAATTTTATTTAGTTTTTAGTTGGTTTTTAGTATTTGTTGTTATAGCGGCAACAGAAACACAATATGTGAAAATTTTAGAAGTCGAAAAGCCGTTCTTGAGATACAACCTAGAGACAGACGGACAGACATTGAAGTCTCAGTAATAGGATCCCATTTTACCGTTTGGGTACGGAACCCTAAAAATGATGATTATAGCCTATGCCACCCGCGACATCAGCTGTCTGTACTAATCTATGGCTCCTAATCAATCGTTATTATTAGCTCGTTGTCATAGATAGTAATAATGCAGTTAAACAACTGCATTAATACTATCTATAAAACGGTCTGTTTTTAGCCATTACGGCTAAATCTATAAAATGTAATCTATAATCTATAAAACGGTCTGATTTTAGTCATTACGGCTAAAATCGGACCGTACTTTCTCCACTAGGTGTGCACATACATCAACAACAGAAATCCTTTCCTTTGGCTTCGCTGAAGTCTGGTAAAAAGTAAATGTCTAAACGCGAAATATATTGGCTCTCTATACAGCTCAATAATAATTTACAGCAGTTTATGTTGAGCACTAATGCACAAATATATCTTCCACCGTGACGCATTTCCAAAGGCATCTGTTCTGCACCATGGAAAATTCCACAAAGATATTAACTACCATAGTGTTTGCAAAACATGCGAAAAATTTCACTCACGTAGAAAAAGGTAGGTATTACACGAGGCGTAATACGCTTGAATATTTCAACGGAACGTTATGAGTTTGTATAAATGGTTTTCGTATACATTTGTTTTTCAAAATAGTTCACGTTGAAAAATATATTTTATTAAACATTGACAAACTCTGAACATCGTGCGATATAAAGCTATTTTTGGAGGGTCATTGTACAAAGTGATTGTTCGAAACAATGCCAAAAACAAATCGTCCATTTCAAATCGTTGGCTATTAAGAACCGTTTACCAAAAAAAAAAACAATTGACTGACAGCTGTCAGTGTCACATTTTATTTCTGTAGCGCTCGTCAGTTCCCGCCAAAGCCGATATTATCAATGACGTAGCTATTAGAATAATGGACGGAAGTGTTCTATTTTCGAATGTATGATATTTTTATTTTTAACTTTATTACGAAGTATATTATGCTCTGTTCCGGTGACTAAGATAACAGGGTTGTGAGCATGAACGTTGAAAAAAGGCTGACGGAGTCTTATTATACACAGCCCTGTGTCTTCAGAATCGGCCACGCACACATTCTTACGCCTGTCAAATGGCTGGACTAGCGTAAGAATGTGTGCGTGCGGAACGTATACATGCAGTCAGCCTGGCCGACTCCGAAGTCTGAAGACACAGTGTGTGTGTGTGTGTGTGTGTGTGTGACTTTGACGTGTGCTGTGTCATAATAAGACTCCGTCCGCCTTTTTTCCTATGCTCATGGTTGTGAGATTAAAACATCGACACTGCTGAATTATAGTACAAAATATATTATGAAGTTTTGATAATATAGATGGAATCTCAGCATAAAAATACTTCTTTATTTTTAAAACCATTATCAAAATATGCGTTCTTAGTTACTCAAAAAAGTGATTTATCAGTGATATTTGCTTGTATAGAATCGATTTTGAACGAAACCTTGTTAGCTATAGTTACTAAGTCCCGCGTCCCAATTCTGAGAACAGAATCGAGAATCTGCGACCAATAAGAGGAGAAAACTACAACTAATATTGAACAACTGTCTCGTTAGAGCATCGCAAACAAGACTTGTGTAGTTCGCGTCGTCGCACTGCGTTCGACTTGAGGTAATTGGCAAAGTTACTTCTTTTCTATAGAGTAATCTTCTATCTTCTTATGTATAAAATACTTAATCGCAGGTCTTGTTGGCTCCAAAATTACCTGGACCGATTTTATGGTAGTTTTGCGTGCTTTTACTGTCCCCTCGTGATCGCGGCCGTTGCAACACGGCCGAAACGTCGAGAAAAAGTATGTACTCGTAGTAGCATTACTATATTAACTAGAATAAGTCGCGTTAAGGTGACGCCTTGATAATTTGACTGTAGCGATGTCCATTTTTCTCAGCAATGACTAAAGCTAAGAAATTAAAGTTCACTGTCAGTATTCATCATGTCTTTGTCTTTGAATTACCCATAGCATAACACGATTGGTCAACTTTTATAACACAGAATAATCAATCAAAAAGACCTCTGTAAAAAAAGGGATTCCTATTTTGCCAACAGAGGAGAGTGATATTATAAGCTTCCAAAATTTGTACATAAATTGGTTCTAATATACACTTTAATTTGTCCATAGCTTATAGGAAATGTATTTATGGTTTTTAAATTACGCGACAAAAACCACTTTGTCGCTACGCTCTTTCCATTTTTTGCTGTTCCATTGCTTGTTTTCTATGAGAGGCCGGGCCAGCCTCGCATAGAAAACAAGCAATCTAAAACACATCCAACACGGTTTTTTACTTTAACATGGCGTCACCTTAAGTCCCGATTAATAAGTTTTAATTATTATAATGCAACGCGAAAGTTTAAAATGTAATCTTTTACTGTAGGTCTGAGCATCGACCAACATACTATAATATATCAATTTATAATCAAAAAGACTCAAAGTATAGCCATACCTTTCAGCAAAATCAGTTCAGTGGTTTGGGCATGAAGAGATAACATACAGACACAATTTCGCATTTTTGACATAAGTATAGATTTTGTTTCTTAGTTCACCGTTTAGATTTTAAAGTTTTTTTACTTTGAAATAAGTACGCAAAATCGTCATTACTCTGTGTCGTAGGCATACATTCTCGTCAGTGAGTCGTTTATCCCGGCTTATATGTCCCGCTATCTGCGACGACAGATCCATGCTAATTTTATTTGAGAGGTTCGCGGCTTCACAAAATTTCATTTTCGAAAGCCTTTTATGAGTTTTTACAATAACTTCCTTTGAGAAAGAGTTGGGAATGTAAAGTATTTACGAAAAATGTTTTATCGGCATTCATAATATTATATTAAAGGCCATCTACACGTTGGATGGATTACAACCATGATTGCGTATTTTTAATCACGGGCAATCAACAGAAGATTAATAATAAGGTCTTTACTTTTTTGTCCATCGTATTCCAACGTAAATAATCGGATAAACATTCAGTACAACTGACAAATCTAGAGTAAAGGAACCCTCCTTACCTTATATGTAAAAACAGATCGTCCTGGCTAGACTGATGCCAGCCCAACTTGACGGACTCTTAGTTTAGATCGGCTTTCGATCAGTTCAATCGTATCGATCGTACTTTCCGTGTAATATGGGGCCTTAGAGAATCATCAACACAACCAGGCTACGACAGAAACACAAATTACAAAGACGATAAAAATGATAAAATGAAGCCTAAAAACCCTCCTAATTTATTACAAAAGGCCAATACGGAAAATAATCTTTAATAGAATCATAACCCCTATTACGATGGTCGTAAAGCTGATTTCCCGTGGGAGCATCAGTCAAACGTATCAGATTGGTCCTATCTGTGAAATCTGTGCCGGCGGAAAAATGCTCCCCTTTTGAAGGTTCGCGGTTCGCGGAGAGAATTATTCATGTATACCATCTTTGTTACGAAAAACATTCAGTAAAATTGAGAAAAAAATAAGGACATCCTCCGTGTTGAAATTAGATTAAAATTTAAAAGTTGGGACGAGGAAAACCTACAAATTACGTAGGTAATTAATTCTACTTAACTTCTTCGAAAAGAAAAACTTTTTGTTATTTTGTACGGTACCAGAAACCGTTCAGCCTACATAATATTATTACCATACTCAGGGCCTGTTTCACCACTTCCTGATAAGTGCCGGATAGGCTATCCACCACTTAACTTGACAGAGTATGGAGAATCTGTCATAAAAGTTGTAGATAGATCCGGCACTTTATCAGGAAGTGGTGAAACAGGCCCTCTATGTAAGAATTAGACCGGTCCGTGGTCTAGTGGCTTTGAGATTGACTCTTCGATTTTCACTCTTTTCTTATAAAATTAGGGGGCAAACGAGCAAGCAGGTAACCTGATGGAAAGCAACTACCGTCGCCCATGGACACTCGCAACATTAGAAGAGCTGCAGGTACGTAGCCGGCCTCTGGAACAAAAGCGTCTAAAAAAGGGTTCGACACAGTGTACGGCGGACGGAGTAACAGTAAATCCAACGTTAGAGATTTTGAAATATTCAGAAGACAAATAATAATTAATATTTTGACGGGATAATACGAAACTCAAAAAAAATATTCAGAATATTTTGTTTCAAATATTCCTGAACGCTTGTACTACTGGTGGCTACCACCGGTTCGGGAACTAACCCATATGAGAAGAACCGGAGTATTACGTACCATAATATGTAAACATAATTTAAATTATTGGGGTCAAAATTGCCCCAAAAGTTGTAAACTTGGGATAGAGATAGTAAAACGATAAATAAAGCTAAAACACGAGTTTTACGTTTCGGCCATGTTTAAAACGTAATAAGGGACTGTCTGGAACTCCGCGACAACAAATTTATGACAAAAGGAAACTCAGAGCATAGCTCAGAGGCTCGAAGTAACGAAGCCTCCGGTGAATTTAAATTATCATTATAACGATCTAGGCGTAGGGCTGTCACAAACTATATTGATAATACGTATATTACATATTATTTATTAATTATTATGTTTATTTTATTCTCTATGCACAAAACTAACAAAGATACATTTACAACATAATATAATGCAGTAACGTATTTATTATCTTTTTAAGAGATATCTTCCAGCAAACCTTATACTTATACCCTCTTACTAATAAAAACTTCTTAAACATGTGTTCAACGTGTGAATAGTTAGTTATACAGGAGTTTTTAAGTTACACACACGTTACACAGAGTCTATACATGGTCTTTAGATAGAAATTTGTATGGAAATGACAGCATCGTTATACCGGCCTTATGTCAAAAAATGATTATTAGTAGAAAAAATCTTATGCACCCTCTATACACGCTTTGTAACTTTTTATTAGTAAGAGGGTTTCTGTTTTGTACTTATATTATTTTGTGACGGCAGTCGGCACACACAAAACAATATAATTATATTGTTTTTTTTATCCTATAGATTTTAGAATGACATCGTTCTTAACAAGGAATTGGAAATTATAACATGATGAAGCTATAAAGTCTGCAAAGATGTTTCTCTAAAAGTAGAACTCAACTTCTTCGTAATTTAGTAATTGTCGTTAAATGTTTCACAACAAAGGCAAGTGTTCATAAACTCTGGTAATACTATACGCTGTAAAAACTACGTCTTGGCGTAGAGACCTAATTAACAAGACTTTTACTTTTTGCATACCATTCATCCATTCCACCTCTATGAATACAAAATGAAACATATGATAGAAATATAGCTCTAAGCCACAGAGGTCGTCACTATAATAAGCTATAGTGACGACCTCTCTGGTAGCTCAAGCCGGGGTCGCGGGTTCGAATCCCGCCGACGGAACAAAAAGTTTTCAAAGTTCCTGGGTCATGGATGTGTATTAAATATGTGTATCATAATATAATAAAAATCTTAAATATATGTGTAGTATAAAAGTATTAAATATAATATTTCCGTTGTCTGGTACCCGTAACACAAGTCTTTCAGGTACTTACCACGGGGCCAGACTGACGTGGTGTGAAGCGTCCATAGATATTAAATTACTATTTTAAAAAAGAAAAAAAACGTAAAAACTTCATCTGCATAACATTAGATACTACAATGTCTCAGATAGACAAGACGTAAAAGATGCGTTGTAGTTATAAAATATGGACGTCGACAACCCTAGGTGGGTGAGTTTAGAGTCAATGGTATCGAGTGTTTCGCTCGCGGATCCAGGTCCCTGGGATATACCTCATGCCTGACTGGAACTTGAAAATAAAAAATATTTTGTATGACGTACTATGGAAACTTTATGTCGATAGGCGCGAGTTACTATGGACCATGGACCCGACCGAATTTTTTTTTTGATTTAAACAAAAAAACTTTACAAATCTATTGTACTACTAAGATAGAATCATTTTACTGCGGGAAAACAACCATTAAAATTTCACACTGTATATAGGTATAATAATTGTTTTTGTACAATCATACAAATATTACCTTCGCTCCTAACTAAAAAGATGTCATAGAGTCAATGGTATCGAGTGTTTCGCTCGCGGATCCAGGTCCCTGGGACATTATACCTCATGCCTGACTGGAACCCGAATTATCCGACAGAACACTACCAATACTAATAATAATAATGACCCTAGATGTTGCACGTGACGCCCGACTCAAAGAAACAAGACAAGGGGGAGAGCGGGTGAAAATAAGTGTCACGTGTAATAAAAATACAACGTGAAATTTTAGTGGTTGTTTTCCCGCAGCAGAACGATTTACCTATAGTAGTACTATCGAACCATGCATGTTATTTTTTGAAAATTAAAAATATTTTGTATGACGTACTATGGAAACTTTATGCCGATAGGAGCGAGTTACTATGGACCCGACCGATTTTTTTTTTGATTTGAACAAAAAAACTTTACAAATCTATTGTACTACTAAGATAGAATCATTTTACTGCGGGAAAACAACCATTAAAATTTCCCACCGTATACAGCATGACTGGTGAGTCAATACCGATATTTAAGGAGAGTATTCAGTACTTGATTCTCATTATAAATATGTAATAAAATTAGGTTCTTAATTTTTTTTTGAATTTCCCAAAAATTTATAAATCATGGATACTAAGTAAATTACGCGGCTAGGCAAGTAAGTAGGCATACTATGCGGCCGGTGCAGAGACGTGCGCTACCAAAGAAACACCACACAACTACCCCTCCCGCTCGCGGTGTCCATGCGTTGGGTAAATAATTATTTAACTTTAAGCTACATTTACTCAGTGATCAATTGGTATTATTTTTTTATATTATTTTTTTCCAACTAATATAATAGCAAAATATCACGTCCTCAAGTATTGAACATGTCTCACCAGTCACGCAGTATAGGTATAAGAATTGTTTTTGTACAATCATACAAATATTAACTTTGCTCCTAACTAAAAAGATGTCATATAAAGTTAGGAGCATAATAATGTGGAAGTTAAAAAAAACACTATTAAGTAGGTATCGCGAGGGGATATTATAAGGATCTAAAAAGGTGATAAAAACCATCATTTAGTAGACAACCTTATCAAAGTTGAAGTTAATCAAAATAATCGCGTGTTTAAGGCGTCTCCCAGACAGACGCGGGCAGCGGTGGCGGTGGCGGCGGCGGTCAGTTGTTTGTACTGCCACCGCCACCGCGTGTGTCTGTGTCGTTCCTAGAACTCTCAAGTCATCCAACTGACCGCCACCGCCACCGCCACCGCTGCCCGCGTCTGTTTGGGAGACGCCTAATAGACAACGAGACACGACAAAAAAAATTGTTAAAGGGGATAAAAATTTTTAAGCACTAAAAAGTTTCACTAATTAAAATTAAGTGACAAAAATACCGTATTTTAAAATATTATAATGTATAAATAATATACCTTAAAAACACCGATTTCATAACTTTAACTAAGTTAGTAGAGTTCTGGGTATAGTTGGAATTCCATGTAGCTATCAGATTCTAGGAATATTCCTAGCATCTGTATTATAGAATCACTTTTTTTTGTTACACACTGTATAACAGCTCAAAGGTGACTGACTGACTGACATAGGGTGAGTTGCACCAGAGACGTAGTTAAAGTTAAGATTATCGTCAAATATGGCATCCATAATGGACTTTTACTAGGGATTTGACAGTCATTTGACTTTTTGTTATTATGGTTAAAGTTAAAGTAAGTTGGTGCAACCCACTCATAGTGTTCTATCAACGCACAGCCCAAACCACTGGATGGATCGGGCTGAAATTTGGAATGCAGGTAGTTGTTATGAAGTAGGCATCCGCTAAGAAAGGATTTTCATCAATTTTACCCCCACGGGGATAAAATCGGGGATGAAAGTTTGTATGAAACTTTGTCAATTTTAAATCGATCGGGCTGAGACTTTGATACCTAATTAATAATAATACTTCTTAACGCGAGCGAAGCCGCGGGCGAATACTAGTATATCCGATAAAATCCATAGTAAATCCATATTTCATATCCATTAGGTACATATATCCAAAAGTCACATCCATGTCACTGTTACAGTAGACGTAGGTGTGTCCTTAGTCCTCGCGTATCCTGTGTCCTTGGCAGAGGTCACGTGTCGACCCCACGTTGGGACTTGGGAGAGAGTTGGGTCGATTGACATTACTGATTAATGGCTTATTGTAAATAATTTACTACTTAATAAGGTAACACACCCAATTATTATACTTTGTGTCGTGGGAAAGGATACACTTTATATCGAAAAAATGTACGGTTCCCGCGTGAAAAACCAATTTTGGCCAAACAGAGTTGCGGGCGTCATCTAGTATAGTAAAAAACAACAACTTAATGGTCAATTCAATAATATCTACCCAGACCCAACAAAATATTAACAATCACCATGAAATCAATAATTGAACCATGTCCTTTCAGTCTTTCGGGTTTAAAACAATCCAACAAAATACATTTCGAATTGCCTGCATTTTTAACTCGATTCGAGCAATTTAAAATATGCACAACTCTTTGAAGTGTGAAACCAAAATGGTCGTACAAAAAAGTGATTCCTTTTTGAAGTCGCTAGTCATTTAAATCGGCCAAAAAACGGGAATCCAGTTTCGCTTTATGTAAGCGGAAATTATTTCAACGTCCTTGGCGGAAGTCTGAATATATTCGTTTGTACAGTAAAACTTAAAAAAAAAAAAAACATTTAAGGTGTACGTTACACTATGTTAAGTCTTTGTCTGCTACATTAGAAAAGTCGTTTGCATAACAAAGGTGAGTAATTATTACAGTGTAGCTAATAACTAAAACGACTCTATAATCTATGCAGGGTGTAACAAAACTGAGTGATAAGACTTTAGGGTGCGTATACTTTAGGCAGGGCCCCCGCTACCATAATATGTGCATTGTGCAATGTGTGCACTGTGCAATGCACACGGGCGTCATCCTGGGCGCCAAATCGTCATCTTTAGGGGCGCCAAAACCAAAGACCCAAAAAATTTGCCTAAAGGGGCACCAAAATCCTTTTTTTTGCACACAGGCGCCAGTAGCTCTTACGGGGGCCCTGACTTTAGGGTCCTTTATAAAGATTTTGCTGTAAAAGTAGCAGCACTGAAAGAGTAACACAGGACGTAACACGTAAGTACACGTAGACACGCCTTTATAGGAATATGCGTAGTGGCCGTAAATGAAGCTCTATCGAGCGAGATAGCATGCTCGGTCAGGCCAATGCCCACTGAGCACTGACGTAAGACACTGTATAATATATCTTTGCCGTTCTCTGAAACTTCGATAGCGCGATGCAGGATTGTAGCGTTTGTTGTGGCTGAGTTTATATTCTTAATAGCGTTGTTGATTAGTTAACTTTTTGATATTTAAGCGACTCAAAAGCGCAAGTGAACATATAAACTTCTGTCAAAAACCTCAGACACCGGCAACAAAAACTCTTTAATTTCTAACCTTAGAAGCCTTTAAAAAAACTTGAGAGGTGTTAAGGGACACCCTAATGGAACGAAGTTATTTCTTATGTTCAAAAAACCTGTATATGCTCAAAAAAATATTTAAAAAACGCTATCTAGTAATGTTGACGCACAGGAGTACTACCCACGCCCTATACCCCTACTATGCAGGTACTAATAAAAAAGTGTCGAGGTTAAAATATATCGTTCTGTCTAGCCTCCTTTACGTCGAACGCGCAATAAGGAACTTCGTTCCAAAACCAACCACAATACCCGCCCACTATGATGAAACAATGACCTCACAAGGTACAGTCCATACAAACACCTTTTCATACAACTTCGTTTAGTTTTTGTGACACTTTCATTTCCCGACTGAAACGTTTTTCCGGAAGCTCAAGTGTATTGTAACGGAACTATTTTTACCTGCCTGTGGTCTGCAGTGGTGAGGCCAGAAAAGGCTTTATACAGCTGTGCATGCTATGTTCTTTTACAGTGGAAAGCAATCACTGTCTATACACCCAAATCTAGCTACTACACCGACTATATAGACCGGTAGTACTAGATATTTAGACAACTCTTGTAGTCTTGGCTCAATTGGTTGAGTGTGTGGCAGCTCAAGCTGGGGCTGCGGCTTCAAATCCCGCCGACGGAACAAGAAGTTTTCAATGTTCCCGGATCTGGATATTAAATATTATGTGTATGATATAATAATAATCTTAAATATATTTTATATAAAGTATAAAATAAATATATTTTCGTTGTCTGGTACCTGCAACACAATTTACACAAGTCCTTCAGGTACTTAGCATGGGGCCAGACTGACGTGGTGTGAAGCGTCCATAGATATTATTATTATTATTTAGGCTTCAAAAACTATAGTTTCTTGTGCAAATCATAGTTTCCGGACAACCAGGTACCTGCAGAAACCAGAAATTATATTTTGACTCTTACTTCTGGAAATAAGACGTATTTACGAATAACATGCTGGAGTATATTTCAGATAACAGTTGCTAGGCTATGGCCTAAATGGACAAAATAATCACATTTTGTAAAACAGGATCTCTGTAGTTATAGTGATAGATTTATGTTGCTGTTACTATAATTATCTGGATCACATGGTAAATCAGCTGTGTTAATCGAGTACAGGGTTGGGCCGAGCACTGTTCCTTGAGGTATATAGGCCTCTATGTCATATTATAATAATTGTGACACTTCTTCACCAACTTTTACTTGAAATTTCTGTTTTGTAGGTAGGATTTAAGTACCATGAAGTATGAGTTGGGTAATAGTTTTTTCAATTTATATAAAAGTCCCGGGTGCCAGACTTGGTCAAACGCTTGCTGGATATCTAAGAAGACTGCAGCACAGTACGTGTAAGTATGAGAAATTAAAAACATTATAAAACCAAATATTTTTTCGTACCAGGGTTGCATCATAAAAAGGTTGAAAACACTGAGGAAGGGGATTTAATAAAATTATTGAGTGTAAACAAGGAAAAAGGAAAAAGAATTTGTTAATTTTTGGCAGAGGAAGCAATGATACAAGTTTTTCCTTGACACGGTTCTGAAATCAGGTTGCGAAAGTTACTGTAGAAAACTTTTCGATACCCTTGCCAATAAAATGAATGCGCATGATGGCTATATTGCCATATTTGACAAGGTATATTATTTTGTTTCGTTGCCTATTGAGCTTACTAATTTAGTTTATTCGTTTATTAGGTATACTATACTAGCTAAAATTCGTGCTTTGAGAGGGCTCGCAACGTCACACCTTGACTGACTGATGATAACACATCTACATAATATATTATACATAAAAATTACTATGTTAAAACACAAATCAATAGGCATGATAGTTTTTCCGTAAAGTGTACAACAAAATGTACAGGTTGTGGGATATGCTCGCTTCGCTCGACCTGATTAAATTCAATAAATAATAATATTTTCTATTATCTAACCGGGTTAACGTTATTTTACATACATTTTGATGATATGAAAAATATAAGGCTGATCTTTAGATAATATTATTATGCCCGATAAAGACACTTTCATGAAAATTGGCTCATTAATTTGTTTTCGGAGGTCGATCCATCGGTCGGTTTTGGACGAGTTGTATGAAGTATGAACTATGAAGTTCCTTTTTAAACTAATTATAGAATTGTAAAATTGAGAACACGTCTTATTATACTTCATCATCTTAATAATAATTATAGATATTCTAAACTGATTAAATCGCGTAAAAAAGTAGAGCCGAACATCAACATAATATATAGTTTGTATCGTTATAGAGCCCTTGTATTAAGTTTTAGGGCTCCCAGACATAACTGCGAATTCGCATCGCATCGCAAATATATCTGTGACAAAATATATACTTACTATATCTCTAATATAATATGAAATTCTCGTGTCACGGACCACGGTGTTCGTGGTTGAACTCCTCTGAATGGGCTCGACCGATTTTCGTAAATCTTAGCGAGCATATCAGCTAGGGTGGAGAATCAAATAACATCTACTTACTTTTTATATTATTGTTAAGTGCATTTGTTGAATAAATAATAGTAAATTATTACAACTTGAGACAGACGACGACCATAGCTATGTCCACATTATGCAATTTCATCTTCAATTTTCGTCATCTTCTTTTTATTCAACTTCCGTTTGGCATATTCAATAATTGAATGCGTCAAAATCCACCCGTGTTGAAAGAAAAGTGTCATAGCGAGCGCTACGATTTCAGCGCGCGTCACGGGCATGCCTCACGTTCGCTGTTGACTGCGCTATAACGCATGCCCTTGATGAACAAAAAAAGGTGCAGTGTGGACAAAGCTATTGCTTGTGCGACGGGAGCGATGGACGTTGCCATGGTTACATACTTATTTAATCACTTCAATAAAATAATATGGGCGAAATACTTTATATGACGAAACAACGTTTGCCGGGACAGCTAGTTAATAGTTTTAATATTTTATATTATAATATTATAATGCGAAAGTGTGTCTGTCTGTCTGTTACCTCTTCACGCCCAAACCGCTGAACCCATTTTGCTGAAATTTGGTATGGAGATACTTTGAGTCCCGGGAAAGGACAATGGGTGGACATAGGATACTTTTTATCCTAGAAAATGTACAGTTATGTTGTAGGTTCCAACGCGATAAACGAAGTTGCGGGCATCATCTAGTTCAGTATAAAAATGATATTACGATGCGATGCGAATTCTCAGTTTTGTGTGGGAACTTTGCGTCCTACAACGTTAGTTGTCAGTCACTGACCTGTCTCATCAATAATTATAAACAACCTGGCTGGCCACCTCCACCTGTTGCGTAGCAACCTGCTCGCGCATGCGCACCACCACACCCTCAGCCTAAATACCAGGTATCTAAGAGTGGGTTGCACCGGCTTACTTTGACTATAACTTTAACTTTAACCATAACAAAATGTGAAATGAACTGTCAAATCCCTAGCAAAAGTCGCCATATTTGACGATAACCTTAACCTTAACTTTAACTACGCTTCTGGTGCAATTCACCCTTAGAAGTTATTAAACTGATCCAACGTAAGCAAAATACCCTGTAACTAGATGTAAGGTAAATACCCCATTTATTGCCACTTTAAAGGGTCACAGCTCCCGAAAAAGGACTGTCTCCGTGACATTCATAGTAATTTTTCCACTACTCAGTTCGTAACTGTCACCAGAAGTATTTTAGAACCAATACAACCTTGACTTCAACGCAGCTATTCCCATCAAGTGACCAGTTTGCTCGTTTGCCCCCTAATGTTATAAAAATAATCACAAACGTGAAGACTCAGAAGAGTGTTGTTTCTAAAACATGCCTCGATTTTAAACACTATCTGTTAGTATTATCAAAACAGCTCTTTTAAATCTAGATTGGTTCAAATAAACAGACTTTTAGCAAATATTTAGTGTGAAGAATTCGAGTGGGAAAGACGGTAGATGTTTGAATAAAAATACAAGGAAAAGCTTTCTTTCTGTGTTACTTTACTCTAGAGTTTCCACGAAAATGAACCTTATGTGATCGACATAAGGGTGCTGTTAAAGGTACTTTGGACGATCTATACTTATGTTTAGATGTTTACCTAAGTGTTTACTTTACCTGACATAACACTTCGAGAAAAACTGTTTACGGGGGAGCTACTTGGCACAAATAAGCTTGCAATTGGACGTTGGGACCGATTCTTATACCTTGAGACTTAGAAGGAATTTTAGGCCGACTCGCTCGTGCGTTTTTGTGAGTGTCAAACTGGTCAAACATGAAACTCTAGAATACCTATTATCAGTTACTCTTTAGAGGAAATAACACAGATATCAACTTTTTTGGCAAGAAGGCACTCTAAAGGTGAGACTGCACTACGCGACATGACACGACGCGACACTTCACGATCCATAGAACTGACGTTTTATAAACGCGAATCTGACGTCTTACAAACATCAGTTGAACTGATGTTTGTAAGACGTAAGATTCGCGTCCAGTTCTATAAAACCTGAAGTGTCGCGTAGTGCGGTTTCACCTTATAGGAAACAGTAGGATTTTTTAACACTGACTAAAAATATGCTACACCATAAATTATGTATTTAATTACTAGGAGCATCATCCACGTCACTAACAGAGCTGGATGACATGTGGGCACTTTATGTCATCAAAATTACGGCTATATTTTAAGGCACTAAAAATTGTTTTATTAGCTGTCGCCTGTGATTTTGCCCTACGTTAATCAGTTTCATTTAAAGCAGCTAAATTCTTTGATCTAATTCACTTTTTAGACCCCGGTATTTAGGGAAGGCCTGGCCCTTTCTAAGGTGTCGATACTTTCTCTCTTTTTAAACATCATATTACACTGGCCTAGAGTCACCTCTAATTATTTTTTAGGAGAAACAAAATAGTGTACCTATGTTCTCAAATATTAAGCTTAATAACGGAATTTTATTTACTATTTTATTTTTCTGGCTAAGCGTTCATGTAAGAAAAACATCTTAAATTGATTTTACTAAAGACCTGTATACTAACGGTCGTATGAATAAAAACTTAGCGAAGGTTTACAACAGCTTTATCAGCCTGTTGTAAAATTTAATATGAATAAACGTTCTTTAACAGTGCTCTAACACCTTTTTAAGGTGACAGCTGTCAAAAATTAGCGCATGTTTAAAAAGCCTGATATAAACCTATTTTAAGCATAATCGTTATGAATAAACGTTTGCTAACAGTTGTTTAGGCTCGAAACGTCAAATAGGAGTTCGCTAACTTTAGTGAAGCCTCGGACCTACTTTAAGACCATTTTAAGAGATTGAAATGGACGAAATATCGAGTATTATAGCGATTTCTGACATTATTGCAATTTTTGAAGGAATTTCTAGCCGCCCTCGTCGACAAAAAGTATACATATAATAAGATAATAATAAATCCATTTGACGACTTAAAATATTTTTATTAGTACCTGCATGTTAGGGGCAGAGGGCGCTGCGCGTTGATAGTATTCCTGTTGGTCAATAGATGGTGTTTTTTAAATATTTTTTTTTGAGTAGATTTTTTAACTCATGAAATAACTCTATTCCTTTCGGGTGTCCTTTGAAGTATTTTTTTTCTACAAAATACTCATTGAATTTCATTGAATTTGACACAATATTGATGATTGAACACAATAAATTGGCACACTACCAACATTACCAAAAAAAGAATACTATAAAACGTCATCTAACAGTATTCAAGCTAGCGAAGGCTTAGCAAGCGTTTATTCATATGGAGTGTTATAAGACGGTTTTTAACTTTAGCGAACAGTTTAGCTAGAAAACTGTTAAAACCTTCACTAAGATTTTTTTATTCATACCACCGTTATAAGTTATCTGTAAACGGGCATGAAATATGTCAGGTCTGCCATTAGAGTTTATGGCTGATGCCTTGTACGTGCTAATCGCCTAATGTGCTGATAGATTATAGTCTAGTGCTATCTCCATTACACCTGTATACTTCCCACTAGTTATCTGCTTAGGGTCACGCCACATTATGACAAAACGTGGCACGGCGCGACGTTAAATTTTTTAATGTTTCCTTTATTTATTATTATTATTATTATTCCAACACTTTACCCTGTCTCTACATCAGCCAAAGGTTGGCTGAAAAGCTAGTATTATCTATACATATAATAAAACTGTAGAAATGAAAATTCTGTACATTACAGATATTCAAAAAATAATAAGCAAGGGGTGTTACTATATCGCTATAGAAGCCAAAACTGTGGTTAGTTTCTTGTCTGTCTGTCTGTCTGTATGTTTGTTCCAGCATCACACGAAAACTACTGATCCGATTTGAATGCGGTTTTCGCAGATATATTTGTCTTCTTTCAACTTAACATCTGGTGTATAAAAAATTTCCTCCCCACTCCTCTAAGGGGACAAAAGAGGAGTCAGAATTTTTTTCAAACTTTTGTATATCACTCGAAAACTACTGATCCGATTTGCATACGGTTTCGCAGATATATTTTTCGGCTTCCAACTTAACATCTGGTGTATAAAATTAGGCTATCCGCTATCCACCAATTAACTTTACAGATCGAGGGCCTGTTTCACCACTTCCTGATAAGCCATCGACGACTTAACTTGACAGATGAAGTATGGAGAATCTGTCAAAAAAGTTGTGGATAGCCTATTCGACACTTTATCAGGAAGTGGTGAAACAGGCCCTCTTAGCGTTGCAAAATAACGTTTACTAAAATACGACACTCGACAGTATATTTTTTTATTCATTAGAGTGAGATAGATAGCCCACAAGACGGAGACAGCAATACGCGTTCATTTTATGTCGCGGCGCCTCCGTGTCGCCACAGTCCGATGTAATTAAGCTCTAGTGAGATTAATTGTTACCCGGCAAATGCTATAAATCCCTATGGATAAGTAGTTACAACAATATAGTAGGACATAGGTCCAATCCTCTAATGAAAGATTTAATCTTAAAAACTATACTTTACATAATATTATCCTTTAATAATAAAGATATCATTATTATGCAGTGTACAACTAAAAAAGGTGTTTTCCTCGTCTATCATATGATATTTCCAATGTGCAAGACAAGGACAAGAATTTCTTTTATTAATTTATGATATTGTAACCACTAAAGAATAAACATAGCTAAAAAAATAGGTTATGGCTGTGGAAAAATATAACAAAAGTAGGGCCGGGACACAAAAACACGATACGACGTCGTGTCGTACGCGGTGTCGTTTCACGATGCGACGTCGTATCGCGGGAATCTACGACGAGTATCGTAAAAAACTACGGCACGACGTCGCGTCGTAGAAACTCACGATGCGTCATCTTTGAATTTCTACGTGAGTTTCTACGACGCGACGCGGCGACGTCGTGCCTTATGTCGTGGCACATCACAATGTCGCGTCGTAGTTTTTTACGATGCCTGTCGTGGATTCCCACCACACGACGTCGTATCGTGTTTTTGTGTCCCGGCCCTACACCTTTCGCTTCGACATATTTTTTTTTATATTTAGTTTTGAGTGGTGCCTAGGGGTGTGTTTATGTTATTGTATAGTATTCAAGTAATTTTAGAGCTATTTTATTATTTATGTGGTATTTAATATTATTTATTCATTGATTGGAGGTAGAAGAATTTTTTAGAAGCAAAATTACGATACCCAGAATCCATTACTGTCATTTCATATTGTTACGAAGTTTTGTGCGTCGTTTTGCTAGGACTTCAACTAAATAACTAATGTTTCTCAAAGTTTCATAACATTTTTTTCTTTTGTTTCATGTATGTCTCCTGCGTTCGTGACTCAATAAAACAGGTAAGAATAATGCATTTTAAATATATAACTTATACACGGCTATTATACACTTGAGTTAGTTTTCCAGCACTCGAGTTTGCATGAAAGGATCTAGCATAGCAAAAATACGTGTTTCATTTATCACGCAATGGTTTTAAAAAGTGATTCTTAGAAGAAACAGTATTATAGTGCTACGTGTAGCTAAGTAAGGAAATTAAGAACGAAGCTAGACAATAGAGACTATCAATAAAGGCCTATATTTACGGGGAGACCAATCGATCCGCTCGGGCTGATATAGACTAATCTATCTTGTTTTGTGCATTACCTTTTGTGTGCACACGTCATAAGTTCGGCCTGTGATCAGTCCAATCAGATCAATCGACCTTCTCATATTATGGTTTTACGGTATCAATATTTTTTTATCGACAAAAATAAAGCACACTAGCTAACGACCGAAGTAATAAAAGAAAATGGCCACCAAGCCGAGACATTGGATTATAGTCTAATTTTATTATTTCAGACCGAGTGACCTTTAAACCGGAGAGTAAGTTCAAGATTTGTGTTAGATCAGCTTAAGCTGAACGAATACTAATGCTATGCGTCGTAGAAATTAAAAAAACAACGGTTAACGTTCCAATCAATGCAACTAGCCACCGCGACCGACGAAAATTCAATTAAAATACTACTTTATGGAATAGGCTATAGGTTTCATTTTGGACATTGGTCTAGAGTCTAGGCTCTAGAGCCCCATGCAGCCGTTGCTTTATAGTGGCATAGAGCAAAATGAAACTTATAGCCTTGGTCATAAAGTGGCATTTTCATTTAATTTTGTCTATCGTAGTCGCTTGCGGAATGGATCGGAAAACAACCTTTAGAGAAATTAATGCTTTCTGTGAACGTTTTTAGAATTGAGATAACAACGCTTTTAGAGAATTTGGCAGCCATAACAGCGGCTTGGTAGACACGTGTAGTAGTTAGTATTAATTTATTATTTGTTTAGTTTAAGCTCGACATTTAAGGTGTTGAAATTTTACTATAATGACTGGTTTACATTATGCCAATCCAGTAATCCAATCTAGCGCTGGATTAAGGTACAAAAATAATGTAAATGGGCCCCGGAATGCACTGACATGAAATTGAGTGCGTTCTATTCCATTGTATTCCAGCTGTACCCGTTCACATTTTTCCAGTCATAATCCAGCACTGGGTTGGATAAGTAAATCAGAATAATGTAAACTCGCTACTATAAAAACAAATTGGTTGAGCTGTGTCAAATCCAAACGATAGATCACAACTAACATTGACTTAACATACCCGCCTAAATTACGTAGGCTCTTTATCTGCTCGATGGTAGACAGGTAAAATAATTTAAAATGATAATAATTTTATATTTTTAACTGTGTTATGTGCAATTATTATGCTAATGAAACTAATATGGTATTATTAAATAAATACGTCATTATGGTCATGCCGTATGGTATTGTTATCATTTTATTATATTTTATTTATATTATGATTGTTAACAAAGGTAACGAAACTATACTATATTAACCTCTAAAATATTATATAAACAAGTACAACACAAACGCTTTCAATAGAATTCTAAAAATTAAATTTATAGCTAAGTATTTTAATTCTGTTTTTAAATGGCAAAATACACAGCAAAGATACTCGTACATCAAGGGTTAAACGACGATTAAGCAACAAAAAACCTTTCTAGTAATGTAAGCCAAGCTTATGTTAATTACTTGTGAAACTAAGTTTTCCTATTGTAATATCCACCAGCTGTTGAACTTTCGTTTCGACCTAATTACATCGCAACAGGGTTGAATTTCCAAGTGACTGTCATGTTTCTCTTTGGTCTGTAATTTAGGTTGACAATCCATTTTGAACTTTGTTTCAGCGCAATAAGGTTGAAACGTAAATAGAAGGGAACTATGACGTTATGAAACTCGAACGTCATTAGGGTTGTCGAAGCTGCGTTTTAACTGTCCCCGTTTGACGTAGCTTTACGCGATTCCGTCTATGCTAATATTTACAAACCAGCTTTGTTGAGCATTTTGCAAACGGACTAGCCATATTTTACGTGCCGCCGCATATGGATTTCAATGAAAGAAATCTGTTTTGTTTTTAAGAAATGGATTTTAAGTATTATAATGATACGAGTATAAAATTTACGAGTATGTATGTACTGTAATATAATATGTACGAGTACATAAAATATACGAGTACTAGAATGATTAAGTTTCGCTTTAATAATTATGCAAGGCTAATTTTTGAGTTTGGTATATTAATTTTATATACAATACTTATATATTAAGACTGTTTAAAAGGAATTTTCTTATTATTAACATGCTTCAATCGTAATATATTATTTCCAATGATCAATGATCATAATGACGTATAACCAAATCCTAGCAGTACATTACAATAACGCGTTATCACCCAGTTATTAGCATTTTAAAAGTTCATATTTTGACCATAATTTTTATCGTTAAACTTCATAAAGTCCTATGGCATTCTTGTTATTTTTTTAAACAAAATTCCAAGGTTCCAATTTTAGGATGACTGCAAAAGATTAAGTAATACGATTAAGTAATTTACTCCATCATCTATTTTATATCGAAGATTTATTAATTACCTGCGATTTAATAATTTATTAAAAAATAGAATACATTGGTGACAACCCTAATATAATGTGCGGCGGGTCGCCGACAAGTTGGCGCGTCTCCAGTCCTCGACACGGCTCCGATGTCGCGGAGAACTCCACTTTCACTGATATTAACCTACTTTATACTGACTTTACAAATAATTCAACAATAAAAATTCTTTGTAGAGATTATTTTTCTCTTATCAGGACGAGCGAAACGAGCCCTTGTATATCTCACAATACCTGTACATTTTGTTGTACACTTTACGGATAAACTGTTACACCTTTTGATTTGTGCTTTAACATAGTAATTTTTATTTGGGTTTCGTAGTCAACAAGGAACCCTTATAGTTTCGGTCTGTCCGTCCGTCTGTCCGTCTGTCTGTCTGTCTGTCCACGGTTTTTCTCCGATACTATAGGACCTACAAAGCTGTAATTTGGCATGAATGCACATATTAACGACGCAATGGCGAAAAACTGGTTCATGAAATCTTAAAAAAAAAATTTTTTTATGGTACCTTCCCTACATATCAAGCGGGGGTGAGTTTTTTTTCGTGTGGGGTGTCGTTGAATAGATTTTTTAAAAAATGTTATGAGTAGCAAGCTACGGCGGCATAGCAAGATACAGCGTAGCAAGTTACGGCGTAGCAATTTTGGGTTACGGCGTAGCAAGCTACAGCGTAGCATGATACGGCGTAGCAAGTTACGACGTAGCAAGATACGGCGTAGCATGATACGGCGTAGCATGATACGACGTAGCAAGATACGGCGTAGCATGATACGGCGTAGCAAGTTACGACGTAGCAAGATACGGCGTAGCATGATACGGCGTAGCATGATACGACGTAGCAAGATACGGCGTAGCATGATACGGCGTAGCAAGTTAAGACGTAGCAAGATACGGCGTAGCATGATACGGCGTAGCAAGTTACGACGTACCAAGTTATGGCGTAGCAAGTTACGGCGTAGCAAGTTACGGCGTAGCAAGTTACGACGTACCAAGTTATGGCGTAGCAAGTTACGGCGTAGCAAGTTAGGGCGTAGCAAGTTACGGCGTTGCAAGTTACGGCGTTGCAAGTTACGGTGTAAAAATGTACGGCGTAGCAATGTATGACGTAGCAATGTACGGCGTAGCAATATTTGGGCGTGAAGAGGTAACAGACAGACAAACAGATACACAGACAGACTCACTTTCGCATTTATAATATTAGTATGGATCATGCCATGTAACAGCCGCCTTTTATGACGTTGCAAATCCCTATGGATGTAATTATATCACATATCAATACAGCAAAATTAACATCAGCTATAGGTCTACCAGAATCTGATGGCAAAAAAGGGAAAAAAGAAATTGACGCTACTAATATTGGGAAAATTGGAGCAAAACGTTTCATACTTTTAATTTTATTATAGCGGCTGATTTTGTGTGTGACATGCAAATAAGAAAAAAAATCCAATGATCAAGGATATTTTTTGAAAATCTCCCATCCTTTGCCATGAGATCCTGGTAGACCTATACATAATCTTTTAAGTTTGCTTCAAATAAAAACTTGACTACTAATAATTCTGATACTGTCGCCTAACGAAGTTATTTTCGTCTCCGACCTCAAAAGGTCTGCTTATTGCTTAAGGCTTCTCTGTAAAGTGTTGCATAAATTAAGAAGGCGATCGATGGTGAAGTCTTATTAGGAGTTATCTTGGGGAAGAACTTAATATAAATGAAGGAAATTGTTAATTTTCTTAATAATATAATACCTTGTAATAACTAAATAAGTTTAAAGCAAAAAAGCTTCTCACAGTTTGTATAAAAAACAAGGCCTTTGCATCCATTGTGGATGATTTGTACATTATTTTCAGAGCGAAGTAACCACTCTTTATCATTTTAATCAAAATATAATAATTATACTGTAGTGTGTGGGACAAGATTTTAAATACCCGTATGCTTGGCCAAGCACATACGACATTCTCGCTATATAGTCAGCCTAGTCCGGAGGAAAGAACTAGTCAATATGTCTAGGACCAACCATGTACGGGTTTCCTCACGATGTTTTCCTTCACCGTACGAGCGTATTGTGTACTTGAGATCAGAAAATGTCTCGTTGGTACACGCCTCCACCGGGGATCAAATCTGCACCCTCTGCAAACCGAAGGTTTATCCATTAGACCACGGCTCTTAGTCTCTATAATTATGTTCACATTTTTTCGTACTTACAATTTTAGAATACGTTTTCTTATAATAAAATTCAAACATTTGTCTGTGTCTGGCGCCGGAGTAATACAAGATGTTGCTTGCTATTATATACTTTATTCAAAATACAGAAATTCTTTTCATGGGACTGACACCCGGTTTCTGAAAGGTCTGTCAAATCAATGATCAACTAACACTGCTGTTAATTTAACATCGATGTCAAATCAATTTGAGTTTCTGAAACATTGATCAGCCAAAATTTGACTAATCTTTGATCATTTTTAATTTGAACAGCGATTTGTTTATTTTTGTTCATTAGTTCATTATTATCTATCAAAAATGCCAATGAAATGTCAAAAGAAGGGATTGCGGACTGTCATTGCTTTAGAAAACGTTCATGGCGGTAGTCTCGAGTAATATTTAACAGCTATGTCAACTGACACTCTGATCAAATTAAACTAACTAATCATGCTTCTAGCAACCCAATTGGTACTTGACAAGAGATTTAACAGCCGACTAGTTAATTTTAGCGTTGATCAGCCTTTCAGAAACCGGGTGTGAATGTTTTAAATAACTAATTTAAACTTTGCCACGTTTTAATTAACAAATTTAAAAAACGTGGCAAAGCTGTAGAGAGACTAAAAATGTTATTTTCGGCCACATTTTATTTTATTTTGACTAACCGCAAAAGCGAAAATGGTATATTTATCGGTTAATCCATAATATAAAACAGATAATTTATTTACACAGGGATTTAATAATAATGCCTCCCACATTGGTTTCGGAAACGGTGGCCGGTATTATTGAAATAAAACCAGTAAGGCAGAAGGCTGCAGTTTTGTAATCAGCGGGCAGCGGGGCGGGAGCGGCGGTGGCGCGTTTCAATGTATAGATTTATATGGACAGGTCTCAGCGCGGCAAACGGCACGCGGCGTACTAAACGGCTTATCCATATAAATCTATACATTGTCACACGTCACCGCCGCTTCCGGCCCGCTGCCTGCTAATTATGTAAAGCTGTGTGGCACAGGCCCTCGGATTCAAGGCGTCATAAGTACTGGCCAGTATACTGGGTTATTTTTCAGAACCTAGAATGCCTTATATTATTAGTTTTTCAGCTATTGCATAGCTTTTGTCACAGGCTTCGAGTGCGGCGACTGAATCAAGAAATTCCACAACGAAAAACCTAACACCCCCTCCACTCTGACCGGCATAGCGGTGCGGCGTTGCCGTGCATCGTTTAACGTGCTTGTGTGCGTACGACTAGACGTATGCGAATTTTAATTGCAAAAGTTGATATGCTATGCAATAGCTTTACCGCGGCAGTCCCCAAATGCCACACGTATTTTGTTTTTTTTTTACTTGTTTTGTCATCTTTCTAAGAAGGATGGCAACTTTAAAGCCAAATTTCCTTAAACTTTTTAACCCAATTCGTCTCGTTTTCTGGGTAAATTTTAAGGTGAGATCGCACTAAAGCAACTTGAAAGTGTAGTGTCGCATCGTGTCGTATCGCGTAATGCGGTCTCAGCTTTATTAATCGCTATGTATATATTTTTATTTTTATCTGTTGTGTTTTCTTAACAAGAAGGACAAATTTTAAGGCCAATTTATACTAAACTTTTTAATCCAATTTCGTTTCCCCGGTAAGTTTTAAGCCAACTTTCACCTACATATCAGTTACATAACGACCGTATCGCAAACTGTCAAACGATAGTTTGGCAATGGTCTTGGCACGCGCTCGGCTCGCGTCCTTTCACATTCATTCTGCAAATGGTCGTCTCTAACAATTATAATGTTGTCGCGAATTATGTAAATCTATATGGATTTTATGTCGTGATTTTTATATTATTTATCGAACTGTAAACGAATCTTTTTGTTATTGTAACTATAAAGAGTTCTAGCATACTACGTATTGTTGTTGGTGCTTGTTAGGTTTTTACCGTTGGGTTAAAGGTACAAAAGTTGGAACCGAGTGACAAGCGATAATTACAGACGACGTGTCGTCGCGACACTATTGGTTTCTATGTATTTCTATGAATAAGTGTCGCTAGCTTCGGAGGGTTTTTCATAGAAATACATAGAAACCAGTAGTGTCGCGACGGCCGGTACGTCGTCTGCAGTTGTCGGGTGTCGCTCGGTTCCAACTTGTGCCTTTGTTCTTTATAAATGTATGTGATTAGCTATGTCCACATTATGCAATTTCATCTTCAATTTTCGTCATCTTCTTTTTATTCAACTTTCGATTGGCATATTCAATAATTGAATGCGTCAAAATCCACCCGCGTTGAAAGAAAAGTGTCATAGAGAGCGCTACGATTTTAACGCTCGTCACGGGCATGCCTCACGTTCGCTGTTGACTGCACTATAACGCTTGCCCTTGATGAACAGAAAAAGGCACAATGTGGACAAAGCCATTAGGAAATAGGCATGTTACGCAATTGTTTTCTGTCACTAGTAAAATTTCGCTTGTTTCCCTGTATTAATCAAAGGAATTTAAGCGATTACCATTATGTGATTCATATGCTTGTATTATTTAATAATTCATTTCGTGAACATATTAATTAATGAAGATAAGTAACTCATAATACTCGTATTTTGAAATATGAAAGAAATTGTATTAAGAAATAAATTAAGTTTTCTTCTTCACTCTACAGTACATTTTAAATTCATCGAGCTTACTTACGGTAAAGCTCAAAGGAATTTCACACCGACATTTTAATTTGATATATTTTAAGTTCAAACTGAAAGCCATTTTAATAAACTTGAAATAATTATAATGTTGTATATTTTTCTTTAATAAAAAATAGACTCATGGATAGAATATTATGTAACGTTATGTATTATCTAATTCCTGACGCAGTGGAAGCGTCCTGGGCCCATACACTTATAGTAAACGCAGTGAGTCGTTCCACAGACAACAAATTTATTTCATAGTAAGCAATTAGCACATAGTATAATTTTACAACTATAATTTTATTAACAAAACAAACACTGTTACACAGTGTTTGCTTCCAAATTCTTTACCAAAGACCTGATTGTCTGACCAATAAGATGATCCATGCGTGGGATAGCCACGTAAAAAGTTGGTCTTGCGCCTGATCTCTCTTCGATCGGTTATCCATCCCTCTGGATTATAAAAGTAAAGGAAGGAAAAGTGCTCCTGTAAACTGTGAACATACCTGGGCACTATAAAATCAGTCCTGCATAGCTGGCCAGATTTCTATGAAACCTGCTACCATTCACCGAAACTGGCGTGTTAAGCATTATTATATTCTATTAGATGATTCGGTGAACATTGTGTCACCTTCTTTCTAATACAAAACCCTTCCTGGACTTCCACAAATAACTTCAAGGCTAAAATTGGCCAAATTGGTATAGCCGTTCTCAAGTTAGCGATTCTAACAAAATTTAAAATTCATTTTTTTATATAAGTCGATAGATCGATGACCATATTAAGCATCCTCCCGTAAGGAACGTAAGGATTACTCAGCATCATCTCATGGGAATTGGGACTGGAATTATAAACGTACTTTACAACAACAGTTAGACGGGTTTCAGGTTTACAGTTACAACAGCTTACAAGTCTCGAGGGAGTTGTGGCAACTAATAACCAATTTCTAACTGTTAGATTTATGTGGCTGTTCTGTTATTATATAAAATGATATTATGTAATATATAACAAAATATATGATCTTCTATTTGTTATGTAGTCTAGGCAAAATTATTTTGAATTATCTAGCTTAACCATTGTTTAGGTTTAACCTAAGAAACTCAACTTGATTCTGACAAAAAACTAATATATAAAATATAAATAATCGACCAAGTGCGAGTCGGATTCGCACACGAAGGGTTCCATACCGGTATAGAACGAAAGTAAACATAAATTTTGTTTTTTGTGTGGCAGGCCCCCTTAAATATTTACTTTATTTTAATTTCATTATTAATTATTAAAGTTAAAATAAAATTAAGGATTTTGTGAAAATTTCAAGTGCCATTATTGATTACGAGCAAAAAAATGCCAAAAAATCACGTTTTTTGTGTGGGAGCTCCCCGTAAATTTTAAATTGATTTTATTTTTAGTATATTTTGTTGTTATAGCGGCAACAGACATACACAATCTGTTAAAATTTTCAGAAGTCTAGCTATAGCGGTTCTTGAGTTACAGCCTAGAGACAGAGAGACAGACAGACAGACGGACAACGAAATCTTAGTAATAGGGTCCCGTTTTTATCCTTTGGGTACGGAACCCTAAAAACGCTAAAGCCGTGCTTATATAAAATTTACATAATGTTTTATACATTTCGACGCAAACCTAAAATAACTACGGCTATCAGAGATATTGAATGATGATTAAACTTTAATTTAGTAAAGAATCTGGTAAAGTATTGAGTTTTTGTCAAAATCATAATTTAATTGCTACAGTGAGTAATTAATATCCATCCATCCATCCCATATTGTTATTCACATTTTTTTTTCATTAGTATTAACACTTCACTGCAAACTTAATACCTAAAATAAATAAGTAGTATTCCCTTTAGTTCCCCTAACACATTTAGTCTTCACTGTATAATTAAAACAGTCAAGTAAACGTATTTTCTGTAACTATCTTCACATTTAGTAAGCTTACAAAGTAACAGCTCTCTAGTGTCAAAGACAAGGGTTGGTCTAAACAAAACTATCGGCCATCTTTGAACCAAACTCAATTAGTATTCCATTGAATAATACAGGGCCCCTCAACCTTTGAACGTCCGCCAATAAATACCACGGGAAATGTTCGGCACATCTGCATTTTCAAACACGATATCTTTATTTATTACTTTCGGAGATTACGTTGGTGAACGAAAATCTTTGCCAGAAATTGTTTATATCACATCTATTCTACTATTACAAATAGTGTTTGTAAAAATAGATGTTAGTTAGTATTTGAAGGAAAAACTGCTGAAAAGATTGAAAGTGAATATCAGCATGGTCACCATAGAAACGGTTTCTTTCTACGGAAGAATAGACAAAGTGACAGTTAGACAAGGCAAAGTGACAGTTACACAATGGAAATCCGCCATTTCGTCGATAAAAACTGTTAGTATGTTGATTCTTTCCCATGTCTACTGTTATGCCAGCCCTGCAGGACATATTATTATGAGCTGCCCCCCTACCATGGGCTCTTACGGCAGTATTACTTTAATATTACTTTTGGATTTCGAATAAGCAAACATGATCTCTATTTATCTATCTATCTAACAAAACTATGTTTTTTGTTTGTGCCAAATCTGAAAGTAATATTAAAGTAATACTGCTATAACAGCTCATGGTAGGGGGGCTGATCGAAAATTCATAAAAAGAGGATATAATATGTACACCGTTTATAGCGTTGCGAGAAAGTAGGCGTGCTCGCTGTTTCGTCTTAACTTCTACCAACACTCTTGGAGTGCAACTTGTATTATTTTTACGTCTTTTTTTTGGGTTTTGTATAGGCAAACGCTCCAGCGTCATGAATTTTTTCATGCAAAAGTTTTAAAAAAAGTTACTCTTTCAGTGCTGCTACTTTCACAGCTATCTCTATACAGTGGACTCATATTATACACCCTAGAGTATTATCACTTAGTTTTGTTACACCTTCTTCCATCTACCACTTAATTTTGTTACTCCTCTATTATAGATCCTAAATCACGCTTATAAAATTACCTGAGATCATAATGTCAGAAGATGCAACTCTTCGCTCGTTCAAAAAACTTTCTTTGAGACTCTCAAGCATTTTCCTACATAACAAGCAAAACAACATAATATACCGTATAGTCATCTACTCTTACATATTATACATACGCTACTTTTATTTGTAGATGTAGTATAATATAAGTGTGGTAGGGTCAATTCAGACCGCAACGTGACGAGGCGAGGCGCGACGCGACGCGACCTAAATTTGTATGGATTTGACAGATGTCGTCAGCGTGAGACGTCTTGCGAATCTGTCAAATCCATACTAATTTAGAAATGCATCTACGCGTCGCGTTGCGGTCTGAATTGACCCTTAGTGGGCGGTGCAACAGACATGTGGACCGACAGACCCGGCGCGCTTCACTTACCGCGACGTCCGGATACATGAGACAGTAGGTAACTCGCATGAATCGCACTTGCGTATGCAAATGGAATAGGCTATTCCACTATTTTTTCAAATATTTTTTAAAATGTTCGTTTACCATGCGACGGTCAAGTGTAATTTTTATTTTTACGAAATATTTATCCTGTAAGCAGGGAAAAAAGTTCAAAATATTGTCGAAAATTATAGGCGCCAAAATGCCGACCGCCATATTTCACATATTTGTGACGTCAAAAGTACCATAATAAAGAAATGTCAAACTGTTTGTCAAAGACCAAAGTTATACCGACCATAATACCACCTTAATTTAAGATATATATATAAGACCGAAAATACACAATATAATTTTGTCATAACATAGTTTTAGAAAATTAAATACACTATACTTACATAGCCGTTTTGATATTCCTGCATTCTGCAGAAAAAAAATCGGTATTGTATGCAAAGAACTTTGCAATCATTACCGCATCTATTTTCGGTAGATTTGTTGTTTCGGCTTTAACAAATCCAGCGTCCATGTTAAATCTCGTATTTCAAATAACTTAATGAAATACTACGTATAAATTGGGTCTCAAAATTTGCTCAAAATAGTTTTAAATACTGTTAATTTCGACGTGACGCCTTGTTCACAAACAAAAACTTGCTTTAGTACAAATGACGTCATACAGAAAATCATGGCGGTCGGCGTTTTGGGTCACGTGATATACAGATAATAAAACTTCAATTTTAAATTACAAATATAAAATTAATCGTACGTTTTTATGAAAAAATAACATTATTTTTGCATTCCTCATGACAAAAAGTATATAATTGAAGTTATTTCACATTCTTATGTTATAACATGAAAATTGCCTATTATTGATGTTTCACCAGTGCGTTGTTCAATATCCTACAGAATAAGCAAAGTAACGTATACCGAGTCATACATCAGCTACTTTTGTTTGTAAATGTAGTATAGTGTGTTAGTGGGCGGTGCAATAGACATGACGTGGACTGACAGTCCCGGCGCGCGCCACTTATTGCGATGTCCGGATACATGGGACAGTAACTCGCATGACAGTCACTAGCATATGCTGCTGGTATGGATATCTATTCCCTATTATTTTTGTAAACGTCTGAACAAAGAACTAAGCTGAGTTGTCAATCTATCTTGAAACCCCGACGAAGAAGAGGGGTGTAATGATATTAAGGGTATGTTTTACCACTTCCTGATAACTGATAAGTGTCGGACAGGCTATTCACAACTCTCTGACAGATACTCTATACTTCATCTGTCAGATAAGTTGTGGATAGCTGATCCACAACTTATCAGGAAGTGGTAAAACAGGCCTTGAATAAATAACGTAAAGCGACCACTATTGACCAATCAGACCACACGTTGGTTTGACATTTCATCGTCACTACGAAAAATCAACCCAACCCACTTTGCGATTAATTTTACTTCGGGCAAGTAACTGGCACGTTTCAATATCCATTCGAGCTTCTCCGACTGGACAGCTATCATTTATAACTGGATTAAAACATTTATAAAGCCGCTCTATTCCTCCCAGTGCGAGCGGGATATGTTACCAAGATAAGAAATATAATATTACATTCGTTTCATGAATAAGATGATAACACCTAAAAGGCTTATATATAAAACTCAAAGATGACTGACTGACATGGTGATCTATCTCAATGCACAGCCCAAACTACTGGACGGATCGGGCTGAAATTTTGCATGCAGGTAGATGTTATGACGTAGGCATCCGCTAAGAAAGGATTTTGATAAATTCTCACCCCAAGGGGTTCAAATAGGGGATGAAAGTAAGTATATAGTAATACTTCTTAACGCGAGCGAAGCCGCGGGCAAAAGCTCGTATACTATATTATAGGCCTACAAGTATATTATGGTAGTTATACAGGTGTAACTAAACAAAGTGATAATACTTTAGGGTGTGTATAAGACCCTTGTATTGAGTTCACTGTGAAAGAATCAGCGCAGAAACATCAAATTTTTTTGTGATTTGTATGGACAATTTGTCATGTAAAATAGTGTCATGATATTTCATGATAGAACTTACTAGATGCAAGCAAGATGCTAAGAGTGAGTTGCATCAACCTACTTTAACTATAACTTTAACTTTAACCATAACAAAATGTGAAATTAACTGTCAAATCCCTAGCAAAAGTCGCCACATTTGACGATAACCTTAACCTTAACTTTAACTACGCTTCTGGTGCAATTCACCCTAACTGAAGTAAATGGATCACATAATACTTTTTACCTACCTACATTTTTTTCGCGCCATGTTATTTCGTAGAGCACCTACGAAATCGTAGCTGTCTACGTCGTAGCCCTGCTACGAATTTTATTCGTTTTGACAGCTACTGTACTTTACTGGGACATATTGTTCACTTTTCATATTACAACTAATATCAATATTTTTACCAAATAAAGTTTGTTTTCCATCGTTATTTTTTTACATGTAGCTGCAGCCTTCAGTTTCGCTGAGCAATCATTAGGTTTATTTTCTTTGTTTCTTTTTTTACATGTCGCCTCAACTTTTTTGAGCGATCTGAAAATTGTGCATAACGTGACAAGCGACAATATAGACAATAATCATGAATGTCCTAAGGTCGAGGTTAGGGCTGCGGTCGATGAAAACACCCCCGGCCTTATTGTGACGTCATCGGGGAGATTCTTATTATAGCCATAGTCAAGCAAAATGTTACTCTTATCGAGGTAGAATAAACTAGATGACGCCCGCAACTCCGTTGCGCCAAAATTCGTTTATCGCGCGGGAACTGTACTTTTCTGGGGTACAAAGTACTATCTACGTATCAAATTTCATCAAAATCGGTTCAGCGGCTTAAGCGTGAATAGGTAACAGACATACATGCTGTCGCATTTATAATAATAGTATGGATTAATATTTAAGTCCAGGCATCACAAGTTTTCCGTATTCGATTTCCGAATTTGTATCAGAAATCTGAATGCATGGAATCAGTAGAAAATACCGTTCACTCCGAACGGGACGAGTTCCGCATGTACGTTTCGTGCCCCCTGGAAATGTGCTTATAAATAACTTTTGTTATTCGAATACTGGGGAACAGTAATAGCAAACGTCTAGACAGTAGAAAAATAAAGGGCTAAAAATATCTTGTTTTTGAAAGAAATAATAGAGCCTAGGGCAAATTGAATTTCTTGCTCTTAAGGTCTTCCGATCCTTGTCATCACTGATCTCTATACAAGAACGCTGGATTACTGATAGCCTTACTGACGTAAAAATGACGTTTGAAAGCCGCCATATTGGCGCTGACAGCAGTAGTGAGAGTATTTGGAACTAATACTAGTGATGACAACTGTTGTTATTGGTTGTGGTTACGTCAAATTTAGTTCTCTACCCGAATAATGGGGGCGCTGATTCAGCTTCAAATAGGCACAAAAAAAGGTCTGTATCAGCAATCCAGCGTACTTGTATAATAGAGATCAGTGCTTGTCATTGATACATTGCCACTTTATGACCTACGGCCTAGGCTATAGGTTTCATTTTCTACCGACAATAGTCTAGTAAGGCCGTGTTTCCACTGACGCGGAGCGGAGCAGAGAGGAGCTTAGCGGTGCCCGAATTGACAAATCATGCTATTCCAGCGGAATGATAGCAAAGCGGAGCGAAAATTTGGAGCATGGTGATAGGTCAATTTGGCACCGCTAAGCTCCTCTCCGCTCCGCTCCGCGTCAGTAGAAACGCCGCCTAACCCATACCGCCGCTGCCTAGGATTCATTTTACGCTACTATAAAAGTAGCGTAAAATGAATCCTAGGTTTTATAGTGGCAGTGGAACGGTACCATTAAGTGACGTCATTACAGATATTATAATCAACGAATAAGAATATCTTACTATACCAAATTCAACGAAATGGAGAAGTAAACAAGTCGCCTTATTTTTATTCATTTTCAATGGAGGAAAATGAAGGAACAATTACAGGAAAATGGAGGCTATTTTTGGTAATCTGATTATTATTGATCTAATTTGTAATCAGTACACTCGATTGATAATTTTGTTTTTCAGAATATTCGATCCTTGTTTTATATATTAACACAAAATATGGCAAAATATTTTGTGTGAATCGAATTAAAAAATTATGATAATAATATAAAAAAAACTCCACATTTTTGTGATAAAAAGACGTTAAACAATGTAATGTAGATACTGATGGGTTAGAAAAGTCGTTTGGCAGACAAAACAAAACAATGTATTCAACAATGACGTACCTGCATACAAAGTATGGATCTTTTCATTATAAAAAGGATAAGGGTTTTTGTTTACAAAGCTACGTAACGAGTGGATGCGATGTGATGCATTCCTGAGTGAGTTATAATTCAAATTTTAATCTTATTTACTAAACATGTCGAAGATACACATTCAATAGACGAAATTGTCGCCCGCGATATTGGGCTCTTCTTCTTGGTTGTTCGAAATTTCAATGGATCATTATATTTTGATCGCTGTTAAAAATTTATGTACTAACCCTCAAGATTTTCTTTTTGTTAATTATGAATGCAGTCTTGTCCTAAATGACCTCAATACGTAATTTTTTGTGGAATGCAGTACACAAATGCTTTATTCAGCGTCCATATACAAAGTGAGGATTTTCAAATTATTATTAGGTAATGGTCTCAGTCTACATAGCAAACTGAATCTTATTTACTACATAATATGAAGATACATAATCAATAGACAAAATTGCCGCTTGCGATGTTGAGCTTCCTGTTCCAAATTTGAATGGATCATTTAAAGATGCATCGAATCGACTCGTCACATTGCAATGCGAACTGACCTTTAGAGCGGGAAGCTTCAAAAAACAAATCGTGTGTACCAGCTTGTTTCACAGTTAATTATAAGTTTAGGTAACCAGCTAGCTTAATTAATTATAATTTAATTACGATTACAACAGCTTGTTAGAATCGGTTTGAGTTTAATTAATTATTATTAATTGAATTGCCTTCATAACAATATTATAGAGGTGAGAAGAACCAGTCTAGAATGTACGATCGAAGATTCCTAGGCAGTTGACGGACCTACGTCATTTAATCTGTTTATATCAATTCAGTGTTAGCTGTAATCGGTCGGCTGGGTTTGACTTAACGCAACCAGGGGCCTGAGTCAAGACGAATTCGTAATCGCTTCGTTATAGAATCGCCGCTCAAAATGTATGGAATTGACATAAGACGAGTCGAACGTCAACGTCATATTAACGAACGCTTATGTCAATTCCATACATTTTGATCGGCGATTCTATAACGAAGCGATTACGAATTCGTCTTGACTCAGGCCCCAGATTACTTAGGTCCGTCATCTGCCTATGAATGAACTTCTCTTCTTCACTGGGTTTAATTTCGGAACGCACAAAGGTTCTTCGTACCTCTGTTCAATTCAGACTGCAAGTCGACGCATAGATGCATTTCTAAATTTGTATGGATTTGACAGATTTGCAAGGCGTCTCACGCAATTGAATTCAATACAAATTTAGAAATGTATCTGCGCGTCACGTTGTGATCTAAATTGACCCTTACATGTTTATTTAAACCCAAAGATATTAAAGCCAATTTACTGTTACAGCGGACGAAAACGGCTCGATATCGGAGACGATCCCGGATAAGCCGGTCGATCTGAAAAACTTCCCCAAGCTGTGCGAGCAGCGACGGAAGTTCCCCGTGCTGTACAAGCTGGAGTTTCAGGTAATTCGTTCATTCGAAGTTCATAATATTTTAGTTCGTTCTTTTTTTCATATCACAACTTTTAGACTGGCCATAGACGACGGTTCGTCTATGGCCAGTCTAAAAGTTGTCCGGCCGGTTAACAGACGTTGCAGTCGGGACCGACTACTCTAGAGCGGTCGTGTTGAAGTTGTTTACGACTGCAACACGACCGCTCATAACCTTTGTTGTTTGACCGCACGGCGAAACTCGACCGCAGAACGACTGCTGCGACCGCTCAAGAACTGCTCAAGTGGTCCGTGTAATTAGCAAAACGTTAAGTTTGAGCAAACATTATGTTCGAGCAAAAAATTAACTAAAGTTCACAGTAGATCCTGATTAATAATATTTTATTCACTGTTTAAATAATATTGTCCGTAATAATTATTATTATAGTGCGTCAAAATTCATACATTGAGCTCAACCGTACGTTTTTTAAGGGATTAAAGTTTTTCTCTATCTCTTTAAGCATCTTCGTACAAATTTTAGCGGTTTAGGTTCACACCTAAACAGCTAAGCCACTGAACCTATAATATCTAAAATCTGTACCAAGCATGCAAATAAACTTTATTATTAAGTATTATTATTATTAAACCCATAGACAGATAAAGAGGGACAGACACACTTTTACCTGCATAAAATTAGTAAGAATATAACACGCAAGTCGAAATATACAGAAAATACGGACAATAAACGTAACATTTCAACGTGCTTGTAGATTTGTGGGGAAATAAAATACAATATCCAACCTCTCCACGAGACGGCAACAGATCGCACACGATAAATTGTACATTCTCGGTTAACGTATGATAAAAACCTTATTTTATTTCTCATATTTTCTACTTGTTTTGTGGTCGCAAAGATTAATAATAATATTTGATAACTAAAAAACACGTAACGCAAAATGCAGGACCGTGTTTTTTGTGTATATACCTTTTTTATTTATTATATTTAACAGTTTATTGCACACAGAAAACATTTAACAGGTTATACTTAAGAAGAAAGACGACACAAAAGGTACTGCTTATCTCTAAAGAAATCTCTTCCAGCAGCCCTAAGAAGAGAAATTTGATTACAAACATCAGATAGGGCGTGCATATAAACAGAAAAATAAAAATATAAACTATAACTAATACAATTATTATTAAACTTATGTTCAACAAAAATATTTCATTATGCTAACATACTATAATTCTATAATTTTATAAATACAAACTATACTCTATAAACTATAAATACTAAAATAAATACATACTATATGTATATTTAATAATCAAAGTTGGATTCATTATTGAGGTAGTGCTCCTTCAAGCGTCTTTTAAAGACAGTAATAGTTGGGCTATCACGGATGGCGTGGGGCAGAGAATTCCTCAATCTGACTGCATGAACAGTAAAGGAGTAGGAAAAGATACCTTGTGTCGCTTTTCAAGCTAAAATCAATCCAATCAGGATTTAGAACGTCAATTTTTATTTTATTTTATTAGGAAAACAAACAGTTTTATAGTTATATAATACATATCTAGAAATATTAAAAGAGAACCATTGACATGTTTTCACATAATATAAGATTCTAGTTAACATTTTAAAGAAAGCTTGTTAAGCAGAAGAAAACTAATAGTCTAAGATCCCACTGCAGAACTGTGCAGGCATCGAGCACACGCTCAAAACCACCCCTTTACTAACATTTATGATTAGAAGAACACACCTCTACTGGGGTGCCAGTCCAAATGTGGCCGCAAGTATTCCAAAACAATTCTTAAAAAATTGACTTTGCGGGACAAAATGCATCCATCAGGCATTGAAAGCAAACATGCTTCACTTCACGGCAGTGAGTATAGAGATCCAGAAAAATAAAAAAAAAAGTCAATGAAACATAGTTATGTCTCGAAAAACTTAATGTTTTATCTGGCACAGTCGGGTAAAAGGGACAAAAGTAAACTAATAAGCCGTCTACTTAATCTGTTTCTAAACTAAAAAAATATAAAATGTTGTGTTTGAAATAATAATCCAGAATATGAATGTCCGTAAATTGGAAAGGCAGGAATTGAATTCCCATTTTACAATTTTAAAATGCGCTTTTTTTACTTAATTTTAACTTTATAGTGCGCGAAATTTTAAATGACAAAGTGTAAGTACCTAATTAAAAAGTTCCCTCAGTGCTCAAAGCCGCCATTGACAGCCTTTGTTTTAAATTTGGAACTGTTTTTTTTTTCACGGCTACTGTGAATTTCGGTACAAGTGTCAGAGCTACTATGCTGAAATGTCGAAGTATATAATATTTTTGGATATATTTTTGTGAAATTAATTTAATAGAGTTCTAGTAAAAAATACGTTTTCAGTTTCTACTTTCTACATGATGTTATATTAAATTTATCATTGGCGAATAATGCAAATTTACAAGTATGGTAATCCTTCATTGTTTTTCTAATACTTGCAGGTAGATTTAAACAACACAGTCAAAACAAGCAACATTTTTAAATCCATAATGCGAAATTGTGTTTAGATGCATTTCTGTCTGTATGTTTGATGTTTGTGTGTGACATCTTTCAGATTATTTTATGTTGGTATGTAGATATTTCAAGATCCAAAAATGGACTAATACCTAGGTTCTTGTCGCTAAAATTGTACGGTTCAACATCCGTACTAATAATATTATAAATGTGAAAGTGTGTCTGTCACACTAAAACCGCTAAACCGATTTTGTTGAAATTTGGTGTAGAGATATTTTAATATATTATGTAATTGATTGTACTGTCGGTTCTTGGTGGAAATTCATTTTAGACACAAATAAAACACAGTAATACTTGCACTTTTTCCACTATATTCATTAATTTTTACAAAATTCACTTGATCACGACCGGTTTCGATAACATCATCTTCAGGTGTTATGATATTTTAAGTCCCGGGAAAGGATAATTTTTATCGCGGAAAAATGTACGGGTACCGCTCGATAAACAAATTTTTGTGAACAACAAAAAACAGTGTTGCGAGCGTCATCTAGCAAAATATAAATTCATTGTTATGTTAATATGAAGTTTGAAATATTATGCTTCGCTGGCGAAAAATTTACACTCGTTTGCATTTAATGCTTCAACATTCACGCCAGCGTGCTAAAATTCATTATCGCACCGAGTTCTGTTTCTCATTAAGCATATATACTAATATGCATGCAAAGTTAAATCTGTCTACATATCTGACTTTCTGCTAGTCAATCTGTCTGGATGAATGTTTTAGGCGTCTCCCAGACAGACACGGGCAGCGGTGGAGGTGGCGGCGGCGGTCAGTTGTTTGTACTGCCACCGCCACCGCGTGTGTCTGTGTCGTTCCTAGAACTTTTAAGTCATCCAACTGACCGCTACCGCTGCCCGCGTCTGTCTGGGAGACCCCTTACTGTTTCTTCTGCACGCTTTTTGGCGTGGAAAATTTTTCGAGTCTCTGAAAAACAAGACGGACATTTTCATATTCAATCTATCTGATTAAAATGCTCGTGTCACAGTGTTAGTGCGCGAACTCCTCCAAAACGGCTAAACCGATTTGTATATACTTAGATACATTTGTTAGGCCTGAGAACAGGGTTTTATTTACTTTTTATTTTAATACTATAAATAATTTATACGGCAAAACAACGTTTGCCGAGTCAGCTAGAATCTACCATATTGCTTAGTTTGAAAATCTGGGTAAAGCATGTAAGTAAGTAAGAAATAGAGAGACAGATACAACATTTAAAACTTTAACGCTTAAATATCTAGTTTGAGCATAAATAGAGAGACAATACACAATATATTTTATAAATTATAATATCAGTATGGATATGTTTGGTCGTCTGCCTGTTGACCTGGAAAGCCCTCATGTAGGGCGCGCCGCTTCATCAAATTCCAAATCCGCTGATTCTATACACTTGTGTCGGCTTCCCAATCAAATATAACACATATTCACAATCATAGCTTTCGGAGAAAAAATAATAAATAAAGTCTAATATAAAATATATTTTTGAGTCTATTCAAGCTTTAAAATATGTTGTATTAAAATATTATGCAACATCGTTTCTTTTTAACTGACTTCCAAAAAGGAGGAGGTTATATGTTCGGCTGTGCATATTTTTTTTTCAATTCAGCCGTTGTTCAATCTACAATTACTTGATGTTATTCATATGTATTAACATCGATACTACTTTGACATTTTAGCTATACTAGTATTATAAATGCTAAAGTGTGACACATAGTAACTATTAGTAATCTGTGGTGTGACTCTGTAAGCTGTATCTGTCTGCCTCTTTACACTTAAACCGCTCAACTGATTTCGATGTAATTTGATAACGAGATACTTTGAGTGTGGAAAAGAACATTCAGTCCAAAAAAAAATTACGGTGACAAAATTATTCTAACTAGTAAAAATCAATTAGCAAGCTGGAGGTCTTGCTAATCACCATAATGTCTTAATAAAAACCAAAATAGTGTCAACATAGAATATAGAAACAACACAAGGTAGCTACTCGGTCAGCAATGTTACTTGCCAAACATTAATTAACACCACATCAAAGACGTCAATCTAATATGGCTGACCACCGTTACAGACTCAATTATTACCTTGAAATGCAAATCTTTGTTACCAGTAATAATATTACTGTAACTAATCAGATCTTCGTTTAATCATAATATTATTTCAATGCTGAAGCGTGTATGTCTATTACCTTATCGTACCACTTAATCAGTTGAAGCGATGTCTAGGTATTTTGAGGAAGTTACTTTGAGTCGGAGGAAGGAACATTATTTTTCTGGTTTAATTTGCAATCAGTCTCTTGACTATAAGCAAAAGACGTGTTGTGTCATAGTCGGTCATATTAGGTCTTTCAGGATTAGATCAGGATTAGCAGGAGACTCCTTTCAGTTTTACCAGCGGTCTTTTAGGCTTTTTTGTAGGTGATATTTAATAGTTGGTTAGCCAAGTCATTTGGATCGTTTTCAAGTCGTTGGTTATAGGCAGTAGAGGGTGTTTAATTTCCTCTTTTACTGTTCAAGGAAGGAACATAGAATAGTTTTTCCCGGAAATATTTACGGTTCTCATAAGATAAACTAGTGTTGACTCAACTTTTAAATAACTGTGTAGATATAAAAGTTCCGTCTTTTCATCTACACGGTTAGATAGATAGATAGATACTTTATTGCTCACATTAAATACAATTATGTTACTAAAACTAAATCTTTGCTTTCTGCCACGGTCATTAACTATTATTTCGTTGAAATTATTATACACATAATATACGAAAAATAGACAACTTCTTTATCATGTAAAATAAAATGTAATATCAAGTTTGAACATTAAACTTCGTAAATAAAAGTCTGACCCAAATCCTGCCGCTGCCCTCGGTTAGGCATTAACTATTAAGCGGACACTAACTTTTTAGTCCATCGCACCCGGTCTAAAATTCCAGATGGACATGGTGAATGTTGAAAGCTGTATATGGCTTAGAATGTAATAAAATTCTTATGATGAAAGCATGGAACGACTGGACCTATTTTGTTGAAATTTCGGGGTAGGTTTGAAAATGGGCCAGCATCTTTTCTCATCTAATAATTATAATAATAAGGTCTCCATTCCACCGCGGCGCACGGAGAGACTACGCACGTGCGTCAAGCTTCGCTTTGTAAGAAAATATATGTGACTGTGTCCACTGCAACCCACGGACACGCTACGCACGAATTGACTCAAGTCAAAGAAATAAATCGTGCAAAACCACGCGTGCGCGTGGCCGTGCACAGCGTGCGCCGCGGTGGGTTGGCGGCTTTACTCTCACGTAGCGCGGCGTAGCAGCCATTAGCTTACGTCGCTCGATGTAGCGAGTCGTAGCGACGCGTAGCGTGGCGTAGCAGCCATTAGCTTACGTAGCGCGATGTAGCGAGTCGTAGCGACGCGTAGCGCGGCGTAGCAGCCATTAGCTTACGTAGCGCGATGTAGCGAGTCGTAGCGACGCGTAGCGTGGCGTAGCAGCCATTAGCGTACGTAGCGCGATGTAGCGAGTCGTAGCGACGCGTAGCGCGGCGTAGCAGCCATTAGCTTACGTAGCGCGATGTAGCGAGTCGTAGCGACGCGTAGCGTGGCGTAGCAGCCATTAGCTTACGTAGCGCGATGTAGCGAGTCGTAGCGACGCGTAGCGTGGCGTAGCAGCCATTAGCTTACGTAGCGCGATGTAGCGAGTCGTAGCGACGCGTAGCGTGGCGTAGCAGCCATTAGCTTACGTAGTGCGATGTAGCGAGTCATAGCGACGCATAGCGTGGCGTAGCGGACGATCGTAGCCAATTTAATAATAACTCCCACACCGGTTTCGATGACGGTGGCCGGTTGTATTGAAACCAGGCCAGTTACGCAGCAGTAATTTTATAGTGCCCAAGTGTGTGCGCAGTACACAAGAGCACTCTCTATAATTCCTTTACTCTCTTAATCCAGTGGGACGGACCGACACGACTGGCGAGAGATCAGGCGCAGGACCGACTTTTTACATGCCCATCCGACGCACGGATCATCTTACTTGTCAGACAATCAGGTGATCATCCTACATTGTCCTAACCAAACTTGGAAATAACATGTTTCCAATGCGGGAATCGAACCCACGACCTCCGGGTCAAGAGCCACGCTCTTAACCAGTGGACCACGGAGGCGTTATTTTTCATTTAGCCACGATTATGACATGACGCAAGAGTTCGTTTACATTTCGACCACACAATATACCTCTTTTAAGTAACGTCTAAATATACATCGGGTCCATAGTAACTCGCGCCTATCGGCATAAAGTTTCCATAGTACGTCATACAAAATATTTTGTATTTTCAAAAAATAACATGCATGGTTCGATAGTACTACTATAGGTAAATCGTTCTGCTGCGGGAAAACAACCACTAAAATTTCACGTTGTATATTACTCAAAGGTGACTGACTGACAGACTGACACACTATGTCAGTCAGAGATCATAGCTCACTATCTATCAACGCACAGCCCAAATCACTGGACGGATCGGGATGAAATTTGGCATGCAGGTAGATGTTATGACGTAGGCATCCGCTAAGAAAGGATTTTAATCGATTCGTTACAATAGGGAATGAAAGTTTGTATATATAATAATACTTCTTCTTAGTTGCTAGTTGACAATAATATGGTGGCGTCATTTATGATTTTCGCTGCAGTCTTGTGAATCGGTATGCCTAGTTGATTTACTACGATATTTTATTTTTATTATTTTCTGTATTGAATATGTAATGTTTGTTGCAGACAGCCATCAAAGCGGAATCCCACATCTCGTGTTGTCGGCACGCGACCAAGAAGACCAACACACATAAAAACCAGAACCAAAAAGTTATTCCTTGTAAGTTTTTTTATTACTATTGAGTAGATACACTTGTAAAATAAAATAAAATAATATAATTATACACTTGACCTTGACGACGCGACGTTTCAAGTATCTGGTTTTCTAGAAAGATCTAAGACTTCCTTGTCTGTCCGTGTGACAGTCCGTCTGTCCGTCCGTCTGTCTGTCTGTCGCCAGGCTGTATCTCAAGAACCGCTATAGCTAGACTTCTGAAATTTTCACCCATTGTGTATATCTGTTGCCGCTAAAACAACAAATACAAAAAAATATATATTAGGAAATGGATCGTTGGCCCATGACGCAAAAGACAAAGCCGATCTTCTGGGCAAGCTCTTTGCGTCAAACTCGACCTTGGATGACGGGGGGCAGAAACCGCCGACCATACCGCGATGTACGAGCATCATGTCGGATATTCGGTTTCATCAGCGCTCAGTGCGAAAAGCCCTCCTTTCCCTTGATATCCAAAAGTCGAGTGGGCCTGACGGAGTCCCTCCTATTGTGTTGAAAAAGTGTGCTCCAGAGTTGGCTCCGGTCTTGACGCATCTTTTTCGGCTCTCCTATTCCACTGGCATCGTCCCGGCTTCTTGGAAGACAGCCTTGGTGCACCCGATCCCTAAAAAAGGTGACCGCTCAAATCCTTCCAACTACAGACCAATCGCTATAACCTCTCTCTTCTCGAAGATAATGGAATCCATTATCAATAGCCAGCTTCTTCGATACTTGGACGGCCAGGGATTACTAAGCGACAAACAATACGGGTTCCGTAAGGGTCGCTCGGCTGGTGATCTCTTGGCGTACCTGACTCATCGTTGGGCTCAGGCAATTGAGTCGAAGGGAGAGGCATTGGCTGTTAGTTTGGACATTGCGAAGGCCTTTGATCGGGTTTGGCATAAAGCGCTGCTTTCAAAGCTTCCATCATACGGGCTGCCCGAGAAATTATGTAAGTGGGTCACTAGTTTCTTAGCAGATAGAAGCATAAGGGTCGTAGTTGACGGCGAATGCTCGGAAACTCAATCTGTTGATGCTGGTGTCCCTCAGGGCTGTGTGCTATCGCCTACCCTATTCATACTGCATATCAATGACATGTTACAGACCAACGGCATTCATTGCTATGCGGATGATAGTACAGGTGATGCTGTATATACCGGCTCCCGCAATATTTCTCGGCAAAATGTCATTGAGAGCCGAAACGAACTTGTGTCTAAAATAGAGAATTCATTGGAGAAAGTCTCTGAATGGGGTAGACGTAACTTAGTCCAATTTAACCCCGCCAAGACACAAGTCTGCGCGTTCACCACTAAAAAGTCACCAATGGTCATATATCCTCGTTTCGAGGGCACATCTTTAACCATCTCCCCTAGCATTGAGATACTTGGCGTCAACATATCGAGCGAAGTCCAGTTCCGATATCATCTAGAGGGTAAGGCCAAGTTAGCCTCGAAGAAGCTTGGTGTTCTTAACAGAGCGAGACAGTACTTCAGTCCGGACCAACGCCTACAACTCTACAAGGCGCAGGTTCGGCCTCACATGGAATATTGTTCTCATCTCTGGGCAGGGGCGCCAAAATACCAACTGCTCCCTCTGGATCGTATCCAACGAAGGGCCGCTCGAATTGTTGACTGCCATAGTGTTTCGAACAGCTTGGACCCCTTGGAATTACGCCGAGATGTAGCTTCACTCTGCATCCTCTATCGGTTGTATTACGGGGAGTGCTCTGAGGAATTGTTCGGAATCATACCACCTGCAACTTTTCGCCATCGTCCCACGCGAAAAACATACCATCCTCATCACCTTGATGAGTGGCAGTCTTCCACAGTGCGATTTTCGCGTAACTTTCTGCCGCGCACTGTAAAACTCTGGAACGAACTGTCACCAGCAGTATTTCCGGACCTATATGACCTGCAAACCTTCAAGAAAAGAGCGTATTCCCTCTTAAAAGGCCGGCAACGCACCTGCAGCTCTTCGGATGTTGCGAGTGTCCATGGGCGACGGTAGTTGCTTACCATCAGGTGACCCGTTTGCTCGTTTGCCCCCTTATTTAATAAAAAAAAAAAAAAAAAAATTAATATTTAACATTGGCAACACAGCTGCCATACAAGAAACGTGATTTTTTTGGCCTTTTTTGCTCAATATCAATGATGGCAACAGGACGGCACACGAATTTTTCACAAATGCCTTAAATAATTTTTTTATCCCCATACAAAAGACACAATTTTTGGCCTATTTTTGCTCTATAACGGTACGGAACCCTACGTGCGCGAGTTCGAGTCGCACTTGGCCGATTTTTTACAAGCGTTAAGTGTGAATGCGCCCACATGCACTCGAAACGTCCGTGCTGGATTTGTTCCGTACGGAGAAAAACGATGGTGTGCGGCAGTTGATGTATTTTCTACTGATTCTATGCATTCCAATTTCCGCATACGGAAAACGAATTCGGAAATTGCATACGGAAAATGTACGTTTGTAACCACCCTTACACGCACATAGAAATATTATTCAACTCACTTGTAGTACGGGAGCCCTAGAACAAAATTTTTTGTGATTACTAACAAGCTAATTTTTTGTGAGTAGCTACATTTTGATAAGACGAACAACATTTGTAGTTTGTACAGAAGTCAACCAAGTTTTGTTGATTACAGTACCCTAAAACGGAACCATAACCAGCTAATTTCTTGTATATTGGTAAATACAAATAAAACAATCCATATCTTAGGACCATCAAGTCAAAGTCTGAAATCTGTTAGCTACCACTTTCGAGATTTTTCGAAAATAAAAATGTTGTTCGTCTTATCAAAATGTGGCTACTCACAAAAACTTGGCTTGTTAGTAATCACAAAAAATTTTGTTCTAGGGCTCCCGTTCTAATAATATTATACGTGGCAACTAGATAACAATTTTTACGTGGAAAAGATTCAAGCAGCGAAGATACCTCCATGTCCTGACTACTGAGAATGTCAGCTGATTACACACAGATTTTTTTATTTTTTTTTATTTTTACAGACGACTACAACAGAGTGGTGCTATCTACGGTGGACAGGGAACCCGACTCAGACTACATTAACGCTTCCTATATAGATGTAAGTTTTACTATCCATTCTTAGTTATTCTATAGTCTTTAAGTGTTTCATATTATAATTAAACCATGTAAAAATCAAACCTTCAATTTTGACCGTTTTCTTTAAAACTAGAGAATCAGAGAAGCTGATTCATAGGCATAATGGCGGACCTACCTAGTATGATCAAGTTATGTCGTACCCAGCCAACAGATCACGACTTACATTGAATTGACATAATGCAACCAAATGAAGTAGTGTAGTGTGCGGCTTACCTCCCTCCTATATAAGTTAGATGTAATTAGTTATTAGTTCAGTTAATATACAACATTCGTGACAATAACTCTTTTAATTAGTCTCCCCTAAGCCTGCAGCTTTGCATGGCGACCCTGCCAGTGCTGCCTCGTGGCAGCGCTGCGCAGACGGTACAGGGACTGTTAAAGTGAATAAAAAACGGACTTAAAATTCTATTAAACTAAAATAAGACTATAATATTATTATGTTGAAAGTGAATTTTACAGTGACTGAAAATGTGGACAATAATAATTATTATAAAATAAAGCGCACCTATAGATTCATGATGATATGCTGTTGAAAACAATTGCTTGATACCGAGTAGTTTACACACTTCACTCATTGTTGATGCTATGAATTCTGAACCTCTATCTGTCGCGATTTCTCGCGGTATACCATATCTTAAAATAAAGTTTTCTACGAACGATTTTGCCACGGTAACGGCGTCCTTACGATCTAAAGGGTATGCTTCTACGAACTTAGTAAGTTCGCACTGAATAGTTAAAATGTAAACCTTACCATAATAATCCTTATCTAGGGGCCCCACTAAATCTAAAAATATCTTATCAAATGCGCCTGTAGCAGTGCTCGTTACTACCATAGGCTCTTTAACAGGTAAAGAATACTTTTGCATTTGGCATTTCTTACATTTGCTTACAAATTCAGTAACGTCACGTTCCATTCCAGGCCAGAAATAAGATTTTTTGATGTTATTTAACATTCTTCTTATTCCTGCATGGCCACTAGTTGGTAACAAGTGGTAGTCATTTATTATTACTTTTTTATCGTCATTACAAATAATTCTCCTAACTCCTTTAAGAATATGTAGGCGTGGTCCGGACCATATTTTTTTATTATTTATCTCTTTCGACAACCAGTCGATAAATTCAAAATTACTTGCAAGTTTTATAATAAAGATATTTTCAATATCCATTTGCCTACAATACTGCTCCAGTTCACTCACATATGCGTCTCGCGCAATATATGATCGGAAATCTGGACAAGTATATAATCTCATTTCATGTTTATTATATAAAAAAGAACCAAAATTCTTAAAGTTACTACTCATACTACACATTTTACTCCGAGAAACCAACAATAATTCCACACAATTTGACGTCCTCGCAGGCATTTCTACAACTTTCGGTTGATCAGGCCGAACGTCAGTAGAAGTGCTAGGCAAAGTCGACAAATTTTGCTGAACTACTTGTTGACTTTCTAATTTTTTTCGTTGTTTTCTTGTCATAACATTAATAACTCGTTCACTCATTTCTTTCAATTCTTCTGAAGTAACTCGTATCCTAGATAATGCGTCTGCAGCAACATTATCTTTTCCTTTTATATACTCAATCACAAAATCATACTCTTCTAAAATCAAACGAAATTTTGTCAAACGACTCGAAGGATTGTTCATGTTAAATAAATAAATCAAAGGTCGGTGATCAGAAAAAATTTTGAACCTTTTCCCAAACAAATAAGGACGAAAATATTTAATAGACCAAACAATAGCTAACATTTCTTTTTCTATAGTTGGATAGTTTAATTCGGCTTTATTTAAAGTACGACTCGTGTACGCAACTGGTCGACCATCGCTATTACATAAAACAGAACCTATTGCAGTACCTGACGCGTCTGTAAATAACTGAAATTCATTTTTTTCTGAAAAATCTGGGTACTGTAATAAAGGTGGAGAAACTAAACATTTTTTTAACGATTCAAATGACTTGGCACATTCGGGTGTCCAAATAAAATCTACATTTTTTCGTAATAATTTGTTTAAAGGCAAAACTATTTCTGCAAAATTTTTAATAAAACGCCGATAGTAATTAGAAAAAGCTACGAAACGTCTTACGTCGTCAGCATTTTTCGGTATAGGGTAATTTTCAATAATTTTGGTTTTTTCCGGATCAGGTTTTACTCCGTCTGCGCTAACTACATGACCTAAATATAATAATTCTTTAACTAAAAATTTGCACTTACTGGGATTCAATTTTAAATTAACCTCTCGTAATCTTGTAAAAATTTCAATTAAGTTTTTATTATGGCTTTCTAAATTACGTCCAATACACACCAAGTCGTCCATGTACAAAAGACATTTATCGTAGTTTAAACCTGATAATGCTATAGACATTGCTCTTGAAAATGCACTAGGACTGGTTTTAAGACCCATTGGAATCCTTTTCATTTGGTATTGCTTATCAAAAGTAAAAGCAGTGCATTTTCTACTGCTTGGATCTAATTCAAACTGATAATAGCTGTTCTGGAGGTCGAGGTGACTGAAATAAATTGCACCTGAAAGCGAATCTAAAATTTCGACTATATTTGGAAGGGGAAAACGGTCATCCACAATATTTTCGTTTAATTTCCGGTAATCTACTACAAGTCTATACTTTTTATCTTTAGAATCGGACTTTTTCGGAACCAATAAAATAGGACTCGACCAATCGCTTGTTGTTTCTTCGATAATGTCATCCTGTAACATTTTCTTAATTTGATTTTGAATTTCAGCCTTTTGCGACTTTGGTAAACGGTATTGTTTTTTATAAACTGGCACGGTGTGCGGTTTTAATACTATTGATTGTTTATAAATATTACACGTCGTTAAACTATCACCTTCTAAATGGAAAACGTCGGAAAATTTTGCACAAATTTTCTCAATTTCTAACTGCTCTTCTTTATGTAAATAATTTAATTTTAACTCATTAAATAACCTTTTCACTCTATTCGCATTATTGTTAGTTTTATCAAAAGTAAGTAATGAATAATCCTTCAAGTTTTCTATTTCAGGACAGAAAAAACTTAAACTTACATGTTCCTCTCGCGTATTTAATATTTGAATAGGTATTTTACCATTTTTAGGCCTCGCAATACATCCAGCCATAAAAACACCATTGCACAATTCTTTAGGTAAAACTATACATTTATCTGTCATACTCGTCGATATAAAATGCAAAGATTCACATCTGGGCGATAGGTTAATAAATTTTTCTCCCCTAACACTGGGTTGCAAAGATAAATGAATTTCAGAACTATTATTCAATAAAGTTAAAGTATCCAATTCTAAGTCTAATTTAGCGTTATACTTTCTCAAAAAATCTAAGCCTAATATGCCATCGCTCATGCAACATAACTCTCGAAAAACATGAAACCTGTGTACAAATTCTATGCCTTTAAATGATAAAGTTAAATCAACAAACCCTACAGAGCAGAGTTCACCACATACTCCGTTTATTCTTACACTCCCTTTTTGGAATGGAATGCTATTGCTCTGCAACGTCTCATATTTTATGGCGCTGAGTGACGCACCCGTATCGACTAACCAATTACAATCTTTAGTACCTAGTTTTAATAAAATAGAATTATAATTATTATATGAACAAATAATTGCATGATCCTCCTGTTTATTCACGAAAAAATTGCGAGTTCTCTGATTCAGTAGCCGCTAGTACCCTAGCATTGTCATTTTGTGAATCGTGGACCGAAATCGATGACACGTAATTTCGACCACGACCACTACGAGCTGATTTATTATTATGTATGTACATACCATTCGAGCCACGGTTACGGTAACCGCTATGGTACCTGCTGCGCAAGGGCGCCTGTCCTCCAGCAGGCTGGCCACCACGCGACCGGAACTGCCCTCGCCGCTGGTTGTAGGTGCCGCGAACCTGAAAACACCGTCCTCTAGTTGAATATGAGGCATTATTACGAGAATATTCCCTGTTTGTCAATTTCATTATACTATCCCTCGGGCACATAGATGTGTGCTCGTCAGCCGCGTCACGGATAGCATCCTTTAGACTATCATAATTTTTCGCTGAAATTATAGTACTTATGTGCTTGTTTTGTAACCCGGTTGCAAATCGCTTTATAGCCATTTTTTCATTCAACGGCTTAAGAATATTATATTTACTAGTATCGCCATCGGCCTGCGAAATAGTCAAGTTAACAAATAAATTCTCAATCTCCTTACCGTAATCCTCGATGTCGCGTTGATTTTGCTTACACCGCATCAATTGTTCTTGTAGAGCTGTAAAAGACTTTTTGGAAATTAAATATTTTTTCATATCATCAACAAGGAGCTGTACCGTTTCATAATTTTGATTTAGGCGTAATTTCGCATTTTCAGATAACCTGGTTTTTAATATAAAATTAATGAGAGTAGGTTTAGATTCTTTATCGAGTAGTGAGCTATATAACTCAATAGCAGAAATAAGCTGTTTTGTTACATTTTCTGTATCATCCATGATCGGAAGTAAAGACACAGCAGTTTTCAAACTAAAAGATTCCATTTTGGTAACTTGTTTTGTAGGTTTACAAAAAAAATTTAATATCCTCAAATAACTTTTCAATCTGGTCCGTTAATTTATTAATTAAAATTATCTCAGTTTCACTAAACTTTCCTAAATTACTTCTTATATTCAACAACTCAATATCAAAGTTTTCTAAAATTATGTTAGCTTCGTTATATTTTTTTAAACAAATAGAGCCTTCACGTCGTCTTGGGCCTATTTTTACAAGATATGTCTTTATTTTTGACAAAGAATTAAAATACTCTTCGAACTTTTCTGCCATAAATGTAAAATTAAAAGTAAATTATCATAATTAAAATATAAAGTCCTCTAAATAAGTCCATTATATGCAATATTTCCGTACCGCTACAACAGTGAACCACACTTTATATTACTTATATATTTACCGAAATGCACTTTCACTTTTCCACTATGCGAGTCTCACGCCCGCCTGGTACTCCTTGATACGCGAACCCTGGGTCTCGTGACGTCGCCGGAACCAGCTGTTGGACCTCTGGAGATTATGCTCGTGAATTTCCTTTCGCATCCAGCTTCTATGACAGTTGCGATAAAACCGTATCGCGAAGTACATTAGTGCGATTGTCAGTACGAAGCATATCACCCCCAGCATATAGGTGATGGTACTGGTATGCTGATGCATCTGCTCCAGCCAGGAAGTGTTGGTACCACCGCTAGCGTTTTGCGCGATGATTACAGTCTCTTCTTTTGACTGTTGCTTACCCATTTTTTTGCACAAAACTAGTTTTCACGAACACCAAGAGACGTCTATCGCGGTTATTAATAGTCAGTAATATTAACAAACACATTGTTTCAACTCAGAGACACTATTTAAATTAATACTCTAGTCCTTATAAGTATAAAGTATAAAGAATAAAATTAACTTTCTGTGAGATAAGTACATTTAATTTGCTAAATTGATTTTTTTGGTTGCTGACGATATTAAATACTACGTTAAGCAGTTGGTAAAATTTTCTAAATTAGGTAGTATTTATTTTGAAATTTTATAAATTGTATTATTATAAACTCATTTAAAATAGTTTGATTTTTCATAATTAATTAGAAAGTATGAATCCCATTTGAAATTTATTTTAAACAGTTATCAATAATTATACAATTAGTTTATTTTTAGTTGTCAAATTATGACTTTTTCAAATTAAATAATAACTTAAAAAAAAGGACGCAATATCTTAATTATGCATAGACCTTATATTAAAGAATCTGATGTAAAAATTTTGGTGTAGGTAACTAGGTACCAACTGAACTTAAACAATAATAATATTTAAAAATTTTAAGAATATGAGGCGTATGTGAAATAACTATAATAATAACTAGGTGCATTTAAGTAATGTAAATATTAATTAATTTAAAAAATTTAAGTATTCTATTCCAATTTACTTCGAACTTAAAAGTAAATTAATAATTTTGTAATTTAAAAATAATAAAAGTAAAGAATATCTAAGAATTAACTTTTATTTAAATTTTAACAATTGACAAAAGAGGCATTTTTAATTTAAAAGTGGAATATTAATAATAATGAAATCAATAACAATAAAATAGGTAATAGGAATTTTAGGATGTGGTGATTTATTTAATGTTATGTTGCTATGTATTCCAGCCCAATTAAATTCAATAAGAAGATATAGAAAGATAGAGGTAAAATATTGATAATTTTGAACTTGTTTTGATTCCATGGTTACTTTGTAGATAGTATTGTAAAATAATTTAAAAAAAAAATTAGAGTCAGAAAAACAAAGAAAATAATAATATATTACGTAAGAATTAGCGTGTTATAAAAGAAAGTTTAGTAAAGTTATAAGAGGAATAGAAATAGGGAAAAGGAGAAATTATTCTTGAAAATGTATTAAATTCTTTGTAACTACTTTAAGTAAGTTGATTGGCTACATTTTCTAAGAATTTACACTGGATATGACTTACACGGATTTACTTAAAAATATTTACGTTCATACAAGATATTATGACGTAATATTATTGTGAAGACGGATTAGGAATGTGATATTTAGTTCGTAAAATAGCTGAAAGCTGTTATGTAGGAAAAGAAATGGTTATTTAGAAGTTAGGAATGAGGGTTTTAGTGTTATAGTTGGTATTTGATTGAAAAGGATTGTTTTTAGGTCGATAGGGTTGCATCAATGTTTAAAATGTTTTGTAGCTGTTGGCCTGATCACCCAATGGTTAAAGATATTTTAAATATTGATTGCATAAAATTATGGAATGGGTTTCTTTGTTAGGAATAGGAATAGAATAGGTTTAAAAATGCCATAGAGCATTATAAAATACTAGCTTACATGCTACGTATATTGAGGAATAAATAAAATGCCGAGAGCATTAAAAAAAAATACGCAAGGGAATCCTTCATTCGATCATGGTGTAAACGAGTTTTCTCTGTGAGAATAGTTGGAGGTCAAGTAGCCTTAAAAGAACCTTGGTATTATATGGTACAAAATGGTACAAAAGTAAATGGTACTTAGAGCATGCTCGGCGGGAACAATCCTTCATTTAAGTAAAATGGTTGGAGACATTTTTTTTTTTGGTGGTCTTAAAAAAGGTCCCGTTAAATGGTGTATAAATAAAATATATTGTACCAAATAAAAGTGCGCACATGAAGTATATAAAAATAAATAAAAGTACCATTAAAATTAAAATAAATAAAAGAGTCGACTATAAATAAAAATATTATAAAAATATAATGTACCAGTAATGTTATAAAAGTAATACAAATAAATGAAAAGGCATGCAAGAATGTAGCATTGACAAAAGGAGTTAAAAAAAAAAGAAATTAAGGTACCTGATAATGAAATGTTATGAAATGACAATCTAAAAAGTAAGTGACTGGCCAGTCCACTAATCAAGGGGATTAGTAAAATATTTATAAGTTAATTAATGAGTCATAATGAATAATATGAAGCTAGCATTTAAGGTGAAAATTTTGAAAATGAATTTTGAATGATAAAAACAATTATATCGAATTTTGTGTATTAGCGAAAGAGGTTTTATAGAGGTAGAAAAAAAGAAATATCAAAGTAACCATGTAAAAAAAAAAGAAAATTCGTTCATTTTTTTTAATCATCGTCAACAAACCTTCACTAATTTCTAGAATAATAATAACAAAAATGTATCAGCACAGAGCAGATTTGTATTTAAGACGTAATAGAGTAAGATTAATGATTGTAAGAATTAAAAAAAATAAGATAAGTAATCATTATTTTAGTATTATTAAGTATTATAAGTCTTATAAGAGTAAAAAAAAAATCTTTAGTGTTTAATTTTTTTTTTTTTTTTCAAAAAACGGGGGAGGTGTAGTACCTCCCTCCTATATAAGTTAGATGTAATTAGTTATTAGTTCAGTTAATATACAACATTCGTGACAATAACTCTTTTAATTAGTCTCCCCTAAGCCTGCAGCTTTGCAGTAGGTCCATCAACTGCCTACGAATCAATTTCTCGATGGTACTTAAGATAATATATTGCTGAAATGAAATATCAATAGTAAGATAAAATTCAAAATTCAATATTAAAAATCTATATATTACTATATTATTATTAAAAAAAAAGACGGGTTGCACTACGGGAGTGCCGGCAGAAATGAAAACTTGATTATTAACCCATATTTTATGAAAATAGATTTTTAAAAAATCGATTTTTTTATTAATCGAAACCCTTACAATCGATTAAAAAATATCGACAATCGAAAAAAAACAATCGATTGTTCGATTAATAGACCGACTACTCTCCAACCGTCTCGGTTTTTCGATCAGCACACGTGACCTGACGCGAGTTTCACAGTTTTTACCCATCCCACAAAAGTGCTCAACGCGGCTTACGAAGTTTTCTCTTCAATAATTTTGACTCAGTAAAGAGCAATTGGGTCCATAAAGCCATACAAATAAAATAAGATACAAACGCGAGAAAATTATTTACTTGCAATAAACTGGAACATCAAATAAAGTGCACGAAAGCTGTAAAGAGCTTTTGATTTCCAAAATTTATGAGATCCATACAGACTCGTACAACGTTTGGGAGTCCCCCCGGGCCCCGTGCAGGATATAAATAGGAATGGGTTACATTGAGAGTTTTCACTATTCGGCACTTTAACATTTTCCGACTTAAGGGCCCGGGTTACCCTCGAAATTTTCATACATTCTTAATACCAAAATCATTTTCTCATACGAAAATATTTAACATGTTTGAGTTATTTTTCAGCTTAACATAGTAATTACCTAGGGTCCTGAACAAATATTTTTTATAAAATATTTAAATACTGAAAAAAAAATTTTTGTGTTTAAATATTTTTTAGTAAATTTACTACTACATATTTAAACACTAAAAAATAGACAAAGACACTAAAAAATGTATAAATAAATAGTAAATTTACTACAAAATATTTAAACTTTAAAAAATATTTTTTACTATTTAAATATTTTGTAGTAAATGTACTATTTATTTATATATTTTTTAGTGTTTTTGTCTATTTTTTGGTGTTTAAATTATAGTAGTAAATTTACTAAAAAATATTTAAACACAAAAATTTTTTTTCAGTATTTAAATATTTTATAAAAAAAATTTGTTCAGGACCCTAGGTAATTACTATCTCAAGCTGAAAAATAACTCAAACATGTTAAATATTTTCGTATGAGGAAATGATTTTGGTATTAAGAATGTATGAAAATTTCGAGGGTAACCCGGGCCCTTAAGAATTGATATGGAAAGGTTGTTGATGTTTTGCAGTTTTTCGTTATTTGGCGGCTTTCGATGCATTTATATTATAACCGAATAAAATAGTTAATTAAATATTATTAACGTATGTGCCATCGAATAAATTGATTCATAGACAGATGGTGGATCTAATAATTTAATTTAGTTATGTGTTCAATGTTAGTTCTAATCTATCGACTGGGTTTGACATTACTCGACCAAATTACGACGGTGCGCTTTTGAATCAACTTCTCTGATAATAGCTCCCACACCGGTTTCGGTGACGGTGGCCGGTTTCATTGAAACCATGCCAGCTACGCAGGAGTATTTTTATAGTGCCCAAGTGTGTGCGCAGTACACAAGAGCACTCTCTATTCCTTTACTCTCATAACCCAGTGGGACGGCAGACCGACACGATCGGCGAGAGATCAGGCGCAGGACCGACTTTTTACATGCCCATCCGACGCATGGATCATCTTACTTGTCAGACAATCAGGTATTCAGCCTGCATTGACCTAACCAAACTTGGAAATAACATGTTTCCAACACGGGAACCCACAACCTCCGAGTCAAGAGCCGCGCTCTGTACGACCACGGAGGCGTTAACGGCGACTTCTCTGATAGTAGGTATATGATTGAACAATAGCTATGTCCACACTGTTCCCTTTTTTGTTCATTAAGGGCATGCATCATAGCGCAGTCGACAGAGCACGTGAGGCATGCCCGCGACGCATACCCTCTGACCATATTCAAAACTTTCGTTGCGTCGTTGACGCATTCAATTATTAAATGCGCCAATATGAAAGTTGAATGTCAAAAGATGATGAAAATTGAAGATGAAATTGCACAATGTGGACATAGCTAATGAACATAATTTTATTTTGAAGCAATTTAAAAATAAAACCTTATTTACGTCACATTAACATAATCGTATAGACGCACAGACAGAAACTGAGAGTTCTCACTAATTATCCTTCTGAAATACGGATTAAATATAATATTTGAGCCATATAGTTTCAAACTACCGAATATGCGGCAAAACCTTCATAGGGGCACATACCTATCGCTGTGCGTCGTTCAGCGAAACTACAATGAATTATTTACACATAAACTTTTGTTTACAACCAATAGTTATTTTCACACACTTCCTAGTTTTCCGCCATTATTATTTAAATTGAAAGTTTGCATGGAAGCTTGTTACTTTTTTACGCAAAACATGCCGAGTGGATTTTTATGAGAACAGCAGGCTAACAATTTTATACTATGGTCTATGTGCAACATATTTATCCGATACAATTATATGCAAACATAGTGGCTTATGTATTATCCATCATCACAAACGCTTAATATTATGAAAGTGAAAACTTCTATAGCCGTCTTTGTTGAACATTTTTGGATGGTCAAAAATTTAAAACTTACGTCAAAACACCTGATCAAAAATTCGTAACACCGTAGGAAGAAATTAATATCCCCCTCTTTTTCTACTACGAAATGGAATTCTGTACCCGTACATATTTCTTAAACTTTTTCCGGCACTTCAGAGGTGCAGGTATTGTTTTCTGAATGATTTCCTTAGAAATTACCTAATAATTAATTTTGCCGAAGCTATGCCCTTCCATCCACTTATTTTGTGCTGTATAGTTCGACAAGGCTCTACATGAACGTGGCGAGAAAAGGAACTAAGCGCTTCTATCATACAAAAACGTCATTTTTGACATGTGTTTGACAGTTCTCCTTTACCAGCAGCGCCTTTGACATCATTGACACATTCATATAAAGCCTTGTCGGACTATACTAACACGTGTTTCCTTCCACAGAGTATATTAAAACCAAACGCGTACATCGTGACGCAAGGCCCCACAGAGGAGACGGTAGTGTCCTTCTGGCGGATGATCTGGCAGGAGAGAGCCGCAGCCATCGTCATGCTCACCAAGACCTTTGACTTTATCAAGGTATGTGCCTTTTTTAGGGTTCCGTACCCAAAGGGTAAAAACTGGACCCTATTACTAAGACTTCATTAATGTCTGTCCGCCTGTCCGTCAGTCCTAAAAAAAGGGTTTTCGAAAGTGATAACTTTGTCACGTGTTGAGTCATTTTACAATATTCCATAAAGTTTATGTTAGAAAAGTAATAAGCTAACTTCAAAGCTACTTTGATGTCTCCTATTAACATCCCTTATTCAAAACGCGCGATATAATCTAATATTACTTGTTAGAGCGCTTACACATCATACGATGCGACAAATCGGAACGCTCCTAATCCTAACACATAAAAGATTTTTATTAACATATTGTTAATTTTATCCGATTTCGCACAGAACATGTTTGAGACCCACATAAAAATACGGTCAGTCAAATCGCAACGCGATGAGGAGTTTTTAAATAAATTATTTTAAATGGAATACGTACGTCGTAACCAAACACCGAAAGCGGTGAGTCAATAATAATTTATGTGTATGTCGTAGGATGATTTGATAACTTATTATAAATATTTGATTTGATAGTCTACTAAGGCTAGTTACTAAGGCGACTCGCGTTTTCGCGAATACACTACCTTTTGTCAGTAAGGTTGAAAAATGTAATCACAATTATCTAATTATCCGTGTTTTCGCGAAGTCCCTAGAATTTTCGCATTAATTCGATTTATGAAATCATCCTACGACATGTATATTCATCTGTAGGTGGTAAATAAAGTTTTTTAAAGGCTTATTTAAAATGCATTACATCACAATATCTACTTTAACCTTAACTTTAACTACGCTTCTGGTGCAATTCACCCTTAGAGTGGGTTGCACCGGCTTACTTTAACTATAACTTTAACTTTAACCATAACAAAATTTGAAATGAACTGTCAAATCCCTAGCAAAAGTCGCCATATTTGACGATAACCTTAACCTTAGCTTTAACTACGCTTCTGGTGCAATTCACCCTTAGACTTCTCACAGCTATTTTCTTTACAGACACGATATCCGATATCGTACCGCTCAAATCGTAATGTATAAACCTCCTTATAGACGTTCTCACAAGATCTGACGCTAAGTAATTACTAGATAAGTTATGTAACAACTGAGGTAACAACTTAAACTCACTCATAAAATATTAACCCTCTTTCTAACTAGCTAAAGCCGAGCTTTGTGAGGGCTCGCGTCGTTTTTCTGCGTGGTAATAATTTAAGGCAGTTTTTTATATATTTTAATAGTAACCAAACCTTGATCGACCGATGATAACACATCTACATATAAATATATATTTTTTTTTTATTAAATAAGGGGGCAAACGAGCAAACGGGTCACCTGATGGTAAGCAACTACCGTCGCCCATGGACACTCGCAACATCCGAAGAGCTGCAGGTTATGCAATTACTATGTTAAAGCACAAATTAATAGGCGATCTAGTTTTTCTGTAAAGTGTACCACAAAAGTGCTCAGGGTGTGGCATATAGCGAGCCCTAGGCTCGCTTCGCTCGCCCTGATAAAACGGTCTACACCAGCCATTCTCAAAGTATGTTTCGCGGAGCCTTGGGGCTCCGTAAAGGCCCTTCGCGAGCGATACTTACATCAATTGTTTTTAGAAATGTTATCAGACACCAGCTTAAAGACAATTCATTCAAAGACAAAACAATTTTGTTTCTTAGGGGTCCGTCAAAAATGTCGCTTCTTAAAAGAGTTCTACCACCACAGCTTTGAGAACCGCTGACCTAGTATAGTATCTTTCGAAGAGAATACCGAAAAATGCAGTTTAAAATTGGAACAGACACTCAATGGTGACCCAGTTCTTTAATGAAATGACATGATTATTGAATAACCTAATTAAATATAAAATTCGCTGAGCACGCTCCAGTATCGGGCTTCGAGAGGCGCCGGCCGCCGAGCTGTGTTATAATGATCTATACAAACTATATTATAAACTATAGCGGTTGAAGTTGCTTTGTATTCATTTTGTTTCTTTTTTTAGGGTTCCGTACCCAAAGGGTAAAAACGGGACCCTATTACTAAGACTTCGATGTCTGTCCGTCTGTCCGTCTGTCTGTCTCCAGGCTGTAACTCAAGAACGGTAATAGCTAGAGAGTTGAAATTTTCACAGATTGTGTATATCCGTTGCCGCTATAACAACAAATAATAAAAACAAAACAAAATTAATATTTAAGGGGGGCTCCCAAACGTGATTTTTTCGACCTTTTTTGCTCTATATTAATAATAGCAACAGGTAGGTATTTGAATTTTTCACACAATCCTTAGTTTTATGTTTACTTTAATATTTAATAATAATATTAATGTAAAATAAAAAATTAAGGGGGCTCCCATACAAAAGACCCAAATTTTGCCCTAATTTTTCTCTATAATGGTACGGAACCCTTCGTGCGCGAGTCCGACTCGCACTTGGCCGATTATTTTTGTTAGCCTACTCTTAAGCTATTGCATATAGCCAATGCATAGCTTTTATCGCGGACTTTGAGCGCGGCGACCGAATCAAGAAATTCGTAACGAAAATAAACTTAACGCCCCCTACTCCATCCGGCACAGCGGTGCGGCGTTGAAAGCCATCTAACGTCGATTCAGTTTGACAGATTCGGCACGGTGTTTGTGTGCGTGCGACTAGACGTATGCGAAGCATAATTGCATAAGTTGATAAAAAATGCTATTCAATAGCTTTACCGCGGCAGTCCCCGAGTGCCACACGCATTTTATTTTCTTGACAATCGAGGTAGAATCTATGCAGTATGCACTAAGAAAATGTGGTACAAAGGGAGTAAAAGAGAGCCAAATATAATATTATCGCTATATTGTAGTATTATAATTGTATGACTCTCGCTGGAGAGGCCACTGCATTTCCCCGAAGATTGCGCTTCAATACCCTGTAATTTCGTAGTAGATTTCGTTTGTGAATTTGTGTAGGCTTATGTGTACACAATACTGTAATAAAGTTGTATTATAAGTGTAGGTGAATTCGCCTACTAATAATGATTACTAGGAAAAGAAAATGTATGTCATAACTCAAAAGTTACATTTTAGCTTACGATATAAATCGTCAGAATAAGCAACAGCGAAAGAAAAAAATAAACGAAATACTCAGAGGCAAAATTATTAAAATAACCTCAAATTATTAATATTAAGGTGCTACCTCACCGGGAGCATTCGCGTGATGTAACATTATAGCTTCATTACAAGGTGCGCATTGTAATGCTCGGTTCTTCTCCCTCACTGATGTAATGCTCGACTCTGTAACGTTACATTACAAGCGGATGCTCCCGGTGAGGGAGCACCTTTATATCAAAGATGTGTATGTTATGTTAAATGATTTATAACAAAATTATTGATTTTGACTCACACGCCGTATAAATCAGTATAATCGGTCTGCAATTCTGCATCTATTACTGTATCTCAATTTATGTGGAAACAACATTATTCACACAATATTATCTAAATGTTGTTTTGAAACGTATTGTGTATCATATTGTAAATCTGATTAGTCTAGAATCTAGATGATCTGACAAACGTGGTTTTGTCGTATAAGAATGTTAGCCGATTCTTACTAGAATTTACATTTGGAACAAGTAAGTAAATTTTTCACAATGCTGTTTTTTTACATTATAAAACCGTTACCGTTAAACCATAATGCATTTAGCGCCCTATTCGTTTAAAAAAAGAATAGGATTCTAAATTCGAACGAACCTATAGTTTTTTTTGTTTGTTCGCGGATAACTTCGTCGTTTATGAACTGATTTTGATGATTATTTTTTGTTGAAAAAACATTCTAAAATGGTCCTGTCCTGTGATAAAGAAATTACCGTTCGAAAACGGTTTTTTTCGTAATTTTTTTAATAAATACCCGATCGATTTCAATATGATCATTGATCATCATCAGGTGTAGTAGTATCATTTAAAAAGCAGATTTTTTACTTATAACTTTAATCTTCACTTACAAAACACATACTTTTGACTTACGCCACTTTCGCCGGTGATGAGCGTGCAGTACTGGCCGGCGAGCAATAGGCATGATGACAATTTTTTTTTCTTATTGGTAATTGAAAGACTCTTAAAAAATAGAAACATCGCTGAAAGAATGACTCTGATAGCTTAAAAATTCACCAAGGTATGACAATTCAAACATCTCATAAAATAGACCTGCCCGAAACGCTCCATACAAAGTGCTACGAAAGACTGACGTCACTCTTTCTTAGTTTGTACGCATCGGGAGAGAACTTTGTTCGATAGGTATATTAAATATTGCGTTTATGAAAGTGGTTTCATAACAAAAGTTGCTTTTAATTGCATAAGTTATCGAATGGTATACAAATATTAAGAAATTTAATTGAAAAAAAAAATCGACTTGATTATCAAACTTTGAAGGCTCATAACAAAAAAAATACAAATGCTATCGAGCTGAAATTTTGGGAACACTTATTTTTTACCGTTATTTCTTTATTTTATTAACAAAATTCGCTAATCTTTGACCTTGTCATCATCCCTATACATTTTTTAAAATCACGTTTTCTGACTTACGCCACTTTCGCAGGTGATGTGCGTGCAGTACTGGCCGGCGAGCAAGGACAAGGACGAGACGTACGGCGACATCAGCGTCGGCATAGTCCAGGAGGAGGAGCTCGCCAACTTCCACATACGCACCTTCAGATTGTACAAGAGTGAAAAGGATGTAAGTCACTTTATAATATAGCTTTTGTAATTAAGGCGCTATATTGAAAGTAATTTTACCGCAAGGGCAATTTTATACTTAATTTGTATGACTATAAAGTCGTGAATACGCTGCGGCCAGAAGCTATCGGCTCGCTCGGAAAACATGCGAAAAAACGTAATTTTGTTTATTTAAAAAATAACTAGGAGCATTTAAGCAAAATGCTTCTATACGATTTTGGGTTGCAAAGGTGTCTATTAATTAGACTGATTTCCTACAATACATCTATTCTCGTTTAAAAATAATCTTCAAATTTCGTATTTTTAAGAGGTCATTTCGATCGAGAAATGTATCGAGGCAAAATACATTAATCGTGTTTCTGGATCTTCTCAAACCTAGATAAGGTTCTGAAGATATGTATATCTCATTACCAGATTTTTAACATTTCTGAGGCTCCTATAGTATTACTTCAAAAAAAAAGTTATTTTCAATATAGCGCCTTAATGCCCGGTTTCTGAGGTTTTTTGACTGGAGTTTATCCTTTCACTAGCGTTGTTAATTGGTTAATTTTTTGACGCCAGCCAATCAAAAGCGATAGTGAAAAGATAAACTCCGGTCAAAAAACCTCAGAAACTGGGCATAATATACCTTCCGACTGTATAAGAGTGAAAAGGCCGTAAGTCATGTTTTATATCTTTTCAAATGAGGCTTCATTAGGTGCGTTGGGAGAGAAATATTAATATTTTAAATACGAAGGTATAATGCATCTTCCGCTGCTACAAGTTTAAAAGGGATTGTAAGTAATGATTTATAGTTTTTTTTTTTAATAAAACGTCTCAAATAGTGCACTTATTAGTTATTGAGAGTGAAATACTAATATCTATACAATATATAATAAAACTGTAGAAATGTGAATTCTGTACATTAAAGATATTCAAAAAATAATAAGTGGGGGGTGTCACAACATCGATATAAAAGCCAAAACTGTGGTTAGTTTTTTGTCTGTCTGTCTGTCTGTCTGTCTGTCTGTATGTTTGTTCCACTATCACACGAAAACTACTGATCCGATTTGAATGCGGTTTTCACAAATTTATTTTTCTTCTTCCAACTTAACATCTGGTGTATAAATTTTTCCCCCTCACCCCTCTAAGGGGACGAAAGAGGGGGTAAAATTTTGTATCAAACTTTTGCTTTAACACGAAAACTACTGAACCGATTTGCATACGGTTTTCGCAGATATATTCGCCTTCCTCCAACTCAACGTCTGGTGTATAAACTTTCCCCCCCACCCCTCTAAGGGGACCCAAAAGGGGGTCAGATTTTGTATTAAATTTTTTCTTTAATGGACTTACGTCATATTATTAACTGTTTTTCCAACTTAACATCAGTTCCCCCCCCCCCCTCTTAGGGGACAAAAGGGGGGGGGGGTCGGTAAGATTTTGTATCAATTACTGATGAAGTAGAAATACTTTAAATGGCAAAACAACGTTTGCCGGGTCAACTAGTTATAAATATAAAGTGAACGCACCTTCTGAATGTTATGAATGATGGTGTAGTGATGACTGTAATGCATAATATTATACAGGGTCTAACAAAACAACGTGTGTGTGTGCCCCTCGTATAGAGTTCAATGTGAAAGTAGCAGCGCTGAAAGAGTTACTTTTTTAATTTTTGTATAGAGAAAATCATGTTAGTACTGAGTTTAGTTCATTTAACTTTTTAATTTCATTAGAAAGCAAATAGTCCTAAACCGCATTAACGTTTGGTCACAATGGATTATCAGGGAAGTTGATTCATATGCAGATGGCGAACCTACCTAATTTGGTTGCGTTATATCAAATCCAGCCGCCAACAGATCACAACTAACGTTGAATTGATGATCCGACCAAATGACGTTGGTCCATCAAGTGCCTAAGAATCAATTTCCTCGATGGTACTATCAGAGAAGTTGAAACGGTTCGTATAAAATGTAAATAGTGCACGGCATGCCCGCGGCCTGCTGGAAGTTGGAACTAGGCCTGCGCACTTCCGTGCGCTTTGATTCGTATGCAGATGGCAGACCTACGTAATTTGGTTGCGTTATGTCAAATCCAGCCAACAGTTCACAAGTCACAACTAACGTCGAATTTATATAACCCGACGAAATGCTAGATATGCCATATGCTTTTAATAATTGTTGTTCTTGATGGTGCAACTTATTACTAATCACACAATAAATGAAGACGTATTTGTTATTTAATGATTATTTATTTAACTCAGTAATTACCCAACTTATTTATCTAACCCAAGCAACATTTCCTTTGCTACTATTTGTTTGTATACGAGCGTATGGATCTACAAATACATTTCGACTCGAAGCGGGCACTTTTGGCTTATATAACTTAGTACAATAAGTTCAAAGCTATTACGTAAAGATAAAGCTTAGTATAAATTGTTATGCGAATTCCTAAAAGAACCTAGCACATTTCTGAACAAATTAGGACACATGACAAGTAACCACTTGGTGATGTAAAATTTGTCTAATCAAATTATTATTTCGTAAATACATTTAATTTTATTTAAGTTAACAAACAGTAAAAGCTTAAGATATTATTATCATAATAAGAAGAAGCTACAGGCTTAAATTCAAATTTAAATATTGTCAATATTCACACATATCATATTTTGTTAAAATTATACAAATAAAAAAAAACATAATTTGCTTAAAATGCGTTCAGATATCTCGCTTACTTTTATCATCGTAATATTTTAAACAACATGGTTCCAATGTCTTTCGTTACTCAGTTGCCCATTATCTCATACATGATACACCGGTAGTAGATAATCAGTTTGTCCAGTAATTGGCATAATTCGTATCGCAGCAGCCGTCGGCATTAATCAGAGGTAGCTTGTCAATTAAGATGCATATGATCCATCATTAAATCTGTGCTGGGTGCTTGTTGCGCAGCTGGCATTTACGACCAAATTTCAAGAGAGCCTGTTTGAATCACTTATGGCCGCTATTAGAGACATTTAGTGATTGGTTAACTTTAATGTAATGAAGGTTTTGTCATAGGTCTAAACATTTTCTGTCGAACTCTTAATTAAATCAAAGTTAATGAATCGTAAAATGTCTGATAAATCCTATCACAAGTGAAAACTAATATCCCATTGAAAGTTATAAAAGCAAATGAATAGATAAACTTCGAAAAACCTCAGAAACCTGGCATAAGGACTATTAGGCTGCGTTTCCACCAGAAATCTATTGCGAGAAATGTGTTTTTAGGATCCAATAGAATCGCTGCGCTGAGCGAGGTCACGTCAATTAAGCGATTCTATTGATTCTCAAAAACACATTTCTCGCAACACATCTCTGGTGGAAACGCAGCCTTAGGCAGTAGAAGCATGACTCGCACATTCTAAATCAGCAGTCTTACCGACTACCGCCGAAACTGATGCAATTTTGATTTACGTTTAGTCTGATAAGTTCAGACCGATCAAGGCTGCTGATTCTGTCGGGAGTAAGGCAACTGTTTATAAAAATTGAAATTCCCGACTTACCCTAGGTGGTGGTGGAGGAGCGTTTCCTGCTGCAGTTCCACTACACCCAGTGGCACTCCCACACGTGTCCGTTCAGCAACGCGCTCTTGGAGTTCCGAAGACGGGTGCGGGCGGTGGTGGGGAGGCGGCTGGCGAGCAGCTCCGCCAGCGGACCCATGGTGGTGCATTGCAAGTGAGTGCATTGTCGTTGAAGAGTAGCACATAGAAATTATCAGAGACCGGTTAAGAATGCATAATTAATTGAACATGGATCCGTCAATATTATCACGGTTCTAGTATCACGCGTATCACAAGTACTACTGCGATACTGCGATTCGACCTATTACACCATCAATATTATCATGGAATCGTGATAATATTGATGCGTGTAATATGCCTCAATAAGCGGAACAAATCTAGAATCTAGATGAATATTAAAGTCTGCACCACTGTAAACCTTGCCGTTTTACAAAGCACGTTCATTTGCTTATTTCCCTCAATTCTTGCTATATTTAATCAAACTACTTTTTTTTCTTCGTTGTACTATTTAGATGTTATTGTCTTTTGTATAAGGTGTTTTAAATTTTATTTCTTTTCAGTGACGGCGGTGGACGTTCCGGTGTATATTTATCTGTTGACGCCAACCTGGAGTTGGCGGAGGAAGAAGACTGTTTTGATGTTTTTGGATATTTTAAAAAGTTGAGAAAATCTAGAAAAGGATTAATAGAAAATGAGGTAAGAAGAGAAGAGTCTAAATGTATCAGAGTACAATAATTGTCAAAATTCTCAAAACCTTTTTAAAGTAAAGAGCTTCTTAACCACTCAAGCGTTAGCTGCCGACGCGACGGTCGGGAAGGTGAGTGGTGCGAGTGCGACGCGCGAGTGGTTAAAGTACAGGCTATCTTTGCTAAGCATAATGATAATGACTCAAATCAGAAAACTCAAAACTTTAAGCTTTTCAATAGGTATTTGGGTGAAACTGTTTTACGCCTTGATATTTTGGCTGTAGCGATATCGATTTTTCCCAGCAATGATGAAAGCTAAGAAATTAAAGTTCATTGTCAGTATTCATCATATTGTCTTTATCTTTGAATTACCCATATGCATAACACCATTGGTCAACTTTTATAACAGAATAATCAATCAAAAAACCTCTGTAAAAAAGGGATTCTAATTTTCCAACAGAGGAGAGTGATTTAAGCTTCCAAATTTTGTACATAGATTGGTTCAAGCAAACACTTTAATTTGCACATCATAGATTATAATATGAAATATAGTTATGGTTTTTAAATTACGCGACAAAAACCATTTTGTCGCTTACGCCCTTTCCATTTCTTGTTTTCATAGAAAATAAGCAATCTAATACATATCCAACACGGTTTTTTACTTTAACGCGGCGTCACCTTAAGGCATTTTCCCCTTTTTTGTTTAATTTAGGTCGCGCAAATTCCAATGCATTACTTTCTGCAGACGACGTGAAATATCCCAAATATTTATTTCCAATAACATTTCTGCATTCTGTCTTGTCGCGTTTCAATTCTCTGGAAATCAGTTTTATGTGAATTTCGTGTGAATACTTCGCTTTCGGAGATTTCGTTTTATGCGCGACTTATTCCAATAAGAGCGATTTTATATGAGTAAAAAATTTTCGTAATTTTTGAGTTAATGCAGTTTTACACTGTGAGCTGTTTTTACGGTTCACTTGATAATCCAAGCTTAAAATCACTGCAAAAGTGAGTCTTTATGGTTACATATCTGTCTCCTACCTCTTCACGCAACGACTTCAATAATTTGGCTGTTTGAAGATATTCGGATGCCCGAGAAAGGATAGTTATTGTCCTAAAATAATATACGGTTCCCGCTCGATAAACGAATTTAGTAATGAAATTATATTATATCAGACAACTGTAGCCCAATATTACGTCTCGTTTCCTCACTCATTATTAACTTTTCAGAAGCAACATTAAAACTATAACCATTTCTTTCACTCTTTAGGAGCAAAATTACAAATTCATATACGTAATACGACACACTAGAGGAGCACGTCGTGGTTTGTGGGGTCTCCTGGTTCCCAGTGTCGGACCTCTCTTTCCCTCTCTCAGTAATGATGTTTAAAAAGCAACATTAAAACTACAACCATCTATTTTACTCTTTTAGGAGCAATACAAATTCATATACGACACACTAGAGGAGCATGTGGTTTGTGGAGTCTCCTGGTTTCCAGTGTCGGACCTGTCCCAAAGACTGAAGCAGAAGTCCCAGAGAGACCCGGTTTCCAAACTAAATGAGTACCAGAAGGAGTACCAGCAAATTTGCAAACAGACGCCAAGGTTCACCATCGGTGATTGTGCGGGGGGACACAGAGGAGATAATCGGGAGAAGAATAGAGATGTGCTGGTTGTCCCACGTGAGTAACGTGTATTCAAGTTTTGTGACAATGCTGTTGTTACAATATTTTATCTTGCTTGGGTATAACATAATATTATAATGTACAAAAATCCTATTTTTAGGCATATTTTTATCAGCAAGAAAGTACATTACAGCAGTTGATCTTGTTTATTCCGTAGTCAGATATACCAAAATAAATAATCATTGTCATTTTTAGATTTACTGTACTTAGTTGGATAGAACAATTAATAGATTTCTAAGCTTCGTCACTTTTTCGCAGCGGACAACTTTCGTCCATACCTGACGTCCTTCCAAGGGAACAGTTTCACAGACTACATCAACGCCGTATTTGTTGACGTAAGTTTCCCAAAATTTTGACTACGCACCATCAATCTAATAAGTTAAGTAGTGTAGTATAAGTCGGTAACTACTACCTACTTTAGATCAAAGTTCTCCGGAACAGAAACACGTGAACAATTCTCTTCATCATCAGCTTTAAACTTTAAACATTATGTGAAACGGCAAACGTTATATCGTCTTTTCCATTAGCTGTTTCCACAGGAATATATTTAAAATCTCTAAACGTAATCACGATCCAATTGTTGTCTTTTATTTTGTTTGTGCGCATAGAAATTTTATAGAGTTTTTAATACTATTTGTAGGGGCTACCCCTACAACGCTGTGGAGGGGAAAATTTGGGGTTTACCTGGTGGTTGAGGTAGTTGAGCTGAGCTGGGCGGAGGTGCTGATGTAGTCACAACACTGACACTTTTGTCTTTAATTATCACGGATTAGTTCGCGTACTTTGGGCCGATCGGTTACCCGAGATATTTTCGTATTTTTGTATTTAACGTACTGCGCGACGCGAAAGCGTAAAGTGGACTGTGTCAGTGTCGAGTCGACAAGACACTTGTCTATGACAGCCGATCTATGTCCGATGTCCGTCCCGCTCTGGCGGGAACACTATTTATTAATTTAAATAATATTATGCTTGTGTGCTCTTTTTTGACAAGGTGTATATTGCAGGGCTACACGAAGCCGCGCGAGTACATCGTGACGGAGTGGCCGCTGGTGCGCACGCAGGGGGAGTTCTGGTCACTGGTGTACGACTACGAGTGCGCCGCTGTCGTCGTGCTGTGCGTGCCGCCCAAGAACTCGGTGAGTCAGTGTGTTGTTACAACTTACAGAGCTACACGAACTCGCTATTTTGTTACAGATAGATAGAACAGAATTTAGGATGGAAAACCAAAAACTGACCACAATTTTTGGCATAAAGTTAACTTCAAAACAAGTTGGACGAACAATAATATAAACGTATAAATTCCATCCTTCAAGTCCTACTCAAAGCTTTTGTATTGACAAAGTGACTTTTTCAGCAACAATTCCCGCCGTTCTGGCCGGAAGGGCGACGCTCCAAGAAGTACGGACCTGTGTTCACTATCGACCACGTCTCACACAACCACTACACCAATATCAAGACATGGATATTCAGAATCAATAAGAAGGTAACAATTAAAATCCACTAGATTCTATTTACAAGAAAAGACAGACGGTGGATCTACGTGATTTGGTAGGCGATGTTAAGGCTACGAGAGAGCAAACTACCATTGCTGTAATCCGTAAAATGGGGTCCACCTTCTCCAATAAATTTTTGTGATGGTATTTCGGTAAAGAAACTTTGGTTAGGTACTTGGTAAGCTGGAATAATTTTTCGGATGATATGAAAGTGGATCTCTTTATTAGATCAATAGAAATATGCTTTATACCTGTAACAGATGATTTGAAACTTGACCAACGTACCTTAAAGTTTCAAATATAATACAGCCCTCCCTAATAACTAATTTCCTATCACAGATCGTATCTCTAACGGAACTGATGGCCGGCGTCAAAGCCCCACCGAAGACGGTCCAGCTCTTCCAGCTGACCTGCTGGCCGATGGGTCACAAGGTGCCCTCGTCTACCAACTCTCTGGTGGAGCTGATGAACATGGTCGAGCGGTGGCGGCAGAGGACCGACTACGGACCCGTCTGCGTTGTCTCGCCGTGAGTGTTGAAGGGAATTTGAACTTTGTGTATATTGTGACATAAAGATTTAAGTTCCTGTAAGCCGAATTTATAATTAGGAAACTATAGTGTCATACATGTACACTATAGTTTCATGAAAGTAGTTGCAGCGCGTTTGAAACTAAAATAAAAATCTCAATAAAATAATTGTGTCGTGAAATCAACAGTAATAAGTTTCATGAAAGTAGTTGCAGCGCGTTTGAAACTAAAATAAAAATCTCAATAAAATAATTGTGTCGTGAAATCAACAGTATTACCAACGACATGGCTCTGTCCACATCAAAGCTTTATTTTGTGGTGCAAATCGTTTAAAATAATTAAATAACGTCTGTACTTATATAATATGACTTACATTACCTACAATTTAATATTCAAGCAATATATTTTTTTCGGTCAGTGATGGACGTAGCCGCGCTGGCGTGTACTGCGCCGCGAACGCCTGCATCGAGCAGGTGATACAGCACGGCGAGGTCGACGTGTTCCAGGCGGTCAAGACCGTGCGACGACACCGCCCGCAGCTCGTCGAGAACATGGTAAGAGTTCGACATTACCCTACTGTTTCAAAAAGACAACTTTCACTTCCAATGAAGATACTAAATGGTCCTTTCTGTTGCAGACCGAGTACAAATATTGCTATGACCTCGTACTCCACTACGTGCTGCACTATTTGAATAAAGACATGAACGAGAAGAAGTGAGAGTGCGAACTCAAGGACGAACTCTGGTTTATCGAATTCGGGCGCGGCGCCGCCCTGCCCACCACGCCGGAGGAGCAGAGCCCGCTGCCCGCGCTGAAGGACCGGCGGCAGCAGGGCCGGCCCGCGCACCCGCGCCGCGGCCTCTCCCTCGACCGCATCATGCCCAGCGCCATCCGCCCGCCGCTGCCGCACGCCGTCACCGTGGACGCCCCCCGCCGCCCGCGCCGCGACCGCCCCCCGCTCCGCCGCTCCATCCGCCTCGAGGACGACGACGCGGCGGCCGAGGAGCGGCGGCGCGCGTTCGGCCGCGGCCCCCGCGCGCCTTCCTTCGACGAGGGCGACGCCAGCGACGAGCACGAGGAGTGCGAGTGCCGCCGCTCCCTCGAGCGCTCCGGCCCATCGGCTGACACGCCCGACGACGACGACCTAGACATACAACCAGAGTTCGCCGGGACTCCCCCCGTCGACACACCAATCGTAAGGAACTCGCACTTGCGAGGCGCCTCAGCTGACCGCATCCTGGACCGCCGCGACTTCCCGCCGCCGCCGCGGGCGCCATCACGCGCGCAGTCACAGGGCGTGTTCGAGCGCCGGCTCCCCAGAATATACAAGCTGGGCCTGATGGACAAGTCGAAGCGCGCTAGCTCCGGCGCCCTGTACGAGCGCACCGACCGGTCACCGACGGAGGCCTTCTACAACGCGACAGGCTCGACGAGGCTCAGCTCGCAGGAGCTCTTCGAAAAATTTTGTTCCGAGGACTTCACATCGCTATACGGGCGAGAGGATCTCCGCAAGAGAGACCGCCGGCCGCCCCACTCCAAGTCCACCGGCAGCAGCGGCTCCGACGTGCGGCACGAGCGCGGCTGCCGACGCGTCCCATGCGGCTCACAGCCCGCGCTCGGCCGCCGCCCCGTCAGCCACGCGACCCGGTCGGACCGCTCCACCGACTCCGACGACGCCTCCCCGCACCGATTGCAGCACCGCGCCCTGCCCCTCGACGCCGAGAGACAGAACTCCGCCGACTGCTCCCGCTCGGCGCCGCTCCTTAGCCCCGACAGGTTCGAGGCGCGATTCACGTTCGACATCTCGGAGCGCAGCGAGGTGACCTCCAACCGTGACGAGACGCCCTCAGACGCCACGGAGACGCGAAACCTCACGCTGTACGAGGAGCCGTACTCGGATCGGACCAGCGTCTGCGAGCTGGACGACTCCGCGTTCGGGTCGCAGCGCCCGTCGCTCCGCCGCGACGGCTCGAGGAAACGCTTCGGCCCCTTCGACCTGAGCGCCCTCGACTTCCGGCCGATCGACGACGAGAGCCCGCGTGTCAGCCGGCGGACCTCGCACAGGAGCATCGACGACACCCTTCGCCAAAATTCGGAGACGCGGAGCTGGGCGTCCGACTCGATCTTCGACACGCCCGAGCGACACCCGCAGCTCGACACGTCGCCGTCGTCGACGGACACGCGGCGCTACCTTACCGCGCGCGAGTCCGCCCGCACCGAGTCCGCCGCCGCCGATTCCACGCTCGCTGACACAACCACGGTGGAGGAGGCACCGAGCGTCGTCGAGCGGTCCGAGCGCTCGCCCGCGCCGCCCGACACCGCCTACCTGCAGGCGGACGACGAGGACGACGAGGAGCAGGTGCCGACGCCCCCGCCGGACCCGCGCCTGGCGAGCCGCCCGTCCATGCACAAGCTGGAGCCGCTGGAGCCGGAGCGGCTGTGCGGGGGTGGCGGGGGCGTGGAGGGTGCGCGGGGGGGCGTGGAGGGCGCGCGGGGCGGCGCGCGGCGGCGCGGGGCGAGCGAGCCGCGGCGCACGTCGCGCTGCTTCCCGCTCTGAGGGCGCGCGCGGCGCCGGCGCGTGAGTCGCGCCGCAGCCGCCGCGCCCCCCACGCCGTGCCTTCTCGCCGCCGCGCGGGCGACCCTGCGTTTCTACATGTAGGATCCCGGCGCGCCGTCCGGCCGCCGGTGTAGCGTAGTCTAGTCCCCCGACCCTAGGAGCGACGCCCCGTCGCCGTTCCCTAGTCTTCGCCTCCTACCGAACGGTAACTGCCAAAATTCTAATGTTAGATTAATCGTATTGTCGTAATTATATTATTATATTATCGTAACTCGATTTATCGTAGGGGACGTACGTCGTCGAATTATAGGCTGAGCCTAGACGACATTACGTAGAGCGTAGATTCTAAATCTCGTAGAAGTGACCCGGGCCGCGCCGCCGCGACCTACACAGGGTCACACCCGCGCCCTCCTACTCGCGGGCTGTATAGTGTAAGTAACGGTCAGGAATTGCGTCGTAGTCTGGTAGTAGCGGGCGCCGCCGAGTCCTTAAATATAATATTTTAATGTAACGTTTTAATTATACACGATCGCGTCTATGGTAATCGATAAATGAAATTATTTACATACTTTATTTAGACCTAGCGGGGGTAGAGGGAGGCGCCGCGCGGCAGGCCCCGCCGGGGGCACTTTGTCCGACACCGGCGGGGCCTCGGCCGCGCGGGGCAGAATATTTATTTGATATTTTGGTGTTAGTCACTGTCGGTGTCGTTGGATGTTCTAGTGTATTCCAATATTTTATTGTTTGTATTCCAGTATTTACAGATTGTTTATTATAAAAGTTTATACGTGCGTTGCGAATGTGCCGTGCTGTTTTTGGTGTTATTTATGTATAAAGTTTACGAATATACGTGCCAATATAATATTGTAGCTAGCTATGTATCGCAACTGTTCTAGTCCTCGTGTTTTCTTGTACGTATGACGTAACTCATCATATTATACGTTACGGTAGTCAGTCCTAGTAACGTTATATAAATGTCATAAAGACTGTAATATTAGGATCCGATAATATAGCAATCTATATAATACCGCGCGCGATATTTTAAAGAGCGATTCAAAATTGTGTTTTATTTGCTGCACAGGAAGATACATAATCCTTTGCAAATGCGGGCGTGTCACTGAGCAGTGATATTTTACAAGTCATGTTAAGCCTATCCCGTACCTGTCTTCTATAGAATAAACATTATTATTTTATTTTAACAGTGGCTACTTTCAGAGTAGTAAAATTTCTATTATCATTTTCACCTTATATTTTCATTTTCTGATTTTTCTCCAAAATAATAACTTTTCCTTAAATATTAAATTAATTGATTCTATGTTGTTGAGAAAGATTATATTCTAGGTGTAGGTTAGTTAGGTAGGGTTAATCAAAATGATATAATACACATAAGGTTAACTACATAAAAAATATTATATTTCCGGTGCAAATCTTTCGAGTTAAAAGTTTTCGTTTCGTACAAAACGAAATTATTTTCTTATTTTCATGCTGATAGAAATAAATCATAAATAACATGAAACTTATATTTAAAACATAATAGTTTTCGAAAACCGTTAATAATTTTATAGTTATATAATAAATATATTATTATATGTATAATATTGAAGCATACAACATGAATGCCGGAGGACTTTTGAATAATTTCATTAAACGGGCCGCAGGTTTCGTTTAAATGTGAATCGTTTAATTATAATTAATTATTATTATCAACACACAATAAAGTTCGCCATCCCTGTTTTACTGAATGCTGAAATTATTAATTTAATTATTAATGAAAAATTTAATTCCTATTGAAAAATAACAATAACGATCTGAAAGTTTTTTAATACTGTTTTGGAATAAATTAATTGGAGGTATTTTAGATTTATAAAGAAAGATAATATTAAGATAAAAAATGCGCAATTTCACATTCATCCAAACCTACTGCAAGCGCCTAAATATACTTGCAGCTTGCAGCCATTAAACTCAAACTTTTTTTTTATTCAGAATATTTTTTTTTTTAATATTCTCTGAAAGTCTACATGATGCCCTACATGATGCCTACAATCGGTTCGGGAACTAACCCGGCGAGGGCGTAAGAAACTCCCATTGCTGAGAAAATTACATGACAAGCAGATTGTCCCACTAGAGATAATGTAATTTTCTACACCAATTTTGCATAACTCTCAATTTATATGAATCCGCCCAACCGCGTGGTTTAGCGGCCACAACGCGAGATCACAGGCAATTGATGACGTGAGTGGATGAACACGAAAACTAACAGAAAAAAAATTGCCGTTTTTTGCATAAATGGAGGCTTTAGGGCCGGAAAAATGATTTGAAATTAAAAAAACTGTACATTATATTATGTGTAGCCAGATATATTAGCCAGGTGATGAAGTAGATAAGTTATAGGTCTACCAGAATCTGATGGCAAAAAGTGAGAAAATAAATTGACTCTGGCAATACCGGGTTAATAGGAATAAAAAAATTTCATCCTTTTTTTATTCCTTTAGCGGCTTATTTTGTGTGTGAAACATGCAAATATAAATAATCGGCCAAGTGCGAGTTGGACTCGCGCACGAAGGGTTCCGTACCATTAAAGAGCAAAATTAGACCAAAAATTGTGTTTTTGTATGGGAGCCCCCCTTAATTTTTTATTTTATTTTCATATTATTATAAAATATTAAAGTACAAGTACAACTAAGGACTTTGTGGAAAATTCAAGTACCTACCTGTTGCTATTATTGATATAGAGCAAAAAAGGCTAAAAAAATCACGTTTGTTGTATGGGAGCCCCCCTTAAAATATATTTTATTTTGTTTTTAGTATTTGTTGTTATAGCGGCAACAGATATACACAATCTCTGAAAATTTCAACTCTCTAGCTATTACCCTTCTTGAGTTACAGCCTGGAGACAGACAGACGGACAGACGGACAGACATCGAAGTCTTAGTAATAGGGTCCCGTTTTTACCCTTTGGGTACGGAACCCTAAAAATTATCGAATGATCAAGGATATTTTTTGAAAATCTGCTGTCAAAAATTTCCATTAGATTCTGGTAGACCAAGGTTTATTCACATTATGAGGAAAAAAATTAGTAAATTTCAATGTAGTTCCAAAATGTTAGTTATCGTGTTCTTGCACTATCGTCTTCAATTGTGTGTTAATAAGGGCGCGCTGTCTACGTAAATCGTTAGCCGCCAAACCGCGCGTTTACGCGGACGTATATAAATCCAACCTAAATTATTACAATGTTGAAAGTGTATATTTTAAAAATAACCATCGTAATTTCACCCTCAAAGGAAATCGAATTTCGAATCAACAGGTTTCAAATGAATTTTTTATTGCGTTCCAAATTCAATTATTTTTCTTTGATGGCGTGGAACGTTTTATATTCTTTATTCAAAAGGATCGTTAACGTCCTATAAAGTTAATTATTAAAATCTTCACATTAAAATACGGTTTAAAAGAAAATTTTCAATAACTTTGAAACTAAAATCCAGAAGTTTTTAGTTTATTCGGTAAATGCTGAACAATATATTAAATTTTATTGTGATAATCAATATCAAAAATCGTATACGTTGAATTTCGTATGCTATAAAATATATCGTAATAATAATATTAGGCTGTTGAGTTGCAGTGGCCTTCACCAAAAGGCCGCTTCTCGGCCTTTTGGCTAAGATCAAAGAGTAGCCTACATCAAAGAGCTACGGCGTAGCAGTGCTACGTCCTTCGTAGACCACGAGCGTAGAGCTGCTACGAAGTAAGATAAACGCTTAAGGGCCCGGGTTACCCTCGAAATTTTCATACATTCTTAATACCAAAATCATTTTCTCATGCGAAAATATTTAACATGTTTGAGTTATTTTTCAGCTTAAGATAGTAATTACCTAGGGTCCTGAACAAATTTTTTTTACAAAATATTTAAATACTAAAAAAAATTTTTTTGTGTTTAAATATTTTTTAGTAAATTTACTACTAAATATTTAAACACCAAAAAATAGACAAAAACACAAAAAAATATACAAATAAATAGTAAATTTACTACAAAATATTTAAACTTTAAAAAATATTTTTTATTATTTAAATATTTTGTAGTAAATTTACTATTTATTTATATATTTTTTAGTGTTTTTGTCTATTTTTTGGTGTTTAAATATTTAGTAGTAAATTTACTAAAAAATATTTAAACACAAAAATTTTTTTTTTAGTATTTAAATATTTTGTAAAAAAAATTTGTTCAGGACCCTAGGCAATTACTATCTTAAGCTGAAAAATAACTCAAACATGTTAAATATTTTCGTATGAGAAAATGATTTTGGTATTAAGAATGTATGAAAATTTCGAGGGTAACCCGGGCCCTTAAACAGCTGGACCGATAAAATTTTCATGTGTTGGATGAGTTGGATTAAGAATTAATCGGTCAGCTATATTATGTTATTTCACTTAACTGCACTTAACAGCTATAAAAAGTTTATTGGCTGTCAGGTCCATTATAAAAAAATAACCAAGAATAAATTATATTGCTATATTATAATTTATAACCTTCTGAGAATTTGTTTCCTTAGGGTTTCTATAGGGATTGGACGGATAAGGAAGATTATTCAAAAAGGTATACAGCGGTAAAGTAGGTATTGTTTTCAAAGTATAATGAGGACTTAGGTTTATGAGATTAAGTGATTACACCCAACTTCAACAGCTTTTGAATTATTCACACAATTTTGTATTTAAACTCGTAAGAAGCTAGGTAAATAGGATCAGAGAATTTCATTCATAGGCAGATGGCGGACCTCGGTAATTTGGTCGCGTTATATGTCAAATTCAGTCACGGATCACATTGAATTCTCATAATCCAACCAAATGACAACTGCCTATATGTCGTGGGAATCCACGACGAGCATCGTAAAAAACTACGACGCGACATCGTGACGTGCCACGATGTACGGCACGACGTCGCGTCGCGTCGTAGAAACTCACGATGCGTCATCTTTGATTTCTACGTGAGTTTGTGAAACTTGTGAGTGAAACGACGCCGCGTCGTGGTACGACACGACGTCGTATCGTGTTTTTGTGTCCCGGTCCTAGGTGAGGGCTCTTAACGTAATTTCGAAAGTACCTACTATTTATGAAGTATAATTTTGTATAAATTGTTTGCTCAAACATTTTCAAATACAACTAAAAGAGGCAGCCAATTTTTATTTTGTATATTTTCGTGTATTTTGTATAAATTTTTGCGCCTTGCGATTTGACACGGCTTTTAAGGCCGTCACAGACTTAGCTATAATATATATTAATATACCGTACTAAACACACCGAGACCAGAAATATATATTATAGCTGATGTGTGGTCACGCGAAAATTGTATAGAAAATATATATTAATATGCCTAGCTATAAATATATTAATATATATATTATAGCTAAGTGTGTGACGGCCTTTAAAGTTTTTAATATTGTACATTACTAAGGAATTTAGAGTCCTGTTACACTTTGCTGCGGTGCTGAATTCAGATACGTGTAACAGGGCTTTTAGTGAACGAATAACGACGCACAACCTACTCAGTCCTAATCCTAAATGTAATAAGTAGATAGCGTGCGGTCTGTTGCATTTTTACCCGGATTCCATCTTTATAACAACGCCAGATAATAATTAAGATATATACCTTTTTTCCACAAAGAAGTGGGATAGTTTTTCCAACAGGTTAAAACCTGGGACAATATAATATATATAATAATATAATACCAAACACTGAAAATATCATCCATCAACTCGCAATCCAATTATGCTGGCTAAGAATTCCTAAGCTATGTTGAAAAAGTTTTGACACTTTCCCCTATTAATATGTATCTTACGCTCTGAAAGTTTAAACTCCTATGTGATTATGCCCCATTAACTTCTTTTTAAATTCTGTTAGAAAAATATGCTAAAGAAATTTTATCTTTGTCACAACTCTCAACCCACATAAACTGCGCCACAGCTAAACCCAGTTTCTATCACTTTTTTAGCGAAATTTAAAACTTAGAAAGTTACGTACATAATTTTATACCCAAGCTATTTAAAATTAATTATAATTTAAATTTTAAAATGAAGCAAAAGTGTAATAGACCGCCTAATATATTATACAATTTTGAAAGAGCATTTTTGAGTTATTGCCTACAAAATGTAGCGTAGGATGGAGTCCAAATTAGTTTAAATTAAAAGACAATTTATCTCCAACAATTGTATAGTACGGATAGTAAAGCACTAATATAAAATAGCACATAACGTTATATTATAATATATTTTAAAGAGCTTTCTTGCTGTAATCAATAGAATTTGTAATGAAATAGAATTTAAAATAAATTATATAATTGTATTTTAACAATATTTATAATTAGTTAATATTTTATATATAAATCTGTTTCAGATGTGTAGAGTTTTTATTATACTCGTAGGCAGAAATGCCTTGACCTAAGTTCTTCGCAAACGGGCGATTGTTGCGACTTGCGGCCCACTTATAAATCTACTGACAATTTTTTTCACCTGTAGTAAGCGACATTATCTATAAGAGTCACGGGTTATACAAAACATGCACAAGTTTATTAGAAAAAAAGGTTTTATAAATTCCTGGGAAGTGGGAACAATATTTGTATACCAGAAAACGCGAAGAACTCTACTATTTCACCCGAAGCCATCAGTATCGCAGTCGCTCGTTTGCGCCAAACTTTAAGCAAAACAAAGGGTAGTTAGCAAAAAATTGTGTACAATAGGCAACCAGAATATGTCCATGTTAGTTTTACAATACAATAGAGTTAAATTATCTCTAGCGTATGGCGCTTCGTAATTTTAAATGGCAACACAAAATAGTCGCGGAGTCGTATCGAATACAACATGGCTGGCTTTTTCCTGATATACGGCGGTAATTCTAACTAAATACCTACGAGCAAACACTGGTTTTGTACATTTCAGACGATTTAACTTAAGGCGCTATATTGAAACTACGGAACCTTAAAAACTGTCCTTTTTGACGTAATACTATAGGACTCTCAGAAATTATGTAGAAATTAAATGCTCCTAGTTATTTTTTTATGGCCGTTCCCTATATTCAATCTATCTCTAGTTTGACATACAACCGATCGCAGCTGACATAGAATTGACATAAAATATATGGAGCTAATGTCTAATGTGAGCTATTCCTATCTCAAGTAAGAGATAGATCAAATATTGGGAACGGCCGTAAATGATTATAATTACGTTTTTTCGCATGTTTTCCGAGCGAGCCGATAGCTTCTGGCCGCAGCGTATTCACGACCTTATAGGCATACAAATTAAGTATAAAATTGCCCTTGCGGTAAAATTACTTTCGATATAGCGCCTTAACAACATTATTCGAGTCTACATATAATTGACGTACAACTTCTAGGGATGTTGCATTCGCATACATAATAAAAGTTCCATTTTTAAATTTCGCTTTTCCTCTACAGGATGTAACAAAACAAATTTGAACTTATATTGAGTTCACTGTGAAAGTAACACCGCTGAAAGAGCAATTTTTTGTGATTTGTATGGGCAAGCGCCGACGTCATGAATTTGCACATACTTTTGCAGTCTACTTTATACAGGGAACTTATACACACCTAAAGTATTATTAATTTGTTTTGTTACTTCCTGTATTTATACACCTTTACCTTATAAGATGACATTTTATAATCGAATTGATTCTTTCTTAATCATATTTTTCGTGACTTTTATCTTTTTCCTATGTCATAAGACAAATTTCGTTATAGCATACGATGCAATTTTCCTAGTAGAAGCGTAAAAATATAAGTTGTTTGAGCGTCAAACTTTTGTCTCGGCTTAACGAGGGTTAATTTTAAAGATAGCTTTGAATATTTAGATTAATTTGTCAAGTTCGGTGCAGACGGGCTACAAACCTCCACAAAAACTCACAATCCTTCATTTATGATGTTGCAATCTGCTACACGTTTGTAGTCACTAAATGCACGAAAACCTCTTCGTAGGTTTACTGGAAGAAATTAGCTATTACAAATAAACAGTACCTGAGTGCTGAGTCAAAATGTATTCGCTAGTTTCGATGGATCTCAAAAATATGTTGACTTTAAAATAACGCAGCACAAGCGCCATTACACTTAGCGAAGCGTAATGTCAAATCCCATACTGCTGCTTTACTCCCGAATGAATCAGAATCGGATCAGCTGGATCTTAAAGCTTTTGCTACTTCCGATATAATATACTAGCGTAAAATCGTGTTGCGGCGCAATTTCAAACTAACTCGATCTCAACGGCTTTTCCCACTCCTGACAGCTATACCAGCGCACGATCGTGCTGCGGCTCAATTTAGAACTAATTCTATCTCAACGGCTTTTTCCACTCCTGACAGCTATACTAACGCACGATCGTGCTGCGGCTCAATTTGGAACTAATTCTATCTCAACGGCTTTTCCCACTCCTGACAGCTATACTAGCGCACGATCGCGCTGTGGCTCAGTTTAAAACTAATCAGACTCGTAAATCAAAATCGTATCAGTTTCGGGGGCTATCGAAACTATAGCGAATGCGTTTTGACTTAGAAATCTGTTGTGCCGTTTGTCTTTCTCAGTATATTTTTCTGTAATACATAATTTGTGTGCTGTGGAATAAAATGTAAAACAAATAAAAGTGCGTCGTTGTAGCCCGTCTGCACCGTACCTAGAGATATTTTTTCCCGTACGTTTTATCAATTGTGGATTTTATTAATGTAAGATTTAGTTGTAACGCTTTCTTTGAAATGTCATGTGGACCATATTGTAATTATTAGAGATGCGCCGAATATTCGTTTCGTATTCGGTATTCGGCGTATTCGGCATGTTTTTCACTATTCGTATTCGGCCGAATTATTCGGCTCAGTTACCGAATATATTCGGTTTTATTTTTTTCAAAATATTAAAAACTAGACCCGCCCCGGCTTCGCCCGTAGGACATACATAGCCTATGTCACTCAGGACTCAGCTCCTTAGTATCATGTAACACAACATTAGGCACTAGGCAGCAAAATTAAAGTCCATTAATATTGATGAATATACATTTTAATATTTACAATATTGATATTTAAAACATCGCGATGAAAAACTAATAAAGAAATTAATATTATGCACAAGAGGTTTGAGCATCTCCATTGTGGGTGTCGCAGACGCCACACACAATAAATTTTCGATTGTTATGCGGCAGCCGGCTGCCGCTGGAGGATTGATGGGTTTTAAGCAGTATGATTTTAATAAATCTTTTTAACATTGGTTTTAATATATTTCTGTTATTATTAAATAAAACATGAAATCTTTTATTTATTGTTGCACAGTTCATTATATTGAAAATGTTTTACTACTTAAAATAAACCTTGTTTCTTATGTATTTTAGTATTAAAGGTATGTATTCCATTCATTTCTACTTACATGAAGACAAAATATAACAATAACTTAATAGTAATCTACATGCAAATGAAACAAATAACACTGTTTTACTGCTTTATTTTTAAGAAATTTGAACCTTAGCTTATTGCTTTTTCACATAACAAAGAAACATTTTTAGTCTATGACTACAGACAAGTCAATTTCCTTATCCGGACTCCATATTTTCTTGAGTCTTCTATTTGTAAAAATCTCTCGGAATAAACTGCGCTCTGTTATATTTACAAAACTTAGTTTTATTTAAAACGACAATAAAGATCACAATCTCTGCAAGTTCTTTGCGGTCTGCCACTCACTAAAACCTGGTTCTCACTTTTTCAAAGAAACTGACATCCTGAAATGGCTAAAATGTGATTCTAAACAAGTTTAGAAGCACTTGGAAATCGTCGTTACTGGCAGGCGATGGTTGTTGCAAATGTTTCGCAACACTGCACAGGTGTTAATTGTTGTTTTTCTTGTCAATGTATTAAACTCGTCACAGATATCTACAAACAGCTTCTTATTCAACCCTTGTAATGGGTTTTAAATTCAGAGTCAGACAGTTCCAGTGCCTGGGCTCGGTTGCGATTGCGAGGTCTTATTTAGCTGTATTTCTGGCTGCATCTCTTGTTTCTTCTTCAGGAATGGCTTCTAATACGAGCACTGTGTGCACCAATGTTATAAAAATACGTTTTATAGTTTAAAATTTTACGTAAAACACCACTAACCACTCAGCGATAAACAAGCGATCGGAAAAAATTACTTTTGTTGTGATCGCTATTTATCAGTTCAAATTGCTCGCCGATTGCCATCGCATTGCTGTCAAAAGCTTAGGTGATACGAAATAAATGCAACAGTATAGCAAATAGTGATAGCAAAAATAAAAATTTCTTCAAAACCCATGGATGAATATGACACAAAAATTTTACAGTAGCAGACATCAATAAAATAAACCATATTACACCATTTTTAAAAACTCTAATATTTTTTCGACGCAATTAGGCGACGTTTCTAATATTTGCTAAATTACTGGGAAACCCGTAGATGAATCTGACACAAAACGTGTCTGCACATTAGTTACTGCCCGAGAGTTTAAAATTTAGCTTTTGTGATATTGCTAATATCACAAAAGCCAAATTTTAAACTTTAATATTTTTTTCGGCCTATATTTTTTTAATGGGCTTTGGCCCACCACACACTCCCACCACTGTATCTCGTGTGTCGCCAGGATCGACAGCGGTATGCAACCACGAAAATACTTTGATATGATCTCAGGAAGCCCGAAGGACATGCTAAAGCTGTCTTGGGACCCGCAACGAAATTAATCAGAAGAAGAATAGGAGGAGTAGGAAGAATTCCAGATTCCCTCCCCATACAAAGCGCGAGACAGCACAAAGTTACAATGACCGAAAGTAAAAGAACTGAAGGGGAAGCACCACGGGAATAAAAGTGAATAATTTGACTACTACGCTATAGCTAAATTAATATTGGATTTTGTTGTGTTAGATTGTTGCCAATAATAATTGTGGCAAAAACGCTTGAAGGCACCGAAGTTCCTAGCGCTGTCCACGAGATCACCGCAGTATGCGACTCCAGATGTACAGAGTAGGTTGTTTAGCATTGTAGTTCTTTCGTCCTGCCAGAGACCATACTCCCAGAGAACATAATGAGCGGTTTGTTCAAACATGTTGCCTTCGGTCGAGCACTCGCACATAGGTGATGCTACTAGTTTAAATCCATAAAGTTTAGCCTTAAAATTTCCATGACCGGTCAGGAATTGAGAAACGCAGTGGTCAATATCCATCCAATGTTTGGATAGCCGGTCTCGAATATTAGGGAAAAGTTATATAGATGTGGCCCTTTGGTGGAACAGCCCCATCGCGTCTGCCATTCGGAGATGAGGTTCTGCACAGAGTCATCTAAAGGTTCAAACAATCTTGCTATTTTAATTTTATCGCGAGCGCTTAAAAAGAACGGGTTGTCAATGTTTTTATTATGATAATATATAGTCGCACGGCGCTGTATCTCAAGGTCAACGGGTAAAACTCCGGCTAACACGGGCAAGGCTTCAGTGCTTGTGGTCCTGTAAGCTTTGCATAAGAATATGAGTGCCAGCCGTTGGCTTTGCAGTAGCTTGCGACGAGCCGCGCGGATAATTGCTCTGTCGGCCCACACGGGGGCTCCGTAGCAAATGCTGCCTAGGTAAGTCGCGGTATAAATCAATTTAAGAGTTTTAAATGAGAGGCCCCATGTCGAAGTAGATATTCTAGTAAACGAGTAAAAATTACGTTTCGCTTTCTCACCGGTTTGAATTATATGTTCCAAAAATGTAAATTTATTATCCAAATGAAAACCAAGGTAACATAGTGACTGTTTACGTTTAACGTTTATATTGTCCAGTTTAATGCTAGAGGAAGAAATAAGGGAACCTTTTAAAAGAATTTGGTAAGTTTTATGCGCGGCGAAATTCAGACGATTACGCTTACCCCAGTCAGATATTAAATTAAGACAACTGTTGACTTTAGACTCAATTTCGGAACGCGAGTTTGCTTGAACGATAAGAAAACCGTCATCGGCGTAACCAACTAGTGTACAAAGCAGTGGAAGTGGAAGACTTAACAAATCGTCGAATCCGATGTTCCATAATTTAGGCGAGATTATCGATCCTTGAGGGCAGCCGCACGTTAAATCTTTGGCGTGTGTACAATGTCCAAGACGGAGCTTAGTTTGACCGTTAGAAAAGTAAGAATGTATTATGGAATAAATATTACAGTAACACCCTCGATTCTTTAGTTTTAATAGTACCATCAGCCACCAAGCATGGTCGAAGGCCCCGGATATGTCTAATGAAATGGCAACCACGTATTTAGTTTCCGATAAATTAACTATTTTTCTTACTTCTAACGCCGCGTCAACAGTCGATTTCCCGGCGGTGAAACCGTACTGTTGACTATGAAATTTAGTACCACCGGGTAGCAGGCGAGGCACAATAAGGCGTTCTAGTAGTTTACCTAAGCACGGCAGTAACGTTATCGGACGGTAAGATTTTGGGTCGTCGGGGGGTTTGTTTCCCGCTTTAGGTATTAATTTTAAGCAGCCGGTACGCCAGATTTTTGGAAATATACCTTCTGCAATACATCTATTGAAAACATATAGAATCGATGAATTGGCTGCTAAACACGCTTGCTTTATCATAATATTCGATATTTTATCCTCGCAGGGCAGATTTTTTAGTAGGCAATAGGTTCACTATTTTAGTAAACTCCTCAGAAGTTGGTAAATCTGAGGCCGGCGTATGAATGAGGTCTAACATTCTACTCCTAATGTCGCGGTGGTGTTCATCATCCAAGGAGGGCTCGTCGTCTGGAATGAGAACGTTTAAATATGCCTTCGCCGTTTCCTTTTTCGGCCTATAGCGACCAAAAAGCAAAATACCTAAATATCTCTGGAAGCTGTCGACCAAAATGACACTAAATCATTTTTTAGATTTACCTAGTGGTCCCAAACCTATACGCAAAAAAATCAGAAACTTTAGAATTTTTGAAACCAAAAAACCTAGCGCTATCGGTCTAAGTATGGAGATTTAGCGATTTAAATGCAAATATAATAGTTCCTTGATTATTCGGCTGAGGGAGTACTGTCGCTCGATTGCTATCGTATTTTTTGGCTGTTATGTGATACGAAACTGCGATTTTGGAGCAATTATTGCGCAATAATTGCGGTTGCATTGCGCTCGCGAGAGAAGACTCGCTCCGAGCTAGCCAGCAGCGGCACGTAGAGTACACGATAGAACCTGTTTACGCGGCAAAATAAAATAATGGTAAACCGAATAATTCGGCCGAATATTCGGTTCGGTAAAGGCAAAACCGAATAATATTCGGTATTCGGTTATTCGGTCAAATCACTATTCGGCGCATCACTAGTAATTATGAAATAGACACTCTTTATTTAGTAGGACAACGCACCTACTGTCTTGTAAATAACACTAGTACCTAGTACTTATATACCAAAGTGTAAGTGTATACAATATACAAATATTCGTAATTATATAGATACTTATTATATTGAATTCTATAGAGAAATTGTGATTTCATGTTTTCAACTTCCGAAGTGTAAATTATTGTTGTCATGAATGTTATTTAAAAAGTAATTTTAAAATTTATACATGGAACTTAATGGAAAATATATTTATTTGTTGTATTCATTGTGTTTTACTGTACTATCTTCCCAAAGTCCCAAACTAAAACAATATCTTAACTTAGAAAGTCAAAATTATTTTTTTATAGATCTACTAGCTGTCCCGGCAAATATTGTTTTGCCATATAAAGTATTTCGCCCACATTATTTTATGGAAGTGAATAAAATATAAATATGTCACCATGGCAACGTCCATCGCTATTCCGAAGCATGTAAACAATGGTCGCCGTCAGTCTCGAGTTGTAATAAATATTTACTATTATTTATTCAACAAATGCACTTATCAGTATAATAAGTACCCAGTAGCCGATTCTCAGACCCACTGAATATGCATATAAAATTTGGTTAAAATCAGTAAAGCCGTTTCGGAGGAGTCGCGGTCAACATAATAATTGTGACACGAGAATTTTATATAATATATAAGACTTTTAAATGGCTTATATCTTAAATCTTTATTGTTTTAGATTCATTTCACACCTAATCGATGCGCTGTGATAATAGGATATATTATTGCAAATTGCAATGTTTTCACGTTAGAGGCAGCACCAGCACAGATAGTAAACAAAGCGGCCTCTGCTCCGCGTTATATTCCCAATTAATTTTAGGGTCTACACAGACGAACTACATTTTAACTGCAATCCAACCGCAAATTGCAGTTCAAGTGCAGTTTTAATGCAGTTGACACGACTGCAATAGAACTGCAAACCAAACGCGCAGTCGAATTGCAGTTCAGTTGCAGTTGGCGTGCAGTCGACTGCGCGTTTGAACTGCAGTCGGAATGCAGTTCAGTGCAGTTCTATTGCAGTCGTGTCAACTGCATTCAAACTGCACTTGAACTGCAATTTGCGGTTGGATTGCAGTTGGATTGCAGTCCATCTGTGTAGACCCTTATAATAACGCGAACGATACAAAGTCGAAAATGTCAGTAGACGTCAGAGTTATATTCAAAACCTCACAACTCAGCATTTTCTGCCTCGTGTGGTTTCGTGTTTTATTCTACCTTTATAAGAACTCACCCAGTATAAGTTGCTGATATTTTTATTAATACGAAGTTATCAAGGGAACTAAGCTGCCCCGAGATAAAAAGGCTTTCATGGAATTTACTTAGGTTCCCTTTATTAAAATACTAGACTACGTTATGCTTATTATGATAAATAAACTTCGCAAAGGAAAATATGTATGGTATTCTTGTTATAAAAACTCGAAATGACTTTGAAAATAATAGTAATTAATTTTATGTCGGAGAAGAGGGTTCTACCAGTACATACAGTTAACAGAAGATTAGACTCTATAGTGCAGTTAATTAAATAAAGGCCGTCACAGACTTAGCTATAATATATATTAATATGTTTATAGCTAGGCATATTACTATATATTTTCTATACAATTTTCGCGTGACCACACACTCAGCTATAATATATATTTCTGGTCTCAGCGTGCTTAGTACGGTATATTAATATATAATATAGCTAAATCTGTGACGGCCTTAATCCGTTCAAAATCCAGCATGTTGCACACGTCATAATATTAGAATATTATCCGAAACGTTGTCAAACGTCGAATAAAACTTTTCTTACTGTATGTGCTGGTTCTGCCTCAAGCGTAAAAACATTACAGTAATTATATATCTTATTAAAAACGCAGCGCAGTGTTGTCTCGTATCGATATGTTTAACTAACAATTATCGTTTTCGGCATCTGAACTGCCCCGGGGCAGGGTGGGCCGACAGCACGGGGCTCCGGGTCAGGATGGGAACCTGCCCGGCTTAGCTAGTCCCGGCGCCGATGGGAATGCTTTAGTTTGCCTAAGCGTTCCCTAACTTTGGTGGAAGTCCGGTCCCTATTGAGGTAGACCGGTCGGTCGTGGAGGGAGTCCCGTGTTAGATAGATCCGGGACATCCCTCCTTTATACGGCTGAAGGCGAACCGCAGGTGGTTTTAGTTAATAGGAGTCTCACATACCCCCGGGGTGCTGAGGCACATACCCAACCCGGGGGACCCATGAGGGTTTCCCCTGCGCATCAAAAAAATAAAAAATAATGGTGGGCCGACAGGATACGGAAACAGCCGAAATTAAGAACATAAACTATGTATTGCACTATGATGATCCACGAAGCACGTGGACTTAGTACTACTTTAAATACATAGTGTATGTTCTTAATTTAAACTTTGCTTATTTCCGTATCCTGTCAGCCCACCCCGGCCCCCGGGGCAGTTCAGATGCCGAAAACGATATATTATATTTTCGACAGAGATCCGAAACAGTGATAACTAAAATTGGCTTACATTCATGCGGCCTACCGCAGTGAAACGTAAACAGGAACTCATAGGTCAAAACAAGTCCAATATATTGACGTAGCACTTCCGGTCTGTTCACACACTATTCCATGTTTGTCCGATAGTCAATATAGCTACTAAATCAACGACTGTGCGTGTCAATAGACGTTCCATATCCATAACACTGATAAAATACAAATAGAAAGGAAAGTCCTTGAAACGTTAAAGGCCGTCACAGACTTAGCTATAATATATATTAATATACCGTACTAAACACACTGCAGGCCTTCACAGACTTAGCTTTATTATATAGTAGCTGTCCCGGCAAACGTTGTTTTGCCATTTAAAGTATTTCGACTTCATCAGTTGATACAAAATCTTACTCCCTCTTTTGTCCGCTAAGAAGGTTGGGGGGAGGGGGATTTTATACACCAAATATTAAGTTGGACAACAGTTAATAATAATATGAAGTAAGTCCAAGAAAAAGTTTGATACAAAATCTGACGCCCTCTTTGGTCCCTTTAGAGGGGTGGGAGGGGGGATTTCTATACACCAGATGTTGAGTTAGAAGAAGACAAATATATCTGCGAAAACCGTATGCAAATCGGAAAAGTAGTTTTCGTGTTATATACAAAAGTTTGATACAAATTCTGACCCCTCTTTTGTCCCCTTAGAGGGGTGGGCGGAAATTTTTTTACACACCAGATGTTAAGTTGGAAGAAGACCCCATAGGTACAGCTGAAACAAAAAATTTTTTTTTTCATCTAACCTATGCGTGTCTTGTCGTGTCGTGTATGGTCTCCAAAAATCATATTGAGGTTTCTCATATCATTTTTTTCTAACCTGAATAGTTTGCGAGAGAGACTCTTCAAAATGGTAAAATGTGTGTCCCCCCCTCTCTAATTTCTAAAGTAGGGGCATGATAATTCTAAAAAATATATATGATGTAGATTACTATAAAAACTACCAACGAAAATTGGTTTGAACGAGATCTATCCAGTAGTTTTTCTTATACGTCATAAATGGTAAACCTTAATCTAATCGCACTTGGCCGCTTTTCTTTAAAATCAGGCGTTCTATTAATTACTTTAAAAATAGGCAGTTTTTGAAGCAACCTTAATAAAATATATTGTGTTTTTCTGCTTTGTCCAATGACTGGTACTGTCCAATCTACTAGTCATTTACCCTATCTATTTCCAGAATCCAAAATATACCAAAAGTAATCTAATTCGGTGGAGGTAATTCAGCACTAAGTAACAGACAGACATAATGATTTATATAACAACGCACTTGGACTCCTGTCAGCCAACGGACATAATAATATATTTATAAGGCTTCTTACAGGCGAACGGTACTTATCGACGGCAGCCGTCGACTGACGTCGACAAGTGCCGTTAATATAATAAAAATAAAAATAATATAATATAAATAAAAATAATAACAAAAGTTAGAGGAAATATCTCGATTTTCGGATCGACGTTGAACGATTTCGCCGCGGGGGCGATCCCGGATAGCGCGATCCATCTATGTCCGTACACACGTAACGTTAGAAGTTAGAACCGCACAGTTCAATCACAAAAATATTTACTTCTCATAATTTGTTCTATTTCTATTTTGCAGGATCCCATAGACGTTAATTTATTGTGCAGTATCATAAACCGTCTAGGGTTGATATTGAACATCGCGCGCTTTCAATCTAATTGCCAAATAAACTGTTCAATAAATTTGCGTAAAAGCGTGCAGATATTGACAATAAAAATGCTCGTCTTGGGGCCAGCGAACTAACCGCATAGATCAATCACAGAAATATTTACTCCTCTTATTTTGTTGTATCTGCTGCAGATCTAAGACAGACCTAGCTATCTAGGAAGCCTGTCCCTCGTGGGGTTTGTCGGTTACCACTGTTGGTCTAAGTAAAATAAATTCCAAAAAAAAAATATAAGTAAGTAAAAGTACAATAATTTCAAATTCAAATATTTCCAATGGCTTATATTTCACCCAAGAGTAAAATCACAATAAAACAGATAAAGATAAGAATGTCTCGAAGGACGTTGAGTGATATCTGTTCGTTTTTCACGAACGAGCTATCTCGACACACAACGACACTTTGGCGCGATCCATCGTCTGTGTTCCTGGTAATTTACTGGGAACCATCAATATTGGATTGTATCGCATTTATTGTTATTCCTTTATTCCTTTTGTACTATCAAGAAGTAAATTCGTAGGCAGATGGCGGACCTAAGTAATTTGGTCACATCAAGTCAAACCCATCCGACCGATCACAGCTAACATTGAATAGGCTACTTGACCTATATTCAATTTCATTAAACAAATGCATATTTCTAGTAGAACTTAGCCTAGGAAACCGTATTTCACCCTTATCATTGTGGCGTCTCTGTCGCACCTCTTAGATTAATGTAAATTAGTATTAATGTTTGTTAGTTTTAATCATCAGTTTTGTTTATAGTCTATGTCAATATCGCTTATATTCTATTTTTAAGGCTGGAGAGGAAAAAAATGAATCGAAAGACAGTTGGTTGACAGATTGCTGTAAAAATTATTATTAAGGATTCAGCTAGATATTTTTAAGTTTGTGAACACGCATTTTTAAAGTAATATATTTTAGTGGAGTTTGAGATGTGGTTTCATTCATAAATTATCTCCCAACCACTTCGACGAACTCCAAAGTGGTGACGCCGTACGTTCAAGTTGGATTTCTATAGCCGCGGCGGTGAACATTTTGTGCCGTGTTGTGCTGCCTTGCTGCGACGCATTCCATAGGACTTCGGAGACGAGGACTACATTCCCCGCCGTCACGTTCCTGGTTCCTGCGCTGGCTGCCTTGAGATTTTCTATCTCGGTCGCTATCTCTGCTGCTAACAAGTACAAACCTGTTTACTTTAACGCCCCGGCCGTCGATCCGTGACTATTTCGCTGGATTTCGGGTGGAAATCAACTTGTCTGCATACTTCTAGCTGAAATTTATCATAACCGGTTCATCGCGGCATTAAAAGAAGACTCCATCTAGAGAAAATCTCCCTTGAGAATCTTCGATCAGGCCATTCGCCACCTATAATAGGACTTTGAGTGGCTATTTGTCGTTGCTGACGTACAGCGGGCGATTATAGGTGCGGACTTCCTAGCACATTACCGCCTGTTACCTGATTGTCGCAATAAGACATTGATAGATGGTATCACCGGCTTATCTTGCCCTGCATCCTGCGCGTCCGTCGAGCAGCCCAGCGTCAAAGCCATCGTCGCCGGTAATTCCAACTATGTGTCTGTACTCGCCGAATTTCCGGATATCACCCGGCCGCCTGGTTTGCCCAGAGTCATTAAGCACAATACTGTGCATCACATACAGACTACCGATGGTCCCCCAGTTTCGTGCCGCCCTCGTCGTTTAGCGCCTCAAAAATTGATTTCTGCTAAAAAAGAATTCGAGGACATGGTACGGAGTGGCATTGCAAGACCTTCCAAGAGCGCCTGGTCGTCTCCCTTGCATATGACCGTCAAAAAGGATAATTCCTGGCGTCCTTGTGGCGACTACCGCGCCCTGAATGCCAGGACCATTCCTGATAAGTACCCTGTCAGGCACATCAATGACTTTGCACACAACCTCGCTGGAGCCAAGGTGTTCAGTACCCTCGACCTGGTGAAAGCATACCATCAGATCCCGGTTTTCGAGGACCATATTTCGAAGACAGCCATCACGACTCCGTTTGGCCTCTTCGAATTTCCTTTCATGACCTTCGGCTTACGTAACGCCGGTCAAACTTTCCAGCGTTTTATCGATGAGGTCACTCGGGGTCTTGATTTCTGCTTTCCTTATGTGGATGATATCCTTATCTTTTCACCAGACGAGGGTACTCACAAAGTGCACCTGCGCACTCTTTTTGGGCGTCTTCAGGAGTACGGTGTTGTGTTAAACCCCTCCAAGTGCGTCCTGGGTGTCAGCGAGGTAAAGTTCCTAGGTTATCACATCAGTGCCGATGGCACTCGTCCTCCTCAGGAACGTGTCCAAGCACTTTTGGATTTTAAGCCCCCTGAGAATGTCCAGGGGATGCGCCGTTTTCTCGGCATGATTAACTTTTATAGGCGTTTTATTCCCCAAGCCGCCAAGTTTCAGGCGCCTCTCATTAACGCCCTGGTTGCTACCAAAAGTAAAGGCTCGAAGCCATATCCTTGGTCACCAGAACTTCTTCGGAATTTCGAAGAGTGTAAGAAGAGCCTATCGGCTGCAACAATGCTCCACCATCCCGTTGCTGATGCACCTCTCGGTTTATTTACCGATGCATCCAGTATGCATATCGGCGCTTGCTTACAGCAGCATATTGATGGGCATTGGTTACCGCTGGCATTTTTTAGCAAAAAACTGACCCCTCGTCAGTGTGAGTGGCCAGCGTACTATCGTGAACTTTTGGCTGTGTACGAAAGTGTACAGCACTTTCGGCACATCGTGGAGGTTCAACACGTGACCATTTTCACGGACCACAAGCCATTGCTGTACGCTTTCGTACAACGTCGCGAAAAGCTCCCTCCACCACAGTTGAACCAGTTATCATTTATCAGTCAATTCACGACCGATATTAGATACATTCGTGGGGAGGACAACATTGTTGCAGACGCTATGTCTCGTATCGAGGCAATATCCCTGGAACAGGAATATGAGGCACTTGCCAAGTCACAGGAGACAGACAAAGAGTTGTCCCAGCTTCTGGAAAATTCCAGTTTAAAGCTTTCAAAAATAAGCGTACCGGGCACCGATTTCTCTTTGTTCTGTGATTTCTCGACTGGCAAACCTCGTCCTTATGTTCCCGTGGATCTACGTCGCTTTGTGTTTAATAAAATGCACAATTTGAGCCACCCCGGCATTAAATGTTCGGCTCGCCTCATAGCCGACCGCTATGTCTGGCCGTCTCTTAACAAAGATTGTAGGCAGTGGGCTCGTACATGCGATGCGTGTCAACGCAGCAAAGTGTCGAGACACAATTCGTCTCCACTTGGTCATTTCGACACTCCGACTGGCCGGTTTATGCATGTGCATATCGACATTGTCGGTCCCCTTCCTCCTTGCAAAGGCTTTCGTTATTGCTTAACCGCCATTGACCGGGTATCCAGATGGCCCGAAGTCTGGCCAATGCAAGGTATAACAGCTGAGGAAGTAGCGGAAACTTTTGTTCGTGAGTGGGTCTCGCGCTTTGGTGTACCATCAACCATTACGACCGATCAAGGTACTCAATTTGAGTCTGACTTGTTTCGTAGGTTGATGCAGAGTTTTGCCACTAAGCGCATCAGAACCACCGCCTATCATCCACAAGCGAATGGAATGATCGAGAGGTTTCATCGACAACTAAAGGCTTCCATCATGTGTCACGGTGGCGACTGGGTTACTGCCTTGCCCCTGGCACTGTTGGGCATTCGTTCGGCTTTTAAGGAGGACATTAGATCATCTGCCGCGGAGATGCTTTATGGCGAAACTCTGCGTCTTCCGGGCGAATTAGTTGTTCCCCCTTTGCATCCTGTTGCCTCCAGCGATCCTGCTGATTTCGTGACGCGCCTTTGCCAGCATATGTCTTCCATTCGACCAAAACCTGCTTCTCGTCACGGAAATAAATCAAATTTTATTTTCAAGGATCTAGCTTCAGCCTCGCACATCTACCTACGAGATGACGCTGTTCGTCGACCCCTTCAGCCACCGTATAACGGCCCATTTAAAATTATGGATAGTTCTGCCGATGGTAAGACCCTTACGGTCTCTATCAAGGGAAAGTCAGTTACTGTTAGTGTCGACCGAACGAAGCCAGCGTACATAGTTCAGGATGAGCCTCCGCCTTCGGTAGCTCCAAATTTACCTCTTCCTGATCCTGTCATTCCTCCGTCCACAATTCCCAATTCATCTCCTCAGCCTTCACTTTCTTCTGATCTGCCCAATCAACCTTATACAACGAGATCTGGCAGACGTGTGCGTTTCAGAACTTTCGATTAGTTTGCCCCCGGGGTTTGCTTTCTCCGTGGGGGGGTGGTGTGGCGTCTCTGTCGCACCTCTTAGATTAATGTAAATTAGTATTAATGTTTGTTAGTTTTAATCATCAGTTTTGTTTATAGTCTATGTCAATATCGCTTATATTCTATTTTTAAGGCTGGAGAGGAAAAAAATGAATCGAAAGACAGTTGGTTGACAGATTGCTGTAAAAATTATTATTAAGGATTCAGCTAGATATTTTTAAGTTTGTGAACACGCATTTTTAAAGTAATATATTTTAGTGGAGTTTGAGATGTGGTTTCATTCATAAATTATCTCCCAACCACTTCGACGAACTCCAAATCATCAAATAAAAGCATAAGATTGATAAATAAAGTCGATTTGAAAATATGATTTTATGAAAATATGATTTGTACTGACTAAAACGCTTTTGCGGTACTTCCGATTTGGATGTGACCTCATCATATTCGTAATTTAATATCTTTTATTTATCGTGCCCGTTATAAGTAAGTTTATTTGTACATAAATAATGAGAATAAGCCTAGAAAGATTTGTAAAATATATTTTCTTGAATAATTCGAATACAACATCAGTTTTATATATTATCTTCATTTATTGTAGACGGGAAATAAAATGGCTAAAATTTTTCTCTAAAAGTTTTCAACATTACAAATGATTTCTAATTTCTTATTTAATTCTTTAATAATTTTTGGACACTTTTAGACTCGTACATTTAGCACATAAAAAAATGTTCAATAAAGAGACTTTAAAATACAAAAAATATGACGTCACACTATGGCGGACAGTGTTTTCGGCGCCCGCGCCATTTAAAACGCATATTTTTCAATCAACATTTTTATGGGTTTCTACTGTGTAAAATATTAAAATATTAGTTTATTTTGTAAAAATGAATGATTAAGAAGCGATTAGCGTGAAGAAAAAAATTAGGTCAAGTAGCCTGACGTAGGTCCGTCAACTGCCTAGGAATAAATTTCCTCGATGGTACATAAGCTGGCACAGTCGGTTAAAAAGAAGCAAAAATAACAAAAGTTTCTGGAAATGTTATCTCAGGCAGACGTTTAAGACTTCCAGGTAGGTAAATAGAATATTTTCAGCTATCTATGAAACACAACAAGACACTGCAGAGCGCACTCCATCCTCATTGTCCCTGGCAATTTACTGAGAACCATCAATATTAGATCGTATCGATCGATCGCATTTATTGCTATTTCTTTATTCCTTTTATACTCTGGAAAAACATAACACTGCAGCTGATGCAGTCGGGTAAAAAGACGCAACAACTATGATGCACTCTCAACAGCTTTTATACTAAATCAATATCAAAATTGATATCCATGCTAATATTATTATAAATGCGAAAGTGTTTGTTGCCTCTTCACGTGTAAACCGCTCAACCGATTTTGATCAAATTTGTTATGTCGAATAGTCGAGAGTCCCGGAAAAAGACATAGAATAATTTTAAGTCTGGAAAAATTTACGGTTCTCGCGAGATAAACTAATTTTATTTTGATACAACGAAGTTGCGGGCGGCATCTAGTATCCTATATCTTGTATTATTATTGTTATTAGATATGCCAAAGGCACAAACCTAAAATAACAAGGGAGTTAAAATACTTACCTAGTCATTTAGGTGAATATGTACCTACTTCCAATAAAAAAAACAAAATAGCTTTTTTACAACGAGAATTTTACGTAACAAACTGCAAGTATTATTATCGTTGAATTACAAAATGAATTGGATTTCATCTGAACAAAAGTGTATCGGGATTTGAGCGTTGTAGAATGAATTAAACCGTCGCTTTACAAAAGAGATTATCTCCGCTCCTCATTTCACTACCGATCTGCTCATTTTATTATGAAAGTGCTGAAAATTTGTGACAGAAATAGTGTTATATTAGCTTTTTTATTAACATTTTTAAAATAGTAAAAAACAATACCTTTTCGTTTTTAATAGTTTATAATGTGTCCCGACACTTGTGTCCGATCCTTTTATGTCATAATGTATGGCATTATCGACAAATTATGGGTTTTGTTGAAAAAAGTATGGTTTCCGAATTCCGCGTGATAAAGGAATTTTCGGAGCAATGCAACGGAGCGCCGCGTGCGTTGCAGGCGTGATCGGCTAAAATGGTCACATTTAAGCAATTCCTCTCAATCAATTCAGCAAATGAATTGTCAAAACTGTCAAACTGACAATTAATGTCAAATCAGTACAAAAATACAGAAATGAATTGCAAGCAGAGTTGCATTTTGCGATTTAAAAAAAATGAATCATAATATTTTGACTCATCTCATGATTCCACAAAGCGACCATTTTAGCCCCGCAGCTATCATCTAAGTAGTATACAATTCGCCAAGTATTATTTAGCAAGCAACAATAAAAATGATTATTCTTTGAAATATAAATACAATATCATTGTCAATAGGAACCGTCCCATCTTAATAATACGTTTCTTTGTGATAGAATTGATGATCACGAAGACTTAACGGTATAATAAGTTCATCGCAATAATATTAATGGAGAGAGCTACCTTATTATTTAATATCTAGTGTATTCAGATATAATATTATAAGTATTTAATACAAATCAATATTAAAATAATCTCCAAGGGCTTTTTTTTCGGAGTGTAAAGTGGATTGTAGTACGGGAGCCCTAGAACAAATTTTTTTGTGATTACTAACAAGCAAATTTTTTGTGAGTAGCTACATTTTGATAAGACGAACAACATTTTTATTTTCGAAAAATCTCGAAAGTGGTAGCTAACAGATATAGAAAGGATTTCATACTTTGACTTGATGGTCCTAAAATATGGATTGTTTTATTTGTAGGACAAGGTTACCTACTCTAAATTATGTAACTATTAACCTACCAATATACAAAAAATCAGCTGGTTAGGGTTCCGTTTTAGGGTACAGTAGTCAACCAATAATGTAGAGGCTAAACGAGCTACCTACTGCCGAAACTGTACAATTATATTCCTCCTTATATTCCTTCTATTCAATTATATTCCTTCGTTTAGCTAGTAGTTAGTTTTTGCGAAAAGCAAAAACAAACTGACTCTTGGTTGATTGGTACTTTCTATAACAATAATGAATACATAGCTTTTTAGAGATATGGATGGCGACCGAAATGGAAGATCTTCTAACCGAGCGAGATAGCAAGCTTGGTCACGCCGAGGCCCACTGATGTCATCTCAGAAACTTCAATAGCGCGATGCAGGATCGTGGAGCAAATTGTGGGTACCGCCTTAGCTTCTATAGAATCTATAGTATAGCTAACACTTCAACTACTAGCAACGTCAGCTTTGATATTCCTAAAGCATCACTTTCAGAAACACACACTCGTGCCCTTACTTCATGTATAGCAGATTGGATCACTTCAGGTGGCCCATTTCACATAAAGTGGATAATAAATATCTCGGGCACCGCAATCGACACCGCGCTGGAGTGATTGACAGCCCTAACGAGCGAGACGCCATTTTGATTTCAAATCAATTCAAAATGGCCGCAAGTTTTTCGTAGAGTTGATACCTGTTTTAATGCCATAGATGACATGCTTGATTTTGAAAATACATAAATGGTGATTATGTTGATCGTCTTTTAAAGTGATCGTCTTTTAAAGTAAAATTAAAATCTAATTAATGTTAAAGGATGGTACTACAATAAGTAATGTTAAACAAAGGGATTGTAATTAAAAATAAAGTAAGTAAGTATTAAAATGTAATGTTAAAATTCTTCGACCTAGACACGTCGTATATTATGTAGATAAAACTTATTACTTAGGAATTTTGAAACGAATTTAAGAAAGAGGAGTTGTACCTGTTTTCTAAGCTCTTTCAAAAATTTACTGTTTTTACGTAGAAATTCAATTTCAAAATGTTGCTAAAATACATAAAAAGTTAAATAAGGCAAATATATTTGTTTGCACTAATTATACATATCTACACAGTTACATATAAAAATATACAAAGAATTTTACTAGTTATTAAAACACGAACGACAGCTACGACAGTATGGCACTTAGTTTTATAATACTTTGGATATATACTGTCACGGGCCACGGAAGACACATTTAGGGTTCCTTAGTTGATATCAAAGTCAGTCAGTAATATTAGACTTTAGAGGTATACATATATTCATCAACGTTATTATTAAGTTTTCTTCTTTTACAACTAAATATAATAACTATTCCCAATTTACCTCTGGATGACCGAGCTTGGCTCGGTATAAAAAAACTAAGTGTTGAATACGAGCTTCCAAAAAAACGGAAAATATTTCATCTGTTCCGAGTATTGAACTCGGGCTTTCTAGATTCAACGTTTCACTTGTGACATGACGACTTAGCTTCCATTTATTCATTGCAACCTCTTGCAACACATTTTTTCTTTGCCTGAAAAAAAAACGATTAAAACAACATTTTCTAAAAAATATTCATAGCTACGGAACCCTGACATCTACTGTCCTAACACACGCTTGTTGACTCAATAACCTGAAGACTGCACTCCGCTAGACACACAAACTGCGCTCGTACTTACACAGACGGGAACACTCTACAATCTACATGCATTTATACACCTCCGTGGTCTAGTAGAGAGCGCGGCTCTTGACTCGGAGTTCGTGGGTTCGATTCCCGCGTTGGAACATGTTATTTCCAAGTTTGGTTAGGGCAATGCAGGCTGATCACCTGATTGTCTGACAAGTAAGATGATCCTTGTGTCGGATGGGCATCTAAAAAGTCGCTCAGTCTTCCGTCCCACTGGGTTATGAGAGTAAAGGAATAGAGAGTGCTCTTGTGTACTGCGCACACACTTGGGCACTATAAAGTTACTCCTGCGTAGCTGGCCTGGTTTCAATGAAACCGGCCACCCTCACCGAAACCGGTGTGAGAGTTATTATTATTAGACGTGCATTATAATATAACTTTATTCGTCTCCTTAGCGATTCGGGGAACCGTACACTTTGACGTTGTTTCTGACATAATTAGGGGACAAACGAACAAACAGGTCACCTGATGGAAAGCAACTACCGTAGCTCATGGACACTCGCAACATCAGAATAGTTAATGTGCGTTGCTGACCTTTTGAAGGAATACGCTCCCTTCTTGAAGGTTTGCAGGTGGCCCAGAATTACTGCTGGCGACAGTTCGTTCTAGAGTTTTACTGGTAGTAAAAGAATCATAATTATTATGTATTTCGAAGGCATCTAAAGTATAATTATCTCCATGCCAAATTTGATTAAAATCGGTTAGGCTATTTGAGCATGAAAAAATAACAAAGAAACAAGCACAATAATTTATAGTAATTATTAAAGTCATTATGACGGCTACAATAGTTTGGAAACTAAAGCATTAAATAAGTAATAGTTAAATAAACTAAAAACACGCTTTTTATATAAAGCGTCGTTTACAAACAAACATACAAAGTTACAAACATACAAATTGAAAAATAGAATAATTACTTATATCAAATTAGTGTATTGTCATCGGTCCTCGATAAATCTACAAAGTTTGAACGAAATCTGGCCGTTTAAAGTGGGTCAAAATCGCGCCTAAAGAAATCGGTTACAAACAAATATACAGGTGAAACTAATAAAAAGCGTATAAAAATACCATCTTTAATTAATCCTTTTAGTTCCAAGAGCCGCGCTCTAGTTTAAAAAAGAGAACTTTTTTATACTTTGTAATAGGTGATCATATTAAATGATGAATGCGCGGCTCTTGGAACTAAAAGGATTAATTAAAAAAAGTGCTCGGTGAAGTAAAATTTAGTTTCTGAAGAGGAAATTAAGATATTAAAGTTTTTTTGTTGTAGTATCCATACTTACTCTATTTTTTATCTTTTCGTACGAAAAGGTCGTCACATTGTAGAGTCATTTTGCAACAAGACGAGACGATGCGATATATTAAATTACGAGCTCTCACGTTAAGAAGTATTATTATATACAAACTTTCATCCCCTATTTTAACCTCTTGGGGGTGTAATTGATCAAAATCCTTTCTTAGCGGATGCCAACGTCTACCTGCATGCCAAATTTCAGCCCGATCCGTCCAGTGGTTTGGGCTGTGCGTTTTAGAATAGAATGGAATAGAAATTATTTATTTGCATAAAATAAGGTACAATAATGATGTTTGTCAAGTAGACAGTTCTCTTATTTTGCCTTTGGGTGGCGTGCAAATTTTACAAATCACCTAAACAACTAGATAATCCATAATATATTATTATAACATAATAATAATTATCGTTGATAGATCACCATGTCAGTCAGTCACCTTTGAGTTTTATATATTTAGATTTAATGAACTTTCTGTGTAAAGACAAAAACATAATAATATAATAGTCTTTTTTTTTTTTGTAAAGTGAGACTTTTTTTGTTTACTCTCGTAATAATTTTAACAATAACTTTATAACATTAAATACAGTATGTTGCAGGAGGTGTTCACTAGATTCCAGATATTATGTTCTAGAACTAGACAAGTGTACTCGGTGACAACACACGACTTAGCACATTGTTCGCCAGTCTAACTAGTGCCCGCTATGTTCATAGTAATTAGGGTTGACAAAATATAATAAACACAAAAATTACTGCAAAAATCTGAATAAGTACTCCACTTTGATACACCCAGTGACATTTTACGGGTAAGACGAATTTACAAATACTTCTTGAGCACAAATCCGTGATTATTTTGAAACTTATAGTGCTGTGTTAGCAATAATATTATAAGTGTAAAAATATGTAACTTATTTATTAATATATATAACGTGGCAATGCTGTCAGCTTGCTGGGCACTCTGCCAAGTGGGGACGACCTGGGGAAGTTTTTCTTTTTATAGTTTTTTAAGTTTGTATAATATTTATGTACTTATATTTTTAGATGTTAGATTTCTAGTAAATATTATTATATTATTGTCAATGTTAATTAAGAAATATAACTTATTTATTTGGATTATTGTTTCTGTCTAATATAGTTTAAGTTCCAAAACTGGGGGGTTTCTCTGTGTGGATTTGGACGGGGGGGTTTACCCCTCCTTCCCTCCCCCCCTCACCCCCGCTCTCCATCAATTTAGGGGTAGGTTTCCGAACTTTTACCCGCAATTGGAAAAGTCAAATTGAATTAATTACTTACACCACCACAGACAGCCACTGAAACCATTGTTCGATGGAACTGATCCCGATTCCAACCATTTTCAGCAACGCATCCTTGAATACAATAACTGCTTTCGTAACTTGACTTCATATAAAAATCTCTCTCCCCCACCCCCACCCTTCTGAGGGGACGAAAGAGGGGTCAGATTTTGTATCAAACTTTTGGACTTACTTCATAATATTATTAACTGTGTTTTCCAACTTAATATCTGTTGTATAAAATTTTCCCCCCACCCCTTTTAGGCGACAAAAGAGGGGGTAAGAATTTATATCAATTGATTAAGTAGATGGCAAAACAACGTTTGCCTGGACAGCTAGTATTTTATAAAGGTTTAGATATTTCCTGTTTTGACAGCCCAGCTATTAACCATGCGGCTCTTTGATCAATGCTCGGAAAGCGTCACCTGAACGGGCGCTGCACCGACATATAACATATATATCATATTACAATATGCTCTCAAAATTTCTCAAACCTATGTAATAACATAACATTAACATTCTAGAATATAGAGGGTGTTACACAATAGGAAATTTCTTTAGCATGAAGAAAGGGAAAATTATTAGATACATATTATATTTTAAGCAAATTTTTTTACTTTAGTATTAAAACAACAAAGAGTTTGTTTGTTTTAAAGCGCTAATCTCAGGAAAAAATTGTTTGAATTGAAAAATTAATATTGTGTTGGATAGTCTACATATTAATAACCGAGGAGGGCTTTAGTCATATATTATAGCATCATGCTGCGAGCAATAGGAGCGAAGAATCAGAAGAAGACGTTTAATAAACGGAAAAAATATTTAAACGTGCTGTTCTCACGAACTACTGAAGCGTTTTTTTATGTTATTAATATAGGTTCACGTATAGAAGAGACCACGGGACCACCGCAACAAAAAGCCTAAAAGTATAATATCCCTTACATGACATAGACAGGCTGTTTGCGGGAAAATGTACAGTTCCGTTGAAAATCTTAACGTCATAATATTATACTAATTCATAAAACCTGTGTATTTTGTAAATATGAGTCTTAGGGCCCGTTTCACCACTGTCTGATAAAGTGCCGAATAGGTTATTCACAACTTTTTGACAGATTCTCCATACTTCATCTGTCAAGTTGAGTGGTGAATGGCCTAGTCGGCACTTAGCAGGAAGTTGTGAAACAGGCCCTTAATAAAATAATATTTGTTATTTTGCCGGTCCCTACGCTGCGATTTAAAAATAATAAGTTTATTTTCATCATGCAAAAGGCTAAATCAATACTATCCAAAACAGAACTATTATATTGAAGCAAATCTTTTGTTACTGAAGAAATTCAATTCTATAGAAACAAATTACGTAGCATTCTCAAACACCAACACAGTATAAAGGCGAAGTTTTCAAAGTCCAGCGAACTCTCGGCTTCTTATTGTCCGGGAAAGGTCCTCAGACGTAATACTGTTTCACAAATAAATTGGATACCTTCTACATTTAGGTTGACTACGTGTGACCTTTTCAAGTGTAACTTTATTAGGTCCAAATGGAAAAAGTACGTGTCTACGTGTAAAGGCTGCGCACAGCTTTAAGATCGTTCGTACGCTTACCAATAGCTTCTGTCGTACACACTCACCCAGGCTGCTTTTCAGGTGTTAATTGTAAAGAACCAATAGAATCGCTTCATTTACTTCACCTCGGTCAGCACAGCTCTGGTGGAAATGGCTTGCGGAGCTAGATTTTTGCGCATACAAACAAGGGAGGTATATGTGCACAGTGCAAGAGATGTGTTGCGAGGAATGTATGCGAGGGATGTGTTACGAGATATGTGTGTTGAGATGGATGTGTTGCTAGGTTTGCGCATACTGTACCAGTGCATTTTTATAGGTCCGCTACCCATCTTCGTGGGCACATTTTCATCGCACAGCTTTGGTGGAAACACCTACACATTTTCACAGTACAGTTAGACATCCTCGCACCACACATTTCCATCGTGCATCTCCGGTGAAAACGCAGTCCTCTTGAGTCCTGACCGGAAGCAAGCTAAAAATCAAACACTGTCATTTTCTATTTCTCAAAATTCAAAATAGGAAAAAAGTAGGTAAATACTTATGATAGCAAGATAGTCGGTAAAGGCCGTCACAGACTTAGCTATAATATAAATTAATATGTTTATAGCTAGGCATATTAATATATATTTTCTATACAATTTTCGCGTGACCACACACTCAGCTATAATATATATTTCTGGTCTCAGTGTGTTTAGTACGGTATATTAATATATATTATAGCTAAGTCTGTGACGGCCTTAATCATAGGATATTGATCTGAAAATAGAAAAATATCCATATCCATACTAATATTATAAATGCGAAAGTATGTCTGTCTGTCTGTTACCTCTTCACTCACAAACCGCTGAACCGATTTTGCTGAAATTTGGCATGGAGATACTTTGTCCCGGGAAAGGACATAGGATACTTTTAATCCCGGAAAATGTCCGGCTCCCGCGCGATAAACGAATTTTGGTGCAACGGAGTTGCGGGCATCATCTAGTTTTAAATTATTTAATTATTATAATGAATTTCTTTGTAATGTCTCGGTAGAATGAAAAGTAAAATGTTTGATCGATATTTGAAAGTCAATTAGATTATATTTAAATGTGGTTTCAAGTCCATTACGCTTATTATAATATGCGTTATAGTTAGTCTTATACCCGTGCTAGTAGTGACAACATTTAAAATTTTAAAACAATGTATTTACTATTTATGTTTCTAAAAATAGTGTTGTTAATTTTTGCATTACTATTTTCACTATTCGTCCTCGCCGTTCTTACGTTAAGGTTTGTTATAGAACCAATTAAAAAAGGACGCTGTAAATGCAAGACAGATTTAACTGGAAAAGTGGTGATAGTAACCGGAGGAAACTCAGGCATAGGTCTCGAAACAGCTAGAGATCTAGCCAGACGCAATGCCAAAGTAATAATAGCGAGCCGAGATACGAATAAATCTGAAGAAGCTGTCAAATCTATAAAAGAAACATCAGGAAACGATAATGTTGAATACAAATATTTGGATCTATCAAAATTTTCAAGTATCAGAGAATTTGTGAGTGACTTTAATAAAAGTAATAAAAAACTGGATATACTCGTGAACAATTCTGGCGTAGGGGGTTTAAAGAATAAGTTGACCGAAGATGGACTAAATAATCTAATGCAAATTAATTATGTTGGACCATTTTTGTTGACGAACTTGTTGCTAGATAAGCTAAAAGAAAATGCTCCTAGTAGGATCGTAATAGTATCATCATACTTACATAAATGGGCAAAGCTGGATCCTAATAACATAGCTGGAAGGAATTTGAAGGCGTCACTAAATTTATATAACATTAGTAAGCTTTGCGGTGTACTTTGGACAAAGGCGTTAGCGAAGAGACTCCCAAAAGAAGTTGTAGTAAACACACTGCATCCAGGGGTAGTTAAAACGCCAATTTTCGGCAAAATACCAGGATGGAGAAAAAAATTAACATATTTTGTGATTAATTTGTTATTCAAAAATGCAGATGAAGGCGCACAGACCGTTATTCATTTGTGTGTTTCACCAAATATTAAAACATCAGGTGATTATTATGTGGACTGTGAAAAGTCGAAGCCAGCTAAGGAAGCATTTGACGATGAGTTGGTAGAAAAGGTTTATATAGAAACTATGAATTTAATAAATAATTAAATTTGATGTCGTATTTTCTGTTCTAGTCTTATTGCTGTATAATCTTTAATTCGTCTTGCAAAACTATTTAATTAAAACGAAACAAAAACCAATAACAATAAGTAATGACTTATGTTGTGTTGCGTCGTGAGTCGCAGTGCCAACGTACCAGCCCCCCTAGACAAGTGGCAAAACGCTAACGCTAACGCTAACTCTAACGTTACATAACTGTATTTTAAAAAGATATAAAGACCGACTTCAAAATGGTATGTAATTGAGAATTAAAACTCCCTATCTCCAAAACTACTGAACCGATTTTGATGAAACTTGCACTGTTCCCTAAGTTGAACAATGCCTGGTACAATAAAAAAAGAATCACTTAAATCGGACTTGTAGTTCCGGAGATATGCGTGAACAAACATAAAAACATACATACATACATATATACATACATACAATATACATACATACATACACTTTTGAAATATGGCACATTTGTTAGAAGCTGTTATAGATTAACATATGCAAAAACTGGGCAGTTCTGGAAATATTACATACATACGCGTCGAATTGATAACCTCCTTTTTTTTTGAAGTCGGTTAAAAATGTATGCGATTTGACATAAGTCATCGCTTCGCTAGCGAATACTAATGTCAAATTTTGTAACGTTAGCGTTAGCGTTTTGCCACTTGTCTACAGGCCCTGAGAATGCTAAAGCATCACGTCGTTCTAAAACTAAATAGGTTTTTAAATGTGCATTGAAAACAAACTTTATTATTCACCGTTCCGACTATGACTAAGCCGAATTGAATATTTATTGGGTCAACAATGGCAGCATTTGTTGACCGAATAAATATTCAATTTAACTACCCCACACATGAGTTAACATAACTCGGTAAATGACAGTTCCATTTACTGCATTCGTAAAAGTAGCCGTAAATGGCCCATTAGCAGATGAGATCGTTAAGCGTTAATCAAGGTTTGACTGAAGATGTCATTAAACGCCGATTAATAAAACGTGACGCAATCGCCAGTTACCGCAGAATTAACGACTCCGTTTCATTTGGTAATCAAATGTAATTATTGGAAATCGTGTAAATAGTTCCAGTGATTCCAGTGACTTCGGAACTTTTGGCCCAAGAGCCAGCGACAGAGCTAGACTTTCGTCATTTTGTAAAAGCTGAAAGTTTTCTTGTATATGACCTAACTAGTTTTTGCCCGCGGCTTCGCTCTCGTTAAAAAGTATTATTATTAATTAGGTATCGAAGTCTCAGCCTAATAGGTTCAAAATTGACGAAGTTCGATCCATCCAGTGGTTTGGGGTGTGCATTGATAGATCACTATGTCAGTGAGTCACCTTTGTATTTTATATATTTATTTAGATTTAGAAGATAAGAAAGACCAGTCGCGATTACTTTAGGAGATTCAGTTATCCCCCCGATGGTTGCTCGCCTTGTCGTGGCGGTGGGGCTCTAGTAACCGCGGCTTGGACAACCGCGGTGAAGCGAAGAGGCAACCAGGGCCGGCCGGTGTCGCCGCCTGGCCCGAGGAGGGCGCTCCCAGCGGACTGGAGGAGTCCGCTGCGGATGCGCACCGAGGTGGGGCCGCAGAGGAAGAGGCAAGTAGGTATTACGGTGCGCCGCTTGCCCTATCCTTTGCGGCCGAGGACGGATCGCGGGGGGGAGAGGCATTGTGGTAGGTTGCCGCTTTCCCTACCCCCCCCTGCGAGCTGGCCGTTCCGTTTGAACGGCATTGGTGGGGCCGCAGAGGAAGAGGCAAGTAGGTATTGCGGTGCGCCGCTTGCCCTATCCTCTGCGGCCGAGGTGTGGTCGGTGGCAGAGCCACAGACCTGATCTGCCACATGGCCAAGTAGCAGACTCGGGGGGCGTCTGCTACAGCCCTGGTGGGGGCCGAGGAGGAGGGCGCACGTGTTGTGCGCCCATCGTGGAGTCTTCGGACCGCTGGCGGGGTCGCGGATGTGTGTATCGTTCCCGTGGCCCCGTCAAAAGGCGGCGTGGCGGAAGATGGGGGGGGGGTTTTAGTGGGTATACCGTGGTCTCATTAGCCACGGGAGTCCCACATCACCGCTCGGGTCGCCCCCTGCGCCTGGGTGGTATGCGTAATGCATTTCGCCCTCCGGGAAAAAAAAAAAAAAAAAAAGGAGATTCAGTTATAGTTGCTAGTCGTTCGCAACTCTATAGGGGAATATGATAATAACAAGAATATTTTCATCTTTTATAAAATGTAGAAAATCTGGCTATCGCTGGCTCTTGCTCTAGTTTGTAAATCGCTTTTGATAGTACCTGTGAGTGTTGGGAAATTCAGTTTCAGAAACTTTAGCAAAAAGTTTATTTGCTGAAAGTAATTTAAAATAAATTATTATATTTGGTGCCTGTCAAATCATACCGAGCAAAAGAGTAATCAAGAATATTATACATACGCGTCGATTTGATAACCTCCTTTTTTTGAAGTCGGTTAAAAATGGATTTTCAATTTTTAACCCGAAAACGTTTAAAAATGGACTTTCAATTTTTAGCCCGAAAACGTTTAAAAATGGATTTTCAATTTTCAACTCGAAAACGGCGGAATGAATTGGGCTAATTTTAGTCTCAAAATATTCGTAGAAGTCCAAGGAAGGTTTTAAAGTGACACGAAGTTCACCGGGACAGCTATCTATGATAATTCTATATTCTATCGAAGTAATCCCTTTTTAAATCGTCCCAGAATTTGAGTCGTCTTAACTCCGGTACATTTATCATTTTGATATGACGGCTCAGATGTAACGCTTGAGTATTTTCCGTATCCATCGGCAGCCATTTGAGATTGCCCACCACATCATCCTCTTTTTCCGGCGTTGGATTCCTGGAAATGATTTTTCAATTATTAGTATTCGTCTTGCAAAACGCACGAACTAATAAACATAATATTCAAACAGTGAATAACTATACAAAGTTTGGTTGTTATTATCTGGTGCAAAGGAAAAGTCAATTATATAATCCGGATCTTGAACCATTATACTCTGCATAAAAATCTTCCTTAGTAAGGCCGGGGTAAATAGTCCGTACTCAAGATGCATGTCGGTCTCAAGACACAGTTCAGGCTCTGTGATTGGTTAACTGTCAAAAGGACCATCTTAAGTACTGACTATTTATACGGGCGGGCCTAGGAGACAATATCTTAGGCAATCTTAGGCCATACATACGCGACCAACGCGAAAGGGAAGCGGGAGCGTCAAGTTGTCAAATGTTGTCAAATGTGTTTTTTGAATACAAAACCTACCCTACAAAACCCTGGCCTAAGCTTTAATCTTTTTTTTTTAAATCTTTTAGGGTCAAAATCTTATACATATGTTATTAAGATATTATGAATAAAAATAGCTCCTAAACATTTGCTTGTATATCAATATCAAATTCAAAAGCGGCCAAGTGCGAGTTGGACTCGCCCATGAAGGGTTCCGCAGCAGCAATAAGGTTTATTTTTATGAAATTAAAAGGTTTTTGATTTATTTTATATTTCAATCGATTTAATGAAATTTAGATTAAGGTTTACCATTTATGACGTATAAAAAAAACTACTGGCTAGATCTCGTTCAAACCAATTTTCGTTGGTAGTTTTTATAGGAATCTACATCATTTATTTTTTTTTGAATTATCATGCCCCTACTTTAGAAATTAGAGGGGGGGGACACACATTTTCCCACTTTGGAAGAGTCTCTCTCGCAAACTATTCAGGTTAGAAAAATATGATATGAGAAACCTCAATATTATTTTTGGAGACCTATCCATAGATACCCCACACGCATAGTTTAGATGAAAAAAAAATTTTTTGGTTTCAGTTGTACCTAAGGGGCCCCCTAAAATTTTAATAATTTTTCCATTTTTGCATCAAAATCTTAAGATCGGAGAAAAGTGGCTGTGACGGACGGACGGACGGACAGACAGACAGACAGACAGACAGACAGACAGACAGACAGACAGACAGACATGACGAATCTATAAGGGTTCCTTTTTTGCCATTTTGGCTACGGAACCCTAAAAATGACTTCATGCAAATGTTTTAAAAATAAGTATTAAAATATCCACACACAACAGCGTGAATATTTTTATTAGCAAACCAGTATTTACCCATGTCTGACGAAATTCGCGAATAATTTAACAATTTTCTTAATAAATCGTCTCTCGTTCGTTCCGTCGTTTGTGTACGCTTCATCTGCGAATTTACATCTGAATAGGTAGCAGATTTCGTCGCCCAAAGTGGCGCCTTTCCATTTCAATTCCGGCGTAGATAAGTCCCAGCCGAAATTCAGGGAGCCCTTGAAGGAAAATCTACACAAATATGATCCCTCGTGTCCCACTGCCTGACGATACACCGAATATATAACTCGGTCGGACAGGTATTTAGCATATCTTCTAAGACTTCGCTCGGTGATCGTTCCGTTGAGAAAATAAAAGTCTGTTATATTGTTTCGTATCTTTCTGTATCTTTTCGATTCGAATTCGTCGGGCGTGCCCTCGAACGGTAGCATATACTGAAAGTTGTAGTTGAGGTATTTCAGTAGATTTCTATTCTTTGAAAAGCGTTGGAGTTGATATAGAGATAGTAGATTCGTATAGCCAAATATCACTTGAACGTTGTTCACTTTCTTATCGGTATACAAGTCGATCGGAGAATTCTTTAGGAAAGCGTTCCTAGACGTTTCCCTCGATAGAGTAAAACTTTTAATGGGTCTCTGATTATTTCTCACTTCGCTGCTATCGTAGAGATTTCGCGCCAATACCACCAACTCGGTCGACGACATGCTTTTTAACTTTTCATATAATTCCCCGCGGTCGAATTTATCAAAACATCCCTTCATTTTGCAGTACAACTTATTCAGTATTTCGAAATTGTGAGATCTGTAATTTTCTGGACATAAAACACTTCCGTCTAACACGATGGCTCTCGAAAACAAATCTTTGGCTATCGGAGACACGAGAAGCGCGGATACCAATACCGCAGAATTACTGTGTCCCAGCACGGTAATCTTATGTTTATCACCTTTGAAATAGGATATATTTTTCTGTATCCACTTTAACGCTGTAATAACATCCTTCGCGCCCATGTTGCCTTCAGCAAAGTCGTCGCCAGTATTCAAAAAACCGAATATGCTCGTTCTATATCTCACTTTGACCACTACGATTCGTTCTTCAATGAAGAAATCTGGACCAAAATCGATTTTGTTGTTGGTTATCCACACTAAAACGGGATATTTGTTCGTGGTGTTAATCATAGGAACGTAAACAGAGAGGCGCAAACAATCTTCCAGATCAATCACACTGTCGCTGTAATATTTGCTATAGTCATGAATGTGTTGACCAAATAGATCAGATTTTTCCTTTGGTGGCTGTAAATATAGATTGAGATTAAACATCATTAGCCAGAAGTTGACCGCAACTTTATTGCATAGCAAGCTATCTAAGCTATAATATGACAAACTTTGAATATACGAGCCGCGCGGCTCGTTTTAGTATCCGCGCGGCTCGCGACACGGCTGTGAAGGCACTAGTAGGGTTTTGACTTTGACCTATATGGATAATGTCTACAAAAGAGTAAAGACATCTAAGTCTCAGTAAAAGGGTTCTCTTTATACGCTGTAGTTACTCCTATTTATTTATATAGGAAGTTCATTCATTTACAAAATATTACCTTAAATCTCAAATCACCTATTGGTACGTCCGCGTAAGGAATATTATAAAACGCAGCGTACAAATCCTTGTTGAAAATCGTCACCAACTTTTTACCAATAATAACTGTATTATTATTCTTCAAATGCACGAAGGCTGTACAGTAAATAATCTCACAGAACACAATACAGTACATTAGACACATATTACTTTGGAAATTATTGTGGTAATGAATAAAATTATCGAGTTAGGCCATTAGAACACGTCAGTACCATTCTAATATCCGTAAAGTTTTTTGATACGCCAGATTAAGGTTTTACAAATATTTAGGAAGTAGCGTGGTGTATTGCAACCATCATCACATGGCAAAACCATTTCAACCATCGTGCAGCGGACCAAATAGCACATAATATTCCTGAAAGACCATCCCACGTCGTTCGGCCTGAATATCCTTTGAGCAGGCTCCCTCAACCTATACCTATGGAGAAGTTATTGCTCTATTTTTGTGTTATGGATTTTGGCTAAGTGTTCTTTCGACTTTGCAATCAAACCATCCATCCCATAAATTTTTTTACAGTTTAATCTTTACCATACCAACATGTTCAAACTACGTGTTTTTCAAAAAATTTGCGAAGTTACATGAATATTATATTGTAAGCTCTACTGTCTACAGAATGAATATAATATATTATGCTTTTAAGTGGGTTTGTTTATTATTAAAACGAGTATTTCACGAAACTTTGTTTTCAATTAAATAATTAATTAGGTACAGTAGAAACGCAAAAGTTGCGATGTCCTCGGAAGTCCGAAATTAAACGCATCAAGAAGTATTTCATTATAATGTTTTAATAATAATTTGAAATCTCTGTAGTTCAGTAGCTTAGAGCTTGCCCTTACTTGGGTCTTGAGTTCGATTCCGGCTTTGGAAAAATATTGTTTCACTGTTAAGGCTGCCTTTCCACCAGAGCTGAGCGGAGCTGTGTTGCGCTTGTGAGGAATGTGTTTTTGAAAACCAATAGGATCGCTTCATTGACATGGCTTCGCCATGACATCGCTCAGCGCGGCGATGCTATTGGTTCTCAAAAACACATTCCTCGCAACACATATCTGGTGGAAACGCAGCCTTAAGCTCGTATAACCGTGAATGCAGTGTATTTAGGGACCCTTTCTCTAATTTACCTCTAGGCCCCCAACACTAGGCAGCAAGGCAAGTGTCGACGGCCTTCTAAGGGTTCCTGAAAAAGTTATGCAATAAGGGCCGATGTTATGACAATTAAGTGACTGTCAAATTTTTTGTCAAAAAAAAGATCCATGATAATGATGGACATGTTTTACATGGTTGCCTTAGATTTTGTCTAGTTTCTGTCTTAGGCCTCTTATGGCCCACAAAGTTTACGGCAGTTTTCTGTAAGGCCTTGTCATTTCTATACTTCGATCGCCTACGAATATTATGTCAATGTGTCAATGATTAGCACTCCTAATCCCACAAGTTTATTGCTTGATAACCACAAACTTATCGATTTCCTTTAGTTATGATCATCGCGTTTAAAATGTTAGTTTATTTCATAATTTGCTTGTTAACTGTGAAAGTAACAAGTGAAGTAGTGGATACGTCTCACGGCAAAGTAGCGGGGAAACTTTTCAAAAGTTTCATTAAAAATGTAGAATATTATGGATTTCTTGGCATTCCTTTCGCCGCGCCGCCTCTGCAAGATCTACGGTTTAAGGTAAGCATTATTAAGTTGGAAGCTATTTACGTACCAAAGAGTAATTCATAGCTACCAATTATTTATTTTATTTACTGTATTACATTAATAATAATTTCCTAATTGTTATTCGTAGCTGCTGCTACGAATTGATATACTTTAAAAAGACTTATTAGGCAACAGTTTTGGCATCACCATAATAAAAACACCAAAACATCGTTGAAGGTCTAAACAAAACTTTTTAAATTTTAAAACACACAACAATACAGATTAATGCCTCACGTTTTGAATAAATTACATTATTTGCATAATTTTCAAAATTAATACATGAAATTACAGGTCCTAAGTACAAATAAATTGTAATAAATTAAATAACTCAAATTAAACGAACTCAAATTAAAGCGCTGCAATGGCTACAGTAAGAAATTAAATAACTCAAATTAAATGATTTCATATTTAAGTTATTTACTTGTTTGTTTTAATATGTAAACTTTATTAAATTTCAGCCTCCACAGGACATTGAACCATGGGACAAAGTACTATTAGCAAAAAACGAAAAACCAGCATGTATACAGTTCAACACCAACTTATTAAAAGGCCAACGTCTTGGACAATATGGAGTTGAGGATTGTTTGTACCTTGACATTTTTACCCCGGGAACTGACCGAAACGAACGACCGGTTGTAACCTTTCTATACAATGAGCGCTTTCAGAACTCATACAATAAGACTAAGGACTATGGACCTGACTTTTTCATAGAAGAAGACGTTGTAGTCATAACTATCAGCCATAGATTAACTGCATTCGGTTTCTTGTCTCTAGAAGATACTACGGTACCAGGCAATGCTGGTTTGAAGGATATAGTTAAAGCTCTAGAATGGGTCAAAGATAACATTGGTAATTTTGGAGGAGATCCAAACAAAATAACTTTATTAGGCTCACAAGGTGGTGCTGTGGCTGCAGATCTTTTACTACACACAGGCGCCAAACATCTTATCAATGCAGCTATACTGCAAAGCGGGACTGCACTTAGTCCGATGTATCTACAAGACAACGCAGCGGAAAGAGCATTTCTCCTAGGGGAACAATTGGAGATATACACGAAAAATAAAGAAAAACTGTTGAAGGAACTAAATAAGGTGTCAGCTTCGGACATCCTATCCAAGGAAGTAAGGGCAGCTCCGAAAGAATTCTATAAGGAGAACCAAAAAAGCGTTCTCACCTTTGGACCAGTAGTTGAAAATGATTCTGATGGCCTTCTGACTAAATATCCGGAAGATTCAACAGAGAAGATCAACATTCCCATAATGATAGGACAAACTTCCCGAGAGGGTCTAGCATCATCATTAAATTACTTAACAAGGCCAACAGATCTTAGGTACATCAACAAGGATTTCCCATTTTTACTGCCTATGAGATTAAAATATAAATTCGACCCAAACCACGACGCGTACTACGAAGCAATAGAAGACATACGAAAATTTTACTTCACCAAAAACAAAATAACTGAGAAGAGTATTTCTGATTACATCACTTATGTGGGCGACGTCCTGACCTACTATTCCATAAACAAAATGGCCGACATGTATTCTAATTCGTCTTCGAGGGTGTACTATTATAATTTCGACTACTATAGCGATCTGAATGAGAACAAGAACAATATATTGAGGATGTCCAACATTGAGGAGGGTACGTGGGGAGCGGCGACCGGAGATGAGTTGTGTTATATCTTCAAATGCCCGAGACTAAAGGATAAGTACTCGAGATACGACCGCTCGGGATCCAACGAAATGACCATTCAGAGGAAAATGATCAAAATGTTTGCGAACTTCGCAAGATTCGGGTGAGATTTTCATATTTTACTGTAACTAGTTCTCAACGTTTGAAATTGGATTGGAGAAAAGCGGTTTCTATTATTTTTAGGGTTCCGTACCCAAAGGGTAAAAACGGGACCCTATTACTAAGACTTCGATGTCTGTCCGTCTGTCCATCTGTCCGTCTGTCCGTCTGTCCGTCTGTCTGTATGTCTCCAGGCAGTATCTCAAGAACCGCTATAGCTAGACTTCTAAAATTATCACAGATTGTGTATATCTGTTACCGCTATAACAACAAATACTAAAAATAAAATAAAGTTTATTTTTAGGGGGGGCTCCCATACAAGAAACGTGATTTTTTTGGCCTTTTTTGCTCGTAATCAATAATGGTAACAGCTACGCATTTGGAATTTTCACAAAATCCTTAATTGTATTAATTGTACTTTAATAATTAATAATAAAATTAAAATAAAGTAGATATTTAAGGGGGGCTCCAATACAAAAAACACAATTTTTTGTCTACTTTCGCTCTATACCGGTACGGAACCCTTCGTGCGCGAGTCTGGTCTGACTCGCACTTGGCCGATTTTTTATCGACCATCCTTGCTGCCACTTGCATTGTATTAAAATATAAGAAATTGCTTTACAAACGGAAAGGAATATTTCTTTGTGTTTCACCTACTGTTTCACTCTTTAATATCTTATTTGTTACTTTGTAATTTTATAAAGCACTTTTCCATTTCTATCCCCGTTTTACTCAAAAAGCAAGAAGAGAAAAGGTTATAATATTATATTGCTATACTGTGGTTATATTATGTGAAATCAATTTTATGAAGTGATGTTTTCGTGCATTTTATTGGGATTGTATTTACATACATCTTGATAATTGTACTACTTTCTTTTGTATTGTGGGAGAAGTTAATAAAGATTTTTGATTTTTTTATTTTGATTTTATAGCGACACTATAGAGCACTTAGCTCGTACAAAGATTTGCACTCAAAAGCTTTATACCCCGTCATCAGTCCCACAAAAAACTGTCATGAAACGACCAACTAGTTTACTGATAGAACAATAGGAATTACAGGAAAATTAATTTTACTTTGCATCCAAGTTGGTCAGTAGTTGTAAAAATATTCAAAGCAAACAAAGAATAAAATATTTTTTAACTTTAAAATAAGAATATAATTTACGTGACTTCGTTCGCGTGAAAGTCGAAAGTGGGTTTTTGTTCTTTCCAATTATGCAGGTTGTCTATACTACTATTATAAAGAGGAAAGATTTGATTTTTTGTTTGTTTGTTTGTTTGTTTGTTTGTTTGTTTGTTTGAGTCGAATAGGCTCCGAAACTACTGGACCGATTTGAAAAATTCTTTTGCTATTGGAATCCTACATTATTTCTGCTGAACATAGGCTACATTTTATTTTGGAAAAAAGTAGGGTTCCGTAAGATATTTGAGTTTTTCGGACGCAAGGTGTAAAAAATCAGCTAGAAAAGTTACTTATTTTGCGTACGCTGCCTAAACTATAAAAGATAGAACCATAAAATGTTCTAAGTAATTGTAGATCTTATAAATATCTACAAAAAAGTCCGCGACACACTATACCTATCTATGTCGAGTGAGGCACAATAACCATTTATTTATTTAAAAATCCTGAATTTTTTTTGGACTACATTTGAACGGATATATTTTACTCACGCTATTAATCCTTATCAAAATAAATTATTTTATCACTAAGTACAGTTTATGTAGATAATATTTGGTCTTTGAATGATTAAAATTGGACGTTTGGTTTTGAAATTATGGCGAAATTAAAATATTACGATAGTGGGCGTCACCAAAGCGCGTGCGGGACGAAGACAATATTCTGTTGTAGAAATGAAAATTCTGTACATAAAAGATATGAAATGACACCCGAAATTACACCTTTGTCACTACATCGCTATAGAAGCCAAAATGTGGTTAGTTTTTTGTCTATCTGTCTGTCACTCTTTCTGTCTGTCTGTATGTTTGTTCCAGCATCACACGAAAAATACTAATCCGATTTGAATGTGGTTTTCGCAGATATATTTATCTTCTTCCAACTTAAGGGCCCGGGTTACCCTCGAAATTTTCATACATTCTTAATACCAAAATCATTTTCTCATACGAAAATATTTAACATGTTTGAGTTATTTTTCAGCTTAAGATAGTAATTACCTAGGGTCCTGAACAAATTTTTTTTACAAAATATTTAAATACTAAAAAAAAAATTTTGTGTTTAAAATATTTTTTAGTAAATTTACTACTAAATATTTAAACACCAAAAAATAGACAAAAACACTAAAAAATATATAAATAAATAGTAAATTTACTACAAAATATTTAAATAATAAAAAATATTTTTTAAAGTTTAAATATTTTGTAGTAAATTTACTATTTATTTATATATTTTTTAGTGTTTTTGTCTATTTTTTGGTGTTTAAATATTTAGTAGTAAATTTACTAAAAATATTTAAACACAAAAATTTTTTTTTTAGTATTTAAATATTTTGTAAAAAAAAATTGTTCAGGACCCTAGGTAATTACTATCATAAGCTGAAAAATAACTCAAACATTTTAAATATTTTCGTATGAGAAAATGATTTTGGTATTAAGAATGTATGAAAATTTCGAGGGTAACCCGGGCCCTTAACATCTGGTGTATAAAAATTTTCCCCCCACCCCTCTAAGGGGACAAAAGAGGGGGTCAGATTTTGTATCAAACTTTTTTCTTTAACACGAAAACTACTGATCCGATTTGCATACGGTTTTCACAGATATATTATATTTGTCTTCTTCCAACTCAACATCTGGTGTATAAAAATCCTCCCCCCCCTCCCCTCTCAACCCTCTCTGGGGACCAAAGAGGGGTCAGATTTCGTATACAACTTTTTTCTTTAGTGGACTTACTTCATATTATTAGGTATTAACTGTGTTTTTCAACTTAACATCTGGTGTATGACCTTCCCCCCCCCACACCCTCTTAGGGGACAAAAGAGGGGGTAAAACATGTATCAACTGATGATGTAGAAAATATACTTTAAATGGCAAAACAACGTTTGCCGGGACAGCTAGTAACAAATAAAGTGATAATACTTCAGAGTTTAGGGTGTGTATTTCTTAAAGATTACAGTAGAAGTAGCAGCGATGTTACAACACCTTTATTGTTTACACAGTGGTATAAAAAATTGTAGAACATATTTCCGTACCCTAAAAACCACGTCAAATATGAAATTCCTTATTAATCGTTCGTAATTTCAGCAACCCGACGCCTGACGCTAATCTCCTGGGCACAATATGGCCGGCTTACAGCTCGGGCCGGGAATATCTGAACATCGCCAGCACAATGGAAGTAAAAAACAATTTGCCCAACGACAGGATCCAATTCTGGGACAGATTTATTGAAACGTGGCAGACGAGGGCCGAGAAAGGAGTGATTGGAAAACGCAAGGACGAATTATGATTTTCATTGTCTAACGGCCGTTCCCAATATTTGATCTATCTCTTACTTGAGATAGGAATAGCTCACATTAGACATTAGCTCCATATATTTTATGTCAATTCTATGTCAGCTGCGATCGGTTGTATGTCAAACTAGAGATAGATTGAATATAGGGAACGGCCATAAGTGATGTAGGGATTAAACAGTTTTAATAGTTAATGTTTTATTGTTTTCAGTATGAGAATTTTAAGAGAGACTGAAATGACTTTAAATATTTATTATGAATCCTAATATGTAAAATTCTCGTGTCACAGTGTTTGTACGCGATCTCCTCCAAAACGACTCAACCGATTTTAATGTGTATGTACCTTCGTTAGGCCTGAGAATAGGTTTTTATCTCCTTTTTATATTGATACTAGGAATAATTTATATGGCAAAACAACGTTTACCGGGTTAGCTAGTCTATACTAATATTATAATAATGTAAACTGTCTGTCTGTCAGACATGTCTGTCTGTTTATCTGTCTGTCTGTCTGTTACCTCTTCACGCCCAAACCGCTGAACCAATTTTGCTGAAATTTGGTATGGAGATACTTACTTTGAGAGTTGAGACCCGGGAAAGGACATAGGATACTTTTATCCCAGAAAAATGTACGGTTCCCGCGCGATATACGAGTTTTGGCGCAACGGAGTTGCGGGCGTCAACTAGTATTACCATAGAGATATTACATAATAATTGAGCTCCTCAGGGATTCAGTGTACAGTAGGTAGGTGTGAAGTAAGCAACTGTATAATTAAGTGCGTACTATTTCTGAATTATATTATTTCTCTCAAGTTCTATATTAATTATCATGTGAAACAACGCTTTTAAGTTTATTGTATCTTTTTTTCCTCCATTGTTAAAACTTTAAAAAATATCGTGGGACTTTCCACTGGGATATTCCGTAAATGTCATAAATTAAAATAGATTAGTTAGAAATACGTAGGCTCCTTATCAGCTGAAAGAATTACTGACCAAGTATTAGTTACCCAAGTAATCTATTTGATATCATTAGTACAGATTACGTATCTAGAAGACACGTCAGTGTTAAACATTAATAAACTATAGTATAATGTGCAGACAATATTGTAAACAATCAAAAATATGTTAGCGAATGTGAAATATGTTTTAGTGGTAGTATGTTTAAGTTTAGTAAATGGAGAAGTGATCGTTGAAACAGATTCTGGTAAGGTGGCCGGTAAAGAAGTAGCGTCTGTGATTGAGAATGAGAAATATTATTCGTTTTTGGGCATCCCGTATGCTCTGCCTCCTGTAGGAGATCTGAGATTCAAAGTAAGTTTAATTCAAAGAAATCTTCACAGGATACATAAGCAAGGCACTAATTAAAAATAATTACACAATTTACAAACTAATTCAGTATCAGAATTTGAACATTTGAAGAAAATAGCAAACTTTTGCAGTGAATTAATAATGATTGAAAAATTGTAAATAATGTGAGTCTCTATAATAATCACTTAATAAATCCTTATTTATGTAATTTTCAGGCACCTCTACCCCACCCTGGATGGGAAGATGTCCTAGAAGCCAAAAGAGAGAAAAAAGCATGTGCTCAATTCTTTTTACCGGCAAGAACTGTTAAAACATTCGGATTCTTTGGCGATGAAGATTGTTTGCATCTCAGCGTTCATACTCCAAAACTACCAGAAAATGATGAGTTGAATCTACCAGTCATAGTATTCATCTACAATGAATTCTTTAGGATTTCTTCCAATGGATCTAAGGAGTATGGTCCAGATTTTTTGATGAATGAAGATGTAATTTTAGTAACAGTTAATCATAGATTAGGATCGCTAGGATTTTTATCTTTTGAGGACGACATTTTACCTGGAAACAATGGTATAAGAGATGTGATTTTAGCATTAAATTGGATTAAAACTAATATAAGAAGCTTTGGAGGAGACCCATCTAGAATCACCCTTATGGGAAATCAAGGTGGCGGAGCGCTAGTAGATATTTTAGTCCAATCCAAAAAGGCAAAGGGATTATTCAGTGGAGCTATTCTTCAAAGCGGTACGTCCTTTAATCCTATGTATTTTGGCAAATCCCCAAGATCTAAAGCTATAAAGTTAACTGAAGTACTCGAAGAGAAAGCGAGAACGAGTCAATCTCTGCTGGAGCGTCTTTCCGGTGTGTCGGCTCAGAAAATAGTAGAATCAGATTCTTTTACAGTCCACGCTGATGATGCTCGAGCAATCCAAAGAGGCATAATACCTTTCGGACCAGAGGTCGAACATGAGCATTCAGATGCAATAATAACTAAGTTACCTGAAGAATACCCCATAGAAATCGATGTTCCTATAATGATCGGATTCAATTCTAGAGAAGGAATGGAAATGGCACAGCGCTATCTTCGTAAACCGCAGTACTTGACGTTCGCTGACAGAGATTTCCTGCTATCACTGCCTAAAAGAACAGACTTTCATTTCAAGATCAACGACCATATATACTACGAAGCTATTCAAGATATAAAAGAGGAATACTTTGAGGAAGCATATATCAAAGTTAGCAGACCGGGGGAATATATTACTTATTTAGAAGATGTTATGTTGTTTTTTTCCGTAGATAACACTGTGCGAACTTACACTAAGGCTACTAATACTCCAATATATTACTACATGTTCGATTACAGTGGAGACCTGAATTTTAGAAAGAAACTAGTACTAGAGGAGGCTCAAACTATTGATGGTACATGGGGTGCCACGACCGGCGACGAACTATGTTATCTATTCGTCTGTAACAAACATAGAAAGGTATACAAGAATCTACTAAAGAACGAAGATTCTGAAGAAATTAAAGTTTTACGGAATATGGTTAAAATGTGGACAGATTTTGCTAAAACTGGGTAAGGTTTTATTAATTTATTTTCATTTTAATCTTTCGCATACTTTGTGGTGTAGCGTGGGCGGACATTTAAATTATGCTGCCTGTCACAGCTAGGCACAAAGGCTATTTTTTGCCTGTGATATTTTTTTAAAAACTTTTGAATAGTAATTTATCTTTGAAGACTAGCACGGCTAACTATCAGTATCATAATATAATGCAAGTCTTTAATTTGTACCAGAAGACGCACGAAACTTAGGATGTGCTAAATTATTATATCAGTAAAAACAGTCTACATTACACCGTTTATTCCGTTTATTTGTCGTCTCTCAAAGTATCTCCATAGTCCACACTGAAGTTGCACGAGTACAGAGCGCGGCTCTTGACTCGGAGGTCGTGGGTTCGATTCCCGCGTTGGAAACATGTTATTTCCAAGTTTGGTTAGGACAATGCAGGCTGATCACCTGATGGTCTGACAAGCAAGATGATCCATGCGTCGGATGGGCATGTAAAAAGTCGGTCCTGCGCCTGATCTCTCGCTAGTCGTGTCGGTCTGCCGTCCCACTGAGTTATGAGAGTAAAGGAATAGAGAGTGCTCTTGTGTACTGCGCACACACTTGGGCACTATAAAAATTACTCCTGCGTACCTGGCCATGGTTTCAATGAAACCGGCCACCGTCACCGAAACCGGTGTGGGAGCTATTATATTATTATTATATTAGCAAGGATGTTAAATAAGAAAATGTTTATTTCATATTATATTACATTATACATATGAAGAGTATGACGTGTTTTAATATTACGAAACTGCTAAGTTTAAGTTCTTAACAAGCTCAAGACTTTACCCAAAAGTAAAAGTTAATAAATATTTACAGGAATCCGACGCCGACCGGGGAGTTTGTTTGGGCGCCGGCGACGAAGGAAAACAAAGAATGTCTAATTATAAGCGAAGAATTAAAAATGCAATCAAAACTTTACGACGACAAAGTCCGGTATTGGGAGGAATTCCTCAGGAAATACGCTGCGATGGCCGTCGACGGCGTCGTCCGGGACGAAGTCAAAGACGAATTATAACTTTAATAAGTAAATAATGTACTTTAGTAAATATTGTCCTTTCATATTTAATCACGATATCACCTATCACGCCAATTGATTTGTGCTATAACATAGTAATTTTTATTTATATGTGTAAGTAGATGAGTTATCATCGGTCAGTCAAGGTTTGGTTACTATTAAAACATCTAAAACATAAAAAAAACTGCCTTAAAGATTATTACCACGCAGAAAAACGACGCGAGCCCTCACAAACCTCGGCTTTTAGCTAAATATCAGACAGCCAAAATTCCCTCACGTTTTCAAGGGAAATGCTGTCTTTAGCTAGGCATAAAGCAAGTCGGTAAATCTGACCGCTGTCTATCTCCGTGTTACAATTTCCAACAAAGACTTTCGCATCTGCAAGAGCAGTCAAGGATTAAGTGCTCATTTTACGAACATTGGTTAAATTTTATCTTTGATTTATATGTTTCTAGATGACGACTGCAACTCCTTTGTGCAGTTTGTTTGTTGAGCGGTAACCGGTAATTTTCCCGGGATTAAAAATATCCTATGTCAAAATTGATTCAGCGGCTTGAGCGTGTTACCTCAACAGACAGATAAACACTGCACCTTCGCATTTGTAATATTAGTATGGAAGTATGGATCTCCTTTTGGTTGTGATTGCGCTAAGGTGACGCCATGTTAAAGTAAAAAACCGTGTTGGATGTGTTTTAGATTGCTTGTTTTCTATGCGAGGCTGGCCCGGCCTCTCATAGAAAACAAGCAATGGAACAGCAAAAAATGGAAAGGGCGTAGAGACAAAATGGTTTTTGTCGCGTAATTTAAAAACTATAAATACATTTCGTATAAGCTATGGACAAATTAAAGTGTATACTAGAACAAATTTATGTACAAATTTTGGAAGCTTATATCACTCTCCTCTGTTGGCAAAATAGGAATCCCGTTTTTTACAGAGGTCTTTTTGATTGATTATTCTGTGTTATAAAAGTTGACCAATCGTGTTATGCTATAGGTAATTCAAAGACAAAGACATGATGAATACTGACAGTGAACTTTAATTTCTTAGTTTTAGTCATTGCTGAGAAAAATGGACATCGCTACAGCCAAATTATCAAGGCGTCACCTTAATGAAATAATTATGTAGGGATTAGCATTCTTAACTTTAGAAGCTTAGAATATAAAGTTGGCTTCTGAGTGGACACTGGACACCAGGTCCACAGGAAAATAATAATTTTCCGCAGGCTACACTTACATTTTTCCGAACCGTACATTTTCCCGTCATAAAAATTATCCTGTATCATTACCAGTTACCCAAAACTCAAAGTATTTCCATACCTACCAAATTAATCGCTTCAGATTTGAAAAGATAACAAACGGACTTTCTTTCTTAGTATGGATATCATGAGCACAATTTACAAGCACAATATTCCCAGTAAAATACACTTTACGGTATGATTTATTCAAACATGCATTATGTTGCTGTGACAAATGAAAATAAGAGGAGAGAGACGACTCGAACGATATTACATTAAACTTTTACAGGGAAAACGCTTTAAGGTGACGCCATGTTAAAGTGAAAAACCGTGTTGGATGTGTTTGAGATTGCTTGTTTTCTATGCGAGGCTGGCCCGGCCTCTCATAGAAAACAAGCAATGGAACAGCAAAAAATTGAAAGGGCGTAGCGACAAAATGGGTTTTGTCGCGTAATTTAAAAACCATAAATACATTTCATATAAGCTATGGACAAATTAAAGTGTATACTAGAACCAATTTATGCACAAATTTTGGAAGCTTATATCACTCTCCTCTGTTGGCAAAATAGGAATCCCTTTTTTTACAGAGGTCTTTTTGATTGATTATTCTGTGTTATAAAAGTTGACCAATCGTGTTATGCTATAGGTAATTCAAAGACAAAGACATGATGAATACTGACAGTGAAATTTAATTTCTTAGCTTTAGTAATTGCTGAGAAAAATGGACATCGCTACAGCCAAATTATCAAGGCGTCATCTTAACGGGGCTCCTTTTTGTTTGGAAAAGGGTGTAATAAGAGACTTGGCCACTAAAATATGAATCTTACATCTTTAAACGAGCAATTCTTGTATATAATTATTATAATTGGAATCTCGGAATCGGCACGAACGATTTTCATGAAATTTAGTATATAGGGGGTTTCGGGGGGCGATAAATCGATCTAGTTAGGAATCGTTTTTAAAAAATGTCATTTTATTCTTTTATAACGTTTCTTCAGGAGTAGTGAGAGATAAAAGATAGTGTCGACATCAAAATGTATAGTCTGTCAAAAAACTGAAGAAATTAAAAAGTGGCAACATCGTATTTTTTCTTAGATTAATTTGAAAGGGATAACACTACGATGTTGCCACATTTTAATTTTTTTACTTTTTTGAAAGACTATAATTATTAATATAGTACTTTATGTCTATTGTTAGTTTAAGGTACTATTAAGGTAGGATCCAGCCAGCTAGCATAAAAGTAATATTAGATTCCTTGACACCCACGATAGCCTGAAAGGAATACACCATTCCTTTCAGGCTATCAGTAATGTGGAAAAGAGGATAGATATGTGAACTTTTTTCATCAAAATCGGTTATCAAAAGCGGTTTAGGCGTGAAGAGGTAACAGACAGACAGACACACTTTCGCATTTATAATATTAGTGTGAAATGTGGACATTCAAGAAGAAAAACCCCAGATAAATCAAATTCCAAACCTAAAAACCAAACAGAATAATCGTTAACGCATTTTTTTGCCTTTTCACGATTTAATTTTGTTAAGCATTTTATCAGTCTTTAAACGTTGAATTACCAGAAGTCGGCCAAGAAAAGGATTAGATAAGCGATAACTCTAATCATTTACATTAGTGTCAATACTATCAATTAAATGGAACAATGAAAGTGTGTATTGCGATTGTTTTGTTAGTGACCAATTACTGTGTGGGCCATGAAGTGAATATAAAACAAGGAGTTTTGTTGGGAAGTGAGGAGAACTCTTTCCTGAAAGGGACCAAGTACTATGCCTTCAAGGGTGTCCCATATGCGGAACCACCCCTCGGTTCCTTGAGGTTTCAGGTATGTGTACTTGTCATTATTAAGGTTTTTTTTTATTACAATACATTATACAAGTAGTCTATTAGCATTTCGAGCATATCCTTATTTTGTTTCTTTTGTGAAATATTGTTTTTGCGAAGGTTCAAAGTTCATTTTCAATTTAAATTAGGTTTATTCGTTAAGTTTGGTAAAGTTAAATAAGGACTCTATCTCCTAAGTATAGGCTGTGGTATAGGTGGAATTATAGGCTTGCCATGCCTTATGTTTGGTGAAATAAATTATTAAGATTCTATCTATTGAAGATGTCTAGGAAGTAAGGGGGGTATTGTCACTTGTCAGTCGCTACAGTGTTTTGTATACATGTATACTTACACTTACGTACTTACTTTAACTTACATCGCTGCAATCATTGTGTAAGCAAAAAATTATAGTTGTACTAGAAATTTCTTTTGGGAAAACCATATTACGTAGCTTACGTTGAGCTGAGAGTTTTTTTATAAAATACGTCAATAATAATTATTGATCTTTTGCCCACACGTCTTTAAACAAAAAGTCCCCCTTTTTGTGTAGTACGTGTATGACCAAAATGTTCCAAATAGATCTTGCCAATAACTATGTCCACATTATGCAATTTCATCTTCAATTTTCGTCATCTTATTTTTATTCAACTTTCGTTTGGCATATTCAATAATTGAATGCGTCAAAATCCACCCGCGTTGAAAAAAAAGTGTCATAGCCAGCGCTACGATTTTAACGCGCGTCACGGGCATGTCTCACGTTCGCTGTTCACTGCGCTATAACGCATGCGCTTGACGAACAGAAAAAGGCACAATGTGGACAAAGCCAATCAGTAATCTGATGTAACTCACCACAAGTCACAACGTGATAATTTATTTTAGCAACTACACTTCCGTCACTACAATCTGTGAATTTTAGATTTATAATTAATATAAAAATAATTATTATTAATAGTTAATATTGCCGCCTATTTGCAACTAAACGTAGTCTAATTTTGATTCTCAGTATAGTTGAGATCCGAGTACCTGTACAATAATAATAATTAATTATTAAACACGATACTGTTAATTATTCCTATATGCAGTAATTAATTTTACAATAGATATTGGAATTATTTGCATACTTGTTGCATTAATCATCGTGAGCCAAACTCCTAATTAAAAAAGTAATAGGCGTGGGTTTGTATTATTGAGTACGATGATAGAACTCTCTACCTCGGTCTATATAATATACGTTTGTTTAATAAAATGATTAACTTAAAGCTTGCTCTATTTTAATAATTTTCAGCCATCGATACCTCACAGAGGATGGAACAGCAGCTACGCGGCACTCGAAGACAAGCCCACGTGTTACCAATACAACGCCAAAATGAGGAACGATGAGCCCTTCGGCATATCAGGGTCCGAAGATTGCCTGTACCTTAGCGTCTTCACACCAGACACCCTAGGATCCTTTCCGGTGATAGTCTTCGACTACAACGACAATTTCAGAACCGGATTCAATGGTACTAAGACTTACTCCCCAGAATTCTTCATGGAGGAGAACGTAATAGTCGTCACCATCCAGCACAGACTTGATATATTCGGCTATCTTACCACCGAGGATGAAGTTGTACCAGCCAATTCGGGAATCAAAGACTTCATGCTAGGACTAACTTGGGTGCAGCAGAATATAGATAAGTTTGGTGGCGACCCGAGCCGAGTTACGCTCATGGGCAGTAGAGGTGGAGCAATCTTAGCCAATATTTTGTTGTACACCCCAAAAGCCAGTGGATTATTCAGTGGGGTAATCATTCAAAGTGGCACCGCCATGGAACCGACTCTGTTTGGAAGTGAAACAAGAAACGTAGCGTTCAAATTAGGAGAAATATTAGGCATTGAAACCAATCACAGCAAAATACTGCTGGACGAACTACAAAAAGTAGACGCTGATACTTTACTTTCAAAAGAAGGTGAGGCAGTGAATGCAGATTCTGTGAACACACACCAAAAGAGCACTTTCCCTTTCACTCCGGTGGTCGACAGTGATATCTTACCGATGCTACCAGAGAATGGCAAAATCGTCAACGATGTCCCAGTATTAATCGGCATGAACTCAAGAGAAGGGTTAGATCTTGCGTCGCATTATATCTTCGAGCCGAGACTTCTGACACACATGGCGCAAGACTTCCTATTCCTATTCCCGATCCGAACGAACTTCAGATTCGATAAACAAAGCTCAGAATACGAGGAAGCGATTAAGGAGATCCAAAACTACTATTTCGAGGAGGGATACCTATATCATAATAACATCCTCGAATACGCTGTATATCTAGCTGATGTTTTACACAATTATGCCTTGGAGAAAACTGTTAAATCGCTTTCGAGAGAAATCGAATCACCAATCTATTACTACCAGTTCGACTACAGAGGTTTGCTGAACGAGAACAGCGAATACATGTCAAGAAGAGCCAGATTCAGCATGGAGAATTGGGGTGCCACTATTGGAGATGAATTATGCTACTTACATTTGTGTCAGCGAATTAAGAGGAAGTATGAGGAGTTGAAGAAACTCGTAAGCGAGCAGCAGGAGATCAAAGTTATCAAGAAAATGGTCCGCCTGTGGTCCAATTTCGCCAGAACCGGGTATGTAATATGTTTAAAACTTTATTGGACGTTGAGGGTTTTTTCACAAATTCATTACGCCGAAATTCATTTTACCGTATATTTATGTGATATAATAGAAACATTTCACTCCATAATATCAAATTTCATCGAAATCGACCGAGCATCTAGGATTGAGAACTAACAGACTGCCTGTGTAGTAATTCAATGCTTAAACAACTACCATACAATTTACAAAATCTAGTCACAACAATTCAATAGTTAACGCGTGGATAATTTAAGTTACGGACAAAAATAGCTCTTTTATAATACTATTTATTCTAAAGTCTAAACATCATCATTGGACGCCTCCGTGGTCTAGTGGTATAGAGCGCGGCTCTTGACTCGGAGGTCGTGGGTTCGATTCCCGCGTTGGAAACATGTTATTTCCAAGTTTGGTTAGGACAATGCAAGCTAATCACCTGATTGTCTGACAAGTAAGATAAAAAGTCGGTCCTGCGCCTGATCTCTCGCCAGTCGTGTCGGTCGTCCGTCCCACTAGGTTATGAGAGTAAAGGAATAGAGAGTGCTCTTGTGTACTGCGCACACACTTGGGCACTATAAAATTACTCCTGCGTAGCTGGCCTGGTTTCAATGAAACCGGCCACCGTCATCGAAACCGGTGTGGGAGCTATTATTATATTCTAAACAATTAAATTGAAAATCCAAACATTTTACAATTTCAGTAATCCCACACCAGAGGAAGACGCGGTGATTAAGAAATTTAAATGGCTGCCAGTAAATAACGGTTCCAACGAAACCAATTACCTGCACATTACGAAATCTCTCCGAATGGATACCAACCCTCTGGGGGAAAGAGAAAAGTTTTGGGATGAATTCCTAATGAAATATGCACAAAAATCTGTCGATGGTATTGTTGGAAATCCTAAACGTGATGAATTATAATTTGGTTTTTATTAATTAGTCCTCTTTATTTCATTTTTGTACCTTTTAGAAATTTTCAGAGACGGAATGAGATCGAAAAGTGGTAGGTCGGTTTCTACGACCGTACTACGAGCGTCAGGGCCACTGTTAAATCTACCGAAGAGAATAGCGACTGGCGAGATAGTGTATAATGATAGCGAGTAGTCCAATCAAAATATTATTTACACTATCACGCCCGCGCCACTGGCACTGTCTCGACTCTCACTCGACAATCTACTTAGTAGGTGTAATAAGGTTCTAACAGTGCTCGACCATCTTCGTTTTTCATACATCCTCTCTGTTATCAGAAAAACGTAGAATTTTATAGGACGTACGTGTTCAGATAAATTAAAAATATTAAATAATTTTAACTCTACCATCTATCGTAAGGCATAATAAACATTAAGTTGCGTATTACGCTCTACCTACTGCTCTACAATACATGCCTAATCTATTTTGTCACCTTACAATACATTGTAGTACTAACGAGTCTTTAGAGATGACGCTTTTGCTTCATGTTCAGAGCCTATAATAAGTAATAAACTAATAACTTACCGTGTTGTTTACATTATAGAGCCCCTAGACGATCAATTTTATTGTGCAGTATCACGTATTGTGCAATATTATTGACCGTCTAGGGTTAATATTAAACGCGCACGCCTTTCAATCTTATGGTCAAATAAATTGTTCAATACTATTGTTCAATGATATTGTACAATAAAAGTGATCGTCTATGGGCCCACTTAGGGCGCTTTTCTTATCATGCGTGTTGTAAGTTGCAACACGCATGCATTTTGTCCGCATGACAGGTAAAACATCTATGAAATTATAGAATGTGGCCGACTTGCCACGGATCCGCGCGCGGGTGATGACTGATGACACGCACCGCGCACGACAGGAAAATCACCCTTGCAGTTTACACTGATCCTTATGGCTGGTTTTATCGCTAAGCGTTTCGGCAGCGCCGTTGGAGCGCGCGCGTTCGAAGATGTATGGGGGCAGTGCGTTTTATAGTCGAGCGCGCTGCTCAGCGCTTAAGAGGGATCTACACCGCCGTTTTTCTATACAAACGTTGTCCGTTTCCTCCCTGGATAATACCGGTAGAGTTATAATTTTTGTCCTGAATATCTATGGCCACTAATACAATGTCCCTATGTTTTCTTTTTTTTTTTCATCACTAACTATACCGGTATTATCCAGGAATGAAACAGTGGACAACCTTTGTATGGAAAAACGGCTGTGTAAATCCCTCTTTTAAGCAGCGCGCTCGACTATCAAACGCTACTACCAAACTCAAAAGCACATACTAATCACACTACTCAAACCTTACATTTTGTCTGGCAATCAAAATAAAAGTGTGATAGAAATAAAAAAAATAGATCAAAATAGGTCCGGTCCACCCGTTTAGATGCTACGATGCCACGGATAGACACACACACAGACAGACAGACACGTCAAACTTATAACACCCCTCTTTTTTGTCGGGGATTAAAAATGACATTCTCTATATCACGTTAATAAGTTGATTGGTTTCAATTACAAAAGTCATATTATGATATTATCAAGATAATTTCAAGACTATTATTTATTAATTCAAAAAAAGTATTAAAATCAATTAAACATATAAATACAAGGATTTTGGGGCTATATATAATCACCAATGGATCTAACTTTAATGATCATTTATGGATTTTCAACACGATTTAAAAAGTAGTTATGTCCAATTTAGATTTGAATTTGGTAAAAGATAATAAATTGTTAGCTTACAATATATTATATCTTTAATAACTAGATGATGCCCGCAACTCCGTTGCGCCAAAACTCGTTAATCGCGCGGGGACCGTACATTTTTCCGGGATAAAAGTATCCTATGTCCTTTCCCGGGACTCAAAGTATCTCCATACCTCAGCAAAACCTGACCTGCAAACGGCATTTAAGAGTCTACAAAACTTATCTGTGATTAATTTGTTTATTTACAACTGTATCAGTTTATTTCATTTATACATTTCATTAAATGATGCAGACAAATCGGTTAATACAGGATAAATATCTTCATGCCGAATTCCAGCAAAATCAGTTCAGCGGTGTAGAATCCTCGAGACACTGGCTCACTACAACATCCAGTACGACCATAGGTACACGTCTTCACTCTCTGACTGTCACTGCACGACTGACTCGTTGGCAGCCAGACAGACACTTATATAGACTGCACCCTACTACTCGGTGTTCGTGAGACAATGATAAGTATCTACTATATAGATACTCTGCGCATACACTACAAGCGGTTTGGACGTAAAGAGGTAACAGACCGACAAACAGAAAGACAGACAGACAGACACACTTTCGCATTTATAATATTAGTAATATGGATTTGTGGTAATAGGATTTAGGAAGTAAGGCCGACGGCTTTGTAAAGGGAGTGGCCCTTCCTAGCTACCGGTCCATAAAAAGTGTCGACTTAAGCTTAGGTTCATTTTCGTGAAAGTTACAAAATCACCAGGTAAGTAATCTCTCAAGGGTCGAAAGTGTATAGAAATGCCTGTCCGTAGTCCAATTTTCACAGATTTTGTAATAAATTTGTGCTTATACTATTGAGATCACATTATTGTTAATGTAATGGAGCCCTGAGGCTCCGCAAAGCCTATAGGGGGCTCCTCGACTGCGAGAGATACTTATGAGTTATGACTTATGATTTTTTTTAAATAACACTAGCTTGGACTCAAAGTCCGCGACGAATATCAAATCATTTTTTGGGTTGCTTGCTTTTCAGAATGGTTCCGCAACAAAAAAAGTTTGAGAACCGCTGCTGTAGTGATTTTGAGCTTCATAACATTTCTTCTTTTTTTATGTTCCGCATTCTTAATTCTTATCCATGCAAAGTCGCGTTCAACCGCCCCATTAATTTTCAACGCCTCGAAATGATTTATTATTCATTACTGGCTCATAATATCGACTAAAGACTGAAGCTAAGTTTAAGCAGTATTCACGCTTATGTGGCAGGAGCGAGACGTGCAAAATGTACGTGATCGACATCGAGGATGCACCCAACAACGCCGCGCCTATGGATTCAGGTTTGTTACTGAAACCTAACTCAGATATATGCAAAAAAAACTACGGGTTGCATAATGCATTCCCTAAGTATAGTGTGCCAGGGCCGGATCTAAGGGGGGGCGAGCTAGGCGCGACAAAAATGAGGGGCGGCAAAATTGACTTATTTCTATCTTTCGACCTAGCTTATAGCTATCAGCCAGCCACCACCCAAGTTTGGTAATTTTACCTCCTAACCTACGAGGGCTGTTTCAAAAGTTCTCGGCCTAACATACTTCTGCGTGACTTACAAGCGTATAACTTCTACCATGTATAGGACCATTCTTAACTAGATTAAAACTCACGCCATTTGTAAATTGCTTCATTGGAAAAAAAATTAACAACCATCGACGGCAAGTCAGCAGAAATTTGAAGGCGCGTGTATTCGAGCAGTTGCGCAGTTTTTGCAAAGTGTTATAAAATGGAATTGTAAACACGAAATCACTCTTAGTAATGATTAAAAAAATACTTAACAGTTGCAATAGATAAAATAGGTATTTAAAGACGAGTCTACCTGAATTGCTAAAAATCGTCCATTTTCTAGAAAAACGGCCAAAATAAAAAATGCTGTAATCTCCGAATAAATTAAATGATAAGAAAAAGATAGATAAACACTCTTCTAAAAAAATAGGTTTATAATTATTTCAAAATATCATAAAGATAAAAAAAATGTCTCGGCAAATTTAAACCGGTGCCGCGTTTGCCGACAAAAATCTAAGTATCAGACAACTCGAAAGTTAAATTGATTTTCTGGAAATATTTTGTATTAAAGATACAGATATATTCAATAGAATTCATTAATTTTAAAACTTTAAGTTATTCATTATATATAATTTTATAAACATAAAGCCAAATAATAGCCTACTCTTTCAATGAGGGTGGAAAATTGGGCCATAGAGAAATCTTCTTGAAAAAGTAAGTGTTACAGATTGAGGCCACACTTTTTAGTTAGGGTGTAAACTCTACTAAATTTCTTTAATTTTCGAAAAGAAAAGAACCCTTTTAAAGGAAAATAGTATTTTTCTAGGCCTTTGCCATAAAAAAAATATGCAGTAGCTATCTATGAAAACGATGATCAGATTGCATTGTTGTTAATTAACAACATTTATAGGCAATACCACCCGCGTTGCAAAGCTTTCTAATAAAAATAAATAATCGTGTAAAATAAATTTCACTATCAAAAAATGTTAACTTGGTTTTCAGTAAATATGTTACAGTTTTCAAATCTAAATTATATAATTACCAGGGACGAAGATATTCGCATTTCAATGAGGCGTAGTCGATTTTTATTTTGTACCTTATCAGTGCAATATTTCCTTGAGACATTGTATTTGAGACGAAATCGTGAGCAAAAGCTAGCAAGTTGTTATAGCAAAAATTATATGCCATGCATTATAAGCAAATTAGTAGCAAGGTATGACATTACAGGGTTATTAACAATAACATAAAAACCTTGTAATCTAATGCTAAGTACTGACGTTGGACATAATTTTCAAACTTATGGGGATATTAATTATCTGTAGTAGGTAATTAGATTTGATTCTATGAAGTCACTTTATTACATAAATAATTGAAGACGTGAGTGGAAGAACAAGTAACATTTCGTAACATACGGACAATAACTCATTTTTTCCCTAATTATTTCAATAAAACTTGTAACTTATCTACTTCATAACCTAGCTACATATCTGGCTACACATACAATCCATAGTTTTTCTATTTCAAATAACTTTTCCGGCCCTAAGCCTCCATTTAAGCAAAAAAACGGGAAGTTTTTTCATGTTACTTACCTTATTCTTTCACTCACGTCTTGAATTATGAACATGAAAAACTGCTTCTACGCACACATTATGAAAAATCGCAGTAAGATGGGCCGCATTTTGCAAACATTTTCAAAACCTTTCACGTACGTTTTAAACATTATATGGTTTTAAGTAATCAAAGGTTGAATAAATTATAACAATTATAAATTATAATAGACTTAAAAGAAACTTGTAGGAATTTGAAATTTCATTATGAGCCTGCCAGTAAGTGCCAATGCCTGTACAAATTTCAAATGACGTGATCGATGTGGTTCAAAAATGTAAAAATAATCGATTTTTGTGACTTTCGACCCCTTATTTTAAAAAACTTGTGACCATCCAATTACATATAATATATTATTAAGTATGTAAATTTTGAGAACTGCTTTAGGATGCTAAAATACAAGTTTTTTTTCGAGATATCCACCAAAGATCTAAAATCACTGGAGTCTGGACTACACTAGTAGTTGTCAGCGCTGTCAATATTTTCATACAAATTTCGGTGTCAGCGCCGTCAATCAGCGAGCTATCAGGGCGATATTAAAATCAGCCTTATGCTAAGTTTAGGCTAAAAATAGCAACTTCTTACAGTCTATCAAAGTTCTATCAACAAAGTTACAACTTACAAACACACGTGTTGTTTTACTCACTCGGACTATAATTAGTGCATTTGACAAGGTTTCGCCCCGACAGTAGAAATAAAAAGAATATCTATACATAATGAAAATTATTAAATACGAGCTTTTGCCCGCGGCTTCGCTCGCGTTAAGAAGTATTATTATATACTAACTTTGATCCCATATTTTAACCCCTTGGAGGTAGAATTGATCAAAATCCTTTCTTAGCGGATGCCTACGTCATATCATCTACCTGCGTGCCAAATTTCAGCCCGATCCGTCCAGTGGTTTGGGCTGTGCGTTGATAGATCACCACGTCAGTCAGTCACCTTTGAGTTTTATATATTTAGATATAGATTCATCGAGAAAATAAAAATTATTAGGTGCCTAGAGTATAGACGGTGAAAGCTTCATAAGCGTAAGAAATTAAGGCACATCCTAAATTTCACTCCCATTTTCCTTTTGGGCAATGATGGAATACCATGATAGCCGCCGATTGCCAAGCTGTTTATACGACACACGATCATGGGCAATAGTGCTGAGCAGAATTCCAGATACCTCCCTCAAACTTTAGTCGGCTATAAACAGCGTTTAATGTTTATTACGGACTACCAACCAACAACACCGCAACTAAATACGTTTATCGCGCGGAAACTAAATAGTAAGGGTCTTACCACAAAAGATATAAACACCCGTTGAACAGTTGATTAGAGAAAAATTCAGTACAAAAATGTCACAAAACAACTGTTCAACAGATGTTTAGTTTTTTGTGGTAAGGCCGTAAGATTTTAAGTAAATTGTTTTAACTAGCCACATACAATATAACCTTACAGAAAACCGTCATCTTAAATACATGTCGAATAGTCCAGAAAGGACAATGGGAAACAAATGTATGGAGTCTGGGCCCACCCCGCAATAGTAACATGTGATATACCATTGCATAGGGCTTTTTAAGCGGAACATTATTATTAATACAACTACGGTCAAATGTTAGTACTTTCGGCGTCTTAGAGTATTTTAATCTAACTTATTATTTATGGATTTTTATAAGATACAATGGTAATAATACACGTATTTCACTTTAAATAAGATTTATTCGTCGTCCTGTACATCGATAACAATTACATCGTTTAAAAAAGCCGCAGGGGCCAGGAATGGTTGATATCAAACCAGGAATGGTTGACAAATTAAAGTGTATACTAGAACCAATTAATTATGTACAAATTTTGGAAGCTTATATCACTCTCCTCTGTTGGCAAAATAGGAATCCCTTTTTTACAGAGGCCTTTTTGATTGATTATTCTGTGTTATAAAAGTTGACCAATCGTGTTATGCTATGGGTAATTCAAAGACAAAGACATGATGAATACTGACAGTGAACTTTAATTTCTTAGCTTTAGTCATTGCTGAGAAAAATGGACATCGCTACAGCCAAATTATCAAGGCGTCACCTTAAGTGATAATTTTGATATGATTTTTTTGTAAAGCAAGCGTGATCTATTTGTTTTTACTTTAAATTTATTCGGTATTCGGTTAGGTAGCCATTCCAAATAGAGCTTCAACTTCAGCCTTCTCAACTTTAGCCTTACCTTATCTTACAGCTTCACAGTTTCAGAGCCCTTATCAGGTGTCACTGAACGGATGCGCATACGCAGCCTAGTTTCTTTATTTTTGTTTGTATCGATATGTCAAGGCCGGTACAGTGCGTAATGCGTGTAGCCAGAGACAAGCAGTTGCGATGAGTCCGCCGGCGCTCGAGCACGCCTGTAGCGAAGTGAGAGTGACCATAGAGCCCGAACTGGCGAAAACATACGACATGAACGGTAAATAAAAAAAAATTAAGTACGTTCTCCCGCCATAAATGTTCCCGCTTTTGTTCTATTTTCAAATATGTTGTGGGTTTTTGAGGTTATTGTTTTGTTTTCATGTTCTCCATGTAGTACTCCTGTAACCACATGTTAAGTGCTTTCAAACGAAGTATTTACCAAATTGTTACGAATATAATCTATTGGTACTAAAATTTCCCTGTCTATCCCAATTGCCAATATAATAATATTAATAACTACCACACCGGTTTCAGTGACGGTGGCCGGTTTCATTGAAACCAGGCCAGTTACGCAGGAGTAATTTTATAGTGCCCATGTATGCGCGCAGTACACAAGAGCACTCTCTATTCCTTTTACTCTCGTAACCTAGTGGGACGGACGACCGACACGACTGGCGAGAGATCAGGCGCAGGACCGACTTTTACATGCCCATGCGACGCATGGATCATCTTACATACAGGTGATCAGCCTGCATTGTGCTAACCAAACTTGGAAATAACATATTGTTCCAACACGGGAATCGAATCCACGACCTCCGAGTCAAAAGCTCTAAACCACTGGACCACGGAGGCGTTATCCCAATATAAAATTGGTGCGAACTAGGAATGTTATACCGATACCAGAAGAGTTGTCGGAATTTCAGAAATGATCTTTATTGAGTTACTAGTTGTCCCGGTGAACTTCGAACTGACGAATCTATAAGGGTTCCTTTTGGCAAAAAAGGAACCCTTATAGATTCCTTTTGGCAAAAAAGGAACCCTTATAGATTCGTCATGTCTGTCTGTCTGTCTGTCTGTCTGTCTGTCTGTCTGTCTGTCCGCCGTCCGTCCGTTCGTCCGTCCGTCCGTCCGTCTGTCCGTCTGTCTGTCTGTCTGTCTATCAACGTATCCCCATAGAGACAGACAGACGGTCGGATGAACAGACAGACAGACACACTTTCGGATTTACGATATTAGTATAAACAGATCTCTACAGGGTCAAAGGTGTATTTGTTTTGTTATTCCCAGTATAAGATTAGTACAAGGTAAGTGCAATAATGAGTTGAAATTTATTTTCCGGTATCAAGTAATTTTTCCGGAATCAGGTAAAATTTTCCTCCATATTCCACTATTGTAATTTTCCATCTTTTTAGTAAAAGATGGCCCCGTGCGAGTTTCTTACGCCGGTTTTTCTCGCCGGGTTAGTTCCCGAACCGGTGGTAGGCCTCATGTAGACGTTCTAAAAGTGTTTACTTTGTTAACCTATTTAAAAACCCACATTTTGAAAAATCTCACGTGAGATTTTGGCGGGGGGGGGGTTGAATAAAATCTCACGAAATCTCACTAGGGGGGGAGGGGGGTTAAAAAAAAATAAAAAAAACACCTCACGTAATTAAAATAAATTCTTTTTGACAGTTTCTCCATACTCTATTAATTGTCAAGTTAAGTGGTGGATAGCCTATCCAGCACTTATCAGGAAGTGGTAAAAAGGGTTCTAAGCACTAGCTTTTACCCGCGGCTTCGCTCGCATCAATTTTTTTTATAAAAACTATGTTGCTTCTAGTACCTCCCAAAATATTTTTACAAAGTTTCATGATGCTTCGTCATATTGTTTTTGGGTGAAAGCGAAACAATCATCCACGCTTTCACATTTATAATATTAATAAGGATTAGTAACGACTAACGGCCCGGCCACTCCTGCGTCTATCGTCCGAAGCTTCGTGTTCGAATTAAAGGTTTACCCTCATACTAATAAAAACTTCTTAAACATATTGTGTTCAACGTGTGAATAGTTATACAGGAGTTTTTAAGTTACACACACGTTACACAGAGTCTATACATGGTCTATTCATAGAATTTTGTATGGAAATGACAGCATCGTTATACAGCCCTTATGTCAAAAAATGATTATTAGTAGAAAAAATCTTATGCACCCTCTATACACGCTGTGTAACTTTTTATTAGTAAGAGGGTTAGTAAATAAGAGGTATTATGTTCAGAAACATATTATATTTTTGTACCTTGTGTAGTTTTTACACCTAATATTTATTGTAGGTACCATCATAAAAAAGCTTGAAAAACACTGATATTTTAACCTATAAACAGTAGGTGCGTATTAGGTTGTTTTTCTGGTTATTTTAATGTCATATTTTGCTGTTTTTATGGCGCTATTTCAAAGCTAATTCAATGTCCTGCATTAGCTCAAAAAACCGGTCATGTTTAATGACAAATATTATCATTTATTACTTACACATACAAAAACCCGACTGCTGTTTTGTAAATAATTGTATACATATTATTACTCGCCGAAAGTTTATCGTGCGGGAACCGTACATTTTTCTGGGATAAAAAGTATCCTATGTCCTTTCCGGGACTTAAAGTATCTCCATGTCAAATTTCAGCAGAAGCGGTTCAGCGGTTTGAGCGTGAAGAGGTAACAGACAGACGGACAGACAGACAGAGAAACAGACAGACACACTTTGGCATTTATAATATTAGTATGGATATACAAAACGAATGGCAAGGCTAGATGTCCCATTATGATATTGACCTTTATATTTTTTAATAACGTTATTCTGATATAAATCAAGCACGCACTCGACTACTTATGTAACTAAAGCGCTCCCTAGACGGTAATTCAGCATGACATGCCGATCGCGAAACGATCATGCGTGTATGACAGCACGTAACGCATGTCATGCTGCATGATCGTCTAGGGTCCCTATTACAAAATATTAGATAAGTGGCCCATTCACTATCCTGCATGGCAGGATCGATCAAAGTACAGCTTCCCTTACCATTTTGGCTAAACTTACGTAAAACGACATAATATTATTTTAGCAATTTTGACTTAGAACACGATTTTGATTTTCAATTTATGAGAATAACATTTTGTAGTTTTGTTATACCGAAACTGCATCGAAAGTAATCGAAACTATATCGTAATAGTGTTATTGTCATTAAGTTCTACGCTATTCGGTCAATCATTGCTTCGTAATGAAGACATGAGTGCATGAATGAGGTAAGTAACATTTTTGAAAATTTACGTTTTATTGCATAAATGTAGCTTTTAGGACATGGAAAATGATTTGCAATCAAAAAATTTTGAATTTTACGTATACTTACAAAGTTAGCCAGATGATGAAGCAGGTAAGTTACAAGGTTCGTCCAAATGACTATGCAAGAACCGGGTAATTACATCCCATATGCGTTGCAGTACGGGAGATCGCTTGAATATTTTACTTTTTTAAATAAGGAATATTATGTCGACTTTTTTATTGTTCTATTATTCAAAGGCATAGATAATTTAGTATATATTTTTTTTGTTAGCGTTTGGCTCTGACACCGGGGGTGTACTTTGCCACATACAAAGGTATAGTCAGTCTTCTTCATAATAATAATGTTCATCAACGTTTTTGTTTTTACTATATTATCGTCATTTATGATCATATCTAAAGTCTAGTCAAAGTCTAAGTAAAAGTCAAGTCAAGCAGTCAAGGAGTCAAGTCGGTTGATTACCCTATACTCTATACTGAAACTTTTGACGGAGTTTTGGAGGGACACAAAAAGCACGTTCCTGGAAGTTGCAGCACGTGCACGATAACGAATATGTAATAATGGTTAATATTCTGCCAATAATACACATTAAAACACAGTTAACAGAATAATTTAAGGAAAATAATACAAAAAAAATACAACAGTAATCTTTCACATTCTAGGCAAAACTCGAGTAGGTATATTAATAATGACACATTATCATACACATATTTATACATAATATAATCAAAGGATATTTCATACACATCCATACTCTTTTATACTACGATAGTTATTTTATTAAAGACTAGGCGCTTTTCGTTGTTTCCAAACAAATTAAAATTTTGGAAAAACCTATCGTAACTTAAATGGTACCTACGTATAAAATATTTTGTTTTTGTTTTTATTATAATATTAAATTGTTGGAAATATAAAAAAATATTTAGGCATCAGTTTGGCTGTTTGCATTTATCCTGTGCTAATACTTTATAGCGTCGCGTCGCGTACCTAGTGTATTTATTCTTTGGTCGCGTCGATACTTCATTCCAAATTCAAATGAGCGCGCTCCCGCGCCAAATTTGAAAATCGAACTAGCTATGCTCGACAAAGAATTTTTTATTGTAAGTACTTGACTGTTTTTTTTACTAGGTATTATGACGTACAAGCCATAGTCGTGAAAACGCAGTTAAAAGTAAGTATAATAAAACACAATAAAAACTTGAATTAGTATATTGTTCTTTTAATTGTAACATTTGAATAGTGCATAATTTAAGTTATTATTATTAATATACTTAAATTTATTTATTAAGTAAGGCTTCATTTTAAACAATCTATATTATATCAACTTTGAGAAACCCAAGACATTTTAAAAAATTAATTGATCTTACTAGTAAACTATAAATTGGGAAATCGTGTTTGTATGATCTTAAATGCTTCTTAACACTTAAACGGCTGAACTGATTTCGACGAAATTTGCTTTGGAGATTATTACTTACTTTCATCATCTCGTTTTCTCTACTTAATTCCTACTAGATGACGCCTACAACTCAGTTTTGTTTACATTTAGTTTTCTAATGCGGAATTCCCTTATATAATCTTTCCCGTCTTTCAAAAGTATAACTGTTTGGCCGTGAATTTATTGTCTTTTAAATTGAGTCTTGTTTCATCTCAATAAAAAAAAGTGATTTATGTGTACTTCATGCATTGACAGTCTTTACAGATTTTGTTGCATTTAAAAGTGAAGAACCGAGTAACTTCACATTTTTCCTAATTTATCCTAGAATGGAGATTTTTTTATATAATTTTTAACATAACAATAAAAACGGAAGATATTTACACCTCCTGATACAATTAACAAAAGCCATTACTTGATTTGTGATGAAAAATCATAAAAAGTTTTTTCAAAACTTTAAACGCGATTTACTCGAAATTCGAAATGTGTTACATACCTCATTCATGCACTCACGTCTTTAATTCATAGTAGGTATCTACCGGCTAATTGCAATTTGCAGGTAAAAGACATACAACATATTATAAGTACAATAAATACAACGCACGTTCCAACTATACCATAATTGTATATGGTTTCCTTGAATTACCATAATAATTATTGTCTACTTAAATAGTTTACCCAGAGAAGCGCGGTATTTTGCCTACGTCATATTGTCTGCGGTCTGCAGTAGATCATGTGTCCAAAATATCTGAAATTGATTTGACCACACCTTATACAGTAATAAAACAATAGGGCGAGCACTGTGTATGTGTCCTTTTGTCATGATTCACAAGTGATGAAACAAAACAATGCAAACTCGTTTGTTTTCCGGTCTCCTTATTACCCAATTTCAGAATTAAGAGTTAATCAAGTAAAATATGTGGTAATTATACCTATAAATACGGTCTGGAGAAATAATTAACGTTTATTCAAGCTTAAAATCGCTAAAACTATCTGAAATTGTATTTAGATGACTTTTGGTATGACTGACCCGGGAAATGGTTTTAAAAAACTAGCCCTAGATACTTGTTTAACTAATATTATGTATTCTATGCCTATACTATAATGCTAGCCTAAATAATAGTTGTCGAAGTAAAATCAGTAGATCAATTAATACCCTGTACCCAGAAACAAAGAGTTACATATAAAGTACAGAAAATAATTATCAATTATTTTTACCTAATCATATGAATTATTTATTTAAACCTCTTTGTATTCGTTGGGGCCTGGGGGTTACATTAAAATTTTGTAAGCTTTAAAAATCTTAGGGGAGGCCTTTGCCCAGCAGTGGGACAGCATAGGCTAGAAAAAAAAAGCTTTAAAAATTTTGCAGTTGTAATGTCGTGGGTCTTAAAGACGTCCTTTTATGGTTTTTGTCCCTATTTAAAAGATATCATCCCCTACTTAACTTACTTTTTAGGGTTCCGTACCTAAAGGGTAAAAACGGGAACCTAGAATACTAAGACTTTGATATCTGTCCGTCTGTCTGTCTCCAGGCTGTATCTCAAGAACCGCTATAGCTAGACTTTTGAAATTTTCACAGATTTCTATTGCCGCTATAACAACAAATACTAAAAATAAAATAAAGGGTCCCATACAAAAAAAACACATTTATGGCCTATTTTTTTCTCTATAACGGTACGGAACCGTTCGTAGGCGAGTCCAGCATGCACGTCTTGGCCGATTTTTCGAATCACTGAAAGAAAAAGTAAGTTTCATAGCTACTTAAATATCTAGTAGTTCCTTGCCCCTAAATTTTCTTTTAGGTAAATATTTTCTTAAAAATATAAGGAGACTACATTTTGTATTATCTAAACGATTATGTAACTTTAATGCGTTTAGCGTTTTACATATTATATGAGATAATAGCTTTAAGATAATATGTAATTATGATAAATGATAGTTCATCAAGCGATAGACATAAACATTTTAGACACAACAACAATCGGATGGTAGTTAAAGCGCCAATGTGATTTTTCATAAATATCTTAAAAAATTATAAAATATATTATAGAGCATTGATTTTCAAACTAGGGGGCGCGCCCCACTAGGGAGGCGCGAAGACATGATGAGGGGGGCGCGGGCGCCGGTGGCGGTTTTACTCCAGAGTCCAGATGCCCGCGCATTCCCGCGACGTACGCGAATTGGAAATCTTGTCAAAAACATGCAAGCTCATCCGTCACATTGATTCTTCCTGAAGAGGGCGACTAACCCAAAAAATCAAACATTGTCCTTCTCAATAACTCAATAAATATACAACGTTTTAAAAATCCGCTAGGTCGGTTTCTCAATGATAGAATTTTTACAATGTGTTAAAATATTAACTGAGTTTAATGCACGGTTATGGCAATGTATGAAAAATTCGTGAAAATTAGATGCATCTTTTTTTTATTTTTTTTATGATATCGTTTTTTTGCTCAGATCTGATTCTTGGAAATATAATGTAGTATTTAGTTTTAGAAAATGAAACAATTCGGAGATTGATTTCAAGTATAACAAAGAATTATAAAATCGTCAATTTTGGGTTAGAAGCAAGTATGTAAAAACATATTTTTATAATGAAACATCTGAAAATGTATTTTTGGTCTTTATTATTTTATTTTACAATAGCTTGGCGAGCCCACTTGCTACTACTTGCTGGGCCCTGGGCCGAAGGGAGGCGTAAGCACTAAGCATGTTCATTAGGGAGGCGTGATACATATAAGTTTGGGAACCTCTGTTATAGAGAATATTAAAATCCGCTAGGTAGAATCCTCGGTGATAGAATTTTATTCGATGTGTTAACTCAGTAATATTAATGCATGATTTTGGCAATATACAAAAATCGGCCAAGTGCGAGTCGGACTCGCTCACGAAGGGTTCCGTACCGGTATAGAGCGAAATTAGACAAAAATTGTGTTTTTTGTATGGGAGCCCCCGTTTTTTAAATTTTGTTTTAATGTTATTATTAAATATTAAAGTACACATATAACTAAGGATTTTGTGAAAAATTCAAGTACCTACCTGTTGCCATTTTTGATATAGAGCAAAAAAGGCCAAAAAATCAGGTTTGTATGTATGGGAGCCCCCCTTAAATATTCATTTTATTTTATTTTTAGTACTTATTTGTTGTTATAGCGGCAACAGATATTCATAATCTTATTAATCTGTGAAAATATCAAATCTCTAGCTATTACCGTTCTTGAGTTACAGCCTGGAGACAGCAAAAAAGGCCAAAAAAATCACGTTTGTTGTATGGGAGCCTCCCTTAAATATTCATTTTATTTTATTTTTAGTATTTGTTGTTATAGCGGCAACAGATATACATAATCTGTGAAAATATCAAATCTCTAGCTATTACCTTTCTTGAGTTACAGCCTGGAGACAGACAGACAGACAGACGGACAGACGGACAGACAACGAAGTCTTATGGCCGTTCCCTATATTCAATCTATCTCTAGTTTGACATACAACCGATCGCAGCTGACATAGAATTGACATAAAATATATGGAGCTAATGTCTAATGTGAGCTATTCCTATCTCAAGTAAGAGATAGATCAAATATTGGGAACGGCCGCGCGTTAGTAAAAATAGGGTCCTGTTTTTGCCCAATAGTCGCCTTCTTAACAAATCACTATACAAATCATGGTTAACCATTATAGCCTAACGTGAGGGGCCTTGAAATTAGTGTGTCTGTCTGTCTGTTACCTCTTCACGCCCAAACCGCCGAATCGATTTTACTGAAATATGGTATGGAGTATCTCAAAGTATCTTTGAGTTCCGGGAAAGGATAAAGGATACTATTTAATTTTATCTCGGAATAATGTACGATTCCCGCCGATTCCACCCGATTTGAAAAATTCTTTCGGTGTTAGATAGCCCATTTATCGAGGAAGGCTTATTATTATCACTCTAATACCAATAGGAGCGAAGAAACAGAGGAAAATGTGGAAAAAACTGGGAAAATTATTTGAAAGTACTTATCTCGGGAATTACTGGATGGATTTTTAAGTTATTTGGCACAGATGTAGAGTTGAGCACCTGAAGGGACTTAAGATATTTATAGCGAGAAAATGTACGGTTTCTGTAAAATTCCTAATTTACGCTGGTGAAACCGCGCGGAACGTCTAGTCAATAATATAATTAAAGCAATAAAAATTAACTACGATAGCCCCTGCTTAAGATGAAGTGGTAGGGCCAGAAGCGTATAATATCGCGATCTAGGGTATCTTTGAACCTGTTTTTAGATATCAACCGCTAAAATTCATACAATGTTATTCATACCGGCGTATGGGTGAAGATATGCCTAATAACGTTATATTCTTCGAAACACGATTATAGTAATTTGCCTCGATAGAAAAAAATCGTGAAAATCATCATAAATTGTCATTTTATTGCAATTTTTCGATTTTACGGCGAATTTAGATACAATTCTAGTAAAAAATTTATGTTTTCATAAACCTTTCATCAAATCCCATAAGGTAGTATTTATGGTTTTCACTAAAATGATAGTTAGTCATTCAAAATAAAATAATAACCTATAACGCTCGCACTGTATGAGGGCGGCGGGGATGCGGGGTGGCGATTCAGTCGGCCGCGGAGCCTCGTCGCAAGCAGACACGTACTACTCGTCGGCCCGCTCTTTACGAGAATTTGATGTGAAAATGGGAAATAAAAACTGCAGAGGGAAAAAAATATCCCTTTTGCGGAAAAGAAGAATAATTAAAAAAAAAAGAGATAAGGGAAAAAAAAGAAATAAGGGTCACCGTACACTTGACTGAGTATCGGTATTATCTTTTTTTTTGACGTTATTTTTTTCCTCAGTAGGCATTAGAATAAGGGTCACCGCATATTTGACCGGGTACCGATATGGGTATTGGGTATCTTGTTTTGACTATTCTTTTCCTCTGTAGTCTGTAGGCATGAATTAGTAGAAATAAGAATAAGCGTCACCGCACACTTGATCTGGTATCGGTATCGGTATTATCTTGTTTTAATTTTTTTTTCCTCAGTAGGTATGAATGAGTAGAAATAAGGGTCACCGTACACGTGACTGGGTATCGATACTTATAATATTTTTTTGACACAATTGCTTCCTTAGTAGGTATGAATGAGTAGAAATGAGAATAAGAGTATTGTCCAGTATCAATAACAATATTGAACAGTTACTAGAACAACACATTTAGGGACTCCTAACAAATAGGATGGTAATGTGTATTTTGATTTGTCTTTTGCCGAAGAGATAGAATGAAGAAGAATGTTATTATGTTTCTTACAGATATAAACCTTGTTGAATGTTATTATGTTTCTTACAGATATAAATCTTGTGCAACCAATTATAAAAAAAATGTTCAGATAATTCTGTTCAAGTTTTAGAAGGGTGAGACTTACACATAATTTATTATGCATTAATATAGGTGTCGATGGCGAATAAATATTCGTAGTATTCAAATAAAAATAGTGTATAAATAAATAATAATAATATTTTTTTTTATTACAAATAGAATATAATTACAGCTAATTAGTTACATATAAAACAAAGGGGATAATAATAATAATAATAATAATAAAGAAACACTATAATATATAAAAAACTAAATCTAAGTCGGAGGCTGCGGGCAAAGTACCCAAGAGGCTGGCAGCATTACCTCGCTGTATCGCAAGGCTGATACGTTGGTCGAGGTAAGCGCCAGCTCTGGGATCGTTAGTTTTCTGAACCAGTCTTTGGGACAATTTTCTGAAAAGTAGCTTGGCACCAGGGCCCCACGGACCCAGGATTTCGACACCGAAGGGTAAAAAAAAGTAGTCGTTCCCCAGTGCCTCATATTTCTTTTTTTTGTTTGTCTCTGCTTGTGCCGCCGCAGCTCCCGTCTCTCTCGTTGTGGCCGTTACGTGCGACGCCGCTAGCGTATCCACGCAGGTGGCGTCCCAGACGATTGATGATTTTGATGAAAAGAGGATGAATGCTGTGAGCTGAAGAAAGGAAGGCAGGAAGGGAAGTAGCTTGGGCCTAAGAGGTGTCAGAGATTTGGCAGTTGAAAATATTCATTATTGTGTCTTTTAAAATAGTGTCTAAATGGGAAAGAAGGTTGGGGTACTCCCATAGAGGGCAGCACCTCAGGACATATGTGAATTGGGGCACAAACAAACACAAACGAATTATTTGGTAAGCCATATGGGATTTTATTGCGACGAGTTTGCCAGAAGATACTACGAATTTTTGTTTTTGTTCCGAAACGTAAGGCTCAAAACCGTCGTTGAATATAGGGGCACCTAGAAGGCGGAGGGATTCTTTACTGAGAATTTTGATACTAGGGGCCAAATTGTTAAATTTAGACATTATTACGTCATGCGGCTGTGCGATTGGGCCGTTAAAAAAAGTTCACATTTGGAGAAATTTAAATCCAAATCTATTGCTTTAAATTTTCAGTTGTACCTATGGGGACCCCTAAAATTTTTAATATTTTTTCCATTTTTGCATCAAAATCTTAATGCGGTTCACAGACTACATCTACTTACCAAGTTTCAATAGTATAGCTCTAATAGTTTTGGAGAAAAGTGGCTGTGACATACGGACGGACGGACAGACAGACAGACAGACAGACAGACAGACAGACAGACAGACAGACATGACGAATCTATAAGGGTTCCTTTTTGCCATTTTGGCTACGGAACCCTAAAAATTAATAAATATATTTTTATAAATAAATTGACTGTTGTATACTCTGACATAATAACCTAATAAATATGACATATTATCTCATAACGTATGTCAAGTAGGCTTGTACTTTGAATATCATTCATTCATATATTCGAGACAATTTGGAATCGGTAACTAATGAGGTAAGTATCGGTATTCTCTTGTACAATCAACCGATAAGTGTGTACATCAAGTGTACGGTAAACCTTATTCTCATTTTTACTCATTCATACCTACTGAGGTTAAAAAGTGTTTCAAACAACCGATACCGATACCCGGTCAAGTGTATGGTGACCCTTATTTCTATTCATACAATACCAACTAAGAAAAAATTTTTTCAAAAACAATATAATATCAATTATAACTATACTATTTATTCTCATTTATGCCTACTAAGGAAAAAAAATATCTAAAAGAAGATAATAAGAGGGTAAAATATTGAACTCGCATGCCCGGTCGCCGCTACGCACCTACTACCAGGCGTGCGCGGGGCGGAAGATGGTTGCCCCGCGCATGCTCCCGCCACGCTTCATACCTCACCCCCTCAGAAACGCGATGCGCACCCTACCACTTCATCTTAAATCGATGTAGAGAAAAGCAACTTTGTAACTTGAAAATATTTTTGTGTTTAAAATTCCTTTAATATTTAAGACTAGCTGTCCTGGTGAACTTTGTGTCACTTTAAAACCTTCCCTGGACTTCTACGAATATTTTAAGCCTACAATCAGTCTAATCCGTTCAGCCGTTTTCGAGTTTTAGCGTGACTAACTCGTTTGAAAATCCTTTTTTATATATTATAAGATTAATATATTTTTCAATGTTGTAATAGGTTTTAATTTGGTTTTAATTATAAAATAACAACAACATCGTTAATCATAAAACACTGTCGACAAGCTTGAAAACATTTGTTGATGTCATCATTATAAGGCCGGCCGCATACATACCTACGTTTTCCGAATTAGTTTTCCTTATTCGGAAATCCGAATGCATGGAATCAGTAGAAAATACACCGTACGGACTACGGAAAGAATTGGGATTGTCCATTTTTTAGGGTTCCGTACCCAAAGGGTAAAAACGGGACCCTATTACTAAGACTTCGTTATCTGTCCGTCTGTCCGTCTGTCCGTCTCTACTTTATATCTAATACTAGTGATGACAAGTTGACAACTGTTATTGGTTGTGGTTACGTCAAATTCAGTTCTCTACCCGAATAATGGGGGCGCTGATTCCGCTTCAAATAGGCTCAAAAGGCAGGTGTGTATCAGCTATCCAGCGTACTTGTATAAGTACAAACAGAACATTGCCATTATCCAAATTAAACTACTCACAAAAAATTTGCTTGATACTAATAAAAAAAATTGTTCTAGAGATCCCTGATTAATAGTGTTTCATCAAATTACTTATTTCATATTCTTTTTTTTTTTTTTGTTTTAATGTGAGCTATGGTAATCCGACCGTCGGGATGGCAACCCCGGGTGACCCGCGGTCTCCCTCCCGCTCGATACCGCGAGTAGTGCGTCCCGCCGCCCGCGCCAGAGATTTTCCCGCGCGAGCAGTGTTCCCAACTTAGGGGTTTTCCCCCCAGATTTAGGGGTTAAATAAGTGAGATGGGATTTTTTTAGGGGTCTGAAATTTTTAGGGGTATTTTCAGGGATTTTTTTACTTTTTGATATTTTAAAATTGTTGATATTAATATCTTAGACAATGTTAATATTAATTATTTCTTGACCTAGCGACTTCTAGCGACATCTATTACGTAATTCTATGACCACTCTGTGGTGACTGGCGGCAATACTGACGCCACTGGCGGCCATTTTATTGTCTGTGCTGTGCATGGACAAAAAACCATAGACTATATTTTTCAATCATTATACTTGCAATAAACATGTTTGACGTTTGACGTTAGCTTATTTCTATGGAGGGTATAATCTCCATACTTATTTCAGACTAGCTGTCCCGGCAAACGTTGTTTTGCCATTTAAAGTATATTTTCTACTGTATCATCAGTTGATACATGTTTTACCCCCTCTTTTGTCCCCTAAGAGGGTGTGGGGGGGAAGGTCATACACCAGATGTTAAGTTGAAAAACACAGTTAATACCTAATATGAAGTAAGTCCACTAAAGAAAAAAGTTGTATACAAAATCTGACCCCTCTTTGGTCCCCAGAGAGGGTTGAGAGGGGAGGGGGGGGGAGGATTTTTATACACCAGATGTTGAGTTGGAAGAAGACAAACATAATATATCTGTGAAAACCGTATGCAAATCTGTGAAAACCGTATGCAAATCGGATCAGTAGTTTTCGTGTTAAAGAAAAAAGTTTGATACAAAATCTGACCCCCTCTTAATTTGTCCCCTTAGAGGGGTGGGGGAAAAAAATTTTATACACCCGATGTTAAGTTGGAAGAAGATAAATATATCTGCGAAAACCACATTCAAATCGGATCAGTATTTTTCGTGTGATGCTGGAACAAACATACAGACAGACAGAAAGAGTGACAGACAGACAGACAGACAAAAAACTAACCACATTTTTGGCTTCTCTAGCGATGTAGTGACAAAGGTGTAATTTCGGGTGTCATTTCATATCTTTTATGTACAGAATTTTCATTTCTACAACAGAATATTGTATTCCTCCCGCACGCGCTTTGGTGACGCCTACTATCGTAATATTTTAATTTCGCCATAATTTCAAAACCAAACGTCCAATTTTAATCATTCGAAGACCAAATATTATCTACATAAACTGTACTTAGTGATAAAATAATTTATTTTGATAAGGATTAATAGCGTGAGTAAAATATATCCGTTTCAATTTAGTCAAAAAAAAAATCAGGATTTTTAAATAAATAAATGGTTATTGTGCCTCACTCGACATAGATAGGTATAGTGTGTCGCGGACTTTTTTGTAGATATTTATAAGATCTACAATTACTTAGAACATTTTATGGTTCTATCTTTTATAGTTTAGGCAGCGTACGCAAAATAAGTAACTTTTCTAGCTGATTTTTTACACCTTGCGTCCGAAAAACTCAAATATCTTACGGAACCCTACTTTTTTCCAAAATAAAATGTAGCCTATGTTCAGCAGAAATAATGTAAGATTCCAATAGCAAAAGAATTTTTCAAATCGGTCCAGTAGTTTCGGAGCCTATTCGACTCAAACAAACAAACAAACAAACAAACAAACAAACAAACAAACAAAAAATCAAATCTTTCCTCTTTATAATAGTAGTATAGATAGGATCAAAAATTAAAAAAGCGGCCAAGTGCGAGTTGGACTCGCCCATGGAGGGTTCCGCAGCAGCAATAAGGTTTATTTTTATGAAATTAAAATATTTTTGATTTATTTTTATATTTCAGTCGATTTAATGAAATTTAGATTAAGGTTTACTATTTATGACGTATAAAAAAAACTACCGGCTAGATCTCGTTCAAACTAATTTTCGTTGGTAGTTTTTATAGTAATCTACATCATATATTTTTTTAAAAATTATCATGCCTCTACTTTAGAAATTAGAGGGGGGGGACACACATTTTTCCACTTTGGAAGAGTCTCTCTCGCAAACTATTCAGGTTAGAAAAAAATGATATGAGAAATCTCAATATGATTTTTGGAGACCTATCCATAGATACCCCACATGCATAGGTTAGATGAAAAAATTTTTTTTTTGTTTCAGTTGTACCTATGGGGACCCCTAAAATTTTTAATATTTTTTCCATTTTTGCATCAAAATCTTAATGCGGTTCACAGACTACATCTACTTACCAAGTTTCAATAGTATAGCTCTAATAGTTTCGGAGAAAAGTGGCTGTGACATACGGACGGACGGACAGACAGACGGACAGACAGACAGACATGACGAATCTATAAGGGTTCCTTTTTTGCCATTTTGGCTACGGAACCCTAAAAATAGACTAATCTTACGACGACGATTGTTATTTCAATTGAATCCGAATTTCGATTTCAGTTTGTTACAAACTGCAAACACGTGTGTCGACAAGAATAATATATGCATATTTTAGGGGGAAAACAGAAAAATTAAGGCAATTTTAGGGGTTTTTGACACCAATTTAGGGATAAATATTTTTAAGAGGTGGTAACACTGCGCGCGAGTTACCTACTAGTCAGTAAGTTCGACGCCGCCATCAAGGCTAGCACGTTTGTTTTCGCGCGCTCGTGTGTGTTCGGTTTTACCCAAGAATAAACCTACTGTAATTAATCTGAGAAGTTTCTCTTGTTTCATTTATATGAGCCCCGCAACCAAGAGTATTGTGGACCACCTCATATCTGGCGCTCCAACGTGTTTATAATACGTACCCGGCCCGGCCAAAGTGTACCTATGACTGTATAAGTAATTACGTTGAATCTGGCGGCCTAAAGGTATCGTAAAAGTGGTATAAGTGCGTGTAGTGAACATTTGGTGAACAATATGGTGTTAACCCGCGGTAGACCGGCCAGTGCCACCAGACCCGAGGATGCCCAACAGCGACGAGGTGATGATGCAGCGGCATTCCAACCCGCCCCCACGCAACCGGCATCCCCGACGGCGTCTCCCGCACGTCAAAGTGACGACGGCGCTCCTAACCACCACGCACAAGAAACATTCACGAGCGACAGCGTTCTCACAATCGTGGCAACGCTACAGCAGGCACAAACAACAGCGTTTGAACGACTACTCGACCGCATATTAGACCACGAAACCCGTCGGGAGTCGATGACACCGGCAGCAGCATCCACGCCAGCCGCGCCCGCCGCCCCCCTGAATGGTAACTTCGCAAACTGCACGGCGAGATTCAGCGGTGCTGCCGGAGAATCGTTGGACAGCTTCCTCGACGCGGTCGAAGCTTACAAAGAATGTACCCAGGTAGGAGAATACAATGCATTACGTGGATTAACTATGTTACTAACTGAAAACGCTGCCGTCTGGTGGCAAGGTATCAAGTCCACGATCACTTCATGGGACGAAGCGATCGCGTCGCTCCGAGGTGCGTTTGGCGATATTCGCCCGCCACACAAGATATATCAAGATTTATTCAGCATGCATCAAGGTCACGAAAAGACTGAGCTGTTCGTTGCCAGGGCAAGGGCCCTGTTCGCTCGTCTTCCACCAGGCGACCTTACCGAAAAGGTGCAACTAGACATGCTGTACAGCTTGCTGAGTCATCGGGTTCGGGAGAGACTACGACGAGACGAAATCACATCTTACGATGTACTGTTAAACAGGGCTAGACATATCGAGGATGTAACATATTTTGAACAAGCAAGTTCGCGGGCGCGAACGAGTGCGGTGCTCCCGCGCAACCCGCCAGGTTCGTCCGGTACAGACGTCATGCGCCCCGTTTCCCACCCTAGCACAACTACATCGTATCCGCGCGGCGCGGCGACGCAAGTTGCGCCCACCACATTTTCCGCAAACGCGCCGCCCACCGTACAGTTATCGACTTCGACACCTCCGTCCAGCAATGTGAATATCCAGAAGAAAACTCGTCCACAATGTAACTACTGTCGCAGGTTCGGACACGAAAAATCACATTGCCGTAAATTACAACAGCTGGTACAAGGATTAACCGGCGAGAAAACTTCCATTAATAACTCTAATATAAACAATCGACCGATCAGTGATACACAGAGCGAAAGTGGCATGTTTTACGCAATGGATTCTAGCGATAATGACATTAATAATTATTATTTGCAAAATGATAATGATTTAAATTACGAGTATTCTTCGAATAATTGTTATGATGTTGATATGTCAAATTATAATGTAAATATTTTTGGAAAAGTTGATGTCCCAGATGAAAAAGGATGTAAACCAAAAATTTCAAATAATTCTCATGATTTGTATAATTTAAATAATGTAAAAAAAGTTGATACCCTAGGTGAAAACGGGTGTAACCCAAAATTTTCAAATAATTCTAATGATGTTTTTTTAACTTCAACTGATAATAATTTATCTATTTTCGATTATTTTGTCACCTCATGTGAAAAAGGGTACAACCCAAACAATTCAAAGAATTTTAATGATGTTTATGTAACTTCAATTGACAATAACTTAACTGTTTTCGATAATGTTGATACGTCATGTGAAAAAGGGTACAACCCAAATAATTCAAAGAATGTTGATGATGTTCATATAACTTCTATCGATAATAATTTAACTATTTTGGATAATTTTGATACCTCATGTGTAAAAGGGCATAACCCAAAAATTTCGGATAATGATATTCTATTTAATTGTGTAAATGATAATTTTGTAAGCTGTACCGGAGATGTAAACGACTCCACGGGAACCTCTGGCCGTAACGCGCGACCAATTTTCAATATTAGTATTTTGGGTTTCAAGGGTACCGCGTTAATTGATACAGCGGCCAAGCATTGTGTCGCGGGTCATACGCTATATGCTCTCCTCCGACGACAAAATTATCCCCTCCACCCTTCCTCTAGAAGAGTTAAATTGGCTGATGGTGTGGTACGTGCGATGGATATTTTAACAACCACTCTACAGGTACAGTTGGAGACGATAACTATCACAATTCCATTTTTCATTTTCCCGGATTCGACAAACAACGAAACCTTACTAGGTATAGATTTCATAACTGCCGCTGGAGTGGTGATTGACTTCAACAAAGAAGTATGGCACTTCAGTGAGGACAACACGGTAAAGTATAAATTATTTTTTGAACCTACCGTACGTCGTAGTATTATTTCTTGTGCTTCCACGATTGTTCTTAGGGATGATGAAGGTACCCGCCTTACAACGGCTGAACGACAAGATCTCAGCGACGTCCTTTCCAAGCACGCACGCGTCTTCGAAGCAGGGGGAGGTCCAACACCGTTCAGTGAACACTGCATTGATACAGGTAACCACCCACCAATAGCAGTGCCGCCGTACCGGCTGACTCCAGCTAAAAAAGAGTTGATGAAGCAAGAAATAAAGAAAATGTTAGACGATGACGTCATAGAGGAGTGCGAATCCGCTTGGTGTTCCCCGGCATTAATGGTGCCGAAGTCTGATGGTTCCATTCGGTTCTGCGTGGATTATAGACGCCTCAACGCAGTCACCAAGACCGATAATTATCCGATGCCACGCATCGATGAGCTCTTACAGTCAACCAAGAGGAACTGCTACATGAGCACTCTAGACCTTCGTTCCTCGTACTGGCAAGTATTAGTTAGACATTCTGATAAAGATAAAACAGCCTTCATATCTCCGCTCGGCACCTACCGTTTCAAGAAGATGCCGTTTGGCCTTAAAAACGCGCCAGCGACCTTCCAGCGTCTGATAGACAAACTCCGTTCCTGTGCAGCGCTAAAAGACGTCACAATTTTAACTTACCTTGATGATATTTGTGTGATTTCTGAGGGTTTTCAGCAGCACCTGAAAGACCTGGACTTGGTACTAAAACGCTTGGAAGAATTTAACCTTCATGTGAACCGTGATAAGTGTGCATTTGCTAGAGAGAGCGTCAGATACCTTGGGCACATCATTACCCAAGACGGAATCTCCACCGATCCGGAAAAGGTGAGTGCAATTTTAGATATGAAGGAGCCTACTAATTTAAAGCACCTCCGCACGTTCCTGCAAACATGTTCGTGGTATAGGAAGTTCATTCCAAATTTTTCAAAAGTATCGGAGCCGTTGACACGCTTGACGAGGAAAAATCAGATTTGGTCCTGGGGCATGGAACAATCTCAAGCTTTTAGTGAAATGAAGCGGTTACTCACATCTGCCCCTATACTGATTCAACCTGACTTTAATAACCCTTTCGTTCTGCGTACAGATGCAAGTAATTACGCCTTAGGCGCGGTTTTAATGCAGGGCGATGGTAATCAGGAAAGGCCAATAGAATACGCTAGCCGTCTCCTTAACGCAGCGGAACGTAATTACTCGACAACGGAACGAGAAGCACTCGCCGTAGTGTGGGGGGTAGAACGTTTTCGTTCATACCTAGACGGTCACCCTGTCATAGTAGGCAGTGATCATCAACCACTTCGCTGGCTCCTTTCACTTAAATCGCCAACCGGTAGACTTGTCCGCTGGGCTTTAAAACTCCAAGCTTTTGACATCCGATTTCAGTACACTCCGGGGAAGGCCAATGTAGTGGCCGACACACTAAGTAGACCTGCTTGCGTTGAAAATATTCGCGATGACTGTGGTATTTGTTCTGTCATTTGCGACATACCCTCTAAACCGCCTAGTCAGCTTCGTGAAGAACAGATGTCCGACCCTGAAGTGAAAAAAATAATTAAGGAGCTTGAGGGAGCCGATGACGTTGCAGCACAAAGGTGGGTAGAACGAGGTTTTCTCATGGACCAAGGTGTCTTGTATCGCTTGAACCCGGACTCCGAGAGCGAATCACCGCAACTAGTCATTCCCGCGGACCAAGTTAATAATATTTTGAAGGAATTACATGACTCGGCGACAGCCGGTCATTCTGGCATCGACAGGACCTATCAGAAGGTAGCTAATTTATTTTATTTTACTGGGATGCGTCGTATAATCTCTGATTATGTCCGTGCATGCATCCACTGCCAACGTTATAAAGCAAGTAACACAAAACCACCAGGTCTACTACAAACACCTGTGTTGAATCAACGCAACGAAGTGTTAGCTATTGACCTCTTCGGCCCACTGCCAGAAGGAGACCAGGGGGAGCGTTGGGTGCTCCTCATCGAAGACACCGCCACACGGTGGGTAGAATTATTCGCCCTCCGAGAAGCTACAGCCGAAGCCTGCTCTCAAGTTTTAGTCGAAGAATACTTTTTACGATTCGGTCTACCTCGTCGAATTATATCCGACAACGGGGTACAATTCGTTTCTGCTGTCATGCAACAGTGCATGTTCGTCCTGGGAGTGAAGCAAAACTTCGTGCCTCTCTACCATCCTCAGTCGAACCCCGCAGAACGCAAAAATAGAGACCTGAAAGCCATGTTAGCATACCTGGTACAAGAAGACCACACTTCCTGGCCAAAGAAGCTGCCGCTGATCCGTTTCGCCCTGAATAGCTCCAGATGCCGGACAACAGGTAAATCACCGGCTTACTTAACCTTTGCCAGAGAAATGAGATCTCCCACAGAAGTCACTCATGATCTTCGCGCTATCCTGGACAAGGATAATTTCATACCACAAATTACTCCTTACCTTAGAAATTTTATTAATTCCCTCTCAGCGATCCGCGAGCGTGTCGAATTACAGCAAGATAAGACCAAGGATTACGCTGATCAATTCCGCCGACCTGCAGATACCTTCCAGGTAGGTGATTTGGTACTCCTTAAGTCTCACGTACTCAGCAGTGCCTCAAAGAATGTGACTGCAAAGTTTGCCCCGAAACGTGATGGACCGTACCAAATTGTGAAAAAGGTAAGCCCAACAACCTACATACTGTCTCACGTAAACCAACCCGATGAAATCATTGGCAAATACCACAACCAGGATCTTTCTAGTTATAAGAGTCAGGACGACAACTCGCCTCCTAGCCCCATCATTCCCAAAAGAAAGCGAGGACGCCCTGCGACCAAAGCTAGAGTCCTAGTCCAGGAGCGGGGACGTTCCCCTGGACTAGAGGGGGAGCATATGGTAATCCGACCGTCGGGATGGCAACCCCGGGTGACCCGCGGTCTCCCTCCCGCTCGATACCGCGAGTAGTGCGTCCCGCCGCCCGCGCCAGAGATTTTCCCGCGCGAGTTACCTACTAGTCAGTAAGTTCGACGCCGCCATCAAGGCTAGCACGTTTGTTTTCGCGCGCTCGTGTGTGTTCGGTTTTACCCAAGAATAAACCTACTGTAATTAATCTGAGAAGTTTCTCTTGTTTCATTTATATGAGCCCCGCAACCAAGAGTATTGTGGACCACCTCATAAGCTCATTATACACTGCTCATTAAAGTATTTTTCAAAGTGGTTTTTGTATTCAAAACACTTCACTTAAGATAAAATGCCGCCCAGTATAAAAAATACGTTTGCCAAATATTGAAAAAAAATGTAGAACGTAACGTTAACACTCAAACAGATATTAGGTCGCTCAAATAATAAGCAGCTGCACATCTTGTAAAAAGTCACTCAAATAAATAATTTGTAAATTGCTGTTCCGGTAATTTCTCGTCACTCACAGTCAGTCGCTCAAATAGTAGTTCTATAACCCAAGTTAATTAATTTTGACACTCAAAACTGTAATTTACAGTCACTCGATTAAATACTACCCCAAAAAAAATACGTATTAAGTTATGAATGCAGTCATATTATGTTCTCTAGATCATTTAGAATAAGACTGCATTCATATAACTCAACACCAAATTTTTCTGTATTGTTTACATTTGCCAAAAATATTTTTATCGTATTAGCTACTTACCTACGTATAAGCTTGAAATTTTTCCTTTAGCCCAACAACAACAATTAGCGAATACTTAATCATTCTGAGAAACTGTCCTTAGGGCATAACTTAAGACGCATTAAGAGCCTGCTGCTAAAACGCTAGCCCCGCCCACACATCCCACTATCCACCAACCGTGATACAATGATTCCATGAATCGTGCTCCCGAGCAATGTGCTTTACGCTGCAGCTAATAGTGAACAATATCGCGTAACAACGGTCCCCGCATTATAGCACGAAAGTAAAGGTCGTAAGTCCCAGAACTGTTTTTTGGTGATTACTTAAAAACTAAACACAATACAAATACTTCCGCTAGCTATTATTTTATAAAGTGTGTGATTGTAGTAGTGCATGTTATTTAATGATAGTAACTCAATAAGTGTAACAGATATTCGTTAAAAGCCCAAAAATATTCATAATTTCGAAAAATAAAACTATCGAGTCATAATAAGTGAATCGTGTTTTCCGTAAGTTAAATATCAGATAAATATACAATGATTAAATAAATCTCAATTTCATTGAAGTCAATCGTCTTCCGGGAGTGTAATACTTAGTAGAAAACACAGCAAATAAAAAAATCGGCCAAGTGCGAGTCGGACTCGCTCACGAAGGGTTCCGTACCGGTATAGAGCGAAATTAGACAAAAAATTGTGTTTTTTTGTATGGGAGCCCCCCTTATTTTTTTATTTTATTTTAATATTATTATTAAATATCAAAGTACAAATATAACTAAGGATTTTGTGAAAAATTCAAGTACCTACCTGTTGCCATTTTTGATATAGAGCAAAAAAGGCCAAAAAAATCACGTTTGTTGTATGGGAGCCCCCCTTAAATATTCATTTTATTTTATTTTTAGTATTTGTTGTTATAGCGGCAACAGATATACATAATCTGTGAAAATATCAAATCTCTAGCTATTACCGTTCTTGAGTTACAGCCTGGAGACAGACAGACAGACAGACAAACAGACAGACGGACAGACGGACAGACAACGAAGTCTTAGTAGTAGGGTCCCGTTTTTACCCTTTGGGTACGGAACCCTAAAAATGACAGCCCGGTCTTAGTTTAAAATTCTTATAAACATCATGAGTCATGAGTGTCATGACTCAAGTTTTTATGTTTTCACATCAATTTAATCAAAACTGGTTACGTGCTAACAAGTTTAATTTTTAACGCATTTAAATTTAATTTTGTGACAATTTGTAAATATTATTTATAATAAAATATTGAAATAATATTATTATAAATGTAAATATTGAAAAAAGACAACGGGTTACACTCCGGAAGTGACTGGAGAAGTGGAAATGAAACAGCAAACTTACGTTACGAGTAAAACAAGAACAGGCATATATTTGAATATAGAAAGAGAGACTGCGGGGACTCCAACTTTTATGAATTTTCGCCTAAACTATTCAGTCTGTTTTCTTAATTATACCAATTCGAATTAAGTAATCATCGTTAAGACAGGACAACATCTGTTGGGTCAGCTAGTAATTAATAAATAATAATAGACAAAACATTTGTATGTATCATAATATTATTATATTATTATGTCATCATAATAATATTATATATAATACGCGAACAACACGCGAATGTTGTGTTTTGTTTATAATAGACTATAACCATTTACCACAGACTACTAAGTTATTACGATGAACAGATGTGGTAAATACTCAGTTTCAACAAGGTCATAAAGTCGGTAAACACTCATCTTACCTTCAACGCTGAACTTGACACCACAATATTATACAACCTACTGAACCTTGAATCTAGTATGCTACTTTTATTTGTACCTATACATGTAACTCTAGCGGCCCGTCCCGGCTTCGGCACAGTAGTTTTTTAAGTTTATTTATTACAAACACACACACAAAAAATAGTAAGTAGTTTAAATTATTATTTTTTAACAAAAAATTAAAACCGACTTCCAAGGTAAAAACAAAAGTAAGTAATATTCCTAAAAATAATCTAAAAAGAATCAAATAATTCCTATTCCTTATTATAGTGCAGTCTTCAGACTTAGCCTAAACCTCAACTATTTCTGTACTCAATCTTCATACTTTTGAAGTCGCTACCAGCCCGGAAAGGTTCTGAGATAGATCCTTGACATAGAACTTACGCTAAAGCTAAATTATTTGATTCTTTTTAGATTATTTTTAAGAATATTACATACTTACTTTTGTTTTTACCTTGGAAGGCGGTTTTAATTTTTTGTTAAAAAATAATAATTTTACCCTTTTTAGTTACAGTTCTAGCTGTCCCGGCAAACATTGTTTTGTCATATAAAGTATGTCTTCCTCCGGCACGCGCACCCGCGCCTTGGTGACGCCCACTATCGTAATATTTTAATTTCGCCATAATTTCAAAACCAAACGTCTAATTTTAATCATTGAAAGACCAAATATTATCTACATAAACTGCACTTAGTGATGAAATAATTTATTTTGATAAGGATTAAAAGAATTAGTAAAATAAACGAGTTTGAATGTAGTCCAAAAAAATCAAGATTTTTAAATAAAAAAATGATTATTGTGCCTCACTCGACATAGATAAGTATAGTGTGTCGCGGACTTTTTTGTAGATATTTATAAGATCTACAATTTCTTAGAGCATTTTATGGTTCTATCTTTTATAGTTTCGGCAGCGTACGCAAAATAAGTAACTTTTCTGGTTGATTTTACACCTGGCGTCCGAAAAACCCAAATATCTTACGAAACCCTATTTTTTCCAAAATAAAATTTAGCCTATCTTCAGCAGAAATAATGTAGGATTCATGGGCTTTTGCTTGGAGTAGTTTAAATAAATCTAAAATCCTCGAACTTGTATCTATAAGGATTCAAAAGTTCTGTTGGGTACCTTCGGAACCAGGGTACATCCTAGTGCAGAATCTTACTTTTTGGTAGTATATGCCTGAAATACTTCAGAAAAAATCGAAATCACTATATGTTTCCATATAAATTTTGAGGAGTTCCCTCGATTACTCATGGATCCCATCATCAGGTCACCATTTTTATGAACATGGTACCAAATTCGAGTTAAACCCTATACAACACAAAAATAATTTTGCAAATCGGACCACAAACGGCTGAGTAATCGTTGAAGATACATCCGAACGTATAACCTCCTCGTTTTTGGAAGTCGGTTAAAAACTAAAAAACACGCTTTTAGCACGCACTAAAATTATTACAAAATAATTCGTTTGATGACTCAAGAGTTTTTACCTTTGCCAAATCTTCATTGGATCGCATATAAACAATTTCAGTTCGTGATCACTTCGTGACAAAAGATAAATAATTAATTAATTACTTACCTACGCCGTACGCGAAATGGTTATAAGTAGGTAATCAAAAATCATCTTTGTTAAAATATATTATTTACTATTATTTATTTTGAAAGAAAGCGTTGAGCGATTTATGTAATTTTTACTCTTTTCTGGACAAAACGCTCCACGCTTTCTTTCAAAATAAATCGTAGTAAATGTTTAATAATAATAATTAATAATAATTACATACCTACTAGCTAAAAATACTACTCGTAGAACCAGTTAAACTTAAAGTCACAATATGTACAATTCCATGACATTTATTAATTATATAGTACCTACATAATAATATTATCTCAACAGACGAGTAAAAAATATTTTTCACACGAGAGAACATTGCAAATTTTTGTTAATCAGAGGATTTTAATAAAAGATAGGGATATTAAGTATAATATAATAATTTAACGATAAGTTTCCAATAGGCTTGATGACTATTTTTTTTTCTTATTGCTAATTGAAAGACCCTTAAAAAATAGAAACATCGCTGAAAGAACGACTCTGGTAGCTTAAAAATTCAAACATCTCATAAAATAGGCCCGAAAACGCTCCATACAAAGTGCTACGAAAGACTGACGTCACTCTTTCTTAGTTTGTCAAGTACGTATCGGGAGAGAACTTTGTTCGATAGGTAGGTATATTAAATATTGCGTTTATGAAAGTGGTTTCATAACAAAAGTTGCTTTTAATTGCATAAGTTATCGAATGGTATACAAATATTAAGAAATTTAATTGAAAGAAAAATCGACTTGATTATCCAACTTTGAAGGCTCATAACAAAAAAAATACAAATGCTAATGAGCTGAAATTTTGGGAACACTTATTTCTTACCGTGATTTCTTTATTTAATTAACAAAATTCGCTAATCTTTGACCTTGTCATCATCCCTATTGTCATTGTCCTGAGAATTATTTTTAAATCTTTAAATTGCATTCTAAATAAAAATAATCGGCCAAGTGCGCGTCGGACTCGCGCACGTACCGTTATAGAGCAAATAATATAGGCCAAAAATTGTGTTTTTTGTATGGGAGCCCCCCCTAAATTTTTATTTTATTTTAATATTATTATTGTTTATTGCAGTAGTAGACATATAATAGAAGCCTTTGTGAAAATATTATCATGTGCCTACCTGTTGCCATTATTGATGTAGAGCAAAAAAGGCCAAAAAAATCATGTTTGTTGTATGGGAGCCCCCCATAAATAATTGTTTTATTTTGTTTTTAGTATTGTATTTTGTTGTTATAGAGGCAACAGATATACACAATCTGTAAAATTTCAGAAGTTTAGCTATAGCGGTTCTTGAGATACAGCCTGGATACAGACAGATAACGAAGTCTTAGTAATAGGGTCCCGTTTTACCCTTTGGCTACGGAACCCTAAAAATGAGAATGCTGGCTGCCCGCTGCCGCACCATATATTTGTGAATTGTGGCCGCACCCCTGAGTGGAACATTAATTAATTATATACTTATCATTAATTCAAAATTTTGACATAAACCACATACATTATCTGTTAAACTCTTCATTAAATTGAATGTTAATCATAATTAAATATCTCTGAGTGCGGCGTTTAGCTTCGGAGTAATCCCATCTTTTTAAATAAATTTGTGCTTTAAAAAGTACAAAGTCAAAATGTTGCACAAGCAAATAATTTCGTGTTCTTCAACGTGTTGTTTAAAAAGAACAAAACCAAAATGGCGGAAGTAGGTTAATCAGTCTTTTCCTTTTTGCTCCGCTCATTGCAAAGTGGGAAAATTAAGTGTTTAAAACAGCTCCAAAGACTTTCTCTTACGCAACACTGACATAACCGAGCCCTGTCGGCTGTCACGGAACCGACTCGGATAATGTATGATCAAATTACACCACAAAAAGCGGGAAATGAAAGGTAACTAACTAGCTATTATTACATACAACAGTGGAAAATAGAGCACCATCCTTTAGCCCTTATGCGACTTACCGCCGTACAGCGTACTCACTACTCAGAGACATTTATATGATTATTGATTACTTAACCTTCAATAAATAATGAAGAGTTTGACAGAAATTGTATATCAATTTTTTTTAATTAATTACATTTAACTTTTAAGTAGGTACGCAATAATAATAAGGTGGGATTTCACCAAACACACATAAAACTTAGTTTTATAAAACTTAGTTCCCATTGAACGCGTTCACACTGCGACGTAAATCTCGTTTTGTTTCGATTGGATTTCACAAACTTCTTTTGATCGCGATTATTAAATCTAAGTTTACGTGACGTCACGCGATTATTTTACATGTTTTCATCATTTTAAAGTATTTTCACGTTAATTTAACTACAAAATAACAAGAAACAATACATAAACTAACAAACGCATGTGTCAAAACTGTCATCTTGACATTTCTTTTGTCTATGTTTTTCGTTCTGCCATGACAGGGCTTGAACGGGTTTTATGACGTTAAACTTCGGAACTTGGGCGTTCAGAAGATAAAACTCGGATTTGCTGTGAACGCGTTCAGTTTATGCTGGTGAAATGCATTTCGATGTTATAATCGCGTTTATACATTATGAACCGGTTCAGAGTGCTTTGACCCACTTCCGTTTCTTTGGTAAAATCGCCCCTTAATGTTCCACTTTGAGTGCGGTAATTAGAGCAACGTCGCGAGTTGCGATCGGACGGATCCTAAAGAAAGAAGAAAAGGACAAAGGATACGTCTTGTTTATCACAAAAATAATTGTAACAAAAAAACTACTTTCATTTTCAACAGTATTTCCTTTTTTTATGAAATATCAATATCACTCACTCGGCGAAACACAGCACAAGCGCCGTTTCACGCCGGTTTTCTGTGAGGACGTGGTATTTCTACGGTCGAGCCGACCCATTCGTGCCGAAGCATGGCTCTCCCACGTCAGATTATGGGACCACCTTTGAATTATCGTCTTTCCGACAAAATAAGAATCATCAAATTCGGTTTAGAAACGCCAACGGCGAAGTTACCCGCAGGCCGCAAACAAACATAAAAAAAACATAATATTTTAATAAGTCTATGACTGCCTTTGCCTGTCCCGACCGGGACGAATTATAAAAAATAAAGTCTGACTGTAGAATTGAAAACTCTCTTCCTTTTTTAAATCGTAAAAAATTATGGATTTCGCTCTATCAAGTAACTTTAGCTGTTGCTATTAGTATCTAAAATATTTTGAAACTCGTACGCAAAAAGATCGAATGTAGCAAGGAGCCATTTTATCACCACTAGTCTATTAAACAGTTTTTGCATGCATACACTGTCGTTAGTAGGTGCATCTTGCTACACCGAAGACGTATTTCACCTAAATTAGGTACATTATGATTAAAATGCTAAGATGTTACAAAATCTTGAGGTTAGAAAATGTTCAACACAACATACCCACTAATCCCATGCTTTCAGTAATACTGTACTATTATCTATTCTGTGGTAATACTACAACAAGTACCGAAGTAGATAGTAACAGCATAATTTTATATTTTCATGAGATGTGGTCTAAATTCAAAAATTCTTTTATTCTAATTAAGTAAATAGTGTTTGTCTATTTTACAAAAAATCAAAATAACTTTACATAAATTCTTCATAAAGATAATTTCTTGGACCTTCCTTTTTATCCTGAAAACTTAATATTCCATATAGAATTTTTTTTAATTAGGTATAGCCTTACAGTCACAGACCATTTGGATCTACGATAGAAACTTTATACCATTAACAATTACTATTTCTGATGTGAAACGACGGTTACTATCACTTACTATACTTACACACAGGCGCGGTTGCAGCCTGAAATTTTGGAGGGGGTCACAACACTAAAAATTTATCGCTGTTATGGGATAGCTAGAATTTTTCTATTATTTGGCAAGATTTTGAATTTTTTTCAATTTGACCTTAGATTTTAGGGTAGTGGTAGTCATGTCCTCTGTGACCCCCCCCCCCCCCTTTGGACCGCGCTTGACTACACATGCACATTGCGCGTGCTATGTGCTACGACACGTCACTTAATTAAGTGACTAACACGTCGCCGGACGCTTCCCCAATAAACACAATACAGCTTGAACTATGAACCTCATTGTTCTTCGACGGTTGAATTTGAATCACATTATAAGACATTCCTCGACGACTACGTGTCAAGTCAACAGCTGTGAGCAGTGATGGATTAACCCTTAATCAAATTTAAGCAATTGCCTAGCTAGGGCATCACTTCTCGAGGGGGCACCAGAAGAGTAAAGGTTCAAAGACCGATTCTAGTTGACATACGGATAGGGGGGCCCACATGCATGGAAACACGTCTGAGGGGGCACCAGAAGAGTAAAAAGGTTCAAAGACCGATTCTAGTTGACATACGGAATTTCTTAGGGCATCAAGTAGTCTTACTCCACCAAGCTGACTGTGACCGGCTCACCGAGTTAAAGCCCGATGAAAGAGGGAGCGGGGGGGGGGGGGGGTTTGAAGTATATACGGTTGTCACAAAACTAAGTGGTAATACTTTAGGGTGTGTAAATTGTGTATGAGAGTACACGTGTGAAAGAGCCAACTTTTTTCCACCACCGACTTTCAAGGCTTGCTACTTTCACATTGAACTTTCTATGAGGAACACTAAAGTATTACCACTTAGTTACACCCTGTATATGTGATGAAAGGGGCGAGCCGGACATTTGCCCAGAGCGGCGAAAATTCGTGGCGGCAAAGTTGACTTATTCCTTCCAACCTCCACCACCCGAGTTTGAATATTCTACCAACCTACTTCAGATTGGATATTGGAAATATTTAAATAGCTTAAATATTCCCCCCAGTCCCCACCATTCCCCAACAAAACTTGCTCACTTATAAATTATAATAACTTTCCCGGAGCGGCTAAATAGCTAGATCGGGCCCTGACTGTGACGAGGGGTTCCTATCCCTTTTCTAAAAGGAGGGAGGGGGTAGGAACGGTATATTTCCTATAGGCATCTTCACCTTTACGTCTTTACTCTTTACCATTCTTTACCAAACTGCCGCTGATAGTGAGCGAGTTTTGAGCAGTTTTGAGTATTATCCGGGTTTTCATTCACAACTTTACAACTTTACTTTATTACGCTGTTCTATGAGCTGGTGAGCTTGACCAGCGACAGCCAGCAGACAATCAGTTTGGTGTGAACGCGGCCAATATGCAGTTGGCGCAGCTGACTACTAAAATTAATCCCAAACCTTGTAGGTACTATTATCTATTCTATGCCCAAACATGAAAATTGCTATGAAAAAGCTATCGTATGGCATTTTTAATCAATTTGCATTTATAATTCGCATACGTCTAGTCGCACGCACACAAACACCGTGCCGGAGTCTGGCACCGTGCCACAGAATATATAATAGTACTCCGTAACCGTGCGAAGTACGGCGCACTATTAGCACCCACAGCTGTGCGGGTCGGAGTGGGGTGTGTTAGGTTTTTTTTCGTTACGGTATTTCTTGATTCGGCACTCAAAGCCCGCGATAAAAGCTATGCAGTAGCTTATAAAAATACATGAGTCTTAAATAGCCTTCTTACACCAGGTAAGGTTCAGTAAGATCTGGCTCCCCTTAAATATCTCGTACATACGAGTATTTTGTAAACTAAATACTCCTCCTCCTCCTCCGTGGTCCAGTAGTTTAGAGCGCGCGGCTCTTGACTCGGAGATCATGGGTTCGATTGGCGCGTTGGAAACATATTATAATTTTGTTATTTCCAAGTTTGGTTAGTGGTTAGGACTAAGGACAATGCAGGCTGATCCCCTGATTATCTGACAAGTAAGCTGATGATCATGTAAAAATGGCATGTAAAAAGTCGGTCCTGCGCCTGATCTCTCGCCAGTCGTGTCGGTCTTCCGTCCCACTGGGTTATGAGAGTAAAAGGAATAGAGAGCGCTCTTGTGTACTGCGCACACACTTGGGCACTATAAAATTACTCCTGCGTAACTGGTCTGGTTCCAATGAAACCGGCCACCGTCACCGAAACCGGTGTGGGAGTATTATTATACTCCAAAGCGACGGCCAAATCACAAATGTAATCCAATGTTGTATGTTATTTCGCCGACTTCAAGGTGAATTGATCATATCCAGCTGACCTCCTAGGAAGGCGAGCAACATTCAATTATATAACCACGTCTTATGTAACGAGTCCTGCATTAAGGGCAGGTAACAGTGAAATAGCGCGTGGACAAGTTTTTTGATCCTGTTTCATTCCTTACATTATCATCTAAAAATTTTGAAAAAATTACGACCTTTACTTGAGGATATAACGTATTTGGCTTCGCATTAATTGACACAAACAGAAGAACTTCACTCGATAGAAAAGTTACCTCTTTTTAAAATCTTTTTTCAATGCTGTGCTAAGAATACTGAACTAAGCGACCTATTTTTTATAGCTTTAATTAGATAAAATGATTATCTATCCGTATTCACAAAAATGGAAATTTTAGCATTTATTTATTGATGCCAGTGACAAGATAACTAGAGAATTCGCGTACGCCGCGGCTTACCGAGCTCCGACAGTCGCGCGGTGGCCCATACAAAAACATTTTGAGTGATAGATGCCCTTAAGTTGCTACTTGCTTTAGGTACTACATGTGCTCCGCAACTACGCGCAGAAAATCGATAACCGTCGCGTCCGGGAAACAATAATTTACGGAGATAAAAACTATAGTGTGCCCTTTCCCAGGGGCCAGAGATAATCTCTAAATTTTATCAAAATCGATTTAGCAAAAGTATAACATAGACAGAGAGAGATAGACACTCTTTTATTAATATTAAATTAGTAAGGTACTGTTTTAAATTGTAATATTGTATATTATGTAGGTACTATCAGAGAAGTTGATTCCTAGGCAGATGGCGGACCTAATAGTCAAAACTGAAACCCATCAGAATTCATACCTAACATTGAAATGACATAATATTACCGAAATGCCGACCAAATGACGTAGGTCCGTCAACTGCCTCGGAATCAATTTCCTCGATGTCGATGTTCCTTAAAAAAGTTAGGTATCAACCTGACTTTTTTTAAACGCTAACTCAAGGTAGAGTCACGTAAGAGTGCGTATCTTACCTTATGACAAGGATTAGCCGGACGGGACGGACGTTATCCATTCATTACTGTAAGAAAAAGCGGCCCCGCTGCACACTATCACTACGCATACCTTTTTAGTAACAGATAATGAAAATAATACCCATAGGTAATTATTATTATACCCTATTAAGGCGCTTCCCTACGGAGATGCCGTAGTTTACCGTAGTCCAGCCTTGTAATTTATAAACTCATAATTTGAAAGCTACAAAGTTATAATAAGAATACATACAGCAATAATCTTTAGTATAATATCTACATACCTTTCCCCGTTTTTAATTTCCTATTTTTGTTTATTATACTCATGATATCAGCTTCCAAAGTAATACCAATTTATTAAAATTCAAGCATACATTCAGCATCTCCCTAGTATTTAAAAATTACTTTTATTTGAAACACACGCCAATAGATCGACATATTCCACGTTTTAATTTTTTTTAGGTCAATTTGAACTAAGATAAGTAAAAAAATAGGATTTTTATGCGATCTCGGCAACGCGTCAAATGTATGGTCAAGGTCGTTTGCTCGGGGGATGGCCTTAAAGTGACGCCATGTTAAAGTGAAAAACCGTGTTGGATGTGTTTGAGATTGCTTGTTTTCTATGCGAGGCTGGCCTGGCCTCTCATAGAAAACAAGCAATGGAACAGCAAAAAATTGAAAGGGCGTAGCGACAAAATGGTTTTTGTCGCGTAATTTAAAAACCATAAATACATTTCATATAAGCTATGGACAAATTAAAGTGTATACTAGAACCAATTTATGTACAAATTTTGGAAGCTTAAGGTAGATTTACACGGGTCGATTTTAGCCGTGCGGCAAGTCACTAGTCGGATCGCCTGTCCAAGCCGAATCGCTACCCCATTTACACAGTTCTACAAAAATCGCTTGTGACTAGTTTGCTTCAACTTGTTGTTTCTTGAATGACCAAGTTGTCGAGAAAATCCCCGGCCTGCCCGGCACAAAATCGAAAATCAATTCGTTCGAGTGACACCTGCGCAGGCATAATATACTATTTCTCCAAAAAGACTATGGGCGGAATCATCCCATCAATACAAATGAAATGTAGCCCAATTGATAGATCTTGCCAAGATGATATTTTTATACTATGGCGACTTTGCCCAAATGCATGGGTTTCTCATGGTATCTTACGTTTAAACAAATATACAGGATTACTTTTTCACCAGTACAATTTACCACGTCATTGGTATCGATAATAGCGTATATTTCACAAATAAAAACAATTTTTTTTCATTTCAATTAATAATTTATCCTTTATCCAATCTAATACCGCATGGGCGAACTAATCACAAGGCGACAACCTATGCGACAACGGGTGCGAAATGAGGTAAGGGGCGGCGGGGTGAGGTAAGCGATCGGTCGCGCCATAGGCCGCGCGCACACGAGTTGCCTCAAATACGTAATGCATCCACATTTTTTTGTAGTTTAGCGGATAAGTCCGGGGCTTGATATTTTTGTTTTTTTGTTCCAAAGGGGTAGTAACAAAAATCGCTAGTATTTTTTATTTTTGACAACAATTACGTATGTTGATTTATTGTACTGGTGAAAAAATAATCCTGTATTGTTAACGTATCATTGACGACTAATTTCAAAATACATGCTCATTTATGTATTCATTAGTGCACAGCACCGTGGGATAAAGGATTTTAATTAAATAGGGGGTACTTTAGGAACACATTGGTATCAGTTTTATGACTGTTGGTTGGTGGGGACGGAGCCCATACCTTTTTACCCATAGCCTTTTGTTCAAATTAAGTTAGTTCTAAAAATTCATAATAGATGGCGCTGTGCGTCACCTACATCGCACAAGCGCTAACTCAAACGTGTTTCTATAACAGGTGGTAAGGATGAACTATGAAGAATCCTGTCACTTGTTTTTTTTAAGTTTTAAGAAGAGCTGATGTTCGACCCCAGTTAATTTAAAAATATTGTGTAAAATCTGTGAAAATTTTAAAAGTAGCTATAGCGGTTCTTGAGATACAGCCTGGAGACACACAGACGGACAGACAACGAAGTCTTAGTAATAGCACAGAATAGTATATTAGTTTAACAAGTAATAGGGTCCCGTTTTTACCCTTTGGGTACGGAACCCCAAAAAATAAAACTACGATATTGGATTCTTTTTAACAATGGTATACATTTGAACCAGTTTGAACCAGCGCAACTAGTATAAATTATAATAATATAATGTGTTGGTCCACGCCTTTTTACGAGCGCCTTAGAGGAGGTTTTTAAGAAAGTCTCGATAGGCTGGGGAGATAAGGGTGTTGTCGTCGGCAGGAAAAGGTTAACAAACCTTCGCTTCGCCGATGACATAGTTCTGTTTGCCACCTCAGCTCAGACCCTACAGTCAATGCTAGACGATCTCAGCACGGCAAGCCTCGAGGCGGGACTTCAAATGAATCGAGCAAAGACCAAGCTTATGTCAAATAGCACGAAACGTAGAGTCGAAGTAGATGGGCAGGAGATACACTATGTCGACGAGTACGTTTATTTAGGCCAATTAATATCTTTTCACAATAGACAAGATAAAGAAATAGACCAACGTATCGAGAAGGCATGGAGAAGCTTTTGGTCAATGAAAGATCTGATGAAAGGAGACCTACCAATATGCCTAAAACGTAAACTCGTGGACATGTGTATCTTGCCAATTCTGACCTACGGTGCCCAGTCCTGGTCTTTGACAGCTTCACAGAGGTCCCGACTCGGAGTTTGCCAACGAGCTATGGAACGCAGCATTTTAGGTATAAAAAGGATTGACCGCGTTCGGAATACCACCCTGCGTTCCCAAACTATGCTCACTGATGTAGGCAAAAAGGCGGCTAGCCTGAAGTGGAGCTGGGCGGGGCACGTCTCCCGTATGCACCCGGAGAGATGGGCGCGTCTGGTTTCGGAGTGGCTACCGACTGGTCGGCGTAACAGAGGCCGACCCAAGAAAAGGTGGCGCGACGAACTGGATGCGTTCGATAAAGAGTGGCCAGCAACATCACAGGATCGCGAACTTTGGAAAAAAAGAGGGGAGGCCTTTGCCCAGCAGTGGGACACTGTAGGCTGCTTATAATAATAATAATATAATAATGTGTTGGTGAGCTTTCACCGACCGCGACATAGAAGTGCACAGCCCTGGTCTGCGCTCGCTACAGTGCAGACAAATATATGTATTGGCAGCAAGCGACTGAGCGTTTGCACGGTCGATTTTAGTCACCAGCCGCATCTGGCCTGGCCGCGCGGCAAAAGTCGGTTGGCAGTCTACTTTTGGGGCATGCGACTTGAGCCGCAAGTAGCATGTCTCTGGCCGCATGCGCCGTAGCCGAATTGCCATTTAGACAGTCGATTTTCGCCGTGCGGCGTAAATCATGCGGCTATAGTCACCCGCGTAAGCCCCGCAAAGTTGGGGCATGCGGCTTGAGCCGCATGCGGCGTAGCCGAATTGCCATTTATACAGTCGATTTTCGCCGTGCGGCGTAAATCGTGCGGCTATAGTCACCCATGTAAACCCCGCATTATATTATCACTCTCCTCTGTTGGCAAAATAGGAATCCCTTTTTTTACAGAGGTCTTTTTGATTGATTATTCTGTGTTATAAAAGTTGACCAATCGTGTTATGCTATGGGTAATTCAAAGACAAAGACATGATGAATATTATAGGTTTATGCTAAAACCTGTGGGCAACAGCTGTTGGCTGTAATTTTTTCTCGAGAAAAATTTTCTTGAATAATACTGTATTTTTTTTTTCTTCTTATAATGGCACTTTGGCTTTAACCACCAATATTTTATAATACAATTTTCAGCATCGTTATTCTATATTGTCAGGTCTAAAGTCTAGTCAAAGTCTAAGTAAAAGTCATTACAGTCAGAAAGTCAAGTCGGTCGATTCAGTAAAGTGGTAGTCGCTTTACTGAAACTTTTGATGGAGTTTTGGAGGGAACACAAAATAGCACGTTTCTTCACTTTCTGGATAATGCATCACTTTCCCACACTTGTGCACGATAACGAATATCTAATGGTTAATATTCTACCAATATTACACATTAAAAACCCAATATAACACAATTTATGGAAAATAATACAAAATCACAACATCACTCTTTCACATTCCTGACAAAATTCAATAATACTGTAAAAGAATATAACAATAATTTTTCTGAAGTTTAAAAAGGCTTAAGTATTTTAGACTAAAAGTTACAATATAATGTCACTGTTATACAATATAATATTATTAATATAATATAAAGTCTACGTAAAGCATTTTTTATTAAAAAATATTTTAGGTAAGTTATTTCCACAGGTTATTTCTATTCATGTTTTAGGAATATAAATACTATCATTACTAAATAGTACTCGTAGCGCCATCTGTGAGAACACGGATAAACTACTTCGAATAAATTATTAATAAAAATTAAAATTATTATTGAGCTCAATAAAATGTTATTCTATTAAAATATAGTACCTATGTACTGATTTTAGTAGGTAGTGCTCTAATCTTGGAACTCTAATATTTTTACAGAATTTCGTTATCTTTTATAACGTAGGATTGTCCATAAAAAGCACCTTTGCTCAAATACATTAAAAAACTATCCATAATGACAATGACATTGACAGTTACAGTCAATGTCATTGTCAGCGTGCAATGTTTTGACTTTTGATGTGTCAATATTTGTTTAGTTTTAGTTGGGATCGTACGTCGTTTGTGAGTAATCGTGGATTTCAACAATTAATTACATATTCTGATTAGAATAATAATTAATACACTTCGCTTACCGTAGGAGGTTCGTTTGTGTAATTTGAAATTGTCCGAAGGGAAGTTGCTACAATGACTGGTATGTTTTTATAACTTCACAACTATTTTCTATTTTCCTTATCTGAGTAGAATTACCTGTATCTTCGTAAACCGTTTAATATATTCTAGCTTATTATCATTGTTAGCAAGTGAACCAGTTTCTTACCGTTGTACTAATATAATATTTTCTATGCCATTGTAAATTTTTAATTATTCTACTCCTACAAACTACTAAGAAAGCCATGAGAAAGCTAATAAGAATATCTATATAAACCTTCGTGGTTTCTCGATGATATTATATTATCAATTTTTTTTGTATTGTGTAATTTTAAATGGTAAATAATTTAAAAAAAAAAATAGAATCGCAATGACCTCTAAAATGTTTAGGATCCTTCCCTTGATAACATCCTCTTTACATAAATTTAATAACTTTTTTATATAGTAATTTATCTCGTGAGACAGAATACATAACAATTACAAAGACAACTCCATGAAAAACGTATTTTATGCTACAAAGGCCAATTATTATTATCATAGATTGATGTCATTTTAATAGTTTTCCATATAAAACTTTATTGTTCAAAGAAAATGTTCAACATGAACTTGTTTCAAGGTCAAAATAATGCACTTTTAGCATACCTACTGCATAATATTTTTAAAGTAGTGTACCTACTAGGAGACCCTAATTCCTTATCTATGAGACTTAGGAGTAGTGACCTACATTATAATTATCCATCTTAGAAAATACAATTTCATCACATGTACATATTGTAAAAATAGACAGATCTAGATAAACTGAAGCCTGTTGCTATGTTAAAAATTTATTGTACTGTAAGTACCCATTATAGTTGAGTTTCTGAAATTGATTAGAAAAATATTTTTTATTAAGTTGGATTTACCTTCAACAGAACTTTTTAATAGTTATTTTTTTAATTTTCTTTTTGTTACAGGAACATTTAACAGCTCAAAGCCAAAACAGAATGTTGCTGAGGTAATATCCTATTTATTCTGTTAGAAATTGATTTGTTTATAATTCTTAGGGCCCCCGCAGATATACAATTTGCAGTTGGCCAACAACAATTTTTAAATGAAAAAAATAATATGAGAACTTTATTAATTCGAGATAAAAATGTGCAAGGTGACAATATTTAAAATGTAATAAGCGTTCTCTGTAAAAATACAAAGAAAACATTACACCTTTTAAGCATGATTACGCTTAGAAAATTTTCCCGCCTGTCATGACTTTCTTGACAGACTGTAGTTGGCCAACTTGAAATTGTAAGTCTGCGGTCGCTCTCACTATTGAAGTAAAAATAATGTTGTTAGATGCCTGAAAATTTGCTTTGTAACATAAAGTAACATCAGTAATCACATGTTACATGTTACTAATAATAGTGAAAGTAAACATTGTAAAACTTACTAACTTTAGCAGCTCATGTAACTGTGAAAATCCGGAAATATCTAATTATTTAATAGATCTAAATAGTTTAATGAACTTTTTTTTATATCACTTATTAATTTTATTGTAGGGGTTGTTTTTTTGGGTTAATTTTGGCAATAATATTAACATAATACCTAAGTCCTAAATTAGCAAATCTATTAGCAAATCGTATACCCCCTTACTAATAAACGTTGTATAAGCTTTGAATAGTTATACAGTGTTTTGTTCCTGTCACACAAGTGACATTTTTAACTGGATTGAAGAAGACAAAACACTGTATAACTATTCAAAGCTTATACAGCGTTTATTAGTAAGGGGGATAGAGTATAGGGAAATCATGTTAGTCTGGACTCAGGATTGCTAGTACAATCATGGAATTGTTGCAAGTCAACCAATTATGTATTGTACTTACCATAATATTATGCTACTAAGTATAAAACCACAAGTATAATTTCAAGGTGAGAGAGCTGAATGAAATTTATTATAATCATATCATAATTACACTTTGTATCTCTGTGATTATGACTTCTAATTAATCATTGAAATTATACAAATATTTATTAATTAATTTATATGCAAATACATAATTAGGATAAGGCACGGCATGAAAAGGAATTTATTGTAGATAAGTCAATTTTTTATCAGATCAGGGTGTTTTTGTCTTGTCTCTGTTTGATATGTTTGAAACTTCACAGACAATAACAGCTATATGTGGCTTCAAATTGATAGATTATTATTATTTATGGAAAGTCTACACTTTCGATAAATAATAATAATATTTTTATTAAATAAGTTCCTTTGAGGTTGGGAGGCTTGAACGCATAAATGTTTTTTTTTTAATAGAACTAATGTTTTAGGTGGTGCAGAAAGCACGAGACACTTTCCGTAGAGGAGTGACTAGGCCGATAGAATGGAGGCGGAAACAGCTCAAGAATCTCCTGCGGATGTACGAGGAGAACTACAACACCATGGTCGAGGTACTCAAGAAGGATCTAAGAAGGAGCAAAATGGAAGCTGTTCTTCTAGAAATAGACTATCTTCTCAACGACTTGAGGAATACTCTGCATAATCTTGACGAATGGTGCAGTCCTACTAGGGTAAGGGTCATTTTTTCGTTTTTATAGCAAGTATGTTTGTTGTTTCTTTTTTGGCTGAGTTTCTATCCTTTTTTGTAAAGCACACCACATTACTAGCCGGTCGATCGTTCAAAACTTTGAATTCGATTTTAATGAATGTTCTATAATAATATTTAATAATATTTATGGACGCTTCACACTACGTCAGTCTGGCCCCGTGCTAAGTACGCTGAAGGACTTGTGTTACAGGTAACTACCAGGCAACGGAAATATATTTAATAATTTTATACTATTAACATATATTTAAGATTTTTATTATATAAGTATCATACATAATATATTTAAGGTGACGCCATGTTAAAGTAAAAAAACCGTGTTGGATGTGTTTTAGATTGCTTGTTTTCTATGCGAGGCTGGCCCGGCCTCTCATAGAAAACAAGCAATGGAACAGCAAAAAATGGAAAGGGCGTAGCGACAAAATGGTTTTTGTCGCGTAATTTAAAAACCATAAATACATTTCATATAAGCTATGGGCAAATTAAAGTGTATACTAGAACCAATTTATGTACAAATTTTGGAAGCTTATATCACTCTCCTCTGTTGGCAAAATAGGAATCCCTTTTTTTACAGAGGTCTTTTTGATTGATTATTCTGTGTTATAAAAGTTGACCAATCGTGTTATGCTATGGGTAATTCAAAGACAAAGACATGATGAATACTGACAGTGAACTTTAATTTCTTAGCTTTAGTCATTGCTGAGAAAAATGGACATCGCTACAGCCAAATTATCAAGGCGTCACCTTAATACACATCCAGATCCAGAACATTGAAAACTTTTTGTTCCGTCGGCGGGATTCCAACCCGTGACCCCCGGCTTGAGCTACCAACGCGCTCACCACTGAGCCACAGAGGTCAAATATCTAAAAATATATTCTATATCCTCTCCGTACCTTTTTTAACTTTATATCTTCACCTTTGGACTGTGATAATAATAATTGTTGTCGATAAGACTTTGTTTTGAGTTACCAATTACATTTAAATATCACTATCAGTATTCAGACAATTAAGCATTTTTACTCTTTTACATTAACACACGCCAATAGATCGACAATATCATAAACTACATATTCCTCGTTTTAAATTTTTTTTAGGTCAATTTTGAACTAAGATAAGTAAAAAAATACGGTTTTGGTGCGATCTCGGCAACGCGGCAAATGTATGGCCAAGGTCGTTTGCTCGGGGGACGGCCTTAACCTGACAGATCAAGTATGGAGAATCTGTCAAAAAAGTTGTTAATAGCCTATTCGCCAGTTTATCAGAAAGTGGTGAAACAGGCCCCTAAGTGTAATTACATGAAATAAAAGCGTCTTACAGTAAGGCCAAATTAGGGATAGAGATTTTTTATGATAACTATGAAAGAACCAGAAATCCCTAAATATTCCGAAAACAGGCAGAATAAAAATTAAATTTAAAAGTAAACGACTTATTTACTACTTAAAAAACAATGCTTGTATTACAAGCATTGTTTTTCTAATCATCAACAGTTACTTACTTCAAGTAGGTAAACAATAATTATTACACATCCAACAATTTATTTATTTAAAAATAATGGTGATAAACCTTTATGCGTTGAATATGCAAATAAATGTAGGTACCTACCTATATATTATGTAATGTCAAGAGTCTGAAGTCTAAACTACTTAATAACAATTCTGACTGTTAATTTGTTTTAAATTATTCATCGACCTATGCATCAGAGTAAAGTTATTTCAAACTTGTAATTTCTACTCTAAAATCGACTCCTAGTTTAGAGGAGTAATTGCTTTTAAGTTTTATCAATAGAATTTTTTAGGGTCTCTCGAAAATAGCTCTACAAGTCAAAATGTATCCAAATATCATAATATTAGGGGAAGGGAAATCTTCCCCCTTCTCACACTCTACATAAGTACCTGAAAGGCTTGTCACATTTGAGCTGTCTTAGTTACGACCAAAACGAATATATATTATACACTGGCTGTGTATAGCAAAGCACCGATTTTGGTTTTTACTTTTTAGGGTTCCGTAGTCAACATGGAACCCTTATAGTTTCGGTCTGTCCGTCCGTCTGTCTGTCCGTCCGCGGTTTTGCTCAGAGACTATAGGACCTACAAAACTGTAATTTGGCATGAATACACATATTAATAATGCCGACAAAATGGTACATAAAATATTTAAAAAATAATTTTTTTATGGTACCTCCCCTACACATCAAGCGGGTTTGAATTTTTTTTTCGCGCCCATCCCATCGTGTGGGGTGTCGTTGGATAGGTTTTTTTTAAAAATATTATGAGTATTCATAGATCATTTTCCGATTTAGGGATCTATTTGTGAAATATTAAATTTTAAAGTGGAAAAGTCGTTAGAGTCCAGTGTCCCCCCCTTCTACCAGCTAAGCGGTTGCTTCTGGAAATGTGAAAAAATTAACGGGAGTAGGAAATATGCTGAATTTAAAAGGAAAACTATCACGGCTAAGAAGACTTCATAAGTTATTGAGTATTAGTCGATCAACTAAAGTAGAAGTATAAAGGAACTTTTCGTTCAAATTCCTTTGAGATGATGTTATTAGAGTGTAAAACGTGTTATAAATGTACATTCATTGACCATACAAACATTTTCAAAAACTAGCGGTGCTACGGAACCCTAGAAATTGCGCGTGGCCCGATACGCACTTGGCCGGTTTTTTAACCGACTTCAAAAAAAGGAGGTTATCAATTCGACGCGTATGTATGTAATATTTCCAGAACTGCCCAGTTTTTGTATATGTTAATCTATAACAGCTTCTGAACAAATGTGCCAAATTTCAAAAGTGTATGTATGTATGTTTTTATGTTTGTTCACGAATATCTCCGGAACTACAAGTCCGATTAAGGTGATTCTTTTTTTATTGTACTAGGTATTGTTCAACTTAGGGTATAGTGCAAATTTCATCAAAATCGGTTCAGTAGTTTTGGAGTTACAGAGTTTTAATTCTTAATTATTTACGATTTTGAAGTCGGTTTTAAATTTTTAAAATACAGTTATTTTTTTATAATAATCTTTATCAAATTTAGTTTATTTCAACTGGGATTCAATAACCGCGCGATTTTCAAATTACGAAACTCGAACGGGAATTTTGAATTTGTTCAGCCTTCAAAAAGGTTCGTCAACATGCTCGATTTTCAAATTCCGAATCGAAAATGGAACAAAATTTTGAATGAGGTTTGTTTGCAGCCTTCGAAAGGAATCGTCAACATACTCGACGACGTGGTGATCTACAACGACCCTTATGGTGTGGCGCTGATCATCGGAGCGTGGAACTATCCGCTACAGCTGCTGCTGCTGCCCATGGTCGGTGCCATCGCGGCTGGTAACGTGGTGGTGGTTAAACCCAGCGAACTGGCGCCCGCCAGCGAACAGTTTATTGCGGACATGCTGCCCAAATACTTGGATAATGTAAGTAAGACAGTAGCCTAGATTTTTGTGATAATCTGACACCAGCGGGGAGTGGTGATACTGGCTGGTGCCAAGGTCATTAAATATCAATTGACAGTCACCCCGACGTCCTTAGCCATTTCTTCTCATCGCTGATGAACAAAACTCGTAAACTCTATAGACGTTACAAGCATCCCTAGATAAATTAATACTGTTAATTGTCCGAGCAGTTTAACTGTCCTATAAACAAGACGTAGCCTGTGTTATTGCGTCTTCTTTTTTTTAATGGCTCCATAGTGAATCGACAATATTTTCTATTCTTTTCCAAGTGTAGCACTAGAGCGTATTATGCGGCATAACGCTGTATTGTTGAATGTTTGAATTGAAGCAAAGCTTCGCAGAATCTTAATGCTTCGGCATTGTGCGCTGGTGGCACATTAGTTTTCAGTGTATTATTTAATTGCATTATTTTCAGGATGCCGTAATCGTCTTCAAGGGTGGTCCAGAAGAGACTTCAGAGCTGTTGAAGCACAAATTCGACTACATCTTCTACACGGGCAGCACGACTGTCGGCAAGATCGTGTACGCCGCGGCCACGAAATACCTCACACCCGTCACATTGGAGCTGGGAGGGAAAAGGTAAGACTACATCTTAGGCCTCCTATTAACCGAATTCAAAAAAGGAGGTTATCAATTCGACCCGTATTTATGTAATATTTCCAGAACTGCCCAGTTTTCGTCCAAATCAGCGTCTATGTGTATGTGTGCCAAATGATTGTGTCCGGAACTACACGTCCGATTTAAGTTTTTTTTTGTTGTACTAGGTTTTGTTTAACTTAGAGAATGCTGCAAGTTTCGTCAACATCGGTTCAGTAGTTTTTGAGATAGGGAATTTTAATTCTCAATTACGTACAATTTTGAAGTTGGTTTTATCTTTTTAAAATACTTAGGGCCTGTTTCACCATTTCCTGATAAAGTGCCGAATAGGCTATCCACAACTTTTTTGATAGATTTTCCATACTTCATCTGTCAAGCTATGTGGTGGATAGCCTATTCGGCACTTATCAGGAAGTGATGAAACAGGCCATTACTAATAATAATAAAGGCCTGTTTCACTACATCCTGATAAAGTGCCGAATAGGCTATCCACAACTTTATTGACAGATTCTCCATACTTCATCTGTCAAGCTATGTGGTGGATAGCCTATTCGATACTTATCAGGAAGTGGTGAACAGCCCCTTAATCTTCTCCAATACTTTTAAGGCATCCATTAGACGGTAGTTTTTGCTCTCAGTTTTACCACAGTCATGACTGTGACTGATGGGTAACCTACCGTGCAAGAGCGTGACTGACGGTTGCATGAAGCTGATTGACGAAAATCTGGATACATTCGTCAGTCCATCAGTCACCATCAGTCAAACATAATTCATAATTGACGGAATTGACTGACGCTTTGCATGAGCGTATAATGGATGCCTTAAACTTAAGGTGTAGTACGTCTGTGTACATAATTTGGAAATTGAAAGAAATCTACGAATAAAGGTAGAGGCCAAAGGACAAAATACGGATGTTTACAAACTGACATCAAAGTACAATGATATCGAGTCATCAAAGGTGACATTGTGTAGTACACTTTGATCGCAGCAAGTGTCGGTAATGGCTTTGCAATCATAAAAATCGGCCAAGTGCAAGTCGGACTCGCGCACGAAGGGTTCCGTACCACTATAGAGTAAAAAAAGCGGCCAAGTGCGAGTTGGACTCGCCCATGAAGGGTTCCGCAGCAGCAATAAGGTTTAATTTTATGAAATTAAAAGGTTTTTGATTTATTTTTATATTTCAGTCGATTTAATGATATTTAGATTAAGGTTCACCATTTATGACGTATAAAAAAAACTACTGGCTAGATCTCGTTCAAACCAATTTTCGTTGGTAGTTTTTATAGTAATTTACATCATATATATTTTTTTTTGAATTATTATGCCCCTACTTTAGAAATTAGAGGGGGGGGACACACATTTTACCACTTTGGCAGAGTCTCTATCGCAAACTATTCAGGTTAGAAAAAAATGATATGAGAAACCTTAATATGATTTTTGGAGACTTATCCATAAATACCCCACACGCATAGGTTAGATGAAAAAAAATTTTTTTTGTTTCAGTTGTACCTATGGGGACCCCTAAAATTTTTAATATTTTTTCCATTTTTGCATCAAAATCTTAATGCGGTTCACAGACTACATCTACTTACCAAGTTTCAATAGTATAGCTCTAATAGTTTCGGAGAAAAGTGGCTGTGACATACGGACGGACAGACAGACAGTAATTAACACAAACAACATAACAAATGTTATGTTGTTTGTGTTAATTACTTGAAACTTGCATAGTGGACTGTATTTTATGTAAAATAAAAAATAAGTTAAGTACATAATATTACGTAATTGATGTTGCGACCATGGGCGTTTGACGTGAAGTGTGGCCATGACCAACGTTCCAGTGTTGCCAGTAGTCGCGGCGGGAAGACGTCGGCTGGATGCTTGCGTTTTGCCCCAAAAAAAAGTAAAAACCGTGTACGGTTATTCTAAAAACGCGGAATCGCGTAAAGTAACTACTAAACTGTAATTAAATGAACGCTTTGACATTTAAAGCCCCATTACCCATACATTATCTGTTAAACTTTTTATAAATTGAACTTAAATCATCATTAAATTTCTCTAAGAGCGGCAGTAAACCCTTAAGTTTAGAGCAGGATAAAATTTAACATCTCCCTTACTAAAAAAAATTCAAACTATGTGATAATAAAAATATTTATGGTTACAATGTCTTGTACTACTTTATCGCTTTAAAAAAGGAGTTTTATAGACAAAGAAAAAACATTTTATAGCGTAATTATGCATTGAATTACGATTTTTATCAGTAAACTAGCTGTTGCCCGCGACTTCGTCCGCGTTAACATATTATATTTTAAATAAAATATTACAAAATAAATTACAATTATTAAAATAAATTACAGTTTTCCCCATTTTCTGGTCCCTTAAAGAAAGGGTAAAAACAGAACCCTATTTAAGCAAATGACAAACTCAAACGTCAATAAACTTTCATGTTTGTAACTTAAGAAATGATGGACTTTCATTCAAACTTTCAACCCTAATTTCACCCCCTTGGGCGTAGAATTTCCAGAAACGCTTAAATATATATCCATGCAATTTTAATTAGTAACCCAATAATAAAGTTTCATGTTTCTAACTTAAGAAATGACGGACTTTCATTCAAACTTTCAACCCCAATTTCACCCCCTTGGGGGTAGAATTTCCAAAAACGCTTAAATACGTATTCATTCATTTTTAATCAGTAGCCCAAAAATAAAGTTTCATGTTTGTAACTTAAGAAATGATGGACTTTCATTCAAACTATCAACCCTAATTTCACCCCCTTGGGCGTAGAATTTCCAGAAACGCATATATTACTAGCTGTCCCGGCAAACGTTGTTTTGCCATTTAAAGTATATTTTTACATCATCAGTTGATACATGTTTTACCCCCTCTTTTGTCCCCTAAGAGGGTGTGGGGGGGAAGGTCATACACCAGATGTTAAGTTGAAAAACACAGAACTTAATACCTAATATGAAGTAAGTCCACTAAAGAAAAAAGTTGTATACAAAATCTGACCCCTCTTTGGTCCCCAGAGAGGGTTGAGAGGGGAGGGGGGGGAGGATTTTTATACACCAGATGTTGAGTTGGAAGAAGACAAACATAATATATCTGTGAAAACCGTATGCAAATCTGTGAAAACCGTATGCAAATCGGATCAGTAGTTTTCGTGTTAAAGAAAAAAGTTTGATACAAAATCTGACCCCCTCTTTTGTCCCCTTAGAGGGGTGGGGGAAAAAAATTTTATACACCAGATGTTAAGTTGGAAGAAGATAAATATATCTGCGAAAACCACATTCAAATCGGATCAGTATTTTTCGTGTGATGCTGGAACAAACATACAGACAGACAGAAAGAGTGACAGACAGACAGACAGACAGACAAAAAACTAACCACATTTTTGGCTTCTCTAGCGATGTAGTGACAAAGGTGTAATTTCGGGTGTCAATTCATATCTTTTATGTACAGAATTTTCATTTCTACAACAGAATATTGTATTCCTCCCGCACGCGCTTTGGTGACGCCCACTATCGTAATATTTTAATTTCGCCATAATTTCAAAACCAAACGTCCAATTTTAATCATTCAAAGACCAAATATTATCTACATAAACTGTACTTAGTGATAAAATAATTTATTTTGATAAGGATTAATAGCGTGAGTAAAATATATCCGTTTCAATTTAGTCAAAAAAAAAATCTGGATTTTTAAATAAATAAATGGTTATTGTGCCTCACTCGACATAGATAGGTATAGTGTGTCGCGGACTTTTTTGTAGATATTTATAAGATCTACAATTACTTAGAACATTTTATGGTTCTATCTTTTATAGTTTAGGCAGCGTACGCAAAATAAGTAACTTTTCTAGCTGATTTTTTACACCTTGCGTCTCTTGAAAAACTCAAATATCTTACGGAACCCTACTTTTTTCCAAAATAAAATGTAGCCTATGTTCAGCAGAAATAATGTAAGATTCCAATAGCAAAAGAATTTTTCAAATCGGTCCAGTAGTTTCGGAGCCTATTCGACTCAAACAAACAAACAAACAAAAAATCAAATCTTTCCTCTTTATAATAGTAGTATAGATATATACATACAATTTTAATTAGTAACCCAATAATAAAGTTTCATGTTTCTAACTTAAGAAATGACGGACTTTCATTCAAACTTTCAACCCCAATTTCACCCCCTTGGGGGTAGAATTTCCAAAAACGCTTAAATACGTATTCATTCATATTTAATCAGTAGCCCAAAAATAAAGTTTCATGTTTCTATCTAAAGAAATGACGGACTTTCATTCAAACTTTCAACCCCAATTTCACCCCCTTGGGGGTAGAATTTCCAAAAACGCTTAAATACGTATCTAATCATTTTTAATCAGTAGCCCAAAAATAAAGTTTCATGTTTCTAACTTAAGAAATGACGGACTTTCATACAAACTTTCAACCCCTATTTCACCCCCTTTAGGTTAAAATTTCAAAAATTCCTTCCTTAGTGGGTGTCTACTTAATAAAACAACCCTGCTCACCAAATTTCGTGGCTGTAACTTTAACAGTTTTTGCTCTGCGATGATGAATCAGTCAGTCAGTCAGTCAATCAGTCAGTCAATCAGTCAGGACTTGTAATTTATATGTATAGATGGGTTTGTAGTCATGCTTTGAGCGGTAAACCCCATCAATAGCCCCCAGTAGGCAGTAATCCAATCAAAAACCCCATCCTGTCTTACTGTCTCCTATCTATAATCATTAAAATAATTTCCTATCAGAGAAGTTGATTCCTAGGCAGATTGCGGACCTAAGTAATTTGGTCGCGTTAAGTCAAATCCATGAACAGTGAACACAGCTAACATTGAATTGACATACCGACCAACTGACGTACCTAGGTCCGTCAACTGCCTAGGAATCAATTTCCTCGATGTTTTTTTTATGAAAGAAGGGGGCAAACGAGCAAACGGGTCACCTGATGGAAAGCAACTTCCGTCGCCCATGGACACTCGCAGCATCAGAAGAGCTGTAGGTGCGTTGCCGGCCTTTTACGAGATAATAGGGTAGGGGAGGGTAGGGAAGGGAATAGGCGAGGGTAGGGAAGGAAATAAGGGAGGGTAGGGAAGGGAAAAGGGTAGGGGATTGGGCCTCTGGTAAACTCACTCACTCGGCGAAACACTTTTCTGTGAGCCCGTGGTATTTCTCCGGTCGAGCCGGCCCATTCGTGCCGAAGCATGGCTCTCCCATGGTACTTTTTGACCTTCGGACTTCGAAGTGCTTCTTAACTTAACTACGAGTACATATTATCACTTACTATAATAATAATATGTTTTATTTACTGGATGACGCCAACCACTACTTAGCGCCAAAATTCGTTTTGCACTTTAGAATAGATTTGATTATAGGTATTGATTTGTAAAATTTGTTTGCGAAGGTAATCCAATTAACAAAATAAATGAGATTGGCCGTGAGTCATGAACTCATGACATTTGACACCTTTTCACTAACATTATATCTGTACTTACTATAATCTATACTAATTATAATTCTGAAAAGTTTGTTTGTTTGTTTGAACGCGCTAATCTCAGGAAGTACTGGTCCGATTTGAAAAATTATTTCAGTGTTAGATAGACCATTTATCGAGGAAGGCTTATAGGCTATATTATTTTATCACGCTAAGACAAATAGGAGCGAAGAAATCGAGGAAAATGTGAAAAAATGGGGGAAGCTGTTCATCTGTGATTTTCTTGTATGCTCAGAGATATTATTTCCTCCATTTGTAAAAAAAATGTTTATTTCAGCCCCGTTTACATAGACAACTCTGTGAACATGGAGGTGACGGCCAAGAGGGTGTTATGGGGCAAATTCATTAACGTGGGTCAAACATGTATAGCCCCGGACTACATACTGTGCACCAAGGAGGTGCAGGACAAATTCGTGGAGATCGCCAAGGGGATACTGAAGGAGTGGTATGGGGAGGACCCCCAGAAATCGCCTGACCTATGCCGTATTATCAACAACAGACATTTTAGGTAAGGAACTATTTCTTTTCTATCTTTTTTAACGAAATAATAATTTTGTTAAAATATAATATAACAAAATAATATTATAGTCGAATATTATAAAAGAATAGTCCTGTGATTACCTAAGCCTCTAAGGTATTTAGGGATGTAGAAAGTTTAGTAAAATTTAACCAAAAATCCTCTTAATCGTCTTACGTAATTTATGGACGCCCTATACATAATTACATATTAAGTATAATTTTTTAATTGTAGCGAAGTAGTGTGTTACGAAGAATTTTGTTAACTAAATAATATTTGTTTACTTGTTTTCTAATTGTGACCTCATTCACAAACCATTTTAGCATTAAATGAGTAATAAGAACAATAGAAAAATTAAAATATTAAGCATCAATTTAGTTTGTCATACTTATTTATGAATTTATTTGATAAAGTAAGTATAAATTATTATTATGTACCATTGGTACCATCGAGGAAATTTATTCATCAGGTGAAGGCCTCCCTCATTTGGTAGAGAGATTCACTGTTAGTTGTAATCATGTTGGCTAGGTTTGACATAAAGCTCCCAAATTGCATAGGTCCGCCATCTTCCTATGAATAAACTTCTCTGATTAATCAAACTTTTCTATATTCCAGTCGCCTTCAAGCGTTGGTCGACGCGTCCAAGGACAAAGTAGTTATTGGTGGTCAGTACGACGCGCAGGATAAGTACATCGCGCCGACTATAGTAGCCAACGTGTCAGCCACAGACAAGATAATGGAGGACGAGATCTTCGGGCCAATACTACCGATCGTGACTATAGAGAACGCGTATGAGGCTATCAAGTTTATTAATGACAGGTGAGTGAGCAAAAATGCTGCTCTGCAGTAATAAGCACTCGTTGGCTGGTTGCAAAACGAGTGTAACGATTTCCGTATTCAATTTCCGAATTCGATTTCCGTATTCGTTTTACGTATTCGGAAATCTGAATAAATGGAATTAGTAGAAAATACATTAAGAGCGGGCTGCCAAATTTTGCTGTGTTTTCTAATGGCTTTGTCCACATTGTGCCTTTTTCTGTTCGTCAAGGGCATGCGTTATAGCGCAGTCAACAGCGAACGTTAGGCATGCCCGTGACTCGTGTTGAAATCGTAGCGCTCGCTATGACACTTTTCTTTCAACGCGCGTGGATTTTGACGCATTCGATTATTGAATATGCCAAACGAAAGTTGAATAAAAAGAAGATGACGAAAATTGAAGATGAAATTGCATAATGTGGACATAGCTATTAAGTATTACGATCCCGGAAGACGATTGACTTAAATTATGATTTATTTAATCATTGTTAATTTATCTGATATTAGCCTAAAGGAAAACACGATTCACTTATTTTGAGTAGATTTTTAATTTTTTTCAAAATTTTGAATATTTCTGGGCTTTTCAACAAATATCTGTTACACTTATTGAGTCACTATCGTTAAATAACTTGCACTACTACAATCACACATTTTATAAAATAATGGCTAAAGGAAATGTTAGTATTGTATTTAATTTTTAAGTAATCATCAAAAACATTTTTGGGACTTACAATCTTTATTTTCGTGCTATAATAAGGGAACCGTTGTTACGAGTTATTGTTCACTATTAGCTGCAGCGCAAAGTACAATTCATGCGGTCACTATTCATGGAATCATTATATATCACGATTGGAGGATAGCGGGGTGTGTAGGCTCGGCTAAAGTGGTTTGATATTTTTGGCAGCCCGGTCTTAACTGGCGCACACGTTCACTGTTTTCCGGAATGAATACCGCACGCACGTTTCAAGTGCAAGCCGGCGTGTACGCGCGTGAAATAACCAACGTTTGCTTTTAAAGTCTCACGGAATTCCGAATACGGAGAACAAATTCGGAAATCGAATGCCTTAATGATTTCTTTTAACTTCAATTTTGACAGAAATTGTGTTGAGCTTGTGTCAAATCCTCATTAAAGTTAGTTATCATTAATTCTAAATCTGAGTATGATCACAGTAGAAATGTTATAAGACTATAAGTAGATTAAAGATACTGATATGTTTGATATAATATGATATGGGCCTCTGATGCCTGAAATAAATGATTTGATTTGATTTGTAAACAAAATGGCAGATTTCATGGTCAATCTGTCATATTGTCTATTCTTCATTAAACTCTTTCTATGGTGGCCATGCTAAGCGTGCTGATTAATAATGAGAAATATGAGGGAAAACTCTCGCTGCTGTACTCAGAGACGGATATTAATTACTTAACTGTAATTAAATGAAGATTTTGATATAAGCCCCATACATTATCTATCAAACTCTCCATTCCTTCCATAAACTTCAAAAAATTGTAAACATCTGATTTACTTATACCAATACAATGTTTTGTTTTTTTTTTTTGTAAATGGGAAAATTTACTAAATCTGTATGATGTTTTTCCAATACGACCATTTCAGAGAGCATCCTTTAGTATTAAACTTATTCAGCAAGCAAAAGAACATTCACGATCTTTTCATCGAACAAACGCGGTCCGGCAGTTTGTCCATCAACGACACTATAATGTTCTACGCCGGTAAGACAAGGACAAAACTATGTGTACATAACTCTATCTCCTTCTCGCTTAGGGTACAGGGATCGGAATTTGTAAATAACTATGTTCTTAATAATTTTCTTTAGGATTTTTCGGCGCGAATGTACTTGGAATGTAGATGTAGGGTATAAGTAAAATTTACAGATACTGCACGCTATTTAATGTTATAAAAATATATTACAATATGTTACTAATTCCCTAAAATATGTTGCTAAATTCCCTATTATATATTTAATTGTGTACTTAATACATAATTGTGTAATAATACATAATAATTCATTGAATATTTAAAAATCCTTACTCTTATAAATATATTTTATTAGCATTTTCTCCTAAATTAAATCATGATTAATAGCAACTAAGAGCGCAAGAATTTTATCGTAAAATGTGTTATATTTTGTGTGACGATAAATTTGGGAAAATTACTCTTTCTGTCACTTTAATGTACATAATATTGGAATTTAACACACAAGGAAAATATTTTGCAGAAACCCCAAACATAAAATAAAATTTAGTTTTTCTTACTAGCGGAATAAGGTAATTAAGTTTTACGAACAGCAATAAATCATTCGAGTACATTTTTAGAACCGTGAAATTAAGTAAGCATTGTTTTTAATTACATTATGATGGATTCTCGCACATATTCTCCCTAATTGCTAAGCAATAATTATATTAATAGTAATATATATATTAATAGTAATTAGCTGTCGGACAAATTTGTCTTAATTATGTTACAACACGAAAATATTTTGATTATTTAATGAACAAATTCTCATTTAGCTCTATAACTGCTTAAGAAACCATATAATAGAAATGTGAATAAAATAAATAAAACTTAGAGAAATATAGAATTAATGTTTAAAACTTATTAATGGTTATGTAATTATTTTATAACTTATATAAGTCGCATTTAATCAACTATTATAATATACCCTTTCTACTGCCTACCTAGTACCTTTACACCTAATTGTATAAAAATAAAATATTTGGTTGACTGCGGCATTCCTGTATAATGTGATCTTAATTTTCTATTATGTAAAGTGCTAACTATTTAATATTTTTATTGCAGGATATAATATTGCCTATGCTCTATACAAATGTGATAATATCTGTAGTCCCTTCAAGTAGCATGAAAATGGACTGAGCTAAGTAACCATTAAGCAATAGAACTGAGAAACTATCGTTCCCCTCTTTAAGTACAGAGGGAGAAAGCCGTGCCTGAATACCACGAAAAAAATATCAAGCAAAAGAAACACCTTAAAAATAGACTGATATTAATATTTGTATCGAAAAGCTATGGATTTTTTCATTTCTTTCGTTGCAAATATTATTAAAGCAACAAGCTCAAAACTCTTTACAAACGTAAAAAGGCATACATCCATTTTTATAATCAAACCACAAAAAAAAGAAACAGGCAGTCTGCATCACTCCCATCTTTTTCTATAGCTCAGTCCATTATCTATGTGGTGGTGGTATTTATTGTCTATGGTCGGTCGTAGAGAAAAGCCCCTGGTGCTGTACGTTTTCGCGGCGAACAAGGATGTTTACAACAACATAATCGAGAACACGAGCAGCGGGTGCATGTGTATTAACGATACTATGATGCATATGGCAGGTACAGTATTCCTATTGGTTGGGGTTGTTGCGTAGAAATAGCAATTAAAAAAATACTGCCAACATAACAAAAATGTAGTCGTGTTCGTTTCGTTTATCAATGCACCTTGTGCATGCGCAAAGTAAAAAATTAGTGTCAATGTGAGTGTCATGTTCTAAATTAATATTATCAATTTCTGTTAGATTTTAGAACATGACTCTCACACTGATACTAATTTTTAACTTTGCGCATGCGCAATTTGCATTGAAAAACGAAACGAACACGAACTATTGTCAAAAGTTTTTTTTTATTTACCAGACATGATTTGTTAACTGTATTAGGCTAACCCGAACAACCCTAGTGTGAAGTCGCAGAAATCTGTAATGCAATTGGTTCAATATTTAACTAATTGTTTAAAAAAATAAAACACAATAATAATTGCTATTTTTACGTATTACACCCAAGTGCTTGAACTTTTTGTGGATAAAATCTTATCTATGCTCTATGATTAAACTATATTTATTTAAAAAAAAAATCTTATACCGTACCTAATTATTTGTGCGAATATTTTTATTTCAATGTTAATAAAAAACAACAATAAAGTTGTTGTTTTTCTCACGTACCATGTTATTTATAATTATTGCATTTTTTATATACTTAAAGATAAAAAATATAATATATTCTCTTATTAGCGAGAAAAATATGTTTTCATGCCATTATTTTCAATATTGTTTAAAAAAAATTAATAATGTAGTTTTATCATAAAAATAGCAAAGAATATTATATTATTATTGTGTTTGCATGTGCTTGTATGTAGTTAGTAACTAAAACGCTCGACTTCCCTGATCAGTAGTTAGGCATGCTTATTTTTTACTAAATTAGATATTATAATATGCACAGTTAGTATTACAAAAATAAATATTATGTAAATAATATTTGTTTTTGTAATAAGCCCAAAAATTATACAATAATTTATATATCTTTTTTTCCCTTTGTTTTATATTTATTTAATATGTAACTAATTAGCTGTAACTATAATATTCTATTTGTAATAATTAAAAGAAAAAAGCGGCCAAGTGCGAGTTGGGTATACCTTATTGCTGCTGCGGAACCCATGAAGGGTTCCGCAGCAGCAATAAGGTTTATTTTTATGAAATTAAAAGGTTTTTGATTTATTTTTATATTTCAGTCGATTTAATGAAATTTATATTAAGGTTACCACCACCAACCATTTATGACGTATAAAAAAAACTACTGGCTAGATCTCGTTCAAACCAATTTTCGTTGGTAGTTTTTATAGTAATCTACATCATATATTTTTTTTAGAATTATCATGCCCCTACTTTAGAAATTAGAGGGGGGGGGACACACATAAGGGTTATTTTTTATTGCCTCTACAACCAGTACACATACAGGGTGTTACAGTTGATACGCTGCCATTCGGCGGTGTCGGCCACAGCGGCACAGGAGCATACCATGGCAAAGCCACCTTTGACACGTTCACTCACAAGAAGAGCTGCCTCACGAAGAACTTTATGCCGATCGGAGAGAAACTTGCGTCGTGAGTATTTTGTAGTGAAACTTCTTTAGGCATAATATTTAGAGTGAAAATGAAGATACCTTCATAGTAGGATGGAACCAAAAAGTGATGATAATACTTAAGGGTGTCTACTGTCTATGTGTATACAAAGGAACACATACACACTCTAAAGTATTATTATTTTGTTTGGATTCGCCCTGTAAGACTTTAAGCTTAGATCATAAATAGTTACAAATCAACATGAGTACTGTCCCAAAAGGATGACATCCTCAAAATGCGTTGAAAGTCTCCAAAATAAATTTAGGTTATAAAACCTATTTCTATGGTCAAACTTCTTTAGGAACGCTCAGAGTGAAATTTCAAAGTCGCGTCATAGCGACATGACGTATGTGCTTATACTTTTGTGAAATGAAAAATCTTTCTTAAGTAACATGCATAAAGATTATGAAAATTGCACGTTCATTGTATACGATTACCACACAAAGCCGCTTATCTGAATCGTTGGTTAACATGCACTTACAGATAAATAGCTCAGTCAATAAAGTAGGTTTGTAGAATGTGTGAGCCTTCTCCTTTTATTTCTCCTTCCTTTGTGATCCTTTTATTTATTTTCCAGGGGCCGCTACCCACCATACTCTGACGGCAAGCTGAACTTCATATCGACGCTGACGAAGAAGCGCCAAGGAATGTCCTTCAAGTACCTGCCATACTTCCTGACCTTCGCGCTCGGGGTGGGCCTGTCCTACGGCATCTTCGCCTGGCAGAAGGTAAAGAAGTAATGGGCTACAGGGTATTGAATCGAAATTGATTCCATAAAGGGAGATTTAGTGACACAAAACAAACACATATTAATAAAGATTCGGATATCTACTTTAGAATTTAGATCGTTCTTCTTGCCAGATTGCCTTTTCCAGTTTCGTAGTAGTGCATATTGTGTTGTACCAATAACGAACAATTCACTAAATGGCTGCGTGGATTATAAAAAGTAGGTAAGATTTTTTGTAAGTTATGCGGATTTGAACACGAAATCGATTATAATAATTTCGGCATGCCTTCATTTTCTCTACTTTATGGAATTAATTTTATTAGATAGGCACATATTTATTTAAGTACATTTGTATATTGCATTATGTTATACTTATATATGTATGATACATTTCATGGGGCGCTACATGTTACTTAATTCAAGCTTGTGAAATAAGACGTTTTAACCTAAGTATTACGCACAGTATTTAATTTAGCCTATGCACAAAAAAGTGTAAGTAATGAAAATTTTACCATCGAACAGAAAAAAAAATTTGATAGAGAACTTGACCTATGGGCTACGAGTCGTATTCGTTTTATTTTTCAACGCATTGCGCATGCGCAAAGTTGAAAATTAGTGTCAGTGTCATGTGCTAAACGCGTTGAAAAATAAAACGAATACGACTCATGGCACCAGTTCACTTTTGAAACCAACCCCGGGGCAGTTCTAGATGCCGAAAACGCTATTTAATTCAGAAAATTTAAAAAAAAAACAGTGTTTTGTCTCTATCAATATTTCTTACATTTCGATGTCATTATCATTAGTAATTTTAAGTATAGTTCGTTCATTTTAATTAAAATTCAATTTCTTCACCATCTGAAAAAATAAAGGAAAAAAAAGAGAGAGTAGACTGAACTGAAACGCATTGAAATTAGTGAAAAGAGGTAATCTAAAGCATTAAATATTATGTAGGCTACCTATAGGTAGTGCTTAGAAGCAATAAATTATTAAAAGCCATTACTTTTGAAACTGTATTAATTTCATAATATGTAGTTGTAAAAATAGTTTGTGTAGATTTCACTGAATATATTTTGTGTAAATAATAATTAGGCGTTTTATTTATAAAATATATTTTTTTCCTTTGCCGAAAATCTGATATAACTCTAAGTTTGAGTAGGTCTGCCAAAATAACTATTAATATCTATATTATTTCTTTAGTCTAAATACTGAATTTAATGGCAATTTGAATAATAATAATACAAGTAAATATTTAATGGGAAGAAAAGCACTTAAGGAATACAGGGTGCAATTAAACCTTCCTGCCAAATTTTTCCAGGGCTTAGGTATCATTAGGAGAGTCCATTTAACCAAAAAAAAAACTTTCGGAAGCTATTTCTCAACATTTTAGTACTGAGTGATTTTAAAAGAAAAATGCGTGTATTTTTATTTTTAACAAGGATCAATATATTAAAATTAGGCAGGAAGGTATAATTGCACCTTGTATAAGAATCTTCTATTGTTGAAATTTCTCTGGGAATAGTCCCAGATATTTGGTCACCAAAATATATACCTACTCATTAAAATATTTTCAACTTAGTTCACATTGAAACAACACGTAGCTAGAATAAATATCAATTTGACATTACAACTTTAAAGTTGAGATGGCGAGACATCACTTCATTGCACAAGCGACGAGACACTTCGCTTTCGAATATTCTTCGTAAGAAATTGTATGAGTTAATCCAGCAGTCCACCCAAAACTGATATGATTTATGATTTTCATTTACGAGTCTGATTAGTTCCAAATTGAGCCGCAGCACGATTTTGCGCTAGTGTAGCTGTCAGGAGTGGAAAAGCCGCTGAGATCGAATTAGTTCCAAATTGAGCCGCAGCACGATTTTGCGCTATTGAGATTGAACTGATTCGATTCTGATTCAAAACGCATTCGCTAGTTTCGATAGCAAAGTTAAATCTGAAAAATGTATGGGATTTGACATAACGCATCGCAAGCGCCGTGACACTTAGCGATGCTTTATGTCCAAATGCGGAATGCCATAGGTAAATTTTTGCACAGCATTTTTGACATCTACCTTCGCTATCGAAGAAGGAGAATGAATTTTGACGGAGCACTTTGAAGAAAGAAGGTCCGTGTTGTAACTCGTTAGGATATTTGAAGTGTCGCATTGCTGTAATTTGGCGTAAATTACCTCAGACCAATAAAAAATATTGTTCTGAGTAAATTACATAGTATTATCTCGGCGTGTCGTGTCGTGTTTCAATGTAAACTGACAAATTCCTTCCCATTCATTACAATATTACAGCATGACTGGTGAGTCAATACCGATATTTAAGGAGAGTATTCAGTACTCGATTCTCATTATAAATATGTAATAAAATTAGGTTCTTAATTTTTTTTTGAATTTCCCAAAAAATTATGAATCATGGATACTAAGTAAATTACGCGGCTAGGCAAGTAGGCATACTATGCGGCCGGTGCAGAGGCGTGCGCTACCAAAGAAACACCACACAACTACCCCTCCCGCTCGCGGTGTCCATGCGTTGGGTAAATAATTATTTAACTTTAAGCTACATTTACTCAGTGATCAATTGATATTATTTTTTTATATTATTTTTTTCCAACTAATATAATAGCCAAATATCACGTCCTCAAGTATTGAACATGTCTCACCAGTCATGCAGTATATGCACTTTTAAATCACATTCATCACGCTACCAAACAGATGTACTATCAGAGAAGTTGATTCTTATGCACATGGCGGACCTGCATAATTTGGTCGCGTAATGTCAAACCCAGACTAGCCGACAGTTCACAGTTATAGACCGACAATGTTTTAAGAGCCTGCTGCTAAAACGCTAGCCCCGCCTACACATCCCGCTATCGTGATACAATGATTCCATGAATCGTGCTCCCGAGCAATGTGCTTTACGCTGCAGCTAATAGTGAACAATATCGCGTAACAACGGTCCCCGCATTATAGCACGAAAGTAAAGGTCGTAAGTCCCAGAACTGTTTTTTGGTGATTACTTAAAAACTAAATACAATACAAATATTTCCGCTAGCTATTATTTTATAAAGTGTGTGATTGTAGTAGTGCATGTTATTTAATGATAGTAACTCAGTAAGTGTAACAGATATTCGTTGAAAAGCCCAAAAATATTCATAATTTCGAAAAATAAAACTATCGAGTCAAAATAAGTGAATCGTGTTTTCCGTAAGTTAAATATCAGATAAATATATAATGATTAAATAAATCTCAATTTCATTGGAGTCAATCGTCTTCCGGGAGTGTAATACTTAGTAGAAAACACAACAAAAAATGACAGCAGCATTTAGCTGCAGCGTAAAGCACATTGCTCGGGAGCACGATTCATGAAATAATTGTATCACGATTGGAGGATAGCGGGATGTGTAAGCGGGGCTAGCGTTTTAGTAGCAGGCTCTTAACACAGTTTACGCCCTAAATGTTAATGAACGTGACGAAAAAATGTACTAACACCGCCATCACACAAAAACCCTATTTTTGTCATGTTTTTGACAGATCTCCTTTACCGGCAGCGCCCCAGCCCACGTTCATTTCAAGCCTTGTCAGTCTATACTCTATCTATAACATTGAATTGACATAATCTGACTAAACAAAAAGGGACCACTGGGCGCTATCAACTTTCTCTGTCATTAGTCATTAAGGCCGTCACAGACTTAGCTATAATATATATTAATATGTTTATAGCTAGGCATATTAATATATATTTTCTATACAATTTTCGCGTGACCACACACTCAGCTATAATATATATTTCTGGTCTCAGTGTGCTTAGTACGGTATATTAATATATATTATAGCTAAGTCTGTGACGGCCTTAACTCATTTGATGTTCTGAATAAACCAGACAAAGGTTCTGAATATAGCTAAATACAGTTATTCGTAGTGAAGGAGAGAATATAAAGAAATTATAGTCATGTGTATTTAATTTGTACCCATTTATTTTTACAGGCTGCTTCGGGAGAATCATAATCTAGACAGCTTCGTTGCAAAGTTGACCTACGTTATTGATGACAAATTCCAAAAAATCTTAAATTAGTAACTTTAAGCGGGTCCCTAGACGAGCAATTTTATTGCGTAATATTATTGACCGTCTAGAATTGATATTGAACATCGCGTGCTTTCTAATAATTGTCAAATAAACTGTTCATTATAATTGAAGCGTAATATTGACAACTTAATCGATCGTCTAGGGGTCGGCTATTATACCTTTGCTGAGGTAAAATATTATTTCTGAAAAGAAATAAGTAGCACGAGATTGAAGCAAACCGATTAGAACGTAGGTCGATGTTCGGACTTCGGACGTAAAATATTTAAGTATTCATATTAAGTATATTAAATAAAATATTGTGATAATATCCATTCCTGGTGCAATGAGTTATTATTTTAATAAAGGGTTATTTACATTAAGATATCAAAGTTTGTAAGATAAAATGGTACCTACCTACTATTATAGCATGAGAGAAAAAAGTCGAAAAGAGAATTTAAAAAAACAAGAGATGTTTGTTTTTAAAGTATGCAGGGTAATTAAAAACTTTATCGACGCGACGGCGTGGAGCCTCTACGTGCTTATTGTATTTTGTAACTGAAAATTTTTACGTTTGCAAAATTAATATATATACTTACCTATAAGTTAGCTGCCCGGCCAATAGGTACCAACCTACGTTTAGTTATTTTTATTTAAAAGCCTACACAGTACTTACACCTTAAAACATGATAATATTATGTAATAATAATTTTGTATTAGGGAATACATTTTTTTTTCTATGTATGCAGGCATTCTAGATTTTGGTTGTACTATATCGGTCTTTAGTTGACTTATGCCTTTCTTAGGTTTTTAGACAGTTGTTTATATTGGTGTTCGCAATTAGATAAACTTCAGTCATATAATATCAGAAACTGTTTATAAGCTAAAAAATCGAAAACGCATTCCTGAGTAAGGCGTCTCCCAGACAGACGCGGCCTGCGGTGGCGGTAGCGGTGGCCGTCAGTTGGATGACTTGGCCGCGTGGCCGCGTGTGTCTGTGTCGTTCCTAGAACTCTCAAGTCATCCAACTGACCGCCACCGCTACCGCCACCGCAGGCCGCGTCCAACGAATACTATACTCACACGCGTCTGTCTGGGAGACGCCTTACAAATGGCTTACGAAGGCGCCGCGCCGTCTAAAAGGAGGAGTTTAATGACAATTAACTGTGTTGAACTGTGAAGCATATCTAATTTGCACATTCTTTTTTTTTAGTTTTAGGATTTTTTTACTTTACTATTTTTTTTTATTTTACTATTTATGCAAGTTCGTTGATTTAAAAATTATATTGCGTCAAGAAAGTGAAGAAATTAAAAAGTGGCAACATCGTAGTGTCATCCCTTTTTTCCTATATTGATTTGAAAGGGATGACACTACGATGTTGCCACTTTTTAATTTCTTCACTTTCTTATAATAACTATATAATAAGTTGTATTTTAGTCTCTACACACATGTTTTTATTGTTGTTTTGTAAACGTGCCTTATAGTAATGAATTTATTTAATTAAATAAATTATTTTACTGAAAACTTGTTTTAATCCTTATTTTATAGAAACAATAAACAACATAATAATATCTGATTACTGTATTTGAAATGTATTGAAGAAAGAGAAAATTAACCTTTATTTGGTGAAAACAAAATCAGCTAAGCGCGAGTCAAACTTCTGTACCGTTATATAGCGAAAAAAGGCAAAAAATTGTGTTTTTGTATGGGAGCCCGCCTTAAATATATCATTTTAATTTTATTACTAATTATTATTAAAGTACAAATATAATTAAGAATTTTGTGAAAGTTTCAAGTGCCTAGCTGTTTTCATTATTGATTACGAGCAAAATATGCCAAAAAATCATGTTTCTTGTATGGGAGTCCCCATTAAATACTATATGTACTTTATTTTGTTTTTATTATTTGTTGTTATAGCAGCTCAACAGATATACACAATCTGTGAAAATTTCAACAGTCTAGCTATAGCGGTTCTTGAGATACAGCCTGGAGACAGACAGACGGATAGAGAACAAAGTCTTGTAAATATGGTCCTGTTTTTACCCTTTGGGCTTTGGGTACGGAACACTAAAGATACATTAAAACGAAAAGCACTTTATAAGAAAACATGTATAAGTACTACTTACTGATGATTGTAATATTAAGGATGCTACAACATTCTACAACCGAAAAATTAGCAGATCGGATGTCTGTCAGTACGAATATCGACTTTAAATAGGTACATTAAATAACATTCATATTAGCGCGCCTTGTACAGTGGCGGTTACGATGCTCGCCGCGTTCTTAATATGGCGAAAATATATATGAAAAAAATTGAGAAAGTTTCTTATTTTTCTTATAAATCGAAAAGTTATTTATTTTTTAATAAAATATTTAGTTACTCGTACAGAGGACTAAATAAGCAACAATTTTTTTGTATATTTAATTTATTTTCCTTAGTTCAGTGAATTTTGACGACCTCTGTGGCTCAGTGGATAGCACGTTTGTAGCTTAAGCCGGAGGTCGCGGGTTCGAATCCCGCCGACGGAACAAAAGTTTTCAAAATTCCTGGGTCATGGATGTGTATTAAATATATTTATCATATAATAAAAATCTTAAATATAATATGTATAATTAGTATAAAAGTATTAAATATATTTCCGTTGTCTGGTACCTGTAACACAAGTCCTTCAGGTACTTAGCATGGGGCCAGACTGACGTGGTGTGAAGCGTCCATATTATTAGTGTATTTAGCTATAATGGTAATTGGCAACGATATCTAAATACTTTACGTTATAGTTCTTTGGTAATTGGTACCTAATCAGACCCCATTTTTTAATATTTTGCGATTATTGTGATGGTTAAAACGTATGTTATGTGAAATTTTGTATGCGGCTATAAAATTTTTATGGTAGGTATAGATGTAAAGATGAATATAATAATTATTATCTTTCATTTGAAACCAAAATATCTTCGCAGTGTGACTCCTAATTCTTTAAAAATCGCCGGAAAATCGCTGATATTTGTGAAAAAATGTGATAGCGTCCTTAAGGGCCCGGGTTACCCTCGAAAATTTCATACATTCTTAATACCAAAATCATTTTCTCATACGAAAATATTTAACATGTTTGAGTTATTTTTCAGCTTAAGATAGTAATTATTACCTAGGGTCCTGAACAAATTTTTTTTACAAAATATTTAAATACTAAAAAAAAATATTTTGTTTAAAAATTTTTTAGTAAATTTACCATTACTACTAAATATTTAAACACCAAAAAATAGACAAAAACACTAAAAAATATATAAATAAATAGTAAATTGACTACAAAATATTTAAATAATAAAAAATATTTTTTAGTTTAAATATTTTGTAGTAAATTTACTATTTATTTATATATTTTTTAGTGTTTTTGTCTATTTTTTGGTGTTTAAATTTGGTGTTTAAATATTTAGTAACTAAAAAATATTGAAACAAAAAAAAAATTTTTTTAGTATTTAAATATTTTGTAAAAAAAATTTGTTCAGGACCCTAGGTAATTACTATCTTAAGCTGAAAAATAACTCAAACATGTTAAATATTTTCGTATGAGAAAATGATTTTGGTATTAAAATGAAATGAAATGTATGAAAATTTCGAGGGTAACCCGGGCCCTTAACGGATTTTTCAAATGAAAATTATAGGGGAGTATAGTTTAATATAAGCTGTGATATAAGGCAGGGGTTCCCAATGTTTTTCAGCCTACGGTGTAGTTACACGTTGCAATATTTTGTCACAGCGCCCTACTGCAGTACCTAGCTAATAGATAAGGTAGAAAAGATACATCTGAAATCTAAATAAACACCTTTAATTATTATAGTTCAGCAGGTAAATGGTAAGTAATAAGCAATTTTTTAATCATCTAGGTACCTGTTTTACATAAGTACCTACTAATATGTATAAGAGTGAGTTGCATCAACCTACTTGAACTATAACATGTGAAATTAACTGTCAAATCCCTAGCAAAAGTCGCCATATTTGACGATAACCTTAACTTTAACTACGCTTCTGGTGCAAATTGCAATTCACCCCAATTGTAATTTTATTTTATAAAATTTGTGATTTCAGAGTGATAGAGGCAGGAGGATTGACTCACGGCGCGGCGCCCCCACAGAGTACTTTTTTATATATAGAAAGGTGCCCCTCTTGTCTTTCTACGGCGCACCGCAGCAGGGCACCGCGGTACACAGTTTGGGAACCCCTGATATTATAAGGTAATGTGTAACGTAACTGTAGCTTCTTATCATAACTAGAATGAAAAAAACCCCTAATATCTTTTCCTCTGTATTACATAATCTACAAAACTGTGTTTCCTCGAAAGTCGAATCCATTGCTCATAACAACACGAATACCATTCTGGGTCCCCTACAAGTTTTAACTAATATTATGTGCTTTACAGATATTATAAGTCTATGTTTACAGCAATGTCTGTTAACTTCTAATGAATAATATGAAAAGGTATTTTTGAGGATTTGGATCTGAATTCTGTAAATCATCCAAACCTCACAACAGGTATACTCGTGCTTATAATTTTACAAAAAAACATTTTGCAATATGAAAACAGCTCATTACAATTTAACCAATCACGATGGACTTTTACGTTGACATTACTATTTTACGTTATCTCATTGGCCGATACAACTGTCAAAATAGTGAGTCATACGTCACATAAAAAAATCTTATGATGGAAACCTGCCTATACGTGTAATATTTGACAATGGCAATCATTTTTCAAAATTATTAATAAAATTCAAAATCTGAAAATACTCAAAAAATCTAAAGGTTTATGAGAATTTTATACTAACGAATAATTACAGAAATAGAAAACTAAACAGAACTAATTTTAATCACTTAATAAGGTATAATGTTAACTTACATTAATTCAAAAACATATTCTGTTTTTAGTTATTGCAATACCGCAGTACGAACGAAACGAAAGTGCTTGTGATGAGCTAAGACGAAAAAAAGTGTCGATAGGTCAATAATCTGCAGAAATTAGCCAGATTCTTCAGGTATCTACAAATATAATAAATAACCACCCTCGCATGTGAGGGTACTATGTGGTGGTGCTGTTCTTCTTCCGCTAGTTCAGGTGCTTATTCACATTTGAGTGCTCGTCTAACAACTCCCTTCCCATACTCCTATTACGGCGGCCATATTTATAAGTCACGAAAGGCGTTGACGCTCATCGTAATAATCTGCGTTGTAATATTTTCCAGGACCGATGGCTGCAATACGCAAGAAATTAGTGATCGTAGGTGACGGTGCGTGCGGTAAAACATGCCTACTAATCGTGTTCAGTAAAGATCAGTTCCCGGAAGTGTATGTGCCGACCGTGTTCGAAAATTACGTCGCCGACATCGAGGTGGACGGTAAACAGGTGGAGCTGGCGCTGTGGGATACCGCCGGCCAGGAGGACTACGACCGGCTGCGGCCGCTGTCGTACCCCGACACGGACGTGATACTCATGTGCTTCTCCGTGGACTCGCCCGACTCGCTGGAGAACATCCCGGAGAAGTGGACGCCCGAGGTGAAGCACTTCTGTCCGAACGTGCCCATCATCCTGGTGGGCAACAAGAAGGACCTCCGCAACGACCCGGCCACCATCAACGAGCTCCGCAAGATGAAGCAGGAGCCGGTGAAGCCGCAGGAGGGCCGCGCGATGGCGGAGAAGATAAATGCTTTCGCCTACCTCGAGTGCTCCGCCAAGAGCAAGGAGGGAGTCCGCGAGGTGTTCGAGACGGCCACCCGCGCCGCGCTGCAGGTCAAAAAGAAGAAGAAGACTAGGTGTTCTCTTCTGTAATTGTGCCGTTGTCGGAAGAACTCTGATTTATGAATCGTTCGCATACTGCCTGATGACTTACATTTGAAACGACTCGAACTCTGCAGTGGCGACGTCGGCCACACAGTGCTTCCTTCCGATACTGACAGCTGACGGCGAGTCGCCTGCACGCACACCCACTCAGTATTCGTGTGGCTATACTTTCACGATTGGTACTTGTTTATATTTTATAGATTATCTATAAAGAGTAAGTGTATTGCCTTAACAGATGGTAGTCGGGGCGAGGTGGACACCTCTGGGGTCCGTGGGAATTTCGTGCTATTCTATCGTGTTATATTATACAATTTCAAGTAGCATTTCTTCAGCGTATAGAACCTCGTCCGTGTCTCAGAGAGACTTATTTAGTTTGATATTTTGTATTTTAATTTTTTCAATAAAATAGTGATGTATAAATTGTGTAGGGTGTTTATTTGACACGGAGTGAGAGCCCCGTACTGACGCAGACAAGTGCCTGTCAGCTAGACGAGTCCCTGAGACATTCTATCTATGGAGGGCAGTCTTTTGTAATCTATTGTTGTGTGAAATTTTAACTTCCATATGATTATATTGCATGCTGATATAATTTATTAGTAATAAAGGAACCCCATGTTTTAAAAGTTCTTTTCTAGACTTTTATAAATTTAGTATCGCATTTATAAATCAAAGGTTTCTAGAATGGGGAAAGTATTTAAGTTAAATCCATACTTTTATGTTATTTTTTTATTAGTATTGTAAGTACAAAATTATCTTTCAAATATACATGAATTAAATAATTTTGACTTCCTTTTATAACTGATGTTTTGGAGATGCTCCAATGACAAACTTATATAAACTATTTATGAACTCCTTGTCACGTTCAGCAGCTGTAGTGGGTTGAACCTTCTCCGCGGGGTCATCATCAGGTGTCTATGCTCCTCACGTGCCTTTGTACAGTAGGGGACAGCAGTACCATTCGGCAGGAAGTTCTCAAAAACTCCAATGTCAGGTGACCAGTCGGCATACACGAAGCAGTTGACAGAACTGAGCTGGTCTCTCGGTACTGGTGTCACTATGTACATTAGCTCCTTTTCCACGTCCACTCCTCTAACGAGACCTGCAAATATGTCACACTATTTATTCTTATCAGTTAATCTAATGTTAAATTATATTGCTCGTTGATAACATAATATGATATTAACAGTACCTTGTGCTTTACATTTGAGTCACTGTAAAACCATATGCACATGAATGAGAAAATTGTATTTGTTTCCAACTAATTGCAATGTGATTATCAACTTTAGTGTGTTTAATTATGTTATTCAAGTTTTACAGAAAAGTTAGTTTACAATAATTTGTGTCAAGTCGATTGCAATAAGAGTGCAAAAGTTGAACAGATATAATTTTTTCGTCCATGTCTACTATGCTTAATTGTTTACTTGTATCACTTTATTGTTAAATACACTGTCTATATTCTATAACATTAAATATTAATCATCATCACTACACCGAACTAACTGCAAATAACCTCCATTAAGCTGAATTGGAGTCATGAACTTTTTGTCCATTTGTGTAAATTAGCATTAGATTTCACAATGCTTGTGACATGTATTAATATAGTAAAATAATTAGTTTGTATGTAGGGAATCTCTGAAGTTTTCTAAAACAATTATTTGACATTGGCTTAAGGCTTAAGGGCAATGCTTGCTCAGTATTTACTAGCAATGCTTTCTTACTGATGAAATATCTACAATAATTTGTTCGAACTTGATAATAATGATAAATTGAAGAGCCTGTCAGTTTCAACACAAAAGAAGTCCACATACTAATCAGTAATAGCACAATCTGCGACTATAGTGCGATGAAATCATATTTTATTAATGATACATCTGCAACTATCTAAATTAATGAGAAGGCTGATTTTCCAGATGTATAATTTGATGTTTTAAAGTTAGCAATCACAGACATATCCAGTGAGTCATGACATTATGCTCCAGACTGGTTCAAACCATGAGACCAGTTATTTTGACATAATATGAAGTTTGACTTGTGGTTTTTGACCCTATCTTTCAAACCTATTAACATTTTAATTACTATTTAGTAGTATAGTATAGTAGTTAATCGACCAAGTCAACTTACCATTGCCATGACACACCAAAGGTTTATCAGACAAAGTAAACACTCTGGAGTTATCAGCCTGCGCTTGAGCACAGAATGCCACAACTTTTCCATTAATCACCTTCAGAACGCTCTCCCTTTTAATTTTGACGTTGGATGCTACAGCCATCTTCGACAGACTGACTCTGTAACACACGTGTGAGCATATCAAATATATTTTAGCCTACTTATTTTATTATCTAACATGTAATTGTTTCTAACAGCTGTGAGTAATAATATTTTACAGTAATAAGTATTTTTCTTATATGATTGTTAAATGTATGTAATAAATACATATTATATACCAGAACTTGGTACTTAATCTCGTACCTTACTCTTGGTTGAATATAAAAATACATGGGAACTGTCTATCCAAGGTCGATCTACTACAGTTTAGAATAGAGACGGAATTATTATTGTGTACAATGAGTTCAATTCCCAGGCCATCAGGCACATAATATTATGATATTGTGTAGTTTTAAGTTTTTAATACAGAACTAAAGATTAATAAGGGGCAAAGCATTTAATGGCGATTTTTATCTATATTACATAGTAAGTCATTCATAGAATGAAATGGGTTTATTTATTTTCATTAGTCACTTTATGATTCATAACAAAGATAATTGGTAGTGATGGCATGGGAGACAATTAGTTGAAATGCCATCAAATGCAATTAAAATAGTATGAAGAATATGGGTTCAGAGAAAATACAGTCAAGTTTGCAGTGAATAAGCGTTATATTATAATATTATCGAGATTACGTCGTTCAAGTTTAAAGACAGAAAGTGAAGAACATGCTGGATGGACGTATCTTGCCTGTTTTATATATTAAGCAAAATGTTCGTTAAAAGTCTGAAATCTTGCTATCACTATTAGATGAATACCCATAATACGATTTCTTGTTAGAAATAGGCCTTTGACTAGATTACTAGAAAATTAGGAAGCATGCATGTTTATTATTATTATCTATAGTGATTAGTGTGACATCATGTATGCGTCATCGTTTTTAACGGAAATGACGACGAGGATATTGCAAGAAACTGGTTTGAACTTCAAACAAGTGACCTTATGTCCATTTTATAAATATCTGGAGCTTACAAACTTTTGCATAACTGCAATATTTCCTAGATATGTCCTAGATCGTCAGTCAAGATAAAAACTAGTTAGATTTTTGCGATTTCATTACCATTTAAGAGTTTGATAACATACTGACTAGATTAAAAAAGAAGAGAAGCTGTATTAAAATAGTAGCTGCATTGAAGACTGGCAACACACCTGCAGATCTCCTGATGTTGCGAGTGTCCATGGGCGACGGTAGTTGCTTTCCATCAGGTGACTTATTTGCATGTTTGCCCCCTTATTTAGAAAAAGTAGATTGTGGCACAGGATAGAAAAACCTAAGTATAGCCTATAGCCTCTATGTGTATGGCTACTGCGGATAGTTATGGTCTAAATAGCAAAAACACTTACTTGTATGGTGTTATTGATAAGACATTTTCAGTTTTATACAAGTTGACCAATTCACTGAAGTATGCCAAATAATTCAGGAACCTCTCATCTTTTGGTGTCAGGGAGTAGCTGCTCTTTCCTTGTCTTGAGGATTCCTCAACCAATATGAACGCATAGTCCAAATCTTCTGGGAAACTCTGATGTTTCAATATAAAATCTCTTTTATTATCTTGGAAATACCATTTAACTGTTTCCATATTCAAATACTGGTCGAAACACTTTTTTACTGCTTTCGAATTGTACTGGACTAGGTAGGTTGGTTTCACTATCATTATAATGAGTACCATTAGTTTCATGCCTAAGGCGTTTGTCATTCCCATGGTATTTATGAGCCATGGCATACTTTTGAAGTCATCTCTACTATTGCAGAAGAATATGAGACGTTGTACTGCACAGATGTACCTCCTCAAGTTGTCCATAGTGTTAATTATGCCTATATTCAACATGCTGAAATAAAAGTAAATAAGAGTTTTACACAATAAATCTAGATATTAGGTATGCTACCCTGATGGGTTCCACGGGCGTAGCCAGGTTTTAGTATCGGGGGAGTTCAAGAAAATAAAAGGAATAAAATTACATAAAATAACCCTTAAATTTATAAGAATTTAATTAAGTAAATAATATACCGCACACCTGTCCTTATTTTAATTTTATGAATGTTAACTTTTGGGGGGGGGGGATTTTAAATCCCCAAAACCCTCCCCCTGGCTACGCCCGTGTTGGGTTCAATTCTATGAAATTTTGGTAATGACTACAAACTTTCATGTCATAAACTAGATGTTGTTGATGACTAGACCAGTCTATAGAAATAATTCAGATTAAATTGGTAAATCTGTCTTGCTTATACTTATCTATACTGGGCGTAACAAAACTAAGTGATAATAATTAAGGATGTGTATGTGGCCCTTAATTAGAGTACATTGTGAATTTGTTTTGATTTCTATGGGCAAGCGCCACAGGGACATGAATTTTCCCATATAAGTTTTAAAAAAGTTTCTCTTTCAGTGCTGCTACTTTAACAGTGAACTCTATGTATACAAGGGACACATGTACATTGTACACCCTAAAGTATTAACACTTAGTTTTGTTACACCCTGTAAACATAGACTATAAAGGTATCCCAGTTTAGGAACATAAAATATTTCCATTATGAAATGATATACAAACAATTCTGGTTTCTTCAAATGTGTGAAGTTTGGTCCCAGCAAAGGTTTGTTGACCACAGTAGCAGACACATTCCCGGCCACCGTGAACTCACACTGGCCCGGGTCTAAGTCAATTACCAGCACAGGTCCTTTATCCAGCAATTTGTTCACTTGGTAACGGAGGTAAGTCGACTTTCCAACACCCTTGCCGCCACAAACGACACCTCGACTACAACTCTCTGCAAAGAATTGTAAGATAAAATTTTATTGATTTTATTATAGCATTAATATTATCCCTCCCTCCCTTCCTATCAACTCCCAAGTGGTCGAATTCCACCACGTAAACAATAGATTTCCAGGAATCCAAGATCAAGGGATTAAAATACCAACAAAATGTGGGGACATGGCTTGTAATAAATAATTAGTATAAAATAATAAAGAATTATTTTACAACAGAAATTAATTTGGCACCATTATAATAGATTACTTACTTGAAGCAAGTTGTTGACTCTGGGACCAAATAGGGTTCTCCACAAAATATTTTTGTGGCCTCAGTGCATATACGGTGCAGCCCATTTTATCAGATGCCTCGTTCAGATATTGATCATTATGTTTGAATGGTTTCACAAATAGATTTGACAATGTAAAGTTAGTCTCTACAAAGTTTTCACTTTGACTATGTAATTGTTCCAAGCAGATCACTGCATCGTTAGTGCCCAGTTTAGTGACTATATTCTCAGCTTCGGCAACATTCAGGCCAGACTTTGTTAATTTACCAAATAAACCATAGTAACAGTTTTCATTAGCTACAGTCTTTATAGTTTGAGCGTAACTGTAGTATGGTGCATATAAATTGTATGTTTTATCTTGTAAAGTGTAACCGAACACTTCAACTTTCCCACCTAAAGCTTGTATCCTCACTTTCCCCTGTACATACAACTCCATTGGATGTTTCAATACAATGACACATTTATTATGAGTGTAGAAAATATTTAGGTTTTTCAGGAGTTCTTCATCTGTGTTTTGTTCTATTGTGTTGAGGGGATCATGTTGTGGGGATTCTATAGTTGTTTCTAATATATTTGTACTATCATCACACAGTTCTGATGAGTCTAGATCAACTATGTCATCTACAGTGGGTTCCTCGTCCAACTCGGGCACTAAGCTACTAACATCTTCCTCTGTATGTACTACTACATCCATGTTTTCTTCTGTAAATATGTCTGTGGGAGCCGAAACTGTTTCCCCAGTCTCTAGTGACAAGTTCTTGTTTGTGGAATGTTTGTAGTCACCTAGAACTTCATCAAAGCTTTGGCAGGGCATGTCAGCTGCTAATATTGAAATAAATGGTGGTGAAGTACATTCACCTGCCGAAACATCCTCCACGCAGTCTGAAATTTCAGCCTCCTCCTCAATATCTTGTAATATCTGTCTATCAAAGTTTGACATCCTGATATCTCCAATTATTCTCTTTTTCATGGTGTTTGATAAATCACTTTCTACTTCAGATGCAGTGTTAAAATCATCTCTTATTTGATGTTTTCTTTTCTTTTCATGTCTAGTATTATCCAATCGGGAAAGAATTTTTTCGGCAAGTTCGCCGTTGGGGTCAAAAGATTCTGAACATTCTGATGAAGTTTCTACGCAGCTGCCGAGGGATGCTTCGGCTTCACTTAAAACAGAGTTGGAATCGTCTTGAGCATCATTGAATTCTTTTATAATAGAATCAGTTGAACTGCCACTTTCTGAGGAAGATTTTTTGTCATCACTACCTATAATGTTATCGTAATCTGTAGATGACTTGTCGTCCATTTCCTCCGTGTTATTGTTACTCTGATCGAGTTGTCCTTCATCACTGGAATTGGTAAGGTTGAGGTCAGAAAATCCACTAACTGACGAAGAATCATCAAAATCGGTATTAACATTAACGGAATCTTTAATCATTTGATTGTTGCCATTCTTATAACCATACAACATTTGTTTAAACTGCTTTTTTATAACTTCAGACTTCTTTTCTTTCGATGCGTCCTTTACTACGTGCGCTTTTTCAAAGAACTCCATTATGCACCAAATAAAATTTTATACTTATGCAAATTAAGATATTGTATTAGTAGACGTTCTAAAATTTACATACTTCTTGATGAAATCGCAAACAGGTAATAACTTTTTATTTTCTTAAGTCTGGCTTGTAAAAACTGAAAACATAACCTAAAAACACACAGTCGCGAATTGTTATGACATTTGTTTTTTTCACAGGTGTCATTCGATTACAACATTTACAACCACAGTTAACAAGGCAGAAAACAAAAAGCTTACAAAAAGCTAAGAAAAAAAAACCGGCCAAGTGCGAGTTGGACTCGCCCATGAAGGGTTCCGCAGCAGCAATAAGGTTTATTTTTATGAAATTAAAAGGTTTTTTTATTTATTTTTATATTTCAGTCGATTTAATGAAATTTAGATTAAGGTTAACCATTTATGACGTATAAAAAAAACTACTGGCTAGATCTCGTTCAAACCAATTTTCGTTGGTAGTTTTTATAGTAATCTACATCATATATTTTTTTTAGAATTATCATGCCCCTACTTTAGAAATTAGAGGGGGGGGGGACACACATTTTACCACTTTGGAAGAGTCTCTCTCGCAAACTATTCAGGTTAGAAAAATATAATATGAGAAACCTCAATATGATTTTTGGAGACTTATCCATAGATACCACACACGCATAGGTTAGATGAAAAAAAAATTTTTGTTTCAGTTGTACCTATGGGGACCCCTAAAATTTTTAATATTTTTTTGATTTTTGCATCAAAATCTTAATGCGGTTCACAGATTACATCTACTTACCAAGTTTCAATAGTATAGCTCTAATAGTTTCGGAGAAAAGTGGCTGTGACATACGGACGGACGGACGGACGGACGGACGGACGGACGGACGGACGGACGGACGGACGGACGGACGGACGGACGGACGGACGGACGGACGGACGGACGGACGGACGGACAGACAGACAGACAGACAGACAGACAGACAGACATGACGAATATATAAGGGTTCCTTTTTTGCCATTTTGGCTACGGAACCCTAAAAACTAAAAGCTCTCCAAGAAAAGTGCTATTGAACAATAGATGGCGCTTATAATAAAATCGTTTTATTCAAAATTGGTACCTATCATGAATTTACACTTTTTGAAAGTCGGAAGAACATAGAAACTACGATGCTTACCACCGGTTCGGGAACTAACTCGGCGTAAGAAACTTAAGAAACTCGCACGGGGATAAATGCCTAAGCCAGTGGTGCAGGTGTGCCAGTGGTTATAAACCTTTCTTTTTACACGGGCCACAAATTGAGTACACCTGGCCTAAACTTTCAGCCCTTGTGTGAGGACGAGGACTTTTATGGTCAAGGCTAGAGCTACTTGAGCTCAACTACATAATACTATACTCACAAGGACATAGACAAGGAGCTTGAGCTACAATCATGAATCAACCTGGGGCCTGCAGACCGCATGCGCCCCGCCGCCGCACCGGGACGTTAGAGTGGCCCGCATGAAGATGAATTGACAATCGTGAGACTGTTATTAGGGGGCGTCTACAAATTACGTGAGATGTATATTGTATAATGTCAAAGCACAGGTCAAAATATGAATGGTATTACGATTAAATTTTATACATACGTACAATCTGGATGCAATTCTTTGTAACAATGAGAAAAATAAGTGAGATTTGCCGAGACCCCCCCTCTCCCCAACGTAAGATTTGATGATATTTAAGTTTTAACTCGACCCCCTTCCCCCTCCTCACGTAATTTGTGGACGCCCCCCTCACTAACTGCTAACAAATTACAAACCCCTCACAGTAGAAAGATGATGATGATGATGAGAAAGATGATACCATTCATAAAGCGCTATTCTGAAAGTACTGTTATCATAAATCATGAGGAAATAATCTCATCACTGAAATTGTTTTAGATTGAAAATGCTCCTTACATAGGTTATTTTCAATTTTTTTAATTGAAAAGGTTAAAATACAACAAAAACAAGTTAATATCCAATACATTTTATTAATATATAACCACTGCATACTCCTTGATACATACTCTTGATTGTATTCACATTCATAGTCCTTACAGTACACTACACATCCAACGGAGATGGAACCATTGGGCTCGCTCGACTTAAATTATACTGCATTTACATTATAAATATTGAAGTATAATCTAGAATCAAGTAGCTAGTTTATTTTTTTATTGCGCCTGGAAGGTGGCAAGGAAGTCTGTGACGATCTTCTTCAGGGCAGCATCAGACTCGGGGGTGATCTGTCCGTCCTTAGCGATGGTGTTCAGAAGGCTCTGGTGGCTGGTCTTGATGTGCTGGGTGAACTCCTTCTCGAAGGCAGTGATCTTGGTGGGGTCCAGTTTGTCGAGGTGTCCACGTACACCACAGTATATGATGGCAACCTAGAGAAATTTGTGTTTTTTTTAAGTTACATTTAACAGTTATAGGTTTATTGCATCGGATTTTTGACGGTTTCCTTTGCAATATACAAATCCAATATAATTCTGAATTCTTAAGATTTCTAACAACAATAAGCAATGTTATTTTAATAAATTTTGCTGCATTTAATGTCTCTAAAAATAGTTCGTAATGTTTCATAATATCTTACCTGTTCCTCAATAGCCATTGGCACATACTGCCCCTGCTTGAGGAGCTCAGTCAGACGCATACCGCGGTTGAGCAGCTGCTGTGTGGCAGCATCCAAGTCGGAACCGAACTGAGCGAAGGCGGCCACCTCACGATACTGGGCCAACTCCAGTTTCATGGAACCGGCGACCTGGGGTGAAAAAAAAATGTCTATGGCTTCGAAATTCAAAATTATTATCTAACATTTTTTTTAAGTTATAATTTACAAGCTATAACAATGAGATAAAAGTCTGATACATAATTCTAATTAAATTTTTGCTTTTAACTCGCAATTTATCCCTGCTTTAAGATAAAAAATTGTGATAAAGTTCAAGTTAAGTACCTGTTTCATGGCCTTGGTCTGGGCGGCGGATCCTACACGGGATACAGACAGACCCACGTTGATGGCCGGTCGGATACCCTTGTAGAACAGCTCAGTCTCCAAGAAGATCTGTCCGTCAGTGATGGAGATCACGTTGGTGGGAATGTAGGCAGACACGTCACCGGCCTGGGTCTCGATTACAGGCAGAGCGGTGAGGGAGCCACCGCCGAGCTTGTCGGACCTGAAATTGTAATAATAATAATCAAAAACTTGCGACCATACTGAGGAGTCTCGCGCATTAAGGTGGATACAACTTGTAACATCAACTAGCTATGAATAGCTCAAAGTCGAATGTTAAATTACATAATATGTAATAATTACATTACACTTTGCTATTGACAGACGTGCACTTTCGTAGTGCGAAAAAACGCGACTTTATACAATTTAATTACTGATAATTACTGATACTGCGCACGTATACTTCAAGAAGTATACGTGCGCAGAAGTATTGTCATTTACACACATTGCGTAAATGATAATGTGACAATAATATTGTTGTACTTTTCTATACCTACATTGTGAGGAAACCCACACATAGTCCCAGACATATTGACTAGTTCTTTCCTCTGGACTAGGCCGACTATGTTGCGAGAATGCCGTATGTATGTACTTGGGCAACCATACGGACATTTATAAATCTTGTCCCAGGCACTACAGTAGGTATTTGAGGAGTGGTTACTTCACTCTGAAAATATTGTATAAATCATCCACAGCGGATGTAAAAGCCTAGTTTTTTTTTTCTATACGTACATCTTAGCGGCACGCTCAAGCAGACGGGAGTGGAGGTAGAACACATCACCGGGGTACGCCTCACGACCGGGGGGACGACGCAGCAGCAGAGACATCTACAAACATTCAAATCAGACATCAGTGTTACTTTCCAAAAAAAAATGTTTAATGATCTAATCACTATGCATCCTTGATAAAGGTCATATTAAATATTAAACTAGCTCTCGTAATAAATCCGCGTATATTCAGTATCCTTCGGGACAACTATAATTTTTCTTAATATAAAATAGTCCTTGTTGCCATATCATCATAGTTCTGTAGTGTACATAGCTAAACTTCTTTTATAAAACCTATTTTATTTTGTACTCTTTACTTTATGATATTTTGACTTGTTTACTTTTTGATAGATATTGTCATTATATTAAAAGAATTTAGCTTGAACATCGCGTACTATTTTTCCTTTGCACCTTCAAACTAAAGTTCGGGCAAGTTAGCACCCTCGCACGCCTGTGAGGACCTTGCTCACTTCAGTTCCACTTCAATTTTTATAGTATCTCTCTTGTCTCATAGAATAAAGTGTGAAGGCGCGTATCCACTAATATAGAAATAGGAATGAAATACTGTAACTCTACCATGTAGTTTCTTTGTACGTACCATTGAGTAAATTGATTCCTAGCACTGATCTCTATACAAGTACGCTGGATTGCTGATAGCCTTTGAAATGACAGCTATTTTTTGTGCCTATTTGAAGCGGAATCAGCGCCCCTATTATTCGGGTAGAGAACTAAATCTGACGTAAAAATGACGTTTGAAAGCCGCCATATTGGCGCTGATAGCAGTAGTGAGAGTATTTGGAACTAATACTAGTGATGACAACTGTTGTTATTGGTTGTGGTTACATCAAATTTAGTTCTCTACCCGAATAATGCGGGCGCTGATTCCGCTTCAAATAGGCACAAAAAGCAGGTCTGTATCAGCAATCCAGCGTACTTGTATAATAGAGATCAGTGATTCCTAGGCAGTTGACAGACCAACATCATTTGGTCGGATCATGTCAATTCAATGTTAATTGTGATATGTCGTTTGACGTAACGCGACGAAACTACGTAGGTCCCCAATTTGCCTAGGAATCAACTTCACTGATAGTATGTCTCGTGTTCCACAAATCATTGCCATGGATTCCCCGCTTTATGGAGATTCCGTAATGTTATAACTCACTTGACGGTAGGCCACGGCCTGCTTGGACAAGTCGTCGTAGATGATGAGGGCGTGCTTGCCGTTGTCACGGAAGAACTCTCCCATGGCGCAGCCGGAGTACGGTGCGAGGTACTGCAGAGGAGCGGCGTCGGACGCGGTGGCAGACACGATGATAGTGTAGTTGATGGCACCTGGGTGATAAAGGGAGAGTTCAAGTACCATCAAAGAAATTGGTTCATCGGAAGATGGCGGACCTACGTCAATTGGTCTGATTATGTCAACTTACAGTTCATTATCTGTCGGTTGGGTTTGATAAAACATGACCAAAATACGTAGGTCCGCCATCTGCCTATGAATCAACTTACACAACACAAAAAACCTTAAGTGGTAAATAGCACTAGTATAAAAATGTACTTTTAGTAGACACTGGCCCGATGTATTAATATTTTCATAGTTTGTAGTTTATTAGCCTTACCAGCATCAGTCAACCTCTTCACGATCTGGGCGACGGTGGACCTCTTCTGTCCGATGGCGACGTAGATGCAGTACAGCTTCTTCTTCTCATCGTCTCCCTTGTTGAAGCGCTGCTGGTTGATGATGGTGTCGATGGCCAGGGCAGTCTTGCCAGTCTGACGGTCACCAATGATCAACTCACGCTGACCACGACCGATTGGTACGAGAGAGTCCACGGCCTTGATACCTGGGAAAGAGAGAAGAGTTAATTTTTGACATTAGAAATAATTTTATTATATTTTTTTTCTCATTATATTTTCGCTACAATAAGTGTCAGTTATATAAGTTTTAAATTTCCCGCCAGTTGACGTCATCGCCACATCAACGCCCTCTGTACTTCGCAGGTGTAAGTTTAAATAAGTGTCGGTCAAAAAGTGACGTTACAACTTTTCCGTCTAGCCTCCTTTCGCAACGCGCGACAAGGAACTTCGTTCAAATAATTATTTACGAGAAAAAAAACGCATGTCTTCATAAAATTAATGTAAAACTCACCAGTCTGCATGGGCTCGCGCACAGACACACGGGGAATGATACCGGGGGCCTTGACACCAACACGCATACGCTCCTTGGTTCCGAGGGGGCCCTTGCCGTCGATGGGGTTACCCAGGGCGTCGACTACACGACCGAGGATCTGGTCACCGACTGGCACGTCCACAATGGCACCAGTACGCTTGACAATGTCTCCCTCCTTGATCAGCTTGTCGTTACCGAATACTACAACACCAACATTGTCTGGTTCCAAGTTAAGAGCCATACCCTGAAGAGACAAAAAACAAAAGTTAAAAATTTGATTATACAGAAATTATAAGCTTATAAGCAAAAGAGTTTGATTATGTAATAGGTAACTAAATAAAAGATCCATCACAACGTTGTGATTACTTTTTCATAAGACAATGAGGTTTTCAAAATCTTTATTTATTAAAAATTAACTGTTACATCACAAAGGTAATTTAGTAAGATATCTCAACATTTAACTATTAATCATAGTTTTCTTAGCATTCTGTTTATTTTAATCATTTCAATCGACTTATTTGAGGACTATCAATAGTCTATACTAATATCATAAATGCGAAAGTATCTCTGTCTGTCTGTCACGCTTTCACGCCAAAACTACTGAACCAATTGTAATGAAATTTTGTACACACAAAGTCTAGAGCCTGAGAAAGGACATAGGCAACATTTTAACTGGAAAAAAGGGTTGTATTTATGTGTAATGTTGTTAAAATTAAGATAGTTCCAATAATTCAAAATAGATGGTGCTGAAAGTCACCAAGGTCGCACTAGCAGTAATCATGTAGCCTGGAACTATGGAAACGGGAACCACCGTGCGCTGTAAGCTGAAGTCCACGCAGATGGAGTCGCGGGCTACAGCTAGTTATTTATAAGTAAACAGTAACTGGAGTGTTGTCAATGCTCATGTATGTCGAAACTGCTTGTTTCCTGTGCTGTTTCATCAAATAAATATATTTAAAGATTTAATAAAAGACTTACCTTAAGACCTGAGGAGAATTCCACCATCTCCTCGGCCTGGATGTTCTTCAACCCATAGACACGGGCAATACCGTCACCGATGCTCAACACGCGGCCAGTCTCTTCCAAGTCGGCCTGAAAAAATTTATATACACTTTTATACAAAATGTTCCATAGCTGTCTTTATGTTATAAAAATCACATTAAAAAATAAAAATACTGGCTAGTGAAAATAAAAATGATTGAAAAAGTAATATTTCATCCTCGGAACTTTTGGTTTTTACTTTTTTTTATCTAATGAGATTTTATGTCAAAAAAAAAAAAAAAAAAAAAAAATTAAAATAAAGAAATCAATTAATATATTCATACTGTGAATTTTGATCAAAAATTTAAAATAATATAACCACTTAATATCAAAATCTTTAACAAATTCAGATGATGATGAGACTGCATGTAAACACAAGTAACCTATGAATTTATGTAATAGGTAAACACAATATCCTTCCGATTATGATGTGTAAAAAAAATTATTTATGTAATAGGATGTATACCTTGGGTGCGGCACCGAGGATTCTCTCCTCCAAGATCTGGGAGATTTCGGCAGCCCTCTGGGTACATGAGACATGGAGTTTGCGAGAGGCGACTCCTACTGCTGGCACGGCGACCTTCGATACCTATAACACATAATTTATGCACTGTTTTTTTTTTCTCTTTTTCAGGGAATAAAGTGCTTATTTATGTAATATTCAGCATTATCAACCGAAGTTATCAGCTCCTACGGCAAAATTACGGCATGCTATCTGTCAGAATCCCTCACCAACCTATGTTACATAACAAGAAGTTTTCAGAAATTGGATCTTTTATGAGTTGTAAAGCTGTTGTAAAATGTTCGGATTATTACAATTTTAGAAATCCTACAGCGTTTTAGGTTGTAATTATATGAATTATTGCCTATATGAGCATGCCAAGGAGCCTTTGCCGCATAGCCATTTATACAATTTTGAAGACCAAATTATATCACAAATACAAGTTTTGTGCAATAAATACCTGTGCAGCGGCGTTTGGTAAACGCCTGGCCACGGAGGAGGCCAAACGAGCAGACATCAGCGACATTTTCACAAATTTATCGAATTCTATCAGATATGAGGACAGAAGGCCGTGATGTTCTTTGCTCGCAACTCGTCTCGATAATACCAAAGACAACACCGGATATGACTTTATTGATAATTTTGTCTGGGGTTGCTTTCACGAAAATATATTTTTTGTCTATGGTTTAGGTACCAGGTTGGTACCAGGCAGGGCTTCATAACGTTATCGACTAACAGAAAAAATATCGTCACGTACCGTTATTTTCATAATGCTAGCCAGATAACGGTAATTTTTTTAACGTAGCTTAACAAAAAAATATCGTTATAATATAACATTTACCGTTATAAATATCAAATTTTACCGTTATTTCTAGTATATCGGGTTTTTTTATAACGTTATCTTTGCCCTTGAAGCAGTAACGTTATGAAAAAATAACGATATTTGAAGCCCTGGTACCAGGTATACCGTATACTGTATGGTGATTAGTGCGTCAAGAAAGTCATGACAGGCGGGAAAAATTTCTAAACGTAATCATGCTTGAAGGGTGAAGCCAAACGAACGTAATTTCTGCCGGGCAGAATTTCTGTTAAGCTCACAAAATTACGCTCGTGTGAATCTGTGAGCTGTCATTTACTATGAAAATAAATTTTGCCTGGCAGAAATTCTGCTCGGCAGAAATTACGCTCGTATGGCTTCACCCAAGAAATTTGCTTTACCTAAAAGGTGTATTTTTTTCTTTGTATTTTCACAGAGAACATTTTAAATATTGTCACCTTGCACATTTTTATCTCGAATTAACAGAGTTCTCAAATCTCAAATCTCATATTTCTTAATTCATTAAAAATTTTCCCGCCTGTCATGATTTTCTTGACAGACCATATGGGGTACCTAGGGGTACCCAAGCAAGTGGTACCACAAGGTACATTAAGCCGCCAATCCACCGCGGCGCACGCTGTGCACGGCCACGCGCACGCGTGCAGTGGACACAGTCACATAATATATTTTCTTACAAAGCGAAGCTTGACGCACGTGCGTAGTCTCTCCGTGCGCCGCGGTGGAATGGAGCCCTTATTAACAATACGTAGTAGAATCCTAGAATGTAGCATTAATGTCCCGAAAATATTTGTTTTTTTTCTAAAGTAAACCATAGACATTTTATTTTAAAACGTCCCGGTCGGGACAGGCAAAGGGAGCGTTGCCCACAGCCCACAGCCATTTCTATTAAACCATAGACATATTTTTATTTTTTAATGTCTTGTTTATAGTCTACTTCCGATTCAAAAAATAAAAAAAGAAACTTCAAACAAGCTTCGGATTTTTTGGATGTAAGAATATGGCAGCGCAAAATGTTTCTAAATAAAATGAGAAATGTGTTCCCGGCTATACGTTAAATGCTGTTTATAAGTGTTTGTTCCGAAGTTTAGTCTTTGCAGAAGTATTTTGCTTTGCATAGTATGAGTTTTTCTTTTATACATACACTTATAATCTTTTTTTTCGAAAATGTCAAAACAGGGTAACATAGAAACAAATAATATTTGTGCGACTGAGGACATATTTGAGCAGTTTGCAGCTCAAGAATATGAATCTGGCGATTTCATCACGCTCTCCGAACTCGTCCCTTCTTCCTACACCAGTAATGAGGTAATGGACACGATAATAATGGAATTGCCGAGTGGTGGAACGCAGGACCATAGTGTGATGGATAGGGATAATATAACTTTTGCTGCCGATGATCAACAACTAAATGTACAGGAAATTAACACATTTCCGAGCGTAGACTCGGTGGCCCACAGTGTGATGGATAATGTTTCATTTGCAAATGATGACCAACAATTAGGTGCACAAGAAATACAATCGGAATTGCCAAATAAAACTTACGTAGTATACAATAGTAGTGAAACTAATGTAGAACCCCCTAAGAAGCCCGCTAATAAAAGAGGAAGGAAGAAAAAATCGGATGTGGCAGCGCCAAAAAATACAGCACCCCAAGATAATTCGGACTTAAATTACGATATGGTTATCGGTGAAGACGATTTTTTGGACCCTGTACCTCCCACTCCTACGAGAAGAGGAGTTAAATCTTTAAAAATTTCAGTCGCCAAAGATCCCACACCAAAGGCGTCTCCAAAACCAACATCACCAAAAACAGATGGACCTCCAAAAAAACCCAGAGGTAGACCACCAAAAATTGGACAGCCCGAACTTACAACATCTACAATAGAAACTAAAAGGAAGTATGGAAGAAAAAGGAAATCTGATTCTGATACATTAGCACTTTCTGCAAGTACAATAGAAACAAAACAGAGTGATGAACAGAAAAATGACCCTAATATGCATGGCATAGTTCTTAATAATGATAATGAAAATTGTGATATAACATCATCAAGTAATGTAGATATGAAAAGTGATGAATTTCTTGATCATGTTGTAAAAGAAGTTATTGTGACTAATGAAGAGACGAAAGTAGTTGATGCACCAGATGTGTGTAGTGAAATTGTAGGTGAGGTGGAAATCATGACCAGTGGTAATGATGACATAGATAACATACCACTCGGCCAATTGAGTAAAGTAATAAATAAACCTGTTCCAAAAGTACCAACAAATGATTATGCATCCGATAAATCTATTGCTGAAAAAACTGATGCAAAACAATTATACACCAAAAATGTCAAAAAAGGAAGACCAAAGAAAAAAGCAACAAATGTCGAAGAAGATGGAATGGATGATGTATGCTTAAGTAAATTGAAAAAAAGTTTCAATGAGCCTATTGAAGAGAATGAAGCCATTGTTAATGAGCAACATCCAGATATAACAACAACCGTTCAAGAAAATGTTGAAACGGATACAGCAAATCCTTCAATTGATTCTCAAGGAGATGTTAGTGGGGAAACATCTAAAAGACCTGTCCGTAAAAGAGCTAAGAAAATTTTACATTACGAGCAAGATTCTGATGAAGATCCCTTTGCCAATGTTGAACTATCGGATGATGAACCGAGTTCAGGGAAAAAAGGTAGTAGATATTATTCTGACGATGAATATATACCCGGAATGGAAAATGGTGAAAAACCTGACAAATTATCAGACAGTGAGGCTGAAGATGATTTTGAATTTATAAGAAAACAAAAGAAGAGGAAACTAAGTAAAAGCCCTAAGAAAAAGATAATTGAAGATACGATGTCTGCAAAAGCTGAAGAGTTAGATGATGATATTGAAGGTTGTATTGAAACATCAGTCATAAAACTGACTGAAGGCGAACAATCCAGCTGGGGCACAACAAAAGAATTTGAGAATTTCTTGGCTAACAAGGTCGGTTCTGATGTATTTATAAAGAAATCTAAATCCTCAAAATCACAGATAGCACCCTTAGAAATTCCAGTTTTAGATCCTAATGAACCAAAGACAAAAGTGGACACATCATCTCAAACAAATGTTGTGCATACTAAAAACTCTTTTGCGCAAACAGAAACACAGAATGATTTGTCAATTAAAGAACAAGTGAAGCTGACACCTGTACAATCAGAAAAGGCATGTGAGTTTTTATCTAACATAGTAAGAACCACTGCAGAACTAGGACAACTCATGACACAAAAGTCTGAAGATTTTATTGAGAAAAAAATTAATACTACACATGTTACTGACACATTAAAAATGGACTATTGTGTTAAAAAATCATTCCTATTATTTAAACTGGCCAAACATAACCTCATACAAATGGAGGAGGACCTCGCAAGGCAATATGAGGACTTTTTAAACAGTCAAAAATTGTCACAGTATAGAGAAAAGAAAAAAGTTATCGAAGCCAAAGTTAAGAATGAGAGTGACAGTGATTGTGAGATTGTAGAAGTGTTATCCGATGCTAAGAAAGCTTCCAAAAAGAAAGAAGAAAAGTCATTTAATCCTAAAACTGTGTTCCTGAATAAGGAATTGTCAATTAAAATTGCCAAAAAACAAACACCGTCTGTATCGACAGAGACTAAAGCTGCTAAAAATATGAACATCAAGGGAAGACATACAGTTTGGATAAATGATTCGATAATGGTAAAAAAAGTTAAACCCAATCAGTCTTTTTTAGCCCAGGACAGCCGAAATAAAAAACCACCTGATTCACAATTCGTCACATTAAAAATGGTGAATGATTTTTTTAAATCATACTATAGACAGACAGTTCTGTCTACATGTGCCCCTTTTGTGGAATGCAATTGGTTTACATCGAACAAGTCATACTGTTGCTATTATTCAACTGAAATAGTTCCTGCCACAAGTTCTAAATCTACTCTGATAGCCAACAACACTCCAGTTGTTGAAATTTCAGATTCCTCAACTCAATTTCAAATAAAAATTCCCAAACCTCTTCTAACTCTTTGTGTTGTAGTACTAAAAAAACTTATAAACTTGAATAACAAATTGGATATAAGAAAAGTGTTGAATCAAGCTGACTCTGGAGATTCTCCTAATTGCATAAACAACACAGATTGTAGTGAGCTTTGCATTCCAAATAATATTAATTATGATGATAAAAATATTGACGATGAAATCTCAAGAAGACCTGACCTGAAGAATGATAATGCTGAAAGTCAAATAAATAATAAAAAAGTGAAGACTTTATCCATACTTTGCTTGCAAGTATTACACAAACATATTTACTGGCAGACAGATATAAGTTGTAATAATGGAGATACTTTAGAAAACTTTGTCTGTGAAGATAGAATTTATGAAGAAAAAAATAATACTTATAAAGTGTCACAAAAATTTAATAGAAATGTTAAGTCTTTAAGTACACTTTGCTTGCAAGAATTACAAAGTACAATTCTCTATGAATCTACTATGACGAAAGTTCCGTCGAGTGATACAATATTTGATTGCTACAATGACTCAATAGATGATGTATCAGAAGACCTATGCTATGTGGAAAATTATAATAATTATGAAGAGATAGATTGCAATCAAACTGAAAATATTTACCTAAATAATGTAAATAGTTTAAAAACTATTTGTCATAGAAAAATTATAGGATTAATATTTAGTTTCCCAGAAAATTTTGTAACACAACTAGAACCCACTATAATTAACTCCTATACTTTGAGGCCGGTCAACGAGATAAGAAATGAAGAAGTTAAATCATTATTTTCACTTTGTACAAGATACTTACAAAATACCCAATATCTATACAACAAACAGCAACCAAGAGTCAACAATTTTAGAACACACTATGAACCTACTATAGTTAACTCCTATACTCTGAGGCCAGTCAACGAGTCAAGACATGAAGAGGTAAAATCACTATTTTCACTCTGTACCAGATACCTACAAAACATACAACATTGTTACATCAAACAGAAAATAAAGGTCAGAAGTATTCCAGCCTACACTCCAAAAACTCTATCTAGCTTAGCTCTGAAGTTTTTGAGGAAAAAAATGATGCATGAGCCTAAGAGTATTAACCAAAAGAGAAGGAAAAAACCTCAAGTCCAGACACTATCCCGATTGTGCTTGGACCTCATTAATTCATCAATATTGTATAAGGAGGAATTTAGTATTATAAACAAGAAGAAAAACATTTTGCATTATAAACACTCAACAGTACTTCCACTAAAGAAATTATGTTTGGAAAAAGTTACAAACTTCATGGGACTACCATATGTAAATGCTGATTTAGAAAGAAATTCCAATGGTTTATCTATTACTATAAATGAAATAAATACGGTAAGTGAAGAGTTCTTCAACAATGAATATGACAGTTATGATGAGGATGGAGCTTATGACAATACAGATTTTGGTGTAGAAAACGATGAAGACTCTCATTGTGAAATTGAAAATAATTATAATGATTGGGAAAATGACGAAAACATCCCGAACGAAGGTACTGAATGGGCTGCTCACATACAAATGGGTGACCTTCGGACTTGTGGTGACGCAAGAAAGAATATAGAAAATCATGTAAATAATACTTCTCACGAGGAAGCAGTGTCTATAAATCCTCTAGAACCAAGTATGTTATCAAATATCAAACAAGAGCCATGTGAAGATGCTCATTACTTGCCAAATGTAATGACGATTATTAAAAATGAAACTGATCTAGATGAAGCACATATTAATGATACTGAGTCATTACATCGAATAACAAAAACTGAACATTCATTTCTCGAGAGTACTGAAAATATCGAACCAGTCTTACTAAACAGTTACGATGTAAATGCTTTTGAAAAATTTGTTTCGTCAAATAAATTGATGTATTCGTTGGCCGACGGTGGCAGTCAAGATGAGGAAGAAGGGTACGGCCAAGGTTTTCCCCGATTCCGCAGACAGTATGAACCAGATCTTGATGGTGACGAGGATAATTTTGATAATTTAGGTTTACTCGTACCACAAACTGTAGAGCAAGCTAAGGACAGGTTAATGAATAGTAGCTCTGACGAAGAAGGTAAATCGAAGAAAAATGACAAAAGAAAAAACTTAAAAAAGAGAGGAAGGCCAAAAAAGGTAAATAAAGAAATAGTGCCAATAAAAAGTAAAACCGGGGATGACGTTGCCACTTTAACTAAAAAAATGAAAGAAAGACTCCGACAAGAGGATAACCAAGAAAATGAATCTGAAGAAGATGAAATTCCTCTTATTTTAAGAAAGGATAAATCTAAAAAGATATCAAATACGAATAAAGTAGTTGATAAAGTTGAAACAAGTAATCAAAATAACATAGTCGAAAAAGACAAAGATTCACAAGCCACAAGTTATGAAATACAATGCAACAATATAGATTCTACTGAAAATGTAGAAACAATAGAAGAAAAAAATGTCAGGAGAAGTCTCAGAAAAAATAGCAAATTGAATCAAAGAAGCGATGAAGTTTCTAATGATGATTCCAGTTCCATAAATACCGGCGTATCAGAAAATGTAGAAAGCTCCCATTGTGAGGAATCAAAGGAACAGGAAATACCTAAGCTGAAGCAGGACAATAGTAATTTGGATTTAAGAAGAAGTCTAAGAAAAAATAAAGCCCAGAAGGAAGATCCAAAAAGCGAAAAACTTAGTGATAAATGTGATAAATCCTCTTTGAACAGCAATGATGCTATTCAAAGTGGATTCGTCATTAATGCAGCAGCTGCTGAAAGTTCACAAATCGAGGAGCAAGATAATGAACACTCTGAACCAGAGAGTTACACAGATGCGGTGGATATGAATGAACCTATCGAACTACTTGAATGTGAACCAACTTTGCCAGTTTTAGACTCACAGGCTGATTCAAATCGGAAAGCAAAGGTAAAGAAAACCCAGAAAGGTATTGAAGACACTTCAGCATCTGATAAAGTCAAAAGGAAAGAAATAGTAATACGCAATGGCTGGGAGTGTTACCCTATGGATCGCTCGGATACGAAATTATATAGCTATGCAAGTGTTAGCCTAGAAAAATTGCCAGAATCATTTGTCGAAACATATTTCAAGTATATAAACTTAGATAAAGACAAAGATGAAGATGATATTGAAATAGAAAGGTAAGTGCATTAGTGCCTAAACTAACTTCACGTAGATTGCTGAGTTTTCACTCAATAACTATTGTTATTGATGTTCTAACAACATCTTATTGTGTTAAACAGTTCAATATAATATTATATATTTTGGTTTAATTTGTTTGGTATTCCAGTTTTTAAGCTATATATGCTAAATAAGTAATGTTATTCTCATTAAAAATAATACCAATTGCATTTTCAGATTGACAAATCTGCAAACATTAAATAGAGAGAAGGTTAAAAGTAAGGAAGTGACCCGTCGTTCAAAGACGAAGAAAACTTCATCCAATTCGGAAGCGGTGACAAGCATAAAGTTTGAAATCGAGGCGGAAAACGCGGACGAGTTGACGGCATCAGAGGACGAAATTGATAATACTGATGAAATGCTACCACCGGTAAGTTATCATGTATTTAAATACACTATCCATACTGACTAATAATTATTATAAATGCGAAAGAGTGTCTGTCTGTTACCTCTTCATGCCCAAACTGTTGAACTGATTTTGCTGTTTGGTTTGGAGATACCTAAACCTTTTTCATGCCGGGTTTTTGTGAGACCGTGTGGCAAATTAGTCTGTCCTAAGTTTTATAAAAATTCATTTTTTTTTTGTCTAAGGCCTCAAAAATTTAGTCGTTTGCACCAGTCACATTTGAGGATTGACTATTTAAACCCTAAAATCGCTTAAGCCTCGAGCTTTGACTATAACATACTAATCGAAATATATCTTTTCAGGTGCAAGAGAACGACGCCGAAAATTATTTAGCAAAAAGCTTGCTTATGGGTGATAATGACAGCGAAAACGAAGATGGGAAAGGTCCCAAAACCCCCGATGAAAGTAAAGAGAAACGCAGGCCCGGGCCAAAGTCGAAAACTAAACTTAAAACTCCAACCAGTACTATAAAGAAGGAAGACGGTGATATCCTCTTGACAGCCGATAGAATGATGAATTCGGAGCTCGCTTTACTACACGCGCCTATTACCAGTCTAACAGATCAAATGATCAAAGAAGACAAAGATTTCACAAAGAAAAATAAACAGCATAAAAATGTAAGTTTTTTTGCATAATATTGGAATGATATTCTGAACTTTGTCATGACACGTCATACGTCTTGTCTCCCATAAAATATATTATTATTTATATATGCAGTATCATTTGATGTACTGGGGTATGTTCCGATTGTAAACTTATTTTATCTTTATACATTTTTTCTTTTTTACAGAAGACGAGTTCTAAAAGTCATACAACGACTGTACACATCAGAAAGGATGATGATTCTTCCTCTGAAGAGGAGAAACAATGGGTGACTACCAAAGAGAAGCTATTGAGGCGATTGGAAAAGAAGCAGGAAAATCAGTAAGGGTTATTTTTCTTCTATTCTGAGTCTTTTTCTCTTCACTTTTTCCACGTATATTTCTCGTATAAAGCCGTCCATTATTCACTTGAGGCAATAAAAAACCCCACCTTGGTTGATTTTTTGAGTCTGTGAAAAAATATTACAGGAAACTAAGAAGTTTTTGTTGATAAAACCGACATAGAAAACCCCCTTACTATTATGCCGCTGCCGCATATGCGTAGCGCTTCGCGCTAAAACTGATACTTACTATTAGACGATCTGCGTGTATCGTCCAATAATATCGTCTCGTAGCACGAAGCTTTGGACGATATACGCAGGTGCGGCCGGGCCGTTAAGAACAGTTATGTTTTGTCATCGCATTTCGAGCCATTTTACTAATGTGTCTTACGGCCCGGCCGCATCTGCGTCTATCGTCCGAAGCTTCGTGCAATGAGACGATACTATTGGACGATACACGCAGATCGTCCAATAGTATCGGCTTTAGCGCGAAGCACCACGCATATGCTGCCGCGGCATAAAGAAAAAACATTGCATAGCACATATTATATTTGTGGGAGCTTACCGCGCGAGTTTGCCTGAAGGCTGAACATGTCAGGACATGCACGAACGCAAGCGTGACGTCACAGACGGTCGAGCTTGGACATAGCTGTAGAACGTTCGAGGATTTGAATTTGAGAACCCGAACCGCGCGGATGTGTCTGTTCGTTGATGCTTCCTAATTAGTTTTTATATCTTTACTAAGCTTAATAATTATTATGAGTATGTCTATCTATTGTGCTTTTTTTTTATGAAATAAGGGGGCAAACGAGCAAACGGGTCACCTGATAGAAAGCAACTTCCGTCGCCCATGGACACTCGCAGCATCAGAAGAGCTGCAGGTGCGTTGCCGGCCTTTTAAGAGGGAATAGGGTAATAGGGGAGGGAAGGGATGGGAAGGGAATAGGGTAGGGGATCGGGCCTCCGGTAAACTCACTCGGCGAAACACAGCGCAAGCACTGTTTCACGCCGGTTTTCTGTGAGGACGTGGTATTTCTCCAGTCGAGCCGGCCCATTCGTTCCGAGGCATGGCTCTCCCACGTCAGATTTTGAATTAAAATCTTTTATTTTGAATTAAAAAAGAAACGAAATTATGAAATAAACAAGTTGTTACTCTACATCTGCTTACTTATCGATGCTCGAAGAACCCACGATGTATGAAGAACATTCTAGCCCATAGAGTCCGATATTTTCCACTATCGCCGCGCCGATATATTGTATAAAAATTAGTATAATGGGTTAGGTTATTAACATTACAATTTGTATTTACAGCATAGACGACGCGAAACGCGCTAAGATCGTTAGCGAGTATATAGAGAAACGACGCGAGGACAACCCAGTCAGCCAGAGCGTGCTGCGCCGACCGCGCAGAGGACGGTCCAGGAGGGACAGGAGGAAGCTGCTCGAGCGACGGAAACAGATGAAGTGAGTTAGGTCATACCGACAGGGTTAGAACCAGTCCACACGGCGCGCTGCGTCGACGCAGCGCTGCCGTTGCGTTGTTTTACGTACAAATATCCAAGGTATTCACACGGCGCGCTGCGTCGTGACAGCAGCCCCCGAGTCGAAACGTGAGGCGGTGTTGACGTTAAGACTGCTTCGTAATAACGCTGCAATGGCGCAGCGCCCGTGTCGCCGGCTATGCGTCAAACGGCAGCGCTGCGTCGACGCAACGCTAACGCAACGCGCCGTGTGGACTGCCTCCAAGGTCATACTGACAGAGTTATGGATGATAGGCGTATATGACAGGGGTATATCTTGGAAGAAATTAGTTTTATAGGCAAATGACGTATTTACGTCACTTGTTTGGTTTATGTCAAGCAGAGTCAACAAATCATGATTAATATTATCTTGTCGAAACCCGACAGAATAGTGTAGCCTTCGTTGCGTAATACACACAAATGCAGAAGCATGTCATTGTTTTTTCATACATTTCTTTAAAATATGAAACAAATTAATAAGTTTGCCATATTATACGATTACTTTCCAGAAACAGTTCCTTACTCGCAACACTATAAATTGATGCAATAATACTCAGTTTTTGTACATTTTTTTCCTTCTAGCCACGTTAACTTTTTTCTCCCATGGTTTAGAGTTTAGACTTTAGAGATTTTTCGTCATACAATAAAATGTTCAACTTTTTAAGCCCTTCATTTGATATATTATTATGTGTGGATGTGCTACAGCTTGGGTATGAGTTACATACAAAAATGCCCCTTGTCCTTTCAAAATAAATTATTTTCATGTTTTCAGAGTTCTATCTCGCGAGCTTTGCGGTGAGGATGGGTCTTCGTCAAAGAGATACTCACATTCATATGGCAAAGGACGTCGAAATATTAGAAAGGTAAATAGGGCGCTAAACAAAACAATGTTATAAAACTTGTTTTCTATATTTCTTCTACAGAAAGTAATGTGTTTTTTTTTTTGTGTTACAGGTTATAGACAAAAAATCACTAGCTCGGAATACGGTGCTAGCTAACATTGAGGAATTCGAACGTAAGAGAAGACTGTCCATGCGAGAGGCTCAATTGGTACGATTATTAGTTTCTTTTTAAATATTTTCTTCTATTCACTTTGAAAGTAGTAGACTATAAAAGCATTTTTTTTGTGATTTGTATGGGCAAACGCCCCAGTCATGCATTTGCCTATACAAATTACAAAAAAAAAGCTCTTTCAGCGCTACCACTTTCAGTGTGAACTCTATTTTAGGAACACGTACACAACCTAAAGTATTATCACTTAGTTTTGTAACACCCTGTAGTTATGTAACATAGTGTAATGTCATTGCAGAAAGAGACGCTAGGGTTCGAGGAGGATGTGAACGTGGTTGTTATAAACGACGAGCTCTGCCTGGAGTACGACTTTGATAACAACCAGCCAGCCGTCACCGTGCATCCGTTCTTCACCAAGGTCATGAAGGCGCATCAGGTAAATAATTCGATTAACCCTTACCTTCAGATTTGATATCAGGAGGCCTACCACGAAACAGTTTTGAGACTTCAATCGAACGAGAATGCCGCGTCCTACTCTAACAACGTCATTTCACGTTTGTTAGAGTAGGACGCGGCATTGGCATGATTCGATTGTTTGAGTCTCAAAACGATTTCGTGGTAGGCCTCCTGTTGTCGTGATATTTGGTCGTATGCGTCCGATGTTAGCTGAATAGGGTCTGAAGTCCTACCTTTGTGGTTGTATTTATGAAGAAATAATATGTTCAAAACAAAGTTTTTGGTCCCTAATTATTTGGAAATACAACATAATATCTTTTTATTTTTCTTAATTAGTAATTGTCGTATCTATGAAATATACTTGGTTGGAAGCTTACTATTAAAATGATCAAGAACGAAGTATGATATAAGTAACTTCAATACATTTGATTAACTTATTTGTGTTTTCAGTACGAAGGGGTGAAGTTTATGTGGGACGCGTGCTTCGAGACAGTAGAGACCGTGCAAAATGGCGGCACTGGAGGTGGCTGCATCCTCGCCCACTGCATGGGGCTTGGCAAGACGCTGCAAGTTCTGGCGTTATTGCATACGGTGAGATAGATATAGTTTAGAGTGAGACAACATTAATATTAAAAATAAACTCTTATCAAGACACAGACTTATGCAAATTCATCGAAAAACCTCATGGTAATTTTAGAATAATAATCTCCAACTCAATTTTTATTTATTCACACTTTATGCAATTTACAAAGGCGGGCTTAATGCCTTGTGGCATTCCCTACCAACCAGAATATTTACTGAATATTCAGTTCTAACCGAGTATGCGAAATACGATATCGCTCTAAGCGGGCCCCTAGACGAGCAATTTTACTGCGCAATATCACGTATTGCATAATGTTAATGACCGTCTAGGGTTGATATTGAACATCGCGCGCCTTCAATCTAATTGTCAAATAAACTGTTCAATAAAATTGAAGCGTGATATTGCACAATACAATTGACCTTCTAGGGGCCGCGCCGGCTTAGACTAGAAACCTGATCGTGTAACCTACGTCAGAGGCAGAGGTTACACGATCAATTTTTCATCAATCTGATCCATCAATATTAAATAGTCCATATTAAAAAAAATTATCAATCCATCAATCCGTGGGTTAGACGATCAATTTTTCGTCAATCTGGATCGGATTGATGGATCAGATTGATGAAAAATTAATCGTGTAACCTCTGCCATAGGATAGAGTAATTAATCGGCCAAGTGCGAGTCGGAATCGCGCACGAAGGGTTCCGTACCATTATAGAGCAAAATTAGGCCATAAATTGTGTTTTTTATATGGGAGCCCCACTTATTTTTTTTATATTATTATTAAATATTAAAGTACACATATAACTAAGGATTTTGTGAAAAATCCAAGTACCTACCTGTTGCTATTTTTGATATAGAGAAAAAAGGCCAAAAAAATCACGTTTGTTGTATGGGAGCCCCCCTTAATTATTCATTTTATTTTACTTTTAGTATTTGTTGTTATAGCGGCAACAGATACACATAATCTGTGAAAATATCAAATCTCTAGCTATTACCGTTCTTGAGTTACAGCCTGGAGACAGCAAAAAAGGCCAAAAAAATCACGTTTGTTGTATGGGTGCCCCCCTTAAATATTTATTTTATTTCATTTTTAGTATTTGTTGTTATAGCGGCAACAGATATACATAATCTGTGAAAATATCAAATCTCTAGCTATTACCGTTCTTGAGTTACAGCCTGGAGACAGACAGACAGACAGACGGACAGACAACGAAGTCTTAGTAATAGGGTCCCATTTTTACCCTTTGGGTACGGAACCCTAAAAAAGTAAAAAGTCACTAAATACGAATGTGTCACAGGTGTTGACTCACCCGGGCGTGGCGATGCAGCGGGTGCTGGTGTGTTGCCCGCTGTCGACTGTGCTCAACTGGGTGGACGAGATACATAAGTGGATTGGGCCCGTCACCAATCAGATCAAGGTAATATTGTTATGTATATAAATTATACTAGCTCTAAGCCGAGCTTTGTGAGGGCTCGCGTAGTCACACCTTGACTGACCGATGATAACACATCTACATATAAATAAAAATTACAATGTTAAAGCACAAATCAATAGGCGTGATAGTTTTTCCGTAAAGTGTAACACAAAATGTAAGGGTTGTGGGATATACTAGGTACTAATATATTTAATTGCCCACCGCTTCGAATAAAGATTTTTAATGAGGTGACACCCGCAACTTCTTTGCATTTAAATTTGTTTACCGCGGGAAACCGTAATTTTTTCTGGGATAAAAATTATCGTATGACCTTTCCCGGGACTTGAAGTATCTTCACACTTTCCCATTTATAATAAATAATAATAGTATGGATTCACGCTTAAACTAATCCATGTTGCTGTCAATGTCTGTTAAGTGACTTAAATTTCAATGTGTCAGACAACGACACCAACTTGGATTAATGTGGAATAAACACTCCTCACCCCACCAAAAAGACCTAAAATCGAACATGTACCTTCCTCTTCTCCATATTTGCCTAGCGATCTTATGTTATATGTGGTCTAATTATATGTATTTAATTTGTAACTTTCATTTCAAGCAACGTAAGATAAGAAGGAAGCTACAGGTATCTTTAAATTTAACTTTTGTTTAACTTACCATATTGTGTTTGAAAAATCATAAAATTTCTCATTGTAGTCTTTCTTTTTGCTAACTCTACTTTGTTGCTTCAAGGTGTTTGAGCTATCCAAGCTAAAGAAGACATACGAACGAGCATATCAGTTAGAAGACTGGTACAGCGGAGGAGGCATATTCATCATAGGCTATGAGTTATTCCGATCTCTGTCCACCCTTGATCCAGTGCTTGATGATGTCAGACCGACCATCGTGAACAAGATTAGGACGGCATTACTGGACCCAGGACCGGATATAATCATCTGCGACGAGGGGCACCTTCTCAAGAACGATATGTCGGTGCTGGCCGTCGCTATGAGCCGAGTTGTCACCAAACGAAGAATAGTTCTAACCGGGACGCCCATGCAGAATAATCTAAGAGAGTACTACTGCATGGTGAATTTTATTAAACCTAACCTGCTTGGGACCTACTCGGAGTATTCTAATAGGTGAGTTCTTGCTTGTCTGTCGTCTTTCAGTTGGTGAAATTAAGTAGTTAACAGTTTGTGGTTCTTGTTCAAAATGTCAACCACTAACAATACAAAAATTTTACAATGTAATTCTCTTTTCAAAATATTATTCTATTTATTGCATTAATACAAAGTGCGAAAGAGAAAACAAGATATGTCAAGACACACATTTTTATTCTAAAATGCCATACTTCAGAATTTAATTTCATTATTCACTTTCAGATTTGAGAATCCCATCATGAACGGTCAGCATCGAGACTCCATGGAGGAAGACATAAAACTGATGAAGCAGAGAACCCACATCCTTCACAAGGTTTTAGAAGGCTGCCTCCAAAGACAAGAGGCTTCTGTACTCTACCCGTACTTGCCCAAGAAATATGAGTACACAGTATTCATATCACTCACTCCGTGCCAATGGGATCTTTACAAACACTATATATCACAAACTAGAGGGATGTGTAAAGGGAACAAGCATAATGTGCTGAAAGATTTTCATGTGCTGCAGAAGATATGGAGCCACCCCCAAGTGTTGCATCATTTCCAGACGAAGGGACGAGACGAGGAGAAACTTAAAGGTATGTTGCTACAGAATGTAATAAACCTCCTTGACTTGACTTTGTAAAGACGTTATACATATACAATGTTTTGTCTTTGTATCAGATAAAGACAAAACTTTAAAAAAGTGTATTGATAGAAATGGACAAAAATATGTGCGTGGATTTTGACATTAGCACCTCCATGATGGGAATCGCAGATATACAATAGATTTTTAATTGCTATGCGGCAGCCGGCTGCCGCTTGGGCCTTGGGGATTGATGGGTCAACTGTACCATTTTCAATATAATGACTTTGATATTGTTATCCATTCTTGTTCATTGTTGTTAATCGAGTTGAGACATTCTGCCTTCTCAAGTTGGTTTAACTTTTTAATTACTTGATCGCGGTAAAAGATATAACACAGTTATTCCTATAGTGCTCCTATTCCTGTTTTTTATTAATTTAATTATTCGATCGTGGCGTATGAGGATGTTATACAGATTATATATTTTCCTTCAAACCTTATTCAGCCGAGAAGATAGAAGACGAACTGCTCCGTGACGACCTGGCTGCGTCTGAGGACATCAAACCTACTCCGACGGACGTGTGGTGGCTGCAGTACCTCGACGGCGGGACTATGCTGGACGACCTGGATAGCTCCAACAAGTTCCTCGTCGTCTTCCGACTGCTGGACGAGTGTGTGGCGCTGGGGGACAAAGTGTGAGTAAAATAGTTCAGGCGGCAAAAATTATGTGAATTGTGACATTTTTAAATGTGTTGCTATAGCGGTTTTTGAGATACAGCCTGGTGACAGACAGACAGATGGACGGACTGACAGCGAAGCCTTAGTTATATAGCCCCATTCTTACCCAACGTGTACGCGGGAACCTAAAAATTTTCCGATCCACAACATTACAATGCACCTCGAATGCATCGAAGTAATAATAGTTAAAAAAATGTTTAACTAATTATTGCATTGTCATTGGCTCTTAATACTGTTACGTGCTAAGGTTCGATGATTCGGAGGAAAAGACCTGGTGACTCTCTTGAAGACTTTTATTTGCACTACACTTAACACTTACACACACTAGATCACTATGTCTAAACACTAAGCACTAGGTTCAAACACTATGCACTAAGTTCAAACACTAAGCACTATCACTGGTTCACTCACTAAGTCACTTGTTTCTCACTTCCGAAGTCGCTTTGATTATCGCTCACTCGAAAACATTCGAAGACTGACTGGCCGGCTCGTCTAGCCGCGTATTTATACGGGACGGGGCGAGCTCTAGACCTTACGAGAATATTCCACAACATGTAAACAATCGTGGGAAAATTCTCGAGCGGGTACGCGCAGGTAACAAAAACATACAAGTAGCGGCATCTGGTATTGAATAGGGGATTTACGCTGTCTGTGATGGTTTCGCCTGGTTGCCGCTAGATGACACTACGTGTCCGCATTCGTAACACTACTCCCCTCTTAGAGATGCTCGTCCCGAGCATCATTGTTACTGCCATGGTAACGCGCCAGACGGTCTATGTGTACCACTTTGAATGTCCCTCTTGGTTGCTTTTGAATCCTATAAGTCACATCATTCAATCGGGTAACCACTTTGTATGGGCCGTCCCACTTGGTCTGCAACTTTGGAGATTTCCCTTTTCGACGAGTTGGGTTATGCAGCCACACCAGTGTCCCTTCTTCGAAGCCGTTCGTGTTCGATTTCCGGTCGTATCTGGTCTTCATGTTCTCACTTGAATGTAACCCATTCTCCCGAACCATGGCGTGTATATAGCGCATCTTTTCCCTCAAATCGCAGACATAGTCTTGTACGGTCTTTGGTTCCTCTGGTGACCCTCCTGTCAAGAGGTCTACTGGTACTCGTAGTTCTCTACCGTAATTGACATATGCCGGGGTAGCCTTTATGCTCTCATGCTCGGCGGTACGGTACGACAGAAGGAAGAGCGGTATGTACTTGTCCCAATCCTTTTGTTTTTCATCTACCAATTTCGCCAAATGCCTCTCAAGGGTCTGGTTAAATCTCTCAACCATTCCATCAGACTGTGGATGGTACGCGGTGGTCCTCGTTTTATGCATTCCCAAGATTCTGCACACTTCCTGGAAGACCTGCGATTCGAAATTCCTGCCCTGATCGGAATGGATTTCCAGAGGCACACCAAAGCGAGATATCACTTCTTCCACAAGCTTCGAAGCAACTGTCGTAGCTTCTTGGTTTGGTATGGCGAACACTTCAGGCCACTTGGTGAAGTAGTCCATGACGACCATGAAATACTTGTTTCCCGACTCCGTTACAGGAAATGGCCCAGCTACATCAACTGCAATTCGTTCCCACGGTGCGCCAACGTTATACAACCGCAGGTTCCCACGGCTCCTGGTCTGTGGTCCCTTCACTGCAGCGCAAGTAGTACATTTGCGGCACCAATCCTGCACGTCATCTCGACAATGCAACCAGTAGAATCGTTCCCGCACTTTTGTTAACGTCCTCTTGACACCTAGATGACCTCCTGATACGCCATCGTGCATTTCACGGAGAATATCTGGTACTCTCGCTCTTGGGACAACTATCTGAAGATGGAACTCTCTGCCGTTAGTCTTCTCCCATTTCCGGTAGAGTATTCCGTTTTGAAGTACCAGACTCTCCCACTGCGCCCAGTACGCCTTAGTGACAGCGCCCGTGGGTGCAACCTCACTCCAGATTGGTTTTACATCACCCCGTTTCTTCCATGTGATGATGTGCCGAAGGTCGTCATCTGTTTCTTGAGCCTCTCTCATAGCATCATTCTCCCATGGGCCCAAAGGACTTGTTCTCGTTAACTTTATTGTCACTTCATTAGATTCCTGCTTAACACAATGTTTGCAGTCTTCTGAACACGGCCTTCGTGAGAGTGCGTCGGCGTTCCCATGCGACTTTCCGCTGCGGTGTTCGGTCTTGAAGTCGTACTCCTGGAGCTGCTCAATCCATCGTGCTACTTGACCTTCTGGGTTCTTGAATTGCAGTAGCCACTTCAAGGCTGCGTGATCAGTTCGCAGTAAAAACTGTCTGCCGATGAGGTATTTGCTGAAATGTTGTAGCATCTTTACAACAGCCAAGAGTTCTCTTCTTGTCACACAGTAGTTTCTCTCTGGCTTGGATAAAGATTTGCTGAAATACGCAATCACAACTTCTCTTTCACCTTGTTTTTGAGATAACACCCCTCCAATGGCCGTGTTGCTTGCGTCCGTGTCGACTATAAACTGACCTTCAGGTTGTGGATACCCCAGGATTGGTGTTTCACACAGATGTTTCTTCAGTTTCTGAAAAGAATCTTCAGTAGTCTCGTCCCAGATGAACTGTCGTTTATCTTCTGTCAGCCGGTGTAATGGCTTGGCTATCTCCGAGAATCCCTTAACAAAACGCCTGTAGTAGGAGCATAGGCCGAGAAATGCTCGCACTTCGGTTTTGTTCTTAGGGGTTGGCCAATTTTGAACTGCTTCCAGTTTCTCCGGGTCCGTCTGGATTCCATCACTGGAGATAACATGGCCGAGATAATTGACCTTACTCCTGAATAAACGACACTTTTTCGGATTCAACTTTAACTTGGCCCCCTCTATTTTGGCGAAAACTCGTTCTAAGTTTCGCAAATGGTCCTCGAAGTCGCGGCCAACAATGATGACGTCGTCCAAGTAGACTAAGCAAGCCTCCCCAACTAAGCCTGCCAGTACACACTCCATGAGTCGCTCAAATGTGGCAGGTGCGTTGCACAATCCAAAGGGCATGACGTTAAACTGCCATAAACCTTTACCGGTGGAAAAAGCTGTCTTCTCCTTGTCTTTTGGATGAATTTCCACCTGCCAGTATCCAGATTTCAGGTCCAGGGTCGAAAACCATTTCATGCCACTCAAGGTATCCAGAGTGTCGTCGATCCGAGGTAATGGGTAGCTGTCCTTCTTAGTGACATCATTGAGACGCCTGTAGTCCACACAAAATCTTGTGCTGCCATCTTTCTTCTTTACTAACACAACAGGTGAGCACCACGGACTTGCAGACGGTTCAATAATTTTATGCCTTCTCATGTCCTCCAAAAGGCCTTCCACTTCCTTCTCCTTTGCAATTGGTATCCGTCTTGCTCGTTGACGAATCGGGTTCTCGTTTCCGGTATCTATCCTGTGCTGAACCATCGACGTTCTTCCAAGGTCACCTTCCTGACTGGAGAAGATATTCGCGTGGCGCTGTAAAAACTTCTTAGCTTTCATCCTCTGCGAATAAGTCAGATTACTCTTGCAGTCATCGAGTAGCTCAGTCACTAATCCATTGTTGCTGCTGTTTGCTGGGTCTGCGTCTGTCGTCGAACTGCACTTTCTCATCCAGACAACTTCCTCGCACTTTCCAATGACGTCACCTTTGTTCAAGCAGATCTCACGTTCACCAAGATTCAAAACCCGGACCACAGCGTGACTGCTTCCACTAACAAGGGTTCTTGCCGTCATCAGTTTTCGTGCTGATGTCTTGGTGGGTGTGTCTTCGATCAACACGCATCTGTTAGACTTGTTCTTTCCAGCTGGCGGTAGTTTCACCAGCACCCGGGCTTCCGCTCGTCCAGGTATAATGATTTCCTTTACACATGCGACTTTCCCGCAGGCGCCTCCAAGGATGAAAATTTCTTCTTCGCCACACTGGAAAACTCCGTCAGCGACATTAATCCTGCAGTTGTGCTTCTTCATGAAATCCAAGCCCAAGATGCAATCATCCATTATTTCAGCCACGATAACGTCATGAGGGTATGAGGACCCCCCTACATTAATCGTAACTGACATTTCTCCCAGGACGGGTATTGGCTGACCGGAGGCAGTAAGGAGCCGACAGTTAATTCTCCTCTTGTGTCGTCTTGCGGCTTTTACCAGATTTGGGTTCACTATCGTTCTAGAGGCTCCTGTGTCTAGAGTCATTTTGCAATCCGTCCTGTTAATAGTCCCCTGAATCACAAGACTATTCCCGCTGCATGCTTGGGAGATAACGGTTATCGGGGCTCCCTCCGCATCAGCCAGTACTCGCCCCTCAGTCCTGGCTTTTATTCGTTTCCCTGCTCCCGGGCAGGGGACGAAGCCCTTTGCTTCTTCAGCTCCTCCATCTGTTCCTCAAGCCTTTTCATTCTTGCCATCTGGGTATCCTTCTGCGGGCAGTTGAGCTGAAGATGGCCCCTTTCGCCGCACTTGTAGCACATGGCTCCAAAACTTCTCTTCGTAGGAGCCTTGACCTCCTTCACTTCCTCCGAGACCTCGCGGATTTTATAGGTCTGCCGTATGTCACGCCGGACAGCCTCGACCTCTAGAGCATGCGCCAACGCTTCCTTTAGCGAGGTGTGGTGACGTAGCCTTACTGCAGCTCGGACTTCCAGATCCCTGATTCCGTCGACAAAGGCTTGAATAGTGTTTGAGTCAACCATCTTGGAGTCTGCTCCTGGATGTGCCTTCTTGACCAGTTTTTCAATTTCCAACGCCCATTGTTGTAGTCCCTCTCCTGAGCGTTGGACTCTGTCACGAAGTTGGGCACGGAATACGTGCTCCAGGTGTCGCTCCCCGTATCTGGATTCAAGCGCCTCCATCAGATCTTGGAACCCATTTCCTGTATGTGCTTCTAGGACCGACAAAGCTTGCCCTCTGAGCGCAACAGTGAGAGCGGTCAGGCATTGGTCTTCAGTCCATCCGTTGGCAGTAGCAACCGTCTGGAATTGCTGACGATAAGCGTTCCAAGAAGTAGTACCGTCGTACGGCGGCACCTTGACTTTTGGCCCTTGTACCACTGCTCCGGCAGTTCCACTAGACGTCGCGACTCCTGTGGTTTCCAGGCGCACTACTTTCTTCTGTAGCTCGGTGATGTTGGTTTTCATATTTTCCATATCTAATCCCAACCCGGTAACTCGTTCGTCCATTATGTCCACATCTTTGCGAAGCTTTAACACCGTGTCACTGACATCCTTTATCGCCAGAAGCGCCTTTTCTTGAAGATCCTTTTGTTGCTCTTGTGACTCTTGCATAGCGCCGACCTTGCGGTCTTGTGCCTCTTGCAAAGCGCCGAGCTTGCGATCATGTGACTCTTGTGACTTTTGTAAAGCCTGAATTAACCCAATTAAACTTTCTAATTGAAGAGCCACTTGAGGTGCTGTAGAAGCTACGGGCGTGGCAGGATGGATGGAACTAGTCGACGGGTCCTGAGCAGGCGGGGCCCAGTGGGCGGGGCCAGTGGGCGTGGCCTGAGTGGGCGTGGCCTGGTGGGCGGAGCCAGTGGGCGTGGCCACACCCAAAATGGGCGGGGCCTGATGGGCGTGGTCAGTGGGCGGAGCCTGGTGGGCGGAGCCAGTGGGTGGGTCCTGCCCCGCAGTGGGCGGAGCTTGGTCCCCAGTGGGTGTGGCCTCCGCAGCCCGTTGCGTCCTTGTCCTGACACTTCCCTCGAAGTCTTCTCCCGGAGTCACTGGCACTGCGACGTTGTCCTCACGCTCCCCTTGAACTCCTCTCTCGGAGTCGATGGCAGCAGCTCGCTGTGCCCTTGTCCTGACACTCCCCTTGAAGTCCTCTCTCGGAGTCAATGGCATCTCCAAATCTCACTTCCGACACCAGTTGTTACGTGCTAAGGTTCGATGATTCGGAGGAAAAGACCTGGTGACTCTCTTGAAGACTTTTATTTGCACTACACTTAACACTTACACACACTAGATCACTATGTCTAAACACTAAGCACTAGGTTCAAACACTATGCACTAAGTTCAAACACTAAGCACTATCACTGGTTCACTCACTAAGTCACTTGTTTCTCACTTCCGAAGTCGCTTTGATTATCGCTCACTCGAAAACATTCGAAGACTGACTGGCCGGCTCGTCTAGCCGCGTATTTATACGGGACGGGGCGAGCTCTAGACCTTACGAGAATATTCCACAACATGTAAACAATCGTGGGAAAATTCTCGAGCGGGTACGCGCAGGTAACAAAAACATACAAGTAGCGGCATCTGGTATTGAATAGGGGATTTACGCTGTCTGTGATGGTTTCGCCTGGTTGCCGCTAGATGACACTACGTGTCCGCATTCGTAACAATACGTAAGCAAAGTTTCGAATTAATTAGTTATTATTTATTATACTCGGCGTGGCGAATCATGGTCCCTATGACACTGACAGTTAATAACATTGTAGTGGCGTCACCATTAAATTACGATCATATTGGAGGCGTCTAAAAATGCCATTTATACATTTTGCGTAGCTTTATGCCATTACAATTAGTGTTGTTTTGATCGCGGTAGCGAACGGTCGCGCACCGCTCAACAACACACGCAGCAAATATTAATAAAATTAATTAATATTTCGCGAGTCGCGCGGCGCGACAGCCGCTGCACCGACACCATGGCGCTCGTATCCAACGAGCTGCTGGCGTTCGTACAACACGTCGTCAACACCATGGACGAAGATAGCATCGTTCAGCTGTGCAGGTCCACCTACACCAACGAGGAGATCTGCAAGGGCAGGCTGATGCTGTACGAAGCGCTCGGCAAAACGGCGCAGATGATATCCCGGAGGAGAGACGGAAGCGAACGAAGCTTGCAGGACATCATCTCCCTGATCAAGCAGACTAGTCCAGCGGAAGTGCCGGTGTTTGTGGCCAAGCAGCTCGACAAACTACCGGCGGTATCGACGGACCACGTCAACGTCTCCAGCCTGCTCCAGAAGTTCAACATCATGAGGGCAGAGCTGGACGAGATGCGAGGTAGATTGGATGCCTCGGAATCTACCATCAGTGAGTTGCGTAGTGAATTATTACAATTAAAATGTAATAATTCACTATGTAGGTCACCCGAGCATCCGATCGACTCGATAAATATGCGTCGCGGAGCTCAGCGCGGCTCGCCGTTTTGCACGTCAGCGAAATCGAGTGGGTCAGCAACAGCCGCCGCCGTCAGCTCGCCGTCACCGCGTGACGTCGACAAGAAATTGAGGCCATCGACTCAACAGAAAAATTATGCAAGCGTCGCTGCTTGCCCCGCACCGCCCCCGCGGGTAAAGGCGAGGGGTGCAAAGGAGGGCCGCAAGGCTGAACATCTTCGACTCGGCAGGGACGAGAGCAGGAGGTGCGATGAGGAGGGCTTCGTTCTGGTGGAGAGGAGGAAGAAGAGGAAGCCCACCGTCCGCAACCACCGCGGCACCGCACCTTATGTGCCCGAGCTGCGCCTGCGCAGCGAGGTGCCCGCGACACCGCTCTATGTGTCGCGCCTGCACTGGACCATGACGGTCGAAGACGTCGTAAACTACATCCGCGAGAAGACCACCTACACCTTGAGGGTGGAGCGTCTGCACTCTCGCCACAAAGTGAATTTTAGTTCCTTTGTGGTGAAAGTGCCGACTCAAGTTTTATCCATCTTCGAGGTGGAGGAGTTCTGGACGGCAATTCTCAGGATGTGAGCTTTTTCGATAGTAAAATTATTTCACGAACTATTCATCTCTACTGGCAAGTTCGTATGATCCATAAAACTCGTATTCTGGGGCACCAATAGAACAATTACCAATCGAACTGTGGAGGTGTTCCTGCCATAGACAATATGTTGCGTTCCGTTTCGGCGTTAAAAAAACGCAGGGACAAATTTTGTAACGTTCGAAGATATTTAAGTGTATTCTAATAATTAAAGCTTACAAATTAATTGATTTTGTAATATCATTTAACATAAACGTAATTATCTAAAAACTTATTGTATAATAGTACAAAAGTTGTGATAAAATGATTCGAATGTACTGTGTTCATTACGTAGAACGGAAAGTAACGAACTGTCACGCTGTCACTTGTCAGTGCCTTACATTTGACATATTATTATTATAATTATTTTTTAGGTTAGTTTATATTAATTTTAAAATCGTAAACAGAGGATAAAATGGAACCACAAATGGAACGAAATATAAAATACGCTAGTGCGGAGCAAAAGCTCCGCCTAGTTATTAGTTTAGTGACCTTTCAATATTTAGGTTACTTTATGGTTTAGTGGAGGCAGATCCACTTCTAAGCCGCGGAAAGTTTTCGGCCACCTTCACAGGCTGAAGCCAAAAGAAGGTTGCAAGAGATAAGTCGAGAGCTAAACTCAATTACAGGAGCTAATAAATCCTGGGATGAGTGGCGCAAAGTAAGTATTTAAAACTTTTTCTCTAATTTCTTAACTTCATGTATAAAAATCCAGTGTCAGTCATGAGTTAACCTCTCGTCTGTCAAGCGCCCATGGCTGGGCGTCTTAGTACGACCTATTTAATTAAACAATATAAGCCTTGCTTGTTACATATAGATATTGACATGTTATAAATAAAAAATGTTATATTTTCTAGACATGGCAGGATAGTAGATTTTACTGGTGGTGGTCCGCCTCCAGAGTCCCCGACACTGGAGTAAACCCGGATCATAAACTTAATAGACCACAACTCCCTGGTTGGTCATATTGACTCAAACGAATCTCTGGCTAAAATAATTGGTAAGATTGATTGGATTGATTTTGGCAAAATAAATAAAATAATAATATATATGTATAATGTAAATATTATGTGATGTCAACTATCTAGCTATCATGGTACCTGAGATACATACAGACAAACAGACAGACAGCAAAGTCTTAGCACGAGTAGTAGTTTAACCCGTCGATCGTGGAACAACGAGACACAATAGCTTATCTATTGTTCGGGAGCTTATCTATTATCTGTTATTAGGGGCTTGATGAATTAAGCATGTGTATGGGACCTTAAAAATGGCTTCCGTTTTATTGAGAACAGCATAAAAACATAACAAATGTATTCTGTTTCTAAATATATTGTATTTATTTCAGATTTATCAGAACAACCTAAAATTTGTGGCGAGTCTATTCTAGAAATAGGTAATTTATAATACTAGCTTTTTAATTTTGTATAATTAAATCAAAACCACAGTTATTTTACATACATATTACATAACTCTGTCATATCTTACAATGGTATCTAATATGTACACTACTGCACCTTAATCATTATAAATAACATGGTCGGAGTCACTGTAAGAAAATGGTCAAAATATAGTTTCATTTTCAGATCTGCCACCACCTAAAGATTTTACCGATGTAAATGTTGCTACACATACATGTACATCAAACAAAGGTAAGTAGTAAGTAACTTATCTACTCAAATAATGTTGTCATAAACCCCACAAAACTGTTCCAAACAATCTACAAGTTCTTAAGAAATATTGATTTTGATTAATAATATATTATATTAATTATATATTTTTCAGAGGGCTATTCAATAAATATGTAGGCAATAAAAAAATCAAACACCTTATTATAAAATATTTATTTAGTAACATACTGTCTGCACTCTGCGTAGTAATGCATATCATGAGCAGAGATAAGAAGACAGTCAAAATAATATAATATTGTGTCTGTTTCAGATTTGCCACCACCACCAGGATTTAATGATGAATATTATGTTGCAGATACATCAACCAAAGGTACCTATTGCAATAACAACAATACTGTATATTATCTGAAATTAAAAAATATATAAAGTGCAAATAAAGCTTTGCATTCTGTTTTTTTTTTAATATAATTAAATAATTAGTTAATCTGTCAACTTATATATGGCTTATTTCGTTTCAGAGAACAGGAGGAATAAAACTATGAAACAAAAACGGACAGTTGCACAGAGGCGGTTGCAGCAAAGTCTGAAAACCGCTGAAACTCTTAACGAAAACTTTAGAGAAAAGATAAATACGAAGAAAAATTTTATGCAGATTTTTTACAATTGAATACTGAGTATGTTAAGTCAATCAGTCTGCAAATACAGGCTCTAGTAATGCAACTGCAATGTATTACAGAGCAATAATTTGTGAAACAATCATTTTTTAACTGTTTTATTTTAGACTTTAGTTGCATTTCTATTTAAAGCCGCTGCAATGTCTACCAGAGGCTGTGTTTGCAGACTAACATACTCAGTATGCAATTGTAAAAAATCAGCATAAATAATAATAACAATAAGGAAATTGAGTAATTATAATAATAATAATATAACAATAATTATAAAGCTTTTAAATCTACTAAGTATGTACAATTATTGTTATGATTATAATAACTCAATTTCCTTATTGGTATTATTTTAGATCTTAGGTGGTTTATTGTTGAAGTATTTTAAAAAGAAGTTGAAAAAGTTATTTTTTGTATAAGCTCAAGCTTATTTATTTTCTTTATTAGGAACAATAAACAGCTGTTACATGTTAAGCTTATTTTAGTTCAAGACTGATTTGCTCTTAATTTTTTTTAATGTTAATTAATAAAATATTATTGTTAATGTTTTAGTATACTTGTTATGTTTGGTTATATTTTAATCGAAGGTTCTAAAAATTAATAACATAATTTTTTAACTTAGGTCCAGCATTTGGATAAAACACACTTAAAAAGCACTCATTTTAGTATGCTTTTACTATTCTAATTAATAACAATGACAAGTAATTGTTTATTTTAATATTTATTATATGTATAGATGATAGCAAAATATAAAAATGTTGATATGTGATTATAATTTAATATTTATGACTGTTCCTAATGTTTAACTATTTGTAGTACAGTCTGTCTATAAAGTCATGAAATTAAAAAGTGGCAACATCGTAGTGTCATCCCTTTTTTCTTAGATTGATTTGAAAGGGATGAACACTTTGATTTTGCCACTTTTTAATTTCATGACTTTATAGACAGACTGTATGTTATCTTGTGTGCCTTACTATTATATATATAGAGATAAGAACAAATAATATTAAAGATTTATTGAAATTTATTCAATTAAAATAATTATTTACAATTTGGTTTTGTTTCTCCCGCCCTTGTGTCAAAAGTACATTTGTTCTGCTATTATCACTTAAAATAGGTCGTTGATATATTGAACCAAGCTCCTCATCCAATTCCGGTTCAGGCATATTGTTCAAAATGCACATATTGTGTAGTACACAGCAAGCATTTATAATTGTAATGCAGAACTCTATCTTTCACAAGAGGCACCTAAACCTTGCCTTAAGCATTCCATTGCACCTTTCTATACTTGAGCGTGCCCTTCTCAATGTGTCAGAATACATGAACTCCGGTGTACCTTCTTCTGCATTGAGGATAGGCATTAGGCACCAAGGCCTGAGACCTAAAAAAAAGTAGTATTTTATCATTTTTAGTATAGATAACTTGTAAGGCGGACAACATAATTTGTGAATCTATCAACTGACTAGCTGCTAATATTTTGGTGATAGACACAAGGACAAATGGCAAGGTTTTATAATTATTAGGATTTAGGGTATGAACACTAAAAAAGGAAACTTTTTATTTGCAAAATTAAGACAACAATAATAACAGCTAAAGTAATGTATAAATCTATTCAATTAAAAGGAGCTCTTACTGCGCAAGTGAGTTATTATTTATCATTGGTAACTAACCTTCTAGATATGTCACTGAGTTCTTGGAGATTGCTTGGGAATTTAATCCAAGCATTAAATATGCTGGGATGATTGAGTGCATCAACAATGTCTGAGATACAACGGGAGGCTGACGACTGAGATATGTTGATGCAATTTAATTTCCCTGTTGGGGTTTGGTAACTCCCCGTACCAAAAAAATGTAGTGCGCACAACAGCTGCAATATATAATATATTTTATTATTCTATTTTACTTATTGTACTACGGCTATTTTTAGGAAATAATTATTTAAAGTTATCCTACAGCATACCTTTGTTTTTAAGTCGATATTATGTGAATGCGGCACAATCACTGGCTCAATTAATTGAAGGAGTTCCATAGTTATTTGTTGAGCCGAAATTTTTGTATAAGCTCAGCATCGCTGAGATCAAAAGGATCTCGAGTTGCATATGCTCTACATCGTGGCGGTTCTTCAGTCGCTGCCTCTAATTCTCCAATCAAGTTGGCAAAAAATCCACAACAAATAATTCTTCCTCCATTCCCCAGTACCTAAGTAGGTAGTATTTTCCAAGTAAAAATGACACCAAATTTTAAGACAAATCGAAATTACAAATAGTTTCTTTTAAAGTCACATAATTTAGAGACTTAATAATAACGCAAAACAAACAAATATTGTAATTAATAGGTAATTTAACGCAAAACAAACAAGTGACACAGCTAGTACACAAGCGGACATATTGAATTTTTAGTTTTTACGTAATAATTTGACAACTACTTTGTTACATATCCACCAATAGGAGGGCAAATTTGCGTTCGAGTTCGGACATCTACCGGTCCCTAGCACTCGTTCAACTCGAACGACGTTTTCACGGAATATTTCGTATGTGAAGTTTTGAGAATACACAAACTGTGTTTCCCTAGTAAAAATCTCATAATTCGGTAATTTATTCGTAGATAAACTTTATCTCACATCCTGAGAATTGCCTCCCTGGCCCGCCGGTGTAGTTTACCGGAGGTTTCGGGGGAGGCTCCCGAACGAAGCGCGCATCACGTCGCCGAAAGAGACTTTAACGTGATAAAGTGTAGTGTGATTGTGTGTGTGAATGTGAGAATAATATATATTAGGATAAAATTGTTCGGCGTGCATCCGTTTTCTGATTGCCATAATACAAGTTTTACTTAGTATGGGATTAGACGACGTGATGTACGCTACCTTGCTTTTATACTATTGTATATTATTGAATGATTAATAAAGAATTTGAATTTGAATTTGAAATGAAATTCCGTTGGAATTTTTAACAATTCTTAACATTTACAAGAAATTATCTCAATCTGAATTTACGTTGACGTCCTGCAAAACTTACGTCGTGTGAGTTGTGACATTTTACGACAACATAAGTTTTGCAGGACGTCAACGTAAATTCAGATTTCTTTTTTAGCCCAAGCTAATAAAAGTGTGTTAAAAAATCTTTCCAATTTTAACTTTTCTCATGTTTCGCAGGTTGATATTCTCCACGTCGCTGTACGCGCTCGACGCTCTCGAATATTTCCTGCGTCGGATTAACGGCTGGTCGCTCGGCCATGACTACTACAGACTCGACGGCTCCGTGCCCGCCGAGGTGCGCCAGAAGTGGTGCAGGGAGTTCAACGATGAGAGTAATACGCATACCAAGTGAGTTTATTGTTTATTACAAGTAGTTCAAAATGTTCTAAAAAAGAGCGTGTGTGCTGAGCACACATGACAGAAGTGAAACTTAGTCAAAATCGTCGCTTTACTCCGTGACAGTATCGCCATGACGCGACCTTTAAATTTTACTCTCAACGCGCCTAAAGAAGTTTCACTTTAACAATGCACGTTATTTGATATCCTATACGACATTGTCAAGAAAAAAAACTTGAGAGGTGTCAAGGGACATCCGGATGGAACGAAGTTGCTTTCGATGAGAGAGAGAGACAGAGAAACACGCGCACGCCGCACAGTTTACAACTATAGCAAAAAGTGTCGTTACAACTTTTGGTCTCAATTATTTCCGTCTAGTCCCTTTTCGCAACGCACGATAAGGAACTTCGTTCCAAAAATCTTTCTTCTTTACTTTATGTTCCCTAGGGGCGCTGTGCATTTTAATGTGCAGCCATGTGATTGTAGCCTATAACGTCGAGATCGGATGATCGAGAGGCTTCCAATGACACCTCATTAGTTGTTTAGAAGTTAGAACTTTTATAGAAGTAAGCGTATCATGGCCCTCCTTTTTAACCCCCGATAAAAAGAGAGGTGTTATAAGTTTGACGTGTCTGTCTCTGTGTGTGTGTGCGTGCGTGGTATTGTGGCATCCAAAGAGTAGACCGATTTGAATCTAGTTTTTTTTTGTTTAAAAGCGGACATTATAGAGGGTGTTATTAGCTATAGTTCATTATCAGTCCGCTTAGTGCTGAAAAAATAAGTCTACATAAAATTTTTGAATCGGGGTTGTTTTTAAATTTCTTACTTTATCGCATTCTTCTATACGTTATTGTATATTGTATATTATATACATATGTTATTGTATTCTTCAGATTGTTCCTGATCTCGACGCGCGCGGGCTGCCTCGGCCTCAACATGACGGCGGCGAACCGCGTCATAATACTGGACACGTCGTGGAACCCCGCGCACGACATACAGAGTATCTTCCGCGTCTACCGCTTCGGCCAGAAGAAGGACTGCTTCATATACCGCCTGGTGGCGCTGGTGAGTCCGACCTCGACTTGGCTCTAGCTCGCGGGCCCTGTAGGAGTGTGTCCTTGTCCGATATCCTATCGAGGCCTGTATCAAATTTTCCGTTCATATCCGGAGTAACGTATATGCAAAACAAAGTTTGTCGTGTCAGCTAGCGCGCACCAGAAACTGCGTTGCGACAAAATCGCGTGGAAATCGCAAATTTTTTCGCAACAAAAACTATCGTATGTCGTTTCCCGTCTCTTAAAGTATCTTGATACCAAATTTAATGTAAATTGGTTCAGTTGCGAAAGCGTCTATAATATTAGTAAGGAGTAAACATTGAACCTCGTTCTTGCAGGGTACAATGGAGCAGAAAATGTACGAGCGGTCGGTGACGAAGCAGGCGGTTGCGTGCCGCGTGGTCGACGAGCAGCAGATAGACCGACACTACAACATGGCCGAGCTCAGCGAGCTGTACAAGTAAGTAATATAACCTAACATCATTACATTTTTTTTGAAGTGAAACTTCTTTAGGCGCGTTGAGAGTAAAATTTCAAGGTCGCGTCATGGCGATGCCGTCACGAAGTAAGGCGATGGTTTTGACCAAGGGCCAACCCACACGTACCACAGTCCACAACCATACGACAATTACAACCACACCACGCGGTCGGGCGTATATTTCTTATTGTAAATGAACTGGACCATTCACACGTACGACATTTTGCGTTTTCGACCACTTGTGTGATACCGACCACATCGCAACCACAAGCGAACTAGTGGCCGACTACATTGCAACATAAAAAACTTGAGAGGTGTCAAAGGACACCCGGATGGAACGAAAAAGTTGCTACACCACACTGTTCAATGCCAGAGAGAGAGAGAGAGAGAGGCAGACGGAGAAACATGCGCTCGCCGCACGGTTACAACTACGTATAGCAAAAAGCACAGACAGATCAAGATAGATACCGCATGCCCCGCGAGTTACATACATATGTATCTATATCTGTGGCAAAAAGTGTCGTTACAACTTTTTGGTCTTAATTTTTTCCGTCTAGCCCCCTTACGAAACGCGCGATAAGGAACTTCGTTCCAGAAAATAAAATGTTTGAATGTCTCATCAGTTACGACGAGGAAGGTCTATCGGTGGACGCGGGTCTCGCGGCGGGCGTGCGCGACGCGGCGCTGCTGCGCGTGGCGGCGGCGCTGCAGGGGCGGGCGGGCGCGCTGCACGCGGTCCGCGAGCACGATTCACTGCTGCGCGACACCGACGCCCGCCTGCCGGAGCACGAGCGCGCCGCCGCCTGGCAACAGTTCCAGCAGGAGCACGCCGGTAACGGTAAGGTCTTTGCGAGGTCCTTTGTGTCTTCCGAAAAAACACAGCGAGCGAGGCCCCGACCGATTGTTCTGTTTGCCACCCCTAGGGCCGCCATTGCTGACTGTAATGGGGTTCGGTGACGATGGCCAAGTTCATACTTCATTAGCCGCGTACTGATTGAGCGAGCAGCCTCGCGAAGCAAATCCTCGGTCGATCAAGACGTGCAAAATACGCGCTGCCTCGCCCGAGCGTGCCGCGGCCCGAGCCTCGCGAGGCTGCTCGCTTGGTCAGTACGCTGTTGAAACCAGGCTAGCAGGAGAAAATAGTACCGCAGTCCGCAACTACGCACTTACGTAGTACATAGGAGTACCTTTAACTCTTAGAGCCTGTTTACACGGTGCGCTGCGTCATGACAGCAGCGCGCAACGCACACATGACGGACAGCACCCCCCGAGACGATGCGGGAGGGGGTATTGACGTTAAGACTACTTCGTAATAACACTGCGATCTCGCAGCGCACTGAGTCTTACCCATTGCGAGGCCCCGGGCAGAAGGTCGTTGCGAGGCCCTTTGTCTTCCAAAAAGCACCTTGCGAGGCCCGAGCGATTGCCCTGTTCGCCACCCCCTAAGGCCGTCACTGCTGACTGTGCCGGGTTCGGTGACGGTGGCCAGGTTCAAACCAGGCTAGTAGGAGCAATTTATATTGCCGCATAAGAAAAAGTTAATCCTGTGTACTGCGTTCACAGAGTACGGTTACACGGTCAATTTGCCATCAGTTCAGTCTGAGACTGACGCCAGAATTATGACTTTTCCAGTCATAAAAAAGATATTATCAGTCCGTCAATCAAACGGTTACACGATCATTATTCCGTCAGTCTGAATCAGACTAATAGACTGAACTGATGCCAGACTGATCGTGTAACCTACGTGTTACGGTTCCGGTGGGCAGCGGACGACATGAAGCAACCGCAGGCTAAGTGTCGCTAGACGATGTCTCGTTTCTCTGAATTTGTATAAAAACTTCAAATGTCACTATAGTTTGTGCGTTATAAGATTATATGCGTGACACATTATAATGGGAAGTTACCTAAAAAATTATTCGATAATTTTAAAAACATCGAATCACTTCGTAAAGGAATTGCAATCGAAATTATCGATTTCGTTCGACGTTTCTTCCGCACCGGCGATTTAAGATGGCCGCTCTTTTTATCGATTTGATTTCGATCCAACAGTGTCAATCTCTATCGGCAAAAGTTCCGTTTCATGCATCTGACATTTTTCAAATATTTTCGTAACAATAATTTTATACTCCTATTTCACAGTTAATATTTATAATTTTATATTAATAAGTTAGCATTTAGCAACTTTTCATTTTTATTCATTTACAATCATAGGAAACATTTGTTTTTGTAGATGGAATATAATTTGTTACATTTTTTTTTTTGTTTTCTTGTAAAAAAATATCCGTAGCAAGGAATATGAGAAGTGTCACCCATATCATCTTATAACGCACAAACTATAACTACGGAGGGAATTTTATACAGCTCCACAGAAACCAATACGCTGCGACACATCGTCGGCAATTATTGTCGTCCGCTCCCAACCGCCACCTTTACTCGTTACTGGGAGAGTCTACTGTGTACCACAATATTATTATGTAATTATTTATAATAATATTTTATTTCATTTGTTTCAGAGGAGCAAACTTTAGTTAAAATACCAAAGAAGGTCAAACTTAAAATCAACGAAACAAAAGAACCGCCTACCAACCCAACCCACACCCTGCCCCAGAGTATAGCAGATTCGAAACCGTCTCGAAAACGAGGCAGGCCGCGGAGATTCTCCCCCGATAGGAGCGAGCCGTCTACTAGTAAACCTGACTTTAGTATAACGCAGGAGGTTATAGTCGATAAAATTAGGGAGCTGCTCATACAGCATAACGCTATGCACGCGACGCAGGCGGACATCGCCAGAATGATCGGAGACGTCAGGCAATATATCGTCGATCCGACGAGCGATGTCGGCTCCAATCCCCTGGTGAAAAAGATAGCTGATGTGCTCCTCCGACAGAACATGCCTCCGTTGACCGATTGTATAGAGTTGACGACTACAGACGAACCCGAGATGATACTAGGCGATTCTGATCCGAGAAATCAAGACGATAACGTCCAGACGCTGTCCGACAGCGAAGCCACTCTGAGTGACACAGAATTCCAGGAAAAGAAACGGAAGAAATCGAAGACAGACGACGACTACGTACCCCCGCTGCATTACAAAATGGACGAAAATTTTGTATGTGGGAAAAGTAAGGGGAGAGGTCGACCCAGGAAGAACTTTGAGAAAACACCGCCGCAAAAGACTAGGACGACGCCGCGGAATAAAGACGCCACGGTCAACGTACAAACTGATGACTACAGCGAGCTAGCCGGGGTACATACTATTGATGATGGTATCAATGAGGACACTATAGATATCAGTGACGATGAGACTGTACCAACGCCCGCTCCTAATAGCCGAATAACAACACAAAAAGCGACGAAAACCCCCGAAGCGACAAATAAACCACCTGAAACTGTAAACGAGCTGCCCAGCGATATATTACTGCCAGCAAAGACTGCTGCTGAAGCCATTCCGCTGCCGAAATCGCTGCTTACAGATAAGAAGTTTATCAAAATAGTCGCACATATGTATGTATCGAGTAGTCCTATTCTGGATGAAGATGCTGCGACGCGCGCGGCTGAATACAGCACTGCGAAAGCTTTGAGAGAAATGGACGAAACTGGAGAGAAAATTATCAGTGGAAACTTACACGAAATAGCACTAAAGGTATTTAATCTACACTACTATTATAAAGAGGAAAGATTTGATTTTTTGTTTGTTTGTTTGTACCGAATAGGCTCCGAAACTACTGGACTGATTTAAAATATTCTTATACCATTGGAATCCTACATTATTTCTGCTGAATATAGGCTAAATTTTATTTTGAAAAAAAAAAAATAGGGTTCCGTAAGATATTTGGATTTTTCGGACGCAAGGTGTAAAAAATCAACCAGAAAAGTTACTTATTTTGCGTACGCTGCCTAAACTGTAAAAGATAGAACCATAAAATGTTCTAAGTAATTGTAGATCTTATAAATATTGACAAAAAAGTCCGCGACACGCTATACCTATCTATGTCGAGTGAGGCACAATAACCATTTTTTTATTTAAAAATCTTGAATTTTTTTTGGACTACATTTAAACGCGTTTATTTTACTTATGCTATTAATAATAGATATTTTTATTGGTTTATGCCATAAACTTTATGGTAACAAGGAAAGATTGCAGTTCTGCGTCTGTCCTATTTTGATTGCATAATTCATAAAGACTTTAATTTCAGCATTTTTTGTTGGATACCTTATTTTGCTAGTTACACATTTCAATGAAAACAAATAATTATTACGTAATTATGAACAGTTTGTATAATTCGATTTTATTTTCAACATCATTTGTTTTATAATTCATGTTCATTACATTTTTTTACCAGGTGTATGGGCCTGAAGTGTTGAAGAGATTAAATTTACGAGAAGAGTTTGAAAGGACGTCAGCGTGGAAATCGAGTGGAAGTAAGAAAAAGCCGACAATTCTGAAGAAAAAGACACAAATACCGTCAAAAACACAAGAAGAAGCACCCTCGAATGTTGCAGAGTCAAATACAACCCAGATAATACTGGAGCCCGAACAAGAAATCCCTCAGCACATGGTTGCTCAACGACCGCTAAAAAAGGTTGTTATTACGCCCATGAGTAATAATACATTTGATTTCAAAGTAACATCAGGGCCAAGTAATAATCACACAGAGATCTACCAAGTTCCTACATCTAGCCCCTGTATTGCGCCTGATGCAGTGAGAGAAGAAATTATACCAGTGTCAACACCTAGTACGGAGAGAGTCGTGCCTGTTGGAATGTAAGTCTTCTGTTTTGTTAATTATTGTTATTGATTAATATGATTTTACTATGAATTATATCAATTAGTATAGGATGTATGACTGCAATGTTTTCACGCTAGAGGCAGCACTAGCACAGTCAGCAAGTTTTGTTCGCCGTTTGACAACGTTTCTGTCAATATTCAGACATGACATGTGCAACATGTCGGATTTTGGTCGGATTGTTTACTGTTTGTGTTAAGCCATAAAGTTAATATAACTAGCGGAATACAGCAACAAACTCGAGGTTAAACGTAACCGAAATTGGTTTTCATCTGTGTGAAAAATATGTGTACGTATACACTTACACAAGCATGATTGGACATGAATTCTATGAGATTAAATTGTCAACGGTAAGCCCGCGGGCTGATGGTTGTCAAAAAAAGAGTGATGCTGTCATGTATCACACGTCTCTTTTTACCACGCAAAGTTACTGATAGTGACATCTCGCTTGCTCAGGCCTTTGTTTCTCTATTCCGCTAGATATATTAACTTTATGGTGTTAAGCACTCCCTAGACTGTAATTCAGCATTACATACGTTACGTGCTATAATGCACGCATGATCGTTTATTGTATTGATGCAAATGATATGCAAACTACGTGCTGTACATTGATTGATAAGTTATTTAATTTTTCGTCCTGCAATATGTGCATTACATGCACGCATGATCGTTTCGCGATAGGCATGTCATGCAACAAATAATACTGTCACGTAGATGCACGTCATGCTGAATTACCGTCTAGAGAGCACTTAAGTAACGCCCTCTGCACGTGAAAATTGAATTTTTGTTTACCTTCATCTAAATAAAAAGAGGGTTGTAAGTGTAGGCGTGGGAATATTTTTTCCTTTAATGTTATAAAATGAGATAACTTATTTTTGTGTGACCTACTTGATGAAAAATTTCTAATATATGTAATTTATTTCAATCTATTAACATTTAATTTAATATCACCTTTGTTGTTAGGTTCACGGGCGCAGGCACCATAGCGGTGCCGAGTTCGAGGGAGGAATCTATTTTACCGGACGATGACGACATAATGGTTATACCACTCGACCCGCCATTGTCGGCCGGACCCTCGAAATCACCAGATGACTTGTTAATACCAAGGCAGCAAGAAACAGTGCTCCAACCGCAACAATTCCTTATAAGCACAGCCCCAACGTCGAGTGCTGGCACCACGCTTGCTTATTCTACGCCAACTGAACCCACGGCCAACCCAGCGCCAGCTAACTCGGCGCTGGCTAATCCGAAGCTTGTTTCAATGCTAACTAATCCAACGCCAGCTCACCCGATGCCAGCGAAGCCGACGCCAGCAAACCCAGCACAACCCAATCCAGCGCTAGCTAATTCTATAGTACCTATCATGGTAACCAACCCACCAGTACCTAATACTAAACTGAGTAAACTACCCAAGGACCCAAACAACACGCAACCCTTGCAGGTACCGAAACTACCGCAGCCGGCCTCAACAGGCAAGGGCAAACGTACTTACCTGATCAAGGCATCGGACCTAGAGGCGGCCTTGTCTAAATACCCTGAAGGCCAAGGCCCGACTATACACTTGGATAGTGGGAAAGTTATGGTCCCGGTGCAATTCATAAAGAAGTCAAAAACTCAAGGCGAGGGAGGAAACTTAGTCATAACCAAGGTGCCCACCGGCAACCAGAACATTCTAGTACCGCTTCCGAGCTCTAGTACGGCTAAGCCAGCAACTCCAGTCGTCTACGATTCGATTTGCCTCGATAGTGACGAAGAGGACACTAGCCCGCCTCCACCGAAGAAACCGGAACCGATAGTTGGGCCTTCGAGATTGGATCTCTCGCAGCTAAATAAAGCCGAGTCGAAACCTAAAGATACCAAGCAGCCGGAGAAAAACGCGACGGATCTCTCGCAGTTCAAGAAAGCTGAGCCGAAACCTAAAGCAGATGTCAAACAGCCGGAGAAAAAAGCGACGCCGACTCCTGCGAAAACGGATAAATCTAAAACTTTAAGCGATCTGAAGCTCGCCTTCGATAAAGATAAGAAGAAAATCTCTTTCGTGCCTTCAAATTCGGCAGCTAAAAAACCAGAGACACCTAAAAAGGACACAAAAGCGGAATCGATTCGTCCAAACTCGATGGTCTTTGACGACGGAGCGTCTATCGAATTCGTTTCTCTGTTCGATAATATTACTCCGAAAACACCTGCAAAACCTACACCCCCTGCAAAACCTACACCCACCTCAAAACCTACACCCCCCGCAAAACCTACACCCACCTCAAAACCTACACCCCCCGCAAAACCTACACCCACCTCAAAATCAACAACCCCCGCAAAATCTACACCTCCAGCAAAATCTATACTCCTCCCAAAATCTACACTCCCCGCAAAATCTACAACCCCTGCAAAACCTACAACCCCCGCAAAACCTACACCCTCCGCAAAATCTACAGTCCCCGCCAAATCTACACAACCTGCAAAATCTATACCTGTTATTGACAAAAGAGCACCTGAGAAACCTAAAACAGACGCTCCAAAGTACCAACCTAAACCCAAAAGTAAGCAAACAGCGCCACAGACAAATCTCGGCATGATCGATTTGACAGGCTTCGAAGTGGAACCGAAAAATAATACAAGTAAAAAACTCATTAAAGGGAAATCTATAAGTGGCACGTCCAAGGACATATTTATAACGAACGCTGGGAAACTATCCACAGATAAATCAAAGATATTGAACAAGGAAGTAGATTTGACGTGAGTATTAGAATTTTTTTCTTCATAAACAACATTATAATATGTATATAAGCTGTAGGTAATATTTTTCTTATATTACCTATTATAATAATTAATAATTGACTTTCCAAATCTTGCATACTTTCATTTGGAGTTGTTCTAACTTCTAAGGTGTTTTGTCCTTTTCTGGCTAACTAGTTTTTCAACGTATCCAACAAAAACAAAGCGATATATTATAGCATATATTATATCCACTGTATATCGGAAAAAGGTTTTATGTAGAGCGTTTTCTCATAGACATAGACAATAACAAACATAATTTTGACCTTGATTTTTTTACAGAGGAGGTGATGTGACTAAAGTGATCAACATCAAACCATCCACTAGTTCTGCCAGTTCTAGTGTGAAGAGAACCACGAAACCGGAGATCAGTACACCAGCAAAGAAACCGAAACTCGAAATAAAGAGTAAACCGTCTTCAGGTAATTGTTGAATATTTCGTTACAACCACGAGCTATCTGGCATAATATTCTTATCTTTTACCTAAGTCCACAATTTTATGTTACACTATAAGATTGCCCGAATTGTGTTGTGCCAAAATTCGTTTATCACGTGGGAAAGGTACCTTTTTCCGATATTAAAAGTCTGCTATGTCCTTTCCCGGGACTCAAAGTATCTCCAAGCAAAATCGATTCAGTGGTTTAGGCGTGAAGAGGTAACAGACAGACAGACACACTTTCGCATTTATAATATTAGTATGGATTAATTCGTTCCTTGTTCGATCCAGTTCGTTTCTCAAGAAATGTCAAACCATCTTACAGAAATATAGTGCGTCAAGAAAGTGAAGAAATTAAAAAGTTTAAGGTGGCAACATCAGTAGTGTCATCCCTTTCAAATCAATCTAAGAAAAAAGGGATGACACTACTATGTTGCCACTTTTTAATTTCTTCACTTTCTTGACGCACTATATTATGTTTTGTTACACCTAGCCTGTATAACCTTATTAATGTGTGTTAAGATTGTGTTTTAATATCAAATGTTTTTTTCCAGCTCTAAAATCTCTAATGGATTTAACATTCGATGACATTGACGACATCGTCGAGTTGGAATAAAAGAAAAAAAATTATAAGTATAATATTATAATAATTAGTAATAATTACTACATTTCAAATGTATATTAAGTGCATATTATTAATGTTGAATAGATTTTCATTGTGATACTTTTTTAAATTTCTATATTGCGAATGTTATGTTTATCTGTACTTGTTTGGTGAAGCTAAACATATTTTGGTTTTATTTTAACATTTTATTTTTCAAAATGCGTCCTAGCTGTTAAGGTTAACATTGAGTTTTTAGTACTGCGTCAGTCAAAGATTACTGGTGGGAGTTTTTAAAACAACTTCAAAGGAGGTTTTTACCGTTAGTATGCCGTAGGAATAAGACATGTGAATAATATTTGTAGCGATTGAGTGAATGTTTCATATATGTTTATTGTGTAAGTTACACTGTGTTTAGTCGTAAGGTATTATACGACAGATATTGAGGATTGTGCATTTTCTTTGTAGTGAGCATTAAAATGTTGCAATTTGTATGTTCAACTATTCAATTAAAATTATTATTATATCTTAAATATGTCTTTTAATGTTCTCTATAATATGGTTCATTATAATTTTTACTTAAAGTAGGTATGAAGCTGATCGCACATTTGTCAGCAGTCAGCACCATATTCGCCGTATTTCCTGTACTAAATGCGGCGCGTACGGTGCTGATAAATGTGTAATAACCTTTAAGGACGCTATTACAAATATCAGCGATTTTCCGGTACCCTATTAAAGAATTAGGAGTCAAACTGCGAGGATATTTTGGTTTCAAATGAAAGATAATATATTCATCTCCACGACTGTATCATAAAAATTCTATAGCCGCATACAAAATTTTTACATAAAATACGTTTTAACCATCACAATAATCGCAAAATATGAAAAAAATGGGGTCTGATTAGGTACCTTAATATCTAAATACACTGAACTGAGGAAAATAAATATACAAAAAAAATGTTGCTTATTTAGTCCTCTATAAAGTCCGCTAAAAATTTTATATAAAAATAAACAACTTTTCCAGTTATAAGAAAAATAAGAAAATTTCTCAAATTTTTTCATACATTTTCGCCATTTTTTTGTCATAGCGTCCTTAAGGACGCTATGACAAAAAAAATAGCAGGTCGGATGTCTGTCAGTACGAATATCGACGTTAATGACATTAAAATAAGATTCATATTAGCGCGCCTTGTACAGTGGCGGTTACGACGCTCGCCGCGCTCTTGATATGGCGAAAATGTATGAAAAAATTTGAGAAATTTTCTTATTTTTCTTATAACTGGAAAAGTTGTTTATTTTTATATAAAATTTTTAGCAGACTTTATAGAGGACTAAATAAGCAACAATTTTTTTGTATATTTATTTTCCTCAGTTCAGTGTATTTAGATATTAAGGTACCTAATCAGACCCCATTTTTTTCATATTTTGCGATTATTGTGATGGTTAAAACGTATTTTATGTGAAAATTTTGTATGCGGCTATAGAATTTTTATGATACAGTCGTGGAGATGAATATATTATCTTTCATTTGAAACCAAAATATCCTCGCAGTTTGACTCCTAATTCTTTAATAGGGTACCGGAAAATCGCTGATATTTGTAATAGCGTCCTTAATATTTAAAATATGGAATTAAAAGTCGATTTTAAATTTAAATCATATATTTTCACAATCATAACTTAACAGTAATATATTATTAAAATAATTTTTATCTCTTAACTCTACATTAAAGCCGTTACATCTCCAACGTCTACTTACAGCGGCCACTGGCCGTTCACTGTTGAAAACAGTTTTCTTCAGTTTCAAGAGTTTTTTTTTGTTTCATCAAAAAAGAACATGTGATAAAAGTCCTAAAAGATTATCAACGGCTAGGTGACTTTAACAATATTTTGTTCTTATCTTGGCTAAGATGTCAATATGTTGTATTCACAAAGAAAGCATTTATTCAGATTAATTAAATTTTAAGATTAACGTAAAATATAATAACGTAGGTATTACTGCCTAAAGTCAAGTTTACAATTATTGTTATAAAGGATCATGTTCTTTGATTTTACATGTATTTAAGTATTCCCTAAAAATTAGATAAATTTTAAGCCGTAGAATAATTTCAAATTATAATAGCTATGATATTTTGGTTAGTTTCAATATCAATTAGATAATATTTTTTTGGAGAAGGAAATCTTATAACTAAACATTTTTTTTACATTTACTCAGTTCCATTCCAGGTAAAAACCGCGATATTAAAGGCCATAAAAATACAGATTTTATGATTGTGGTCCCAAAAAACGAGACGCACAAATTTCATACAAATGACTTTGAAGTTTTGACTTGTATTTTGGCCTATAGTGCCATCCAAACAAACTTGCAGTGCTTTAAAGATACCAAATATCACAGTGGTGACTGGCGAGTGGCTCATTTTGCACCAAGCAATATCATGAGATCCTAAAATTTTACATTGCAAGCAAAACAACGTAGATTTTCCGATTTCCAAAAAAGCAAAACATACAACACCAGCGAAAAATCGTTATTTCTAATAAAGGTAAGACCGCACTATGCGACACGACACGAGTCATGAATCATGATACTTCACCGTTCACGTTCCATTGAACTGCCGTTGTACTATCAAAGAAGTTGATTCCTAGGCAAAATCAAAATATTCATTTCTCAATAGGTTAACAAAGTTAACACTTTTAGAACGTCTACATGAGGCCTACCACCGGTTCGGGAACTAACCCGGCAGATGGCAGATGGCGGACCTAATTATATTGTAGGTAGGCAAGTGAGACACGTACAGCTAGTGCAACCGTTTATTCCGGACTGACTCCGCGACGTCACACACACACGCACCCGCGCGTACGCAGGTCATTACACAAATACATTACACTAATGGTCGCGTTAAGGGCGGGAATAGACGTCCGATTTTGCTTCCGATTGTCTGATCAGACAATCGGATCGTATTCACTCAATACACGTCCGATTTTTGCGTCCGACTTTTTCTGAACTCAGTCGCTCTCGAGCTATCTGTGAGCTTACACGGAGCAGAAAGAAAAGATGGACGAATAACTAATGTTGCTGCACTGCACCTTCTGACAATCGGAACGGCAGTAAAATCGGAAACGCTTTGACGCTGTTTCCGACTCTGACGTCCGATCCGACTATCGGATCGGATGTGTATTATGTATTCAAATAAATGTATGGCAAGAGTGCCTTCAGATAGTCTAATCAGACAACTGGATCAGACTATCGGATGAAAAAATCGGACGTGTATTGCCGCCCTAAGTCAAACCCATCCGACCGATCACAATTATTCACAGCACAGCTAATAACATTGATTTGATTGATTGATAACATTGAATTGACATAAGTCGACTAACTGACGTACTAGGTCCGTCAACTGCCTAGGAATCAACTTCTCTGATAGTACAAACGTGAAAGTGAAGTGTCGCGTCGTGTCGTGTCGCAGAGTGCGGTTTCACCTTAAACCTCGTTTTTATTTACATTTTTGGTACAATATTGTAGATAATACTCTTCAATGGAGCTTGTTCTAACACTAGAATGTCTTAGCCTTGTTTACAAATACGTAAAGAATCTTCCAAATGCGCCTCTGGATTGTCAGGGGCGTAGTTACATGTGGGTCTCACCGCGTGGGCCCCTTCCCGGCCAGGCGTGAGCGGTCGAAGTTGCAGATATCTTGCAGGAGGGCGGACCGACCTGAATCTAAAAAAAACTTTAGTTAGACACGCCACTGCAAAGCTTTGATAGAACACGTTAAACACGGTATCATTATTATTTTTATGTCCTTTCTCGGGACCCAAGATATCCCTCTATTTTTTTTCTCGCGCTGCCAACAGGCCTAAATAAACGTCGCATAACACTTAGTATTATACACAAACTAGGCCGAAAATACGCGGCCGAAGTCCAGCATGATTACGCTTGCAATGCGCTACATATACGCTATAACGCGACGTCATTTCGGCATGCCGAATTTCGGCTTAGTGTTTTATAACACTTACCGGTGGCGGGCTGGGGCTGTGGCGGCGGCGGCGGGGGCGGCGCGGGGGGCGTGGGCGAGGAGGCGGTGCTGCCGCTGTGCGTCTCCGCCAGGGACGACGTCGACTTCCAAACGTTCTCACGTTTTTTCTGTCAATGTAAAATATTTTTGTTTAGACGCCAGTACTCTATTCAGTCATTAGGCCGTATTTCCACCTGCGAGAGAACTGTCGCGAGAAGTGTCTGACAGTCTGTCTGACAGCAGCTTGCAAGTGTAAACCCCGTAGCAAGTGTTGTCGCGACAATTTGCATTGGCGTAGCGTTTGACAAACGTGTTTGAACGTGTTCCGCTGTATTTGTCAAACAAGATCTCATGATCTCAAACCGATTCTAGCTAATTGTTTGACAAACTTGTTTGATGCACGTTTGTTCGTCTGCGCTGCTGTTTGATGAAAACGTAAATTACTTACATCAATCATCATGTTTGTCAAACAAATTTGATCGTTTGCGGGGTAGTTAAACTTCCGCGTAGTTAAAATCAACACCGCTTGATTGATCTTATGAGTAGCGAGTTGCGGATGTAATTGAGATACAAAAAACTAAACGTAACTTACGGCTCTCTTCTGCTGTCTCTTCATCTCGACGTCGGAACTCAACAGCTCCTGTATTCTGACTTCCTTCTTTGCTTTTCTTTGCTGATAACAATAATAATTTTATGTATTTGTAACTACGGCTAAACCAAAACATAATTCAAAAAAGGCTATGTAAGGACACATCTGCCGAACGTACGGCGCCGAAAGGCTGAAGTGTCAGTCGCAATATTCAGTTGTTAAATAACCGCCTGTCGCCTGCTATGCAAAATACATCAAATGTGTTAGCTAAAAAAATCGCCCGACAAAAGGTTACGCACTACGCCGAACGCAGCGTAATTTACGCTGATGTGTCATAGAGAACTTGAAATACATTGCGAGCGTATTGAGACGAACGTTCGGCGCCGTACGTTCCGCAGATGTGTCACGACACTACCCAAAATTTTGCCAAATGTAACTTTTTCAATTCAGACTTGTATTTGTGTGTCTATGGGTGTTCGTCTATTCCTTTATAACTTCTTAGAAACAAGTTCGCCTCTTTAAAATGGTTACAGCGCCTTCTTTACATGAAATAAATAGTAATGTAAATATTCAAATCAATTCCCTACATAGTAAACTATTACCCGGATATTTTTAGGGTTCCGTACCCAAAAGTTAAAAACCAGACCCTGCTATTACTAAGACTTCGAGACACAGAGTCCGTTAGCTATCTGTCTCTATATCTTTACGCACTTGGCCGATTATTTAACTTATTACTAATTATTGTTTTATTATTCCATACCATATTCTGGTCCTCTCTAAGTCGCTCCTCCGCCGCGGTGACGCTCAGTCGCAGCTGGTCTTTCAGCGACAGGGGGAACTTCAGGTGCGTTCGGTCCGTGACGCCGTTGAGCGAGGCGTGCGTGAAGAACGGGTGACTCAGCAGCTGGTCGTATGAGACCGAGCCGTGGCGACATATCACGCTCGATATGCACATGCGCAGTAAGTTCTCTGAAAGTTATAAAGAATTTGTAGGAGTCTCTCTAGCTACTATCACTTAGTCCCCTGGTTGCAACATTAAAATAAATATTGAACATTACACTTGGCCTTTTATTATCCCAAAACTAACACTCGCACATTCACACACAAATGGTTCCTACAAATTGATTAGGGTATTTTTAACAGTGTTCCAAAAAGGAGGAGGTTTCTCAATATATATACGTTTTTAGGGTTCCGTAGCCAAAATGGCAAAAAAGGAACCCTTATAGATTCGTCATGTCTGTCTGTCTGTCTGTCTGTCTGTCTGTCTGTCTGTCTGTCCGTCCGTCCGTCCGTCCGTCCGTCCGTCCGTCCGTCCGTCCGTCCGTCCGTCCGTCCGTCCGTCCGTCCGTCCGTCCGTCCGTCCGTCCGTCCGTCCGTCCGTCCGTCCGTCCGTCCGTCCGTCCGTCCGTCCGTCCGTCCGTCCGTCCGTCCGTCCGTATGTCACAGCCACTTTTCTCCGAAACTATTAGAGCTATACTATTGAAACTTGGTAAGTAGATGTAGTCTGTGAACCGCATTAAGATTTTGATGCAAAAATGGAAAAAATATTAAAAATTTTAGGGGTCCCCATAGGTACAACTGAAACAAAAAATATTTTTTTTCATCTAACCTATGCGTGTGGGGTATCTATGGATAGGTCTCCAAAAATCATATTGGGGTTTCTCATATCATTTTTTTCTAACCTGAATAGTTTGCGAGAGAGACTCTTCCAAAGTGGAAAAATGTGTGTCCCCCCCCCCTCTAATTTCTAAAGTAGAGGCATGATAATTCTAAAAAAAATATATGATGTAGATTACTATAAAAACTACCAACGAAAATTGGTTTGAACGAGATCTAGCCAGTAGTTTTTTTTATACGTCATAAATAGTAAACCTTAATCTAAATTTCATTAAATCGACTGAAATATAAAAATAAATCAAAAATATTTTAATTTCATAAAAATAAACCTTATTGCTGCTGCGGAACCCTCCATGGGCGAGTCCAACTCGCACTTGGCCGCTTTTTTTTAATACCCATCAGAGCTCGTTTTGTGCATATCTTTTCTTTTAAGCCCGGGCCAACCCATACGTACCACAATCACACCTGCACGTGGTCGGGCGTATATTTGGTATTGTAAATGAACTGCCTTCAGATAGTCTGGCAGTTCATTTACAATACCAAATCTGCGTATGAACTGGACTGTTCATACGTTGAAATTTTCCAGTCGCTGTTGACCACTTGTGTGATACCGACCACATCACAACCACAACGTTGCGTCGATGAAATGACAGTGCGCACACACCGCCCCCCCTCTCCAGCCCCCCCCCCCCCCCTCCGTTTCTGGCGACAACGCAACCACGTCGACATTTCGTCGGTACCACAACGCAACTACAAAAGGCTGCAGCGACACCACTAATTTTTTAACTGTACAGACATACCCTGAATCCGACCTTAGCCCAATTACCCTCACTTTCAAACTCACCTAAATCCTGATGCGCGCCCATCGATATACTATTTTCAAAGACGTCACAGCAGTACCCGTCTAGCGGTTTGGCCGTAGCGAGCTCGTACATGGTGCGACCGAAACAGTACACGTCTATGGCCGGTGCTCGGTTCACTCGCTTGCACTCCACAAGGTACGGTCGGTATAGACAGGGCACTCCCAGCAGGCTATTCTCTATGTCCAGTAGCACCGCTCTTTGATTGTCTATAGCTATGTTTCCTGGGTGTAAATGTCCTGTAAAGTATAGATAAGACTTAGGGGCTGTTTCGCCACTTCCTGATAAGTGCCGGATAGGGTACCCACAACTTAACTTGACAGAGTACATGGAAACTGTCAGATAAGTTGTGGATAGCCTATCCGGCACTTATCAGCGCGGGAACCACACATTTTCCCGGGACAAAAAGTATCCTATATGTCCTTTCCCGGGAATCAAAGTATCTCCATGCCAAATTTCAGTAAAACCGGTTCAGCGGTTTGGGCGTGAAGAGGTAACAGACAGACAGACACACTTTCGCATAAATTTATAATACTAGCATGGATTGTATTAATAATTAGTATGGACTTTTGTGTGATTTTCGCTGATAGTTTGATTATTTTGGTAAGATACTTAAAAGTTTTTATGATATTTAAACGGCTCTTGTACCATCAGAGAAAAAAATTAAGTACACGGCTAACTTACGTAATTTGGTCGGGTTATAGCGGTTACAGCTAGATATAGTTGATAAGCAGATAATATTTCATAAAAATCGGTTCAGTAGTTTCACAGTAGTAAGCAACAAATACCGAGACACGAGAATTTTATTCATTAGATGAAAATCAATTCATTTGCAGTACTAAATAAACACTTACCATGTGGTATTCCTTTGTCGTTTAGAAATTTTAGCGCCTGTAATATTTGGTAGCCATAGTGAGCCAACTGGCCCAATGTTAAGGGTTTCCGAACTTTGGGGTTGCCATACTTAGACAAATAAGTCTTATTGTACTCCGTACCATATAGCATATCTCTAAGGCTGCCTTTCTCATATATCCGTCTCACTACATAAGCACCTGTTTCTAATGTGTGTAGGGATAATATTTCAGCTATGTTGGGGTGCTGAAAGAATTAGGAATTATAATTTAGCTATTATTCTTAATAATAATTTTGTATGTCAGTACTAATAAATGAAAATTCAGTAATAACTTTTTATCACAACGGAAATAATACATAATAGTGATATTTCCATTAATAGCTGCAAATTACTATTAATATTAAAGATTTCACATTTAAAGGAAGTTGCAAAATAATTTAGCTTATCATAAATATTTCTTATATTATGTAAGTTGTTTATGAATCCATTTTATGAGTAGGTACACTTGTTAAAGTCCTCTAACGTTTACCCCTTTCTTATAATCTCTAACCTCTATTTATTTATTTAAAAGTTCTTCCGTTGTGGTACAAATGTAAGCTTAACGCCTTGTGGCATTTCCTTCCAGCCAAACCTTATGGTGATGCAGGGATAGTGAGGTAGATGCAAGTTATTAAAATGCTAAATGGCACATCTTGGGAGTAGGATGGCTGCTTGCAAGGCTACTTCTACACTATTGTATGACTTACAATTATGTATGTATCTTGATATTGTATATTTTAAGTTACAGCATTGTAAATTTTATTTTAAAAGATTAATTTTTTTCTCACTTTTTTTTGGTAAAAAAGTGGGCCCCGTGCGAGTTCTTACGCCGGTTCGTCTCGCCGGATTAGTTCCCGAACCGGTGGTAGGCACCAGTAGTATCAACGTTCTGAAAGTATTTTTTTAGAATCTATTCAGAAATAAAACAATTTTTATTTTTATTTTATTTTACTTTTAAAATTTAATATGATACTACAACTATAGATAATTTATACAAATTATGTAAATGTCTGTGTGTCTGTCTGTTAAGTCTTCATACCCAAACAGCTGAACTGATTTTGCTGGAATTCGGCATGAAGATATTTATCCTGTATTAACCGATTTGTCTGCATCATTTAATGAAATGTATAAATGAAATAAACTGATACAGTTGTATATAAACAAATTACTCACAGATAAGTTTTGTAGACTCTTAAATGCCGTTTGCAGGTCTTTGTTTGATAAATGCTTGTCAGGTCCATAGCTCTGAAAAGATAGTAGGCAGTTTGTTCCACTGCCTGACTCCGTAACCTACAATAAAAATGTAAGATAAAAACTTTGTAGTCAACCAAAAACACATGACATCCGTATCTTGGAAATACATATGAAGGAAGGGCTTCAGTTAAGTTGGTCAGCCTACAACATTAAAGATAATTTTAGTACTTTCTTTATCAATCTAAAAATAAATAGTAAAAATAAATCTTATCATATACATACAAAGGCTTTTGTAGTTTCACATTCTTTTTATTAATTTTGATGTTATCTTAAACACTTTGATTTGTCCTAAAAATGTAAAGATGTTAAAGACAAGACCTTTAAATATTACGGTTTTACATAACAATAAAACCGATATTATGTGCCGAAGAGGAAAACATACAGCATTGTTTTGAAGAAAGCAGTGTATACTTATCTGTTCCGGTCTGTTTTATCTTCATAAACGGGTTTCGGTAACTTAACTAGATGGCGCTAGGAGCGATCTCTATGATGGAGCATAGACCAGCAAGGAGGGGCGCGCCAGCGCCGCCATTTTCCAAACCATAGTCGTCTTCACCAGGAAGAACTTCCTACAATGCTGTATGTTTTCCTCTTCGGCACATAATATCGGTTTTATTGTTATGTAAAACCGTAATATTGATGTGCCTCCGGAAAACATACAGCATTGTTTTGAAGACGTGTTTGTTATCTGCTGGTGATGATCTATTGCACAACGCTATGATGATAAATAGGTGAAATTAAATATACCTAAATTATAATGTAAGTATTAGTTTAAAGTTAAACTTTATGCAGATAAATAAAACATACATATTTTAATATCAATATTTCAATATACTTATTATTCATATTTTAATATCTATATAATTAACTTTAATAATTAGAACTGAAAATCATAATAAGTATTAATCATAATTCATACATTAACTAAACCGGCGCAAAAGTACTAAAAAATGAATCAAGTCGATTCTCTTTAGGGATTTCTATCTGTTTACAATAATGATTGAAAAACGTGTTGGATGATTTCCAGTTTCCCCTAGATAATATTTCGTCTATTGGTTGATTATCGAGCCACCTCCAGGATGCTACCGCTGACCTACAGCTTCCTGGAGGTGCGTCAATACCACTGTCCCTCAATACAGAACGCACCCAATTTCCTATCACAGTCCTGGAAGCTGGTTTAATTACCCCATTTACTGTAATAAACAAACTATTTAAATCTCCCACCTCAGACCTTCGGGGCCTAACTTTTTCCAGGTAAGATCTTACAAGAGTTACAGGGCAAATATTTCTATTGTCGTGTTTTGAAAGCATCCAGGCAGATTGGCGACGAGAATGAGTGTCTGTCTTAGATCCGAATGCCGGTATTAAGAAAATATGGTCACCTCTGTCGAAGAAGTGATCACTTGTTACCTCGAGCAGAGTGAGATCATGGACTCTCCTTCCCGAGGCCAATAATAATACTATTGCAGTTCTTCTAGCTATATCAAAGAGGGACTCTTTTGGAGGGTTTGCCGAGATCCACTCCAGTACATCCCTTGGATCCCACGATATGGAAATGGTAACTTTTTTAGGCTTCGCAGAGGCTATGGCTTTAAGAGTGTGTTTTATAATAAAATTTGAAAATGTGTGGTGTTCGACGTGAGGTCCACAATAAGTAAGTACAGCAGACTTGTGTACTAAAATTGTGCTGTACGACAAGTTTTCGTTAAAATGAAGATGCATAAGAAATTTTGCGACTTCGAATGGTTGAGGCTCTTTAGCATTTACTTCAGAAATTGAACACCATTCAAGCCATCTTTTAATTGCCGGTAAATATGTTGATAACGTGGAGGTACGCCAGCTCTTTTGTAGAAGATTCTTTTCTTCCGAGGACCATTCTCTTATTTGCGAGCCCCACCCCCAATTTTCCACACTTTCAACGTTAACGAGTGCACTTGTGGTGGGGGTTGTCCCGTCGTTACGTCTATCAGAATTTTCGGCAGATTCTGAAGCTCCATTGGGACATCCAGAGCTCGAGATTTCAGATCCTGTAACCAGAACGCTTGAGGCCACTCTGGAGCTACTATGAGGTAAGTTCCCCGAGCTGTGTTCATATGTGCCAGAATTTTCGGAATAATGCTTGGAGGAGGAAACACCCAAGCTAGTCTGTAATCCCAGGGTTTGCTGAAGGCATCTATAAAGTCTGCTGATTGATCTCTGCAGTCTATCGTGACGTAGTTCCGTACTACTGCTGTTCGTCTCGAGGCGAATAGGTCCACCTCTGGATATCCCCACTTCCGGAACACTTCCGCAGTGCCCGAGGGGAGCAGATGCCATTCCGCTGGGATTTTTCCGCGGGATAGTCTGTCCGCTATTATGTTGTACCTCCCCGGAAGGTAATGTGCAGACAGACATATGTTCAGACTGTCGGTCAACTGTAGGAGTTGAAAGGTTAAGGCTAACAGTTCTACTGATTTTGTTCCTCCTTCTTTTCGAATGTAGGCAATCAGGGTTCGATTGTCTGACTGAATTAATATGTGTGAATTCCTTAGTTCTTTTGATTTTGCTTTTATTGCAGCCACTACTGCGAACAGTTCTTTTTTGTTGCTGTGCCATCTTTTTTGCTGAACTGTCCATTTCCCGGAGAGTAAAGTTCCGTCTAAATAGGCACCCCATCCCACATCTGAAGCGTCCGTCGCCAGATAGTTTGTCGTGGGTTTTTTGTGTATCGGTGCCGAGCGGTGAATGCCGTTGAGCCACCACATTAATTCCCGTTTCACGTGATCTGGGAAACAGATCTTTACACGGGGCAAAACCTTGGAAAAACGCTTCAGGAATATTTGGAGGTGCCGGCAATGGAGTCTTCCCCTTGGGACAACAAAGTTGGCAAAGTTCAACTGTCCTAGTAGGCTTTGCAGCTGTCGAAGATTTATGCCCTCTTTCAGTACAGTCCTTTGTTGCAGATTGCTGTCTAGGCTGGTGATCTTCTGCTCTGGGAGTGACATCGTATTCGCTGCTGTCCTCCAACGTATTCCTAAATATTCTAGGTCCTGAGTTGGGGTAAGAACCGATTTCCGATAGTTGATTTGCCAGCCCAACAATTCCAAGTGTCTTACGGCTTCCGAAGCCTGCAGACACAGAGCGTTCCGATCCTGGTGTACTATAAGGAAATCGTCTAGGTAGACTAGAACTCGATATCCTTTCGCGCGTAGGGTCTCCGCGACCCAACACGTTACAGAAGAGAAAAGGTAAGGAGCGGAAGCTAGGCCAAATGGTAGGCATGTCATTTGGTACAACTTTCCCAGGTAACTGATTCTTAAAAAAGGTCGGTGCGATTTTGCAATGGGCAAATGGAAATAGGCGTTTGAAATATCTAACTTTATCATCCAGTCTTTTGGCTGGAGAAATTCCGGAACATTTGCATGAGACACTAGACGAAACCGTTTCGCTTTTACATATGCATTGAGTTGCCGTAGGTCGAAAATTGGTCTCATTGAACCATCGCTCTTTTTCCGCAAAAATACTTTCGATATGAAACTGGGCGTTTTGGCAACTACTGGTTCTAATACCTTTTGATCCAACAGTTCCTGAATTATTTTCGATACTGCCGGGGACGGTTTGGTTTCGTACCGTTTCAGTATTCGTTTCGTGGGTAAGATCAACGGGGGTTTTTTGAAGAATGGTATTCGAGAACCCGAAATTGCTAATATTACATGGTTTGTGGCTCCCATAGCTTGCCATTGATGTTTGGACTTCATTAATTGTCCCCCCGTGAAATGTGTTTGATAGTCACTTCTTTTTAATATTGTTGTTTCGAAATGAATTTTGTTTGTGGGTGTTATTATTGGACTTTTTATAATTTGATTTTGAATTATTTATTGTTTTATAACCTCCGAAATTTGCTTGTTTAGGTAACGGGACAGATCTAGATGTAGAAGCTATTGGTTCAGTTATTTTTCGTTTTAAAACTGATCTATCTTTTTTAAATTGTTGACCCAGCCAATTATGAGCACCTCCTTGAGATTTAATAAAAGACTCTAACCTTGTTTTTTCAAACAAAAATTCTTCACTTGGCGGTATATTTGATAAAGCAGCCTGTACATTTTTATCATTTATTTCAGAAGTTAACCTTTGCCGTCTAATTTCAATGCATTCCGCACGTTTACCGCACACAACTTGTAAGGTTTCCTCTGATAATTTGTAAGAGGGTGAAGATTTTCCAAAAGATTCAGTTATTTTATTAAACAATGTATCCGAGTTGACCTCTGTGGGATTTTTATGAGCCCAATCTACTAAATCTTGGAGACCCATTTTCATTAGTTGACGTTGATGTAACAACGCGTTTGTTAAAGCCGCCATAACTTGTTCAGTGGGTGCCAAAAAATCTTTCCCTTTATTAAGGCTACAAAGCTCGTCGTTAATTTTTAAATTGCAAAAACCTGGCTGAGCAATTAAATTATTTAAAACTTTGTTATAACGGACATGGCGCCAAGTGGGCGAATTAAAATGTTGGAGATCGATTAACGATTTCAATCTCGACTCATCGGCCGGTTTAATATACTTTTTATCATCGAATTCGGTCCTACACGTGCCCAAGTCCAAAATTTTTGAAGTATCTGACGAGGGGTTGCTTATGAATTCCCCATTATCGTCAGTATGTTGCACAGTGTTGCTTAAAGCAGGCGTAGTATGTAATGCACATTGTTGGTGCATTATAAAATTCGTGAGGGCACTGACCTGGTCGAATAACGCGTCGATCCGTGGATCGGCCGTTACCTGTTGATGACCATTTGACTCGTCACGTTCCTCTTCGGCCGACGATGAATCTTCCGAACTGGATTCTTCATCTACCCGTTCGTTCAAATCACCGTCATTGTCTTTGTTTGGTAGCAAACTCATTTCGACACTTTAAATAACGAATTAGCAAAAAAGATATTAATTGTTAATTGGGCCTAGCACTGCCCTTAAACTAAAAACAGTCTTATTTTAGTATAAAAATGTAGTATAAACCCGATGAAAACGGATTCAAGACCGTACGCGGCGAAAGTACACAACGCTATAGTTTGGAAAATGGCGGCGCTGGCGCGCCCCTCCTTGCTGGTCTATGCTCCATCATAGAGATCGCTCCTAGCGCCATCTAGTTAAGTTACCGAAACCCGTTTATGAAGATAAAACAGACCGGAACAGATAAGTATACACTGCTTTCTTCAAAACAATGCTGTATGTTTTCCGGAGGCACATCAATATTAATATTATGTAAATATTATGAAAGTTGAAAGACCTTACATTTTTATTTGGAAAGTAGTTACATAAAGTTACAGTAATAATTATTAGGGTTCCATACCCAAAGGGTAAAAACGGGACCTTATTACTAAGACTTCAATGTCTGTCCATCTGTCTGTATGTCTCCAGGCTGTATCTCAAGAACCGCTATAGCTCTAGACTTCTGAAAATTTCACAGATTGTGAATATCTGTTGCTGCTATAACAAACTATAAAATATACTAAAAATAAAATAAAGCTAATATTTAAGGGGGCTCCCATACAAGAAACATGATTTTTTGGCCTTTTCTGCTCGTAATCAATAATGGTAACAGCGCACAAAATCCTTAATTATATTTGTACTTTCATCTTATATATAAAAATGGATCTTTAAATGTGTTAGTCGCGCTAAAACTCGAAAACGGCTGAACGGATTGGGCTGATTTTTAATTTTTGTCTGAATTAATCTGAAATTTAATTCTTAAAATATTCGTAGAAGTCCAGGGAAGGTTTTAAAGTGACACGAAGTTCACTGGGACAGCTAGTAATTAAAAGGTAGTAATTAATATTATTATTATTATTATTTCAATAAGCACACTAGCAGCTTACAAGCTGATGCGTGTGTATCATACGATTTAAAGTTTGTCCAGTCTGTTTTTTAGAGAATTTACTGTAGGTGCCATTATTACATTTTCAGGCAGCTTGTTCCACTCAGAAACTACTCTATTAGGTAAGAAGTGTTTTAGGGGATTGCTCGTATGTGGTATTCTCCATAGCTTCAGTGGATGTCCCCGAAGATGATTATTTTCATTTAAGACGAACAAATTCTCAATTCCATCGACATTGTAGTAACCTGTAAGTATTTTGAATGTTTCTATAAGATGCGCTCTTCCAATGTGGTAAGTCCGAGATACTTTAATCGTTCTTCATACTCTAAGTTTCTAATGCCTCTGACCAACTTTGTAGCTCGTCTCTGAACTTTTTCGAGTAGTTGGATATCTTTTTTAAAGTATGGATTCCAAACCACAAACGCATACTCCAATAGAGGTCGAATGTAAGTTTTAAATAACAACAAGAATGTTTCGGGTGTGAGATGTTTGAAAGATTTACGGACCAAAAAGATGAGCGAGTTGGCTTTTTTAGCAATTGATGTAATATGATTTCCCATTTCAAATCCATGCTAATAGTGACACCTAAATCGTTTTGGGACACAACTGACGTTAGTTGTTGCTGTCCAAGAAAGTATGTCCTATGGGGATTTTTCCTTCCTACATAGGATTTTTCATTCCTACATACTATACATTACATTTTGAAACATTAAGACTAAGCAACCATTGTTCTATCCAAGATATTATAGAATTCAAATCATTTTGTAATGCTTGGTAGTGTGTATCGGGATTGGCAAAAATCTTCGTATCGTCAGCAAACATGGAGAAATACATTTTAATTGCACACCTTAGGTCTGCCACATAAAGTATAAAGAGAAGTGGTCCGAGTACAGAGCCTTGAGGTACACCGCTCAGCACTAAGCGTGGTGCAGACAATTTATTTCCAATCCGAACTCTGAATTTTCTATTTGTTAAGAAGTCTCTGATCCACGACAACATTTTTCCTCTTATCCCAAAATGTTCCAGCTTCTTTAAAAGGCGTTGCAGAGGGACACGGTCGAATGCTTTTTCAAAGTCAAGATAAATTACATCTGTAGGGCAGCCACTATCATAAGACGTAACCCATTTATTAAAACTAATAAGAAGATTGGTAGTCACCGAGCGTCCAGACATAAAACCATGTTGTTCGTTAGGAATAATATTCTCTTTGATTAAAAAGTCTCTCAGTTTTTGAGCTATTATTTTTTCCATACATTTACAAACAATACTTGTAAGACTTATGGGTCTATAGTTTGAAGCCATCAATTTATCACCTTTTTTATATATAGGTACAACAGAGGCCAACTTCCAGTCGTCAGGTACACACCCTGTTTCTAGAGACGAGTTCATAATATTTGCTACGCATTCCGATAAAACGTCTGAACATTTATTTAACAATATACTTGGAATGTCATCTGGTGCAGATGCAGTTGAAATATCAAACGAGAGTAACGTTTTCTTGACCATATCATTAGTTATAAGAAAACCTTCAAATGAGTTTATAGTTCTAGGAAGGTTAACATCAGGCAAGGGTCCCGGGGGTTCCAAAACAAAACAGCGCTCAAATTGATCAGCAAATGTTTCGGCTATAAGTTCTGGATCATCTACGAGTCCTCCGGAGTTATTTTTAAGGACAGAGGGAATTGCTATTTTGCAGCTCATCTGTGCTCTTATGTAACCATGGAAAGCCTTAGGTCCTGTATTGATAACATTAGATTCAAAGTTCTTCCTCCTGGCTCTTGTTTCTCTTACAATCGCATTATTAATAGCTCTGTAGTTCTGGTATGTAATGTCAGACTTTTCTAGTCTATACAGACGCCATAGTTTTTTCTTTTCTTTAGTTAAGTCTAATATATGTTTATTTATCCACGGTTTGTATAATTTTTTATTTTCTATCTTTCGTTTCGTAGGTATAAATCTTTTAACAGAGGAAATAATAATGTTCTTTAAATCACACCATGCATTAATGGGATTGGGAGAATTTGATTTCAAGTTTTCAGACAGGTACTTATTAATATCATCATACTCAGCATTTTGGAAGTCATACTTAAGTTCCTTTGAATTTTTAATCGTTTCAGAGCCAACAACTTGTACAGATGCCGTTATTACTACATGGTCACTTTTGCCTATAGGCGGATGGTATTCCAAAGTACTAATTGGTGTCTCATCATTACATAGAACCAAGTCAAGTAGCGACTCTTCATTGTTCCTTTTCCGAGTAATTTGGGTAACTAACTGACTTAGACTGGAGTTTGTGTACATATCACAAAATAATTCACTGTGTTTGTCAAGTTTGTATGCTGTAGGATTCAGTGGCCACTTAATATTGGGTAAGTTGAAGTCGCCTGCAATAATTGTCGTATTTTCAAATGAAGCTCTCGCGATAATATCATATAAAACCGAATCATAATGATCAGAGCTTGAAGGGGGACGGTATATGCAACCCAATAATATTTGAGTCTTCTTAAATTCGACATCAATCCATAAAGCTTCGACTCGAGGGTCCATGTACTTGTTATTTTCTTTAGTCATAACTTTAATACTATTTATCTGGTTGGCTGCATATATTATCACACCACCCCCTCCTCTATTTCGTCTGTCCAATCTGTAGATCAAGTATCCGGGAATCGTAATAAGACTATCACTTATTTTATCATTTAGATGAGATGATGATTAATAATAAAATTAAAATAAAGTAAGTATACAAAAACACAATCTTTTGCTCTATACTGGTACGGAACTCTTCATGCGTGAGTCCGACTTGCACTTTTATAGAAATTACAAACTCACAGAGAAATAATGCTTCCGAACTCTCCAGCCAATACCAGGTAGTGGCCCCTTGAGTTCATACTGACCGTCACCCCTCAACGCAATTGACACAGTCTGTAAGGCTCTTTCTGGAAAATTAAAAAATAATACATTCTTTTACTATTTATTTTATTTTATTTTATTTTGTCAGGAAGACCAACAGCTATCAATAAAAACAGTAAGTAACTTATAATAGAAAATAGGAAGCCAATTACAGGTCCTCGCAAATAAATATACAGGTGAGTAATAAGTTCAAACATAGCAGACGCCACATACTACTAAGTATAAGTGTGTAGAGTGAGATTGAAGCATCACAAGTACTTAACATTAAAATTAACGCCACACGTAAACATCTGTCATAGGTAACAAAATATATCATAATAATTATGAAGCCTTAAATATAAGTGACAATTTACACAAATTCTAATCTAAACAAACATATTACTGGAGCAAGTATTCATAAAGCAGCCGCTTGGCTGTTTAATTAAAAACATAAATATTGCTGGCTTTACATATGTATATTAACTGAGCGTGAGTTTCTTTCGCTATGGGTTCATGGCTATCTACACAAACCATAATATTTTCTGCCTCACCTGCTATTAATGTTGAGTAGTTTTGAGGATCTAAAAAACTTCGCACAGGCAGTGACAGTGCTAGTATAGGATGCTCCAAAACTTTTTTTATGTAATTCTAAAATGTAAACAAAATGTTTTAGTCATGACTATTTTATAGACTTCTATTATTAATGCAAATCTTAAGTTACCTGTAAAGCTATTTGCCTTTCAGCTATAAAGGATGGTTGCATATTGCCAATGAGCTTTTTGGGCGGTAGTGGCAGTTCTATGTTGGCTTGTTGCAAGCTGGCGTGCAGAGAAGCAAAGTCTCGGTAGCGTCGCGACACTGTCCACTTATTTTCCTCATTATAACCACGGCGTACGTGAAGCACATATTCCTAAAATAAAAAACCATATACTTCTCATCTGCTTAACTATTAATACGTGAAATAGGAAACCTAATAACTCACTGTATGTTTATTTACGCTAAGAGCGTTTTCTAATGTACAACTAAGTTTTTCAGTGTCGTCGATTAATGTTCTTGTTTGATTAGTTTTTTCGAAGATAGCCATATCTATCCACAAATTAGCATAAGTCTACAAAATGCAATAACTGTGAAATTACCACAGAAATTACAGTAAACATTTTCCACAAAAATTGATGATCGACTGACATACGTCACGTCAACACAGCTGTAATTGACAATTTATTTTTTTTCGAAACGAATGTTTAGCAAATTGGTTATGTACTGTCGGCTGTACATTCTCGCCGAGACACAGCGTCCAGCGACTAGGCGACTAGCGCGAGCGCGAGCGAGGCGGGCGGCCCGAGTGTGAGAGTGTGAGTGTGACAATATAATTATTATCACGAAACCATCGAACTTATTTACTATTTTACATACCTAGTTACGCACCGAGTAACAAGCGAAAGTATTGATATGTACAAATGACCATGCTGGCCATATTTCGTCTAAGACTCAAAGATCGGTGCGCCCGAGATTCGTAGCTTTTCTACATCCAACGTTTGCGGATTTAGAAGTATCAATAAAAAAAAACTAATGTCAAAAATCATGACAGTTTCAAGCTGACATTTCACAATTTTCAAATGTCATTTTGTGTTGACGAAACAGACGCAGGCGAAAAAATTAAAATTGCAAATATTTATCTGCCAATAAAACAGTTAGAACATTTTAAAATGTGTTAATATAGTCCTACAATTTGTGTTTTAGATAAATGCTAGTAATGGATTAGTGCAAATTATGTTATTAAGTTAATTAACCCCTAAAGATGTATTTTCCAATAGGGTGGCCAAAAATCCTTAAAAACCTAGGTCCAGATCAATTAATTAAACAGATTATATCGAATAGAGATAAGATATTATTTGCATCTTTAACTGACGACAGTTTCACAGTTTGGTTTTGCAAGGTATAGTCATTTATAACACTTGAAACTTTTTTGTTGACAGTACCATTTCTTTTGATTTTTGCATTGTTTCATTCTTATTAATCAAGGATCATAACGTAAATGGTATGAAATTAAATTCATTTGTGTGTTTTATCCTTTGAAGCCATCAGTTCCAATTATCTACCACAAGAGGAGCGAGGAATCTCTCCAGAGACTTGGTATAAATATTGGCATAGAATGGAAACCAGATTCGTCCATGTTATGTATTTCTGTGAGTATGGTTCTAATCATTTAACAATTGTAATTACCAAACAGAGTTGTTTATCTACTGACAGTTAAAACTTTTATCACTAAGTTATATCTGTTTCCTTCCTGTTGTACTTGTCCTTATTTAATTTTTGTAATACAACAATGCTACAGTGGCTCTCACATGTATTTCCGTGGTTTTTTCAATCTGAGTTATAACCCTCTTACATAGGTGCCGGTGCCTATGAAATGCCGGCAGAAATAATTTCCAAGGGGTGTAAATTTCAGTTTTCTTTCACAAACAACAGTGACTGTATATTTACGTCAACAGCTTAGATTTAGTGCTGAAACATTGCAAGCTATCTTTGTACGGCATGGTAATACAGTTACAAAATGTTCCACTGGCGTTGATCTAAAAAGTATAAAATGAAAAGAATCCACCGAAACCTATATTTCTCTTCTGGTGTTCTTTGTGAAAAATGCTGTTGATCCCGAGATTCCCAAAGGGGTGCAAGTGCACCACCTAGCACCTTCCTGCCGGCGCACCATGCCCTCTTTATCTATCTATCTAAATATATAAAACTCAAACGTGACTGACTGACATGGTGATCTATCAACGCACAGCCCAAACCACTGGACGGATTGGGCTGAAATTTGGCATGCAGGTAGATGTTAAGACGTAGGCATCCGCTAAGAAAGGATTCCAACACCAAGGGGTTAAAATAGGGGATGAAAGTTTGTATAAAATAACTTCTTAGAGCGAGCGAAGCCGCGGGCAAAAGCTCGTAATAAATAATTACACACTGTGTGTTAAAAATGTGTACTGATATTATTTACAGACCTCAGAAGGACATCTCATACTGTACAATGTGGAGTCACAACCTGAGCAGACGGCTTACCAACAGTGTGATCCACCTAATGCCAACTTAAGACGAGACTCTGCTGAACTGTTTGTAAAGGAAGCTATACCATCGCTTAAGATTACCTTGGTAATAATTATTCTCATTACTTATATACCGTAAATTATTTTATGTAAAAAAGAGGAGCTATTTGTAACTTGTGCCAATCTTGTTACTATAAATAATAACCCTGACTCCTGAGTGACACAGTTAAAGTTATAAAATATATAAAAACCAATAAATATATTCATATAATATTTTATTTGGCTTCATATTTTTAAAGAGCCTATGAGTCCCACTGCTGGGCAAAGGCCTTCCCCAATTTTTTCCATTCATTTCGCTTTAATGCTACCTGGCTTGTATGTGTCAAGATGTGGATTCAATTTACAGTTTTGCCTCTAAAAATTTTTCAATGTCTTTAATCCTCAACATGTCTTTTATTTCCAGTTCAAAGAGATACTAGTATGGGATGGACAGATAACTCGTATGTGCTGTATATCGGGCACGGAGATTTTGGTGTGCACCACGCGAGCGCATCTGCTGCGGTATCGCTGGGATGGAACACAGAACAGAGACTATTGTCTGGATTTAGGACGAATACCCTTTTCTATAAACCAACAAGTGTCAAAAGGTATTAATGCTGATAGATTGTGGGTTGTAACACACCCACCTTGATAAAGTAATCGCATTTCTTAAAAAATGAGATAGCTAAGAAGTTATCCCCTCGCGCGTCGCACTCGCACTACTCACCTTGAGACCGTCGGCAGACGCGCGAGGGGTTATATAGGAAAGAAATTAGTAATAGCAAGGCTATAGTAGGTTAGGAATATTTTTTTATTGTGGACTGTGTGGCTTACCTTTAAACACTTGAGTGATTGAAATCCATAATAAATGGTTTTATGTCTCATAACTTTTCTAAATAACTCCGATCCGCAATCCTGTGTACCTCTATTTTCTTATTTACAGCTGAGCCCATAATAGAAGATAACACTCATGTCAACGACATAGAATACTCACCTCTTGTCTGTGGATTCGGCATCACTCTCAACGACGGTCGGGCGGCCTACCTCACTGCACCTAATCTCAAGTTCGATCCTAATGTAAGTGTTTTTGAAATAATCAAGAGTTAGAATATAAACTAACCTAACGTTAACATTATGTGCCATTGTCAACTGTCATAAATGATGTCGTCCTATTGGCCTAAGAGCCAGCGACAGCCAGAATTTAGTCATTTTATAAAAGCTGAAGGTTCTGTATATGACCCCTATAGAGGTAAGAACGACCAGCAACTATGGTCTATGTTATGAGGTATCCAGTTCTGAAGTTCTACCTAATCTTATATATCGTTCGATCGATCAATCGGTCGAATTGAGCTTTATACTAATTAGCTCAAGTTTTTATCTTACTTTCTTCTGGATAACTGTATGAATTTCAGTTTGAAATTACTAAAATTGAAGTTTAGGGCCTAAACTAATGAAAGAGCTAAGCCTAAACTTTAGGCTCTAGGTGGAACGAAACTGTTAAAAAACATTTCATTTATTTTTGGCTTTAAGCATTAATTGTTTAATTTCCGCAAGATTAAAAAGTGTATTTTATTATTTAACCCAGATTTGTTTGGAAACTCGTCTGTGGGTAAGGATTAGTATTGGAAAGGTTTTTAAGTAACGCCTAGAAAAAATAAGGCTAATAAAAGCTAGAAAAAAGTAATAGTCCCATATAATTATATGCTAGTGTAATATTTAATGACTTGCATAAGTCGTTAAAAATTAGATACATTGAATAACAATTGCTATTTTTTTCTGAGTTTTCCTAGTATTATTTATGTTCACACTTCACACTTTTGTCTTATTCTCTCGCACATTGGTCCCGTAGAAGTAACAACATCAACGCTAAACAAGTTTTGGCGCCAATTGCTTATTTAATTTAAAGTTTTAAAGATAAAACTTTTTTATATCATTACAGGCAGTTCAAGGCATATGGGCGCAAGGCATCGATGATGCTACGTGCGTACGAGTCAATCACAAGTTTAGACTAATTGCGATTGGCAGGAAAAAGTAAGTGATGATTTTGTAGAATTTTGGTAAAATATTTATGGATCCATCGTGCTCGCATATAAAGGCGCTTGTAATTTATTTTGCTATAAATAGACGTTGCACGCAACTCAATTATCGCAAAAATAAGTAAACACGTAAAAATACGTAAATTTCTGTATTTAAAATGTAAGAAGCTAAGTTGTCATTGGGCATTGATACTTTTTTAAGTGACCTACTACAGTATTAATTTTCAATACCTACCACAGACAATGGAAAAGATTGACATAATAATATAATATATGCCATTTAACAGTGAAATAAAAAATACTATAAATTTCAGCTCCACGGTGGATGTTTTCACCATAGACGAGGTGACAGGCGGGTTGGAGTTGTCGCACACTATGGCGCTCTCCTCCAAGGACTTTCCCGGAGATCCAGGACCGGTCAAGTGCCTGAGGTGAGTTATTCTTAAAAGTTTCTATGAGTGTAAACCTTCTGGCGATGAGATAAAGTTCCTATGAGAGGTAATATAACATTGAACGGACTAAACAATTTGGGACATAATGGGCCATGCCACTATAAGCATGCAACTAATACAGTGTAGTTTTGTGCAAGTAAATCCATACTTAGTCACTTTTTCACGCACAAACCGCTAAACCGACTTTGCTGGAATTAGATATACAACATAACTGGTGAGACAATACCGATATTTATGGAGAGCACTCTGTACTCGATTCTCATTATAATTATGTAATAAAATTAGGTTCTTAATTTTTTCCCGAATTTCCCAAAAATAAATGAATCATTGATACTAAGTAAATTACGCGGCTAGGCAAATAGGCATACTATGCGGCCGGTGCAGAGGCGTGCGCTACCAAAGAAACACCACACAACAACAACGCTCGCGGTGTCCATGCACTGGGTAAATAATTATTTAACCTTAAGCTACATTAACTCGGTGATCAATTGATATTATTTTTTATACTATTTTTTTCCAACTAATACAATAGCCAAATATCACGTCCTCGAGTATTGAACATGTCTCACCAGTCACGCAGTATAGACTTTAAGTCCCGGGAAGGGACATAATATACTGTTTATCCCGGAAAAATGTACGGGTTCCGCGCGATAATCAAATTATGGGCGGAGTTGTGGGCGTCATATAGTAGATTCTATGTTGCAAAATTCTTTAGGGCAGTGTATTTTGTATCTTATTAAGGCATGTTGGAAGACTAAGGGCCTGTTTCACCACTTAAGTGCCAGATAGGCGCTCTACTACTTAACTTGACAGATGGAGTATGGAGAATCTGTCAAATAAGTTGTGTATACAGTATAGCTCTCATCCGGCACTTTATCAGGAACTGGTGAAAGAGGCCCTTAATATCTTTCTTCTTTGTTCAGATGGAGCGGCGACGGTCGCGCGGTAGCTGCGTGCTGGGGCCGCGGCGGTGTGTCAGTGTGGAGTACGTTTGGCGCGCTGCTCGTGTGCTCCCTAGCTTGGGACTACGGCCTTAGTCCCGACCTGGCTGCGCACAACCCGCTAGTAGTCACTGGCATGGTGAGAAAAGAAGCTGTCAATGTCATGTTTCAAAATGTCACTGTCAAAGTGACAATTTTGTAAGTGGAAGGTAGAATTAAATCTATTGGAATTTGGAGTAGAACCACGGCCTCTCCTCTAGTAAAACTTACGACTATACTTTGGTGTTATGTTTTTGGCAATATATTATTTTTAAATATTGCCATTCGAGATAGTATATTATTGTAAAACTACTGTTACAAAAGTATGTTCATATTCATCATAATATATGTTTTATATTCTTACAGGAGTGGGCTACAGAGGGTTACCAGCTATGGATGGTCAAAATGGAGGATGACAACAAATCGAATCTCATCCAATTGGACTTTGTCAAAAGTCCACTCTCCGTGAACCCATGCATGGTAGATAATATATTCAACCAACTTGAAAAAAACCTTTTTTTTCATTTTTCTGTTAACTCTCCTATTTGTCTTTCGTCGATACTCTGTACCACATTTCATTCATATAAATGAATAAGCGTGAAGAACCAGACCACTTTCGCATTTACAATTTAGGGCAATATTCAGAAACCTTTAATAATTATACCTAAGGGTGAGTTGCACCAGAAGCGTAGTTAAAGTTAAGGTTAGGTTATCGTCAAATATGGCGTCCATAATGGTCTTTTACTACGGATTTGACAGTTCATTTGACTTTTTGTTATGGTTGAAGTTATAGTTAAAGTAAGTTGGTGCAACCCACTCTTAGTAGTTATTTAATTTAATGGAGACTGACAGAAAATGTATTGAGTTTAATGTCCTTTAATTAAGTAAGTCCACAGGGAAGTTGATAAATACTGCTATTATTATACGGTTTATACCTATTTCTGTCGTTTCAGGGCAACCAAAGACATCTGTACCTGCAAGGCGACGATAAACTGTACATAAATTTGGAGGACAATCTCACACGGCGCACGAAGATATCGATTATCGATTCCTCGTCCGAAGCCTTTCAGGAGTACGGCTCTGACCGGCCATCAGATGTGGATAATAGTACGAAGTACAGGGAATATGTGGACGATAATGAGTGCAGGAAACAATGGAACGTGCTGCAGTTGCCAGCCACTTATATTGCCAGTAATTGGCCTCTTAGGGTAAGTTGAAATCGACTATTCGATTCGATTATATCGCAGCGTTATTACTTAGTTTTACCATTCGTTGCTATCAAAATAACAGAGGGGTTAGTACGAGTTTTATTCGATCATACGCATCGAGCGCGTAAACGCGAATTTATATGGGATCAAAGCAGTATCCACGTTAGCCAGTAGATGGCGCTGCTTTGATCCCATATAAATTCGCGTTTACGCGCTCGATGCGTATGATCGAATAAAACTCGCACTAACCCCGCAGAAGTAGTAGCATGTAGCATCAAAGGAATGTAATTACTAAAGGCTTATTTACCTGAATGTTAAGTTTGTTGACACGTATAGTTTACGTACCATCTAGCGTGCATGCGTAAAATACTAACGTCAAATACATATTGTATAATTTTTTGTTTTATACTTATTTTATTGCGTTACGTAAACGTTGTGTATATTCTATACCGTCTTGTAACTTGTCTTAACTTTTATGTAAGACCCTCCCCCTCCCCATAAAATGCGTTATTTAAACGTTGCCTATTTCTATTTCAGTACAGTGCTATGGACGGTACGGGGGGCGTGGCCGTCGCGGGGCGGGCGGGGCTGGCGCACTGGTCTGCGGCGGCGCGACGCTGGAAGCTGTTCGGGAACGAGGCTCACGAGACCGACTTCGTGGTCAGCGGCGGTCTGCTGTGGTGGCGGGATTATATCGTTGCCGGTGAGTACTGCTATTACTTCCGGCAGAATTGTATATTCTGCAGCGATAACATCTGCAGCGAAAATCAATATAAATAACAAAGTCGTCAAAAACAATCCAACTTGCAGATGGATAATGTTGGGCCAATTTTTCGATAAAAAAATCAAATCTTTCATCTTATATATTATATTTATAGCTCTTTTTATTTTTTCTTGTAAAACAAAACAATTAAAATCATTTTAAAGCAACTAACTCAAACCGCGTTAGCTGCTTGATTTAACGATGCCCGCTCAAGCCTGAGATTATTACAAGCTAAGTTTGTGACTGATTTACATGTTATGATAAAGGAAGCTACAGCATCACAGAAGGTCGAGATGAGCTCCGCTTCTACCCTCGCGACGCTAAGCTCGACAACCGACATGCGTATATGCTGCGAGTGCCCGCACAGCCGCTCGCGCTTGACCTGCTGGACGACCGCCTCGTGGTCTTCGCTGCGGACGCGCTCGTCACCATATACGAGCTCACACGCCGCGACGGCCGTGAGTATACATAAACACGCATGCACGCAGGCACGTACGCACACATAGTGCGCTCAAATTCTATTCAAGGTGTCATCAATTATAGGAAACGTGCGCAACTCTGCGAATTGGTGTCACCTATCAGAAATTTTTGCTCTGTTATTTACTATACATATGTGCTGTCACCTACATTTCCTGCTTTTCTCTTATGTAAAGAATTTTCTTGACATAATATCACATCGTAGTTGGCGGCGTGGAGGCGCGGTGCATCCAGGCGGTGGACGTGTCGGCGCTGGCGCACCCCGCGTGCGTGCTGTCCGCCGCGCTGTGCCGCCTGCACGACGCGCCCGCTCGCCCCGCCCACATGGCGCCGCACGTCGCACCCGACTCGCTGGTGGGTCGATTCAATCAATTTTATACATTAATATGAGTAATAATTAGCAGCGAGGAGGCGTGGTCACGTGACGCCCCACCCACATGGCACCGCACGTCGCACCTGATTCGCTGATGAGTTGACTTCAATTTTTTGTGTTGGTGTGAATGAACAATAAAATCATTGATAGCTTTTATGGTACGCATTTTCACTTTAAATCAGGATAGGTATTAGTTAAAAAATGGTAAAAGTAAAGATGTCTTTTCGAAAACCAGAACTCTGATTTCTGGTATCCACTTTACAGCAGTGCCGTAAATAGCCTTTTTTGCGCCTTGTGCCAGCTTTTATAACTGCACCCTTGTTTTTTAACCGACTTCCAAAAGGAGGTTATAATATGTTTTTTTATGTTCGGCTGTGGACATTAATTGTACTACATTGGAAAACATCTCTAGGGCGCAGCGGGAACTTATCAGGAGCAAACCGAAAAAATAAGAGTCCGCAGCCTGGTCTGGCCATTTTTGCGCCCCCCAGAGTCTGCGCCCTGGGCACCGCCCTATTTACGGCACTGCTTTACAGCCAGAAAGGCATCACGACAGGACGTGGCTTCGTTGTCTGCACTTTCAAGAGTGTGAAAGAGTTTCTTAGCAATAATTCATCATCACGAGCCTGCTCAGGGCGGAAAATTTTTGGGCTTAGGTATCTATTTCATGAAAGATTGTAAGCGCAACTTCAATCACTGGATTGGTCTGTACAATATTTTGTATTCTGTTTCCTGACACTTATTAGAGTTTTAAATCGGGAGGCTGTTTTTTAAACTTCTTTATTTGAGGGTGATATTTTTATCATGAAACGCTTTCCACCTTGCAAAGCAATTTACAAGATGGTAGACGTTTGAAAAATGCAAGGAAATTTTTTTTGGTACATAAGGCTACGCACGTTTTCCGAATTCGTTTCCCGTATTCGTAATTCCGAGAATTTCAATTGCCTATTATGTTGCCACTATTGATATCGAGCAAAAAAGGCCAAAAAATCATGTTTGTTGCCTGGCAGCCCCTCTTAGATATTAATATTATTTTGTTTTTAGTATTTGTTGTTATAGCGGCAACAGATATACACAATCTGTGAAAATTTCAGAAGTCTATCTATGGCGGTTCTTGAGATACAGCCTGGCGACAGACAGACAGACATCGAAGTCTCATGAATAGGGTCCCGTTTTCACCCTTTGGGTACGGAACCCTAAAAACGAACATGTGGAGCAGTTAACATATTTTCTACTGATTTTATGCATTCGAATTTCCAAATATGGAAATCGCACCCGGAACACGTGTGTATGCGGCTGGCCTAATAATTTATTGTGTGTTACAGGTCATAAACGCCAGCGGCAAGCTGATGATGGTGCAGCGAGAGGAGTACGATGTGGACGAGGACAATAACACCGTGAGTATAACACGTGAATACTAAGCTGGGTCAAATTGACCCACTGAGAAAACTCAAATTCAAACTCATACTCAAAAATCTTTATTTAGAATAATTTTTTTAAAATGTTTTCTGAACGTTTACTACTGGTCCCTGCCACCGGTTCGGGAACTAACCCGGCGAGAAGGATGATTTTACTATATCAGTTTATAGATTTTCTTATTTATTTTCTACTTTTGATTATAAAAGTACCTATATTACTCTGAAAATCGATAAACACACTTTTAAAATCGAAAACACACCAATACGGTTTTAAATAGCAACATTAAATGGCCTATTTATGTATTAGGTATTTTAAAACGAGGCGTTCGATAAATTGAAAACTAATTGTTAAATTATGTAATGATGACTTGTTAATTTTCTTAGTAACAACATAAATAGTTGTTAACCTATTAAATAAAATTAAGAACAATTTACAATAATTTTACCAGCCAACTAGATATTATTTTATTTTAATTGCCAAATTACGCTTATAAATATTTAAATGTGTAAGTTTGATACGCTTTCGCGCCTCAAATTGTTGGCAATTGTTTAAAATAGAAACTCCTTTTCCTGGTCAAATTATCCCTGCTTCACTGGCAACAGTGTTAATTCAAAATAGCCCCTATACTTGTGTGTTAACGAACTATAACAATACAGATCCTAGATAGTAAATACAAACAGCTATTATATATTTAATATTACAAAGTTAATATATAATATTATTGTTAAATAAACAGTGTAATAGACTGAGGCGGGCGAGGCCAGCTCGTCGTCAATCAAATTAGTTACGTATTCGGCGCTAAACCGTGCCACAGCCCACAACTTACATTGATTGATCCCTTACATAATTATCTAATTACCGAACATAACACGCAATAGAACATAACACACATGATTTCTACGTATAATTACTAAGACGAAGGTTAAGTGTGAAGTAAATATGAATATTAGTGTTCAATAAAGTTGGGAGATGATTAATTAACACGCACGGGTGATGTAAAATGTTCGTTAGATTCGTCACTGCATTTGAGGGTTGAATGTGTGTAATTTCATTCGTTTTTAAGTTAGTGTTATAAAAAACGTTAAGAGTGGGTTGCACTAACTTACTTATCTATAATTTTAACTTTAGCCATAACAAAAGGTCAAATGAGCTGTCAAATCCCTAGTAAAAGTCCATTATGGACGCCATATTTCTCAAAAGTCATCGAGGAGGTCACAAATAAAATAAAATTCCAATTTGGAAGAATGTATTTACAAACACGTACACTTCATCGCTCAGAATACACAACAGTCAGCTTAACTTCTAACGACCGCCGGAAGCTCCCGCACAATATGGCCAAATATGTGCGGGAACAGCGGCGGTCGAGTAACAAATACGGTTACCTATACGTATAGAAGTTAATATCTACGGGACTCAGTGCTTGGTCCTGATGGTGAGGGTTTTGCCGCTCAGCGAGATGGGGCCGGCGGTCCAGCGGCGGACGATGTTGCCCTTGTGACCCCAGGTCGTACCCGAGAGGGAGACGAGGGGCTCATGCGAAGGGAGGATCGGCAGGTAGTCGAGGGAGTGCTCGTAGATCGGCGCCGGCTCGATTATGGGTAGGATCGGCTCGTGGGCGATCGGTAGTATCGGCTCGTGGGCGATCGGGATGATCGGCTCGTGGGCGATCGGCGCGACGGGGACTACCTGCTCGACGATGGGCGCGGCTACCGCGACGGGTCCGATCGAGTGCACGTTGGGTCCGGAGCGTTTGACGACGGCGTTGAATCCCCGCACCGGGTCGGCGGTGTATTCTACGACGCGCACGTTGCCGTCCGGCTCGACCAGCGAATACGCGCCCTGCACCACGTCCCCGTTCCGCGTCTCCCACTGCGCCTTGTTGTCGCCCGTCGACGGGTCGTTTACGGCATAGTTGAACCCGTAGTTTGGATTCGGCTGGAATGTCAAATGGGGTTGAGTTGGATGCTGTTGCTTAGAGAAAAATGTTACTGGAATGTTGCTTTGATAATAACTGATTAAGAGAATATAAATTAAGAAAAGTAATATTATGATTATTATTTATTATGTCCCATTTAAATATATTTAAGTGAATCTTAAGTCTAACAAAGTTTATGTTGACTTGTCTTATTTTCCAAGATGGCGTGTAAGATGATATTAAGATAAACCTTAATAAGATATGAGGTGATACTCACTATGCTTCCAATTGTGGCAATGTTTACTAGTCCCGTGGGATTAGTGGCTGCAACGGCGATGCATGCCATAAAGCAAGATACCTGAACAAAAGTACTATGTTAGCTACTTTTTATAATCTTATAAGATGGGTTTTCTTGACCTTTTTTATCCTGGAACTCTACTGTTTATATTCTTATAAGTTACAAAAACAACAATTTAGAAGAAGCCAAAATATGTGTAATTCATTATAAATACTTTATTGAAAAAAAAGAAACTTTTAAATCAGTAGCGTAATTTTGGACAAATTAAGATGAATTGCAACTATATAATATATTAAGACAATTATTAATAGTGATTTCAAGTTTGTAATCTCTTAATAAGGATCCTCAAAATAAGATTTTGAAGTATTTTAAATATAACGATTATTATGTTTTCCCTGGAAAAAACATTCATGAGAAAACAAGAAACATAAGACATTTAAAGACAAAATCAGAAAAGTAGTTAAGTAAATTCAAGATGAGATAAGAAAGAGATGGAATTAAAGTTGAGATGAGAAAGGATGAGATACTTAGATGTGATAGAAAATCAGGAAAAAGTAGACAAAAGTAAGTCTTAAGATGAGATAAGAAAGAGATGAAATTAAAGTTAAGGTGAGAAAGGGTGAGATAGATGAGATAGAAAATCAGGAAAAAGTAGACAAAAGTAAGTCTTAAAATGAGATAAGAAAGAGATGAAATTAAAGTTATGATGAGAAAGGATGAGATAGATGAGATAGAAAATCAGGAAAAAGTAGACAATAGTAAGTCAAGATGAGATAAAGAGAGATGAAATTAAAGTTAAGATGAGATAGATTTACCACAAAGGTTGTCATATTGCCGACTGGTTCCACTGAGCGAATGAAAGTGCACTGTGCCTGTGTCCCCCAACCCGCCATTTTTATACTACACTAATTATACGACCCGGCCGCGCTCCGGTTTTGATAATACATCCAGTTTTTCATACGCCGGATTGACTCCTTTTTTCGTACGGTTCCTATATATTTAGCGCATAACGCTGATATGTAAATACCATTTGTTAACACTTACTAAATAGGATGGGCGGTGAATGAATATTTATTGCTGAAAAATTATCATAATCAAATCTGATAGAAGGTTATTCAATGCATTTGCATGATACTAGTTATCAATACAATGTGTGTTGGCCAACTTCCAAGTTTCGTAACAGGGTGAATTGAAAGATTTCCCTAAATTAATGTCTGATTATTGATTAGTGATTACTTAACTATGCTTCGAATTTATTATTGTCATTTATTTAATTATATTTAACAAAAATTGTTACAATATCTTAGAGTAGATCTTTCTTGTTTAATATACGTACCTACTTACTATGAGACACCTGGAGACTCCAAATGTACCATCGAAGAAATTGATTTATAGGCAGATGACGGACCCGACCACTTGGTCGAGTTATCTCAATTCAATGTAAGTCGTGATCTGTCGACTTGGATTTGACATAAAGGCGACCAAATTACGATGGTCCGTCATATTGTGCCTATGAATCAACTTGTCTGATAGTGCACTGTGGAATAACTTTTTTTTACTTAAATGTTTAGTTTCAAAGAGCCATCAAGAGTCAAGTGAACAATACTATATTGAGTCGCTTGCCATTTGATGATATGAGCTGCTTACATATTTAAACTTTGGAGTCAGTGAAATAAAAAATACTCCAGAGGTTAGTACTAGTTACTAACAATTTATATAATCTCAGGGAAACCAATGGACATTTTAAAGCTGCCTTGGGGCCCTCAAAGAAATAAATCAGAAGAAAATAAAGGATTAGGAATTAATATTGTTTAGCGACCTATGGATGTTGGCCTTATTATCACAATAAATTAAAGTTAGTGCTTTTTTTTGCTATGATAGCTAGCAACTGAAATGGCGCCTTTCTTTGTTGCATCAAATAGAATATGCAGGAATATCTATATTTAAATAACATTATAATATTATCCAACAGTGAAAAGCTAGTACTTGTGTAGATGCAATATTTTGTAATTACTATCTCGGCCTTTAGGCGGGCCTGTGGCAACAAGCGTAAGGATATTTTACAAAAATTCTCTCTATTTGTAGTTTCATGTATAAAAATAAAGTGGATATGGATCTGTTATAGTACCCTGTGGGACTCCAAGTTCTAATCAAAACCTAGCATTTTCTCTGGGATCAAAATAAAAGAATGTTAAGAAATATCTATAAATAAACTGTTTCTAGTCTATTTATTTTATTGGAGTTTGGAGTTCTGGGAAAGATTTTATGGTCAGTGCTTAAGGTGACGCCATGTTAAAGTAAAAAACCGTGTTGGATGTGTTTTAGATTGCTTGTTTTCTATATGCGAGGCTGGCCCGGCCTCTCATAGAAAACAAGCAACGGAACAGCAAAAAATGGAAAGGGCATAGCGACAAAATGGTTTTTGTCGCGTAATTTAAAAACCATAAATACATTTCATATAAGCTATGGACAAATTAAAGTGTATACTAGAACCAATTTATGTACAAATTTTGGAAGCTTATATCACTCTCCTCTCCTCTCCTCTGTTGGCAAAATAGGAATCCCTTTTTTTACAGAGGTCTTTTTGATTGATTATTCTGTGTTATAAAAGTTGACCAATCGTGTTATGCTATGGGTAATTCAAAGACAAGGACATGATGAATACTGAATTACTGACAGTGAACTTTAATTTCTTAGCTTTAGTTATTGCTGAGAAAAATGGACATCGCTACAGCCAAATTATCAAGGCGTCACCTTAAATAGGTCATCAAATGCGTGCCAAGCGATCATAAGCCACATACCGTTCCGAGTGTTCGGAGTTATTTCACCTCTTAGGGCCGCACCACACCGGAATGGCAGCGGCGCGGCGAGCACTTTCAGTGTCAAATGATTTTAAACTTTATCTTCAATATTGTAATACAACATAGTATCGCTTGAGAAATCTAGCGGCCGCCCGTGGCCGCCGGATGCTATGTATGTACAATGTACATATTACAATAATGAAGATAAAGTATAAAATCATATAATGAACACTGAAAGTGCTCGCCGCGCCGCTGCCATTCCGGTGTAGCGCGGCCCTTACAGTACCTTCATTGAGACGACACAAAAACCACCTTCGTAGCTAAACAAGTCGGGATAGGTAGTTTTCATTTAAATTTGGCACTTATTAAATAAATCAGCAGGCAACTGTGTCACTGAATTCCAGTTGATGAGAACTGTATCACTGCTCAACATGCAGAAGCATAGATGGGTAAACGCCCGGGCATATTGGACATTTATGAGCATTTAGCCTATCTACATAGTTGAGAAAAAGCTCGGGTGTTTTGGGTATTTATGAATATTTATGGACCCATTTCTATTCAGAAGCTGCATGTGAAGCATGGTTTATATATTCTACTGTCCTGACACTCGGTACTGTGTCAATTGTTAATCAGGGGTAAGTTCTAAATATTTATTTTAATTAAGGAAAATTAAACACTAATATTTTTAAAATACTTTATTAATGTTCGCACTTTGACGGCCGTCAGTCCTGTTATAAACATTACAACTTATTAAATATAAGAATAATTAAAGCTGTAATCTTTATTACTATTAAACTCGGAAATAGTAATAAAAATAAATAAAGTTGCTTGCCAATAAACAGCAAGCAAGACTAGACATTACCCTTACACACCTCTTTACTACAATACATTGTCATTCTTGCACCTTATATTTTTTTACATTTAAACATCTCAATCCACATAATATTTCCAGTAGTGTCTAAAAAACTACTAGCAAAAACTGATTTACATAAAGTTCCACAAATTATCGGAACCAACAAAAATGCAGTCGCCAGAGTTCCAAAATTAATATTCTTTTGTGGATAAAGAGCAATTAAAAATATAGAAGAATAAAGATGAATAAATTTTAAAATAAGTTTTAGAATAAATAAAAGAAAGATACAATATAAGATGAAGGCAGACAATTTGCAGGAAGAAGTGTGTAAGAAAAATAAAGGAAAAGAATTAATTTTAAAGGCAATAGTAGGTGTTGAAGATAATCATAAACTTGAAAATACAAATACATAGAACCTTCCAAAACTACGATATTGTAGTAAGACTTAATCTCTTTTAGTTTCTATAGACACACTAAAACTACTTTTGGTACAGCTATTTAAATATTTGTGATACGTACTAATTCTTTGTTCTTACAACTAATGTTTTGCCAGATAATTTTATAGGTCCTATCACCAATTTCCTTAAATGTCCGTCAACAAGTTTTTTGCTTATCACGTATGCTCGTAGTTCGGAAGGGCCGGAAGGAAGGGGTACCCAGCCTCCGTAAGAACCGGACACTGGGTCCCAGGGTAGGCTAGATTTCCCTAGTACCGTGGACCTTGGTATACTTATAGTAAGAGGAGGTGGTATTCCGTAATTTGGTTGTATCAACGGCGTATGTATTGGCTGTATTATCGGAGCAGGTATAGGAGCATGCAATTGTTGTATTATTGGTTCGTGTATTTGTTGTATGCTTGGTTCTTCAGGGACGTTTATGAGCAGTGGTGCCTCTACCACTGGTGCTACTCGGTTTACTACTGGTGCCACTGCTTTCGTAGTTACTGTAATGGGATGCACGTTTGGTCCAACGTTTTTCACGACTGCGTTGAATCCGACCGCGTCGCTCGCAGTGTATTCTACCACTCGTAAGCTGCCATCGGGTTCGCGTAAAGAGTACGCTCCTTTGACAACATCTCCGTCCCTTTCTTCCCACTGTGCTTTGTTGTCTCTCGAATGTGGATCTTTTACGGCGTAGTTGAAAGCGTATCGGGGGTAGTCCTGAAAAGTTAACCGCTAGTTAGTTTTTATTTTTAGGCTTATGCTAAGACCCTATAAGCCAAAAGCTTACTTCAGTTCACAGTTTTGGGCCACTTTGGGCAACCCTGACCTTGGCATTAATCCAGCTTGTCACGGGTGACAAGCTTCGTTGACCCTTTTTATTTTTTAATCTTAGAAGTTTTAAGTTTTACTTACATCAGTCGCAACAGCCAGTTTTTCCTCTACAGGTCTCCCATGTGTTTCCGTTAATAAAGCCACGGAAAGGACCTGAAAAATACATTGGTTCAGTGGTTAGAATTTACACGAATGTGTGGGTAATGATTCATTAAAAGTGCAATGATTTGTTCTGCTTCGATGATTCAAAAGTATGTAGGAGTGTGAAGCAAGAACTAAAAGAATTTCAATAGCAATAATGTCGAAATCGTTATCGTATATAGGTTTATGAATTGAACCTTGTCAGTTACGGCCGATTACTCTAGAAATTGTCTTTACGACTTAATTGTTGATAATTTTTCTTATTCCTTAAATAGATTCCAATTTAATATGTATCACTAACTTATTTTATTAAGTTTCGTTTACACGTTACATTAATGATATAAGATGGATTTTCCTGTTGTTTTTAGGCAGGTAACGGATACATTGTTCAGTTCAATAATTCATCCGCTATTATTTAATTAAAAAAAAACATTATGACATCTGACGGTCAGAAATGGAACTAATCTTAAACAATCAATCTGTCAAATTAGCGTTTCTCACGCGTTCCATTTGACCAACTTTCAAAAGTCCACACTCCAGTCTCCACATTAGTTTGACAGTTTTGTTAAATTAAGAACGTTTAAAAACTAATAATTACCGTCAAAAGTCGATACATTTCGCTAAAGTCTAGTGTGTAATGGATAATTTATAACGGTGTTTGGTTTTATATAGTTGATGTAGCGCAAATAATTTAGTATTCGATTGAGAAACTAGAAACACTTGTTTATCGTCGACGCTTCAGTTATGTACTACCAGTTACGTGAAATGGAATATATCTAAGGAAATGTCTAGACTAGATCATCCCCTAATGTATCGGTATAAGCCATTTATGATTATATTTTTTATGTGATGTAATAGTAAGTTGCATAATATCGCCTACTAAACCATACCTACTGCCTAGTGCCTAAATTTTTTTATCGTGGCTCTTACCTGAGCAAACAAGATTCATCTTAGTGTGAAACATCATCATTTGAACGACCTTTTTATTACATTCAGGTTGAATAATGTTAAAAATACAATTAATATTACCACACAGTGGTGAATGCCTTTATTCGTGCTCTTACAGTTTTTACTACCTTAATGTCATAAATTAGAAAAATTAAATAACTTATATTTACATGAGACAAAACTTCGTAAAACTAGGAGTATCGAGAAGTCATCGGGTAATCATAGCTGCAACCATGACAGCGGTATACAACGTTTGACTAAGGTGGTTACATGCCTAAATTAGTGGATACCCTTGCCTAGATAGCTGTAGTCGAGGCCACCGAGACCATCATATTTGTTCAGCAGGGGAACCTCAATGGGTCCTTTCAGGATTGGGTAGGATGGCAGAGGAGCAGAAATTATGGGGCTCTTCAGAATCGGAGACTGGGGCAGCAGCAGATCCTTGTAGATCGGTTCGGGTCCAGGGTAGATTGGCGACTTATAGATCGGCAGAGGCGCAGGGTAGATCGGCTCCTTGATGATCGGAAGCGGGGCGTTGTAGATCGGCTGCTTCAGGATCGGCAGAGGCGCGGAGTAGATTGGCTGCTTCAGAATTGGCAAGGAGGGGTACAATGGCTCCTTGATTATGGGCAGAGGCGCCAGAGCTTCCTTGATGATCGGAACGGGGTTGATGCGGGGCTGGATCACTGGGACGATCTCCTTGACTATGGGAGTCTTGAGTATGGCCGCCGAGGAAAGACCTCCGTCGTACAGGTGTCCGTTCAGCAGAGGCGCGGAAGACAGACCCTTCAGGCCGATGACTGGACCAACAGCGATGGGTGCGATGGCTTTGGCGCCCAACACCGGGATGGGTGCCTTGTAGATGGGCGTGACCGGGTGTAGGTTGGGGCCGATGCGCTTGACGATGGCGTTGAAGCCGGATTTATCGTCTGCTCTGTATTCGACCACACGGATGCTGCCATCAGGCTCCACCAGCGAATATGCACCTGGAAAACAAAAACATTTAAAGTTTATTGCTTTGTCCATTTTATCTGAATTTTAATAGTATTATTGAGTTGTTTTTATACCTATTACGACGTCTCCTTCCCGTCTCTCCCATTGCGCTTTGTTGTCTCCCGTATGAGGATCCCTGACGGCATATTCGAAGGCGTATTTGGGGTATGACTGCAAAAGAAGAATATTTGAAAAAGTGTTCTTGATTTTACAACTCCCAAAAATTGCACCAACTTACGTAATAGTTTAGAGAGGCGTGTCCCGGGGCGTATATGCCTCCTAATGCTGCGCCGTAGCCATTGGCGCTAGTAGAAGCAGAAAGAGCGATAAGGCACGCTATCTGCAAAGAGAATTAACACTTCACTATGTTGAAATTGAGCACTGATTGGCTGATAAAAATTAAAAAAATTGAATATTCGAGAACAATTCTCTAAGATGCGCTATCTCGCGTCGGAAGAATCACTGACCGTAGTTAAAAACCTCATGTCTGCAGACACGCTGAGCACTAGGTTAAAAAATGTACTGGATTGGAAATCAATTTGTGGACGCTTTATAGTTTCGCACGAGACCTTCGGTTCTTAACGCGCACCGGATGTATGTTTCACGCGCCCGACCAGCGGTTGCTGATCACTTGCATCAGGTTTCCTCATTTTCATAGAACCTTCGTCGGTGAAAACGAATTATAATCTTCGCACTTAATTCTCTTGTGTGCTGGGTGAATTCGCTTTCGTATTGACAATTATCATAATATAGTTAACCTTAGCAGCAGTGAAGCGTACGCCGATGCAATATCGATCTGCTCTGATTGCGCTCGCATGTCGTACATTCCAAGTAGAATGTCGGCAACTGTGACGTATTGATATATAGGATACGTCTATAATTATTATAACATAACATAATATAATGCGTCAATTAGATCATTTTTAGGTGTTACATAGGTGCTATAACTGTTGATGTTGGTAATTGTTTGAGAATGTTGTAAGCGCCAGACGCTTATAAATTATAACATGCATAAAAATATTAATTGAAATGTATTCTTTATTACTGATTGACCTGTTTTAACATGTTTTTATTTCGAAATAAGTCCTAAATATCCAATTCGTATGAATTTTACATGAAATTTGATTAAATAAAGTTTTACATTTTGTTTTGTATTTATATTTTAATAAATAAATCAAAATATTATTGTAAAATAATTTCAATCAAGCTTAAAAAGAAAGGGCTAATTCGTCTGTCTAAAATCAGTAAAAGATAAATACAGTATGATATATTAAATATTGTTCAGGCATACAGTTGTCTGCCGGCGACGGTGCTAGCATCATGCGTGGAGAGCGTTTGGGCGGACGGCGGTAACTCGCGCACGCAGCTATCACGTGCACTCTGGCTGTGGTGCGGCGCTCATGGCGCGCGCGTATGGCTCCCCCTGCTGGCGCGGGAAAACGCGCGCCGAGCGGACCCGGCACGACACACCTTCATGGCTAAACGCATCATGCTGCCGTTCCATCTGGATATTTATCCGCTAAGTGAGTAAAACATTAAATGGAGGCAGTAACTCGCGCACGCAGCTATCACGTGCACTCTGGCTGTGGTGCGGCGCTCATGGCGCGCGAGTATGGCTCTGCCTGCTGGCGCGGGAAAACGCGCGCCGAGCGGACCCGGCACGACACACCTTCATGGCTAAACGCATCATGCTGCCGTTCCATCTGGATATTTATCCGCTAAGTGAGTAAAATATTAAATGGAGGCAGTAACTCGCGCACGCAGCTATCACGTGCACTCTGGCTGTGGTGCGGCGCTCATGGCGCGCGAGTATGGCTCTCCCTGCTGGCGCGGGAGAACGCACGCCGAGCGAACCCGGCACGACACACCTTCATGGCTATACGGATCATGCTGCCGTCCCAGATATTTATCCGTTGAGTGAGTATTCCAGGTGCTAATCAACAGATTTTCTGTATTGGAGGCGCTACTATGAGCACAACGTGTACGCATCAATTATCGTGCGAACGTGCATATCTGCGTACTGACGGCGATTAGTTACAATAAATTTGGAATTTGCCTTAAAACATATTTTATTGTATTCCAAAACTTGATTGTATAATTTTCTTTTATTCTAGATGTTCACATTAAATTACGCTATTAATTTTCTTCTGTTCGGCAGCCATTTTGTTCGACGACGCCATCTTGTTGGGCGCGGAGAACGACACGACGCTGTACGCCTCTGACACCAACTCGGTATTTTCGCTGCCTTTCTGCGTCATCAATAGAACGGTAAGTAATTACTAAGCAATAGTTATGTTAAATTAAATTTCACAATAGTTACGACTTACGAGTAAATGAAGTTGAGTTAAGAATAAAAGAACGGGTAAAATTACTTTGTATGTAGTTCACAAGTTCTGCTTTTGACTATTCAAAAGCAGAACTTGTCAACTTCGATTCAATTAAAGCCAAGACCACATTATGATCATCAAAAATACTGACATTTAGTGTCGCTACATATGATATTATTTGACGCTAGTTTTATGTAGCTGTTAATTGGTACTTCAGTCCAGTCGCTTTCACTTAAAACTAACGAGACAATTCGCCTCCAGTCTCAGGTATACCTGCACCAGATTCTACGGCAGCTGCTGCGTCGCAACCTGGGCTACCATGCTTGGGAGATCGCGAGATCATGCGCTGCACTTCCTTACTTCCCTCATGCCCTGGAGTTACTGCTGCATGAAGTGCTAGAAGAGGAGGCGACCAGCAAAGAACCGATACCGGACGCGCAGCTGCCCAGCGTCATCGAGTTCGTGCATGAGTTTCCGGTGTACCTGCAGGTGATATATCTGTCCCACTCACTCACGCACTTCTCGCTCTAGAGTTGCTACTCCATAAAGTTCTGGAAAAGGATAGTACTAGATTTACTTGTTCTTTAAACCTATACCGGACGCGCAGCTGTCCACCCTCTTCGAGTTACACAGGTATATCTATCACGCTCGCTCACATACTTCTCGCTCTGGAATTACTGCTGCATGAAGTTCTGGAAGAGGAGGCAATCAGCAAGGAGCCGATACCGGACGCGCAGCTACCCAGCGTCGTTACGTTCGTGCATGAGTTTCCGGTGTACCTGCAGGTATGTCTGTCCCGCTCACTCACATACTTCTCGCTCTGTAATTACTGCTGTATGTAGTGCTGGAAGAGGAGGCGACGAGCAAGAAGCCGATACCGGACGCGCAGCTGCCCCGCATCATTACGTTCGTGCATGAGTTTCCGGTGTACCTGCAGGTATGTCTGTTCCGCTCACTCACATACTTCTCGCTCTGTTATTACTGCTGTATGTAGTGCTGGAAGAGGAGGCGACGAGCAAGGAGCCGATACCGGACGCGCAGCTGGCTATCGTCATACCTGCAGGTATGTCTGTCCCGCTCACTCATGCATTCATATACGTATCGTGCTCTCACTCACACTCTTCTCTTGAGTTGACTGAAAACTGTACTGCCTGTAAAATTACGTCACCATTACATATTAGATCTCTCTGACTAATAGACTTCTTCAAAGGCTTATAACTTGGTTAAGTAATATAATATGTTTTATTTTATTAAAAACTAATTTGACTAAGTGCCTTTTTTGAAAAAGAAAGATTTACTTAAATAAATAAAAGTATACGTAGGAGTTAGTGGATATATTCTATTTTTTTTACTTTTGATGATATTTTATTTGTATCCATACTAATAGCGGTAGCTCATTTAAATTGATAAACTTTTATAATTTTTTAAACTTTTGTAACTATCTGTCTCTTTCCAGACGATCGTACAATGCGCGCGTAAGACCGAGATAGCGTTATGGGCGTACCTGTTCTCTGCTGCCGGCAAGCCCAAAGACTTATTTCAGGAGTGCCTACAGAAGAAAATGTTGGATACCGCCGCTTCCTACCTTATTATATTACAGGTAAATACACCTATATTGTATAATATTTTAAATTTATTCAGAAATAAAACGATTTTGATTTGGTTGATTTGATTTGATTTAGTTATGACAAAATTACATAAAGTAATATCAAAGATATTCAACTTTGAGAATGCGATATAATTACATTTAACTTTTAAGTAACTTCAATACCGAAACAGTGGGTTATCAATTAATTTCAAGCCTAAACAACACCGTAAAAACCCTAAAAGTAAGGAACTTTTAGTGTGTAAATATTTTGCCTCGAAATGCCTCATTGACTCATTCATTCAACTTTTCTAGCAATTTATTTTTCAATAAGCGATATCAATGTATTAACGACTCATTTTCGGCTATATGAGGGAGGTGAGAATTAATATTTTTATTTTAAAATTGCCAATAAATGTATTTACTATACATTATAATCAAATTATTTATTTCCCTATAGAATCTAGAGAGTTCGACAGTGAGCAGGCAGCTGGCTACCCTCCTTCTAGATACCGCGCTGCAGGAAGAGAGATTCGACTTAGCGAGAGATTTAGTTCGTTTCCTTAGAGCTATAGGTATGTCATGATTGCTTACATAAATTGCTGGAAATCATTTATTACAAATCTGTTTACTTATTAGGAAACATGAGCAACTTTATTGCCTTATTGGCAGGTTAAAATATCTGTGCCTGTAGATAAGTGGCGAAACGCTAACGCTAACGCTAACGCTAACTCTAGCGTTACAAAATGTATGCGATTTGACATAAGTCATCGCTTCGCTAGCGAATACTAATGTCAAATCGCATACATTTTGTAACGCTAGAGTTAGCGTTAGCGTTAGCGTTTCGCCACTTGTCTACAGGCACAGGGGGGTGAGTCAAGATCTTTTCTTTATCGCTTCTTAATAGAATCGCCGATCAAAATGTATGGAATTGACATAAGACGAGTCGAACGTCAACGTCTTATTAACGAACGCTTATGTCAATTCCATACGTTTTTGTTGGCGATTCTATAACGAAGCGATAACGAAAAAAATAATACAATTGGAGCTCGTGTGAAATATTTTGATAACGCCATTAGACTATAATAGTAAATTCTTGTTTACAGATCCAAACGACGTTGAATCTCCGCGCAACTCAGTAAACGTACAGCAGAAGTACGGGCAGATCGCACAACAGCCTGTTACGCCTAATGCCGATGACCTCTCTGTCATATTAGGCAGCATGCAGGTACATATCCTCGTACTGTCATATGATGGCGGAGTGTGGACTCACGTAGTTTGGTCGCGTTATGTCAAACCTGGCCGAATAGACTATAGTCTAAAAATTAAAATAAAATCCTACTTTATGACATAGAGCATAGACTATAGTCTATGTCATACAGTGGCATTTTATTTGATTTTTTTGTCGGTCGCGGTTAGCCGCAGTAAAGATGAGCCTCTAGGCAGCATATACGCAAAGGGCCTACAGTGATCTTCGCGTCCAATATAATAACGCGTTCAGGATGCTGGTGGGGCTCCCCCGCTGATGCAGCGCTTCGGCGATGTTCGCGTGCGCACGAGTGGACTGTTTCTTTGCCACAATGCGCAGGCGAACATCGTCGCTGGTGCGGCGCATGCGGAGGAGCTCCAACGGCATGCTGGCCGCGCTCTGTGAACGCCCTGATAACCTGTATATCAGTCACTGCTGTCGTATACATGCAAAATACAGGCTAAAATAATAATTGTTATATTATTTAAGTAATGTGTTTTTCTTTAAATGTGACTTTTATTAATGTAATTTGATCTGTACCTATATATAAGTCTTGGATACTTGAAATAAATTATTATTATTATTAAAGATCGGAACGGTACCTTTAGTTTATCTCCACAGTGTTTCTATTCTTTCGCATTTCTACTGTGGTCGTGCTAAAAGGGCTGTTGTATCGTCTTTCTTTCTGTGTATATTTTCATTTAATTGATTTTTAAGTGTAACAAAAATGTAAATAAATAAAATAGAAACTGCAGAGCATTAAAAATTAACCTTTTTAACGCTCTGCAGTTGGCAGGAGGTCGTGGACGCAGTTTCAGCACGACGCTAGCGCCGCGCGATCCTTCGCCGCCGGCGCCCGCGCGCCGCACCGCCGCCGCCACTGTCAAGCGGAAAAAGTCCGTGCCCGCACGCTCCGACCGGTACGTACACTTAAGCACGCATTTACGTACGTGTTACGTTTTTGCTTTTATTTTGTCTGCAATCTACGTTTTACATAAATCTTAAATACCAGTAAAAGAAGTAAAATGTGGCAATAAGAGGAAGGCTGTAAAATGATGTGTGTAAATAGCAAATACAATAAGCAAATTTTACTATATATAGTCGCGGGCACTTCATACATAATATTACGTGTTTTGAAAATGTTTATAGCAGAGTCGCAGTAGTAATTGAACAATTTAAGAGCAATACCAATGCATTAACACTAATACCATTATTATCAAACATTAGTATATTTTTATGTAATAAAACTATGAAAAAAAAAACTTTAATTTTGTGCAGTGCGTCAGTCGGCGATATAGGCGAGGAGGCGGTGATCTCAGGCATGTTACAACGGCACATGCGCTCAGCCTTATCCGGCGCTCGTCTAGCTGCTCTCGGCAAGCTGGCAGCAGCACTGGAACTACAGCTTGTGGCGTGGTTGGCGGGCGAGCGGGAACGTGCGGCGGCGGTTACGGGCGCGGTTGCGGCGTTGCAACGCGTTCATGATGATTTCCGGTGGCCCTACCCCGACCCGCCAACAATGCCGTACGAAGCCACCGCTAATATGGAACGTATGTATTGGCATATCAAACCATTTAAATATAAGCATTTGGTGCTAACCCATTTTTGTTTGTGTACGGAAATGACAGGCGATTGTTTTTTGCTCTTTGTGTTAGTTAAGAAGCGCTTACGCGGGCAATAATTGCTCGGCGACACGAATGGAGCGATCTGAAGCAATTCTATGGCCACATCACTCAATATTGTATTGCGCAATATTGCTGCTTGTTGCCGCAAATTGCTTGATGTAGTCGTGACGTCAAAGTTTGTTGTTGACGAGAATTGACTGGAGTTGAGCAATTTTAGTTGCCCGTATAAGCGCACCAGATTGCATGTTGTTGTCAATTTAAACGTCACAATTTTACAGCTTAAAAAATTGAACTAAATAATTTGTCCCATTTTAATGTTTTTTAGTTACGTTTAAAATAATTACATACTTTTTCGAAACATAAAAGAAGAACTATCATAAAACGATAAAGCCGTAACCTTTTAAATTGTATTTAAGTTTTATACGCTTTTGAATATATTTGTAATTTTTTACGACAGCGATGTACACGGCGCCCGCGGACGCGGAGAGCCTGTGCGGCGACAGCGGCTACATGAGCCTGTCGCTGCGACACGCGCTGCCGTTGCCCGACTCGCCGCCCGCGCCTGTCAGGTATTTTAGTTTTTTATTAAAACTTATAAATTCTAGTTTAAGGGCCTTTTTCACTTCTTACTGATAAGTGCCTGATAGGCTATCTACAACTTATATGACAGATACTTCATACTTTATCTGTCAGACAAGTTGTGGATAGCCTATCAGGCATTTATCAGGAAGTGGTGAAACAGGCACTAAGTCACGTATCACAAGATGGTGATAACTGATAAATTTTCGCAGATAGTATTAAATTTAATGCGTGCATAGATATCGTTTGACAAATTAAAAAACTTATAGGACAAATTAAGAACATACTTTTTTTAAACGAAAAATATATCGAATTGATTTGCAACAATATACATATAAGTTACAAATGAAATGAAATGAAATGAAATGAAATGAAATGAAATGAAATGAAATGAAATGAAATGAAATGAAATCTTTTTTATTCAAAATAGGTATCATGATACACTTTTTGAACGTCAGAAGTCTACGTTGCCTACCACCGGTAGCCGGTCACCGGTAACCACCACAAACAATTCGTAATGACTAATGGCTGAGAATTATATGCGGTTTTAGCAACATATTTATGTCTTCGGATTATGATTGAATATCTCTGACTTTGAAGACAATATTTTCATGTCGAAACCTTTACTCAGTTCCGTAGGCGAGTGCAGCGTGGCGGAGGGGGGAGGTGCGGCGTGGGGCGCGGGGGAGGAGCAGCGGTACGTCGCGTTAGTTGAGCGACTGCACCAGCAGCGCAGCGAGCGACCCGACCATAAAGCACATGTGCAGCTCAGGTGCGTGTGTTGAGTGTGTGTGCGTGCGAGCGGGTATGCGTGCGAGCGCGAGCGTATGTGCGTATGAGGGTGCGTGCGTGCGTGCGTGTGTGCATTAATGCATATGATTTCTTTTGTGATCAAAAAGTCTATAATATCTTGCAAGATCTATTTGAAATCAATTTAAAAACTGTAAGCCGACATTGCAAGTTTTATTACCTAAATTACGAGCCACTTTGTTGAAAAGTTATGAAGACTTAAGACACTACGATGGAAAAGTTAACTAAAGTAAGTTAGTCAATACATTCCTCTTGTCTTGACAGTTGGGTAAAGAAATAATTTTATTTCCAGATACTTCCTGCAACTAATGACTGAGGCGATGTGCGTGGAGTGGGCGGTGATCATCGCGATAGTGTTACGCGATGCGCTCGCAGTACTTCGGTGTACGAACGCGGCGCGCGGGACCGACGTCAGTCTTCCCGCTGCGAGACGGCTGCGCGCCGCTCTGGTTGAGCTGCGTGCGTGGGCAGACGCGGAATGGTAAGTGATTTTGAGCTTTGTGGACTTTGTAATAAGGTCGAGATAATATAAGCAAAGGGCTGTGCTGGTGTGGTACTGAAGTGTACAAAGCGGCGCGCGGGCCCGACGTCTGCCCGCTGCGAGACGGCTGCGCGCCACACTGGTTGAGCTACGGACGCAGAATGGTGAGTGGTATTGAGCCTTGTGGGCTTTGTAATAAGGTCGATATAGATGGTGTGTTGATGATATCGTATTGTGTACGAACGATTCAAGATGAACATTTCCACGAAATGGTTGTTTTTAGCGCGTATCTTGTATGTATGTATGTATATAATATTCTTTATTACCTTGTATCTCCAGAACTGCTCAACGGATTTTCACATTTGAGGTATCGTTAGATGTGTCTTAGTAGCCCGAGTGTTCTTAGATAGGTGACATTAAAAAAAACAAAATGGCGGATGTTTGACGCTATATTGTGGGGCAAAAAAAATGTAATTTCTAAATTATACCAAGCATATCGAGTGGGGTATCAAAATAAAGGATTTTAAACACTGATTCCAAATATGTATATAACTTGCAGTTTAAATATTAAATGGAATGATAAAAATTGAAACAGTACCAAACGTTACGTATTGTAATTTGTACACAAACATCAGCACGGTAGTCTTTCAATTGTCAAACTAAAAAGTCGCCAATAAAATAAATTAATAAAAAATAAAACCCGACTGCAAAAAAATGTTAACTAAAAAGACCGATACAAGACCCAATTCTGCCGGAGGAATCGAATCCATGTTTTAATTGATACGACTCTTGCTTGAGAGTTTCATGCCAAGATGAATAGAAGGCTACATAGAAAAATGTGGAAGAAGAATCGGGTTTTTTTTTTAATTTTTTTATTAATTTATTTTATTTTAAATTTTGCTTTGGCATCTCTATAGGTGTATCACTTAGTTTTGTTACACCCTGTCATATTTGAGGCATTATACAAAAAAGGCATATTTATTTTCGAGTCGCAATAAATGTATAATGTTTTTTTCAGCCTCGGATATAAGCCGTTTATGATGACGATCGGCAACCAGATACCATTCCTTACATCCATCATAAACAATCGAGAGCGACGGTTGTCTTTATCGAAGCGGGTGAGAACACCCAGCACGGGTTCCCTCAACCAAGAACCGAAACTAGCGCCACAGGAACCCAAGATGCCTCCACCGCAGAAGGCGCAAGAGGTCAAATCGGTGCGGAAAGAGAGTCCTAATGTTATGCCCGAGCCTGCGCAGACGCAGGTACCAACACCGCCGCCGCCAAGAGAGGAAACCTCCAATTGTGCCATAGTATAAGTGGCATATGACATATGTGTCATAAGGTGGATAATATGACATATTCCAGTTGGTGAATGTTGTAAGACATTATTGTCGGATTCGCTATAAAACAGTGTAAATTCTGTGTGAAATGTATATGCCACATAATATTAGTTATCTAATACGCATATGCCAACAAAGTGGCATACTTTAATATGGTAAAACATGGTCATAACTCATAGTGAATCCTGCGTGCAGTGTGGTAACTGAAATTGATTTAATGCCAATTATTAAAAAATTATGTCATAAAATAACGGTGACAATGGTAGCTGATCTGTCTCAACTCTCAAGTCTCAGTACGCCATATATAATATCTATGCCAGTTTTTGGCATAGTAAATTATCGTAAATGATGTGCAATGTTGATGGTAAAAAACAAATCTCCTACAGTATCGTAGTTAATACTTTAATAATTCGGTAGAAGGCTTGTAATAATTAAATAATTATATTTATAGTAGTTACTTACTATATAATTATTATTATTAATACAGATAACATAATATTATTATATTCAGATGATATTAACATAAATGATATTCGTTTAAATTAATTATTTCAATGTATATTTTGATTTGGAATGTATATATTAATTGTAATTTATATATTCGATAATTTTGTAAATAATAATAATTTATCTAATATTTTCTTGATTTTATATTTAATTATATTCTATTTTATTTCTAGTATTTTCTTTTTGTCTGTTGATTGTTGTAATGTAAGTTGTAACGTTATATTAGAATAAGAAGTACGATCGGTCTTGTGATTTTCTTTTATCTCTTTGATGTTTACATAAATTAACACTTATTACATTTTACACATACATACGTACACTTTTTATTGTACAGTATACACACACACACACACACATTTATTTTGATCTATAACTCAAAATATTTTTTCCATATCATCTATTTTAGCACATTCAACTTTACTTATTTCGTAATCTCTGAGACGAGATAGTTTCTATTTTCTACAGTTGCAACTTTAGTGCCGTTAAATTTAATAAATTAAAAAGTTAAAAGAAAATTAGCAAGCTCAAATAAAAATATAAAAAATAATATAAAGGAATAATAATACTTAAAATTCAACGTCTTCCTGGCTATATTAATTTTGATATTTCGTGAAATTTAGTCAATCTGTTTTAATGATACATTGAAGAGATTTTCTTGTTCGTTATTTAGACGAAAGTCTTTATTGAAGAATAATTCTTTGTGTTCTAATTTCAAAACTATGTATTCTAAAATTTTTATTTGAGGCTTTGGAATTTTTAGAGACATCTTTAAATCGTATTTTGTAAGTAATAAGACTAAAAATACATTTATATATAAATTTCATATACATGTAAAATCAAATACAAGTCAAGAAGACTAAAATTATACAAATAAAAGTTATTGAAGAAGTAATTTAATACCTTTTCTTCAATTAACAATTTTAATGAAACTTCTATACTTAGATATGTTTGTCACTTTCTTACTGTATCAATGACAGAGACAAAACATGCAGGCATTTATCAGATGATAAAATATAAAGAGTAAATCACTATGATTTTGAGTTTATTTCTATTTGTTTGCTCAATATCACAATCTCATTAAATTAATAAATACTACATTATGTAACTATGGCATATAATATAATTATATTATGTCCCGACTCCCGACTTGTGCCAATACTGAAAAATATAAACACTAAACAGCGATTAAATCGCGTCAAAAATATACATGTTATTCAATATTCATATAGAACACTAACTATGTAACCACCTGACTAAAAAAAATTGAAAACAGTGCATAAGCAATACATTTTTTTGTCTTTTACATTGGAGGAAGCGCTTGAAAGACAAGAACAAAACACTGTGTTGCGTTTCCATCAGCCCTGGATTTATAAATAGGCCGTATAGGCCGCGGCCAGGGCGGCAGATTTCATAAAGTGGTCTACACTCATTAAAAAAAATCCGGCAGTCGGCACTAGTATCCACTCTATTTTTATTGATAAGAAGGCAAATGTTTAATTTTATTAATTCTCATTATTCCAATATTATTTTAATACATTACTTATTTATTATTGTAGAAATAAAAATAACTTATTAACATAATTTTAGTACAAAAAAATCTGGTTTGTGTTAAACAGAATTTAATAGTAAGTGTAAGTAGGCTAAATATTTAAAACTTATGTACCTACTGCGCGCGCAAGCTCTTAGGAATCGGGGACTTCCCCTTAGGGTCAGTTGGCATTGCAATGTGCAGGCAATACGATGAAGTTTTATTAAAAGATACATGAGCTATTTAAAAATGGAACAGGCAGTCCAACAACGCGTTAGGGTTGAACCTCATCTGGCAGCACGGAATCGCCTTTTTCCGTCGCCCTTTCTCTTTCTGTCGCTTAGAACTGCCATTTGCTAGACCGAGACAGAAAGCATAATGCGATAGCACGCGGCGGAATCCTCGAGGCGATCGGCATTATGCTTTCTGTCTCGGTCTAGCAAATGGCAGTTCTAAGCGACAGAAAGAGAAAGGGCGACGGAAAAAGGCGATTCCGTGCTGCCAGATGAGGTCCAACCCTTATTGTGCATCAAACAAAGTTCAGTTTTGAAAGGCTCATTTAAGAATGCATCGCATCCTCTCGTCACATTCTTATTTGAACTGACCCTAAAACATTCCTTATGATACCTCAGAGCTGACGCGTAGTTATAACATAGTTGAATTATTTAACGTGTAATAATAATGTAATGTTTTTTATGAATTTATAACGATATGTAAACAGTACTGTATAGTGTTCTGTACCCTACAGAAACTCATCAAGGTAGTAATACTAGTAATGAAGTCAATTTATTGTAGTACAGTCACGAGTCACGACTAACAGTCGTGTTCGTTTGGTTTTTTTTCAATGCACATTGCGCATGCGCAAAGTTATAAATTAGTGTCAATGTGAGTATCATGTTCTAAAATACCTATCAGATTTTCTAAAAAGAAATTGATCGGTATTTTAGAATATGACACTCCCACTGACACACAAAAAAGCCGCGCATGCGCAGTTGAAAAACCAAACGAACACGACTAATGTGTTTTATTGTAAGGCCATTTGCCGTTACGTCTAGTTGCGAAGTTACTTTTTTATCTAACTCAAAACCAAATCAAAATCGATCCACCCGTTTGGATGCTACGATGCCACTGATAGACAGAAAAACAAGCCAAACTTTTAACATTCCCCCTTTTTTTGGGGGGATCAAAATATATTTACATATTGTTGTCGAAATCGTTTATGTCGCGCATGTAACATATTATTGCTCGTGACTGTAAACTTATGTTTAGGTGTAACTTCGTTATTTATATTTATTAGATACTTTTTGACTCTGTAGATTTTATAGTATTTGTTGATTGTCAGTATAGCATATCAATGAAAAGGTTTCTATATTTGTTTCGTACAATCTTTCAAGGCCTAGTGGCTGAAATTAGAACAAGACATTGTTTTAAAGTGTTTTGAGTGACAACTGGTTCGCTCATTTAAGGCGAAACCGCACTAGTGCGACGCGACACTACGCGATAAGATGCCCCACTTACCGCTTACGTTTTACAAACGTCATGCGTCAATTCATATATATATCTGTATTATCTATGGTCAATTCTATGGAATGTAAAGTATCGCGTCGTGTCGTGTCACTTTAGTGCGACACAAATTAGCTACAAGGCTTATCTGATGAATACGAATTGTTGATGAGCTAGTAGCAACGCAAAAGCATGTGGGCAGGTTCCGTAATACAACCCAGTATGCTTGGATGGAAGCAGCTATCACTCAAAATCTGTGCTCAAGATGACCACGATTGAGTTCCATAATTTAACCCAGTATACTGGGTCATGTTTTGGAACGAACCTAAAATCTCTTTACTGTGTGATGACGTGTAATACGGTTATGCTATATTGACGGTCATAGAATTTTGTGAAGTAAATCTAAATTTTAGCATTTTACTAGGCATTCCATATTGGTTGTAAGGCAGCAATAATTATTAATTTTAACATCTTATACGTTATTTAGGTACTTAGTGACTAACCTGGTAACATAGACACCTTGTGCCTGGCTTCTGAGGATTATTATCTGAAATTTATCTTCTCACTAACTTTTGAATGGCTAACGTCAAATTATTAACCAACTAGATGACACCCGCATTTCCGTTGCGCCAAAACTCGTTTATCGCGCGGGAACCGTACATTTTTTCCGGAGTAAAAAGTATCCTATGTGCTTTCACGAGACTCAAAGTACCTCCATACCAAATTTCAGCAAAATCGATTCAGTTGTTTGGGCATGAAGAGGTTACACACAGAAAGACAGACAGACACACTTTCGACATTTATAATATTATTAGTATGGATTAACAATGCTGTCGAATACATAAACTCCAATTGAAAAACCTTAGAAACTGGGCATAGAGTAGACCGATATCCGTCCACATTGGAATACTTCCTAATGCTATGTGGAACTTTTACAAAACATCCTTTATGTGCCATGGAAAATTCTAAGCAGAGGGCGCTACTAGCACATACAGTATACAGGGTGTAACAAAACTAAGTGATAATACTTTTGGGTGTGTACGTGTTCCTTGTAGAGAGTTCACTGTACAAGTAGCAGCGCTGAAAGACCATATTTTTTCAGGAATTATTTTAATTTTTTTTTAGGAAAACTCGTTACTCTGGGGCGCTAGCCCATACAAAAGTAAAAAAAGGTCTTTCAGCGCTGCCACTTTCACAGTGAACTCTCTACAAGGAACATGTACACAACTACACACCCTAAAGTATTATCACTTTAAGTTTTGTAACACCTTTTAGTACATAGGTAATATCCCACATGTTGCACACGTCATACCAGACAGATACGTTGTCAAACGTAAAAAGAAAACTTTGTTTAGTGTCTATGCTGGTGCTGCCCTCTAACGTGAAAACATTGCAGTAATATCCTATTGTAAAAATGTCCGTTGTTTTAGTATCTGTCAATTAGAGTATTGTAAACATGTAAATTAATTTTAATTAATTGTTTATACCGGTGCTGATATTATATAAAGCTTCAAGTATGTTTTATAGTTTAATCAGAATCTTATGAACATCACGTTTTTGTAAGGTGCCAATAATATCATGATGATTGCTAGTAATTGGTTAGTTTGACTTAAAATTAAATTATTATGTTTAGAATTAACAAGTCCAGCCTAGTCGTAGACCGTGTAAAACAAAAATATTGAAGTATCAAACATGTTATTCTATTAGATAGATACATAATATCCTGTTCTAAGATTCTGGTTGGACTTACTCCAAAACAAAGGTAGACATTTTGTGCACTAGTTCAAAGTTTCATTATAGTTAATTTAATGTTATTTGTATTTATGGGTTCTGTAAACTTTGATTTACTTACATAATAAAATAATTACATAAACTTTTGTTTTTTCTAATGCGCGTTCTACCGTCTACCTTAATGTAACGTTCGTCCATCGAACACAAAATAATATGAAAATCTCACAAGAGTTATGAATTGTCAATTGATGAATAATGATTCACTGGAGTCTGGATTAATACATTGAAATCATTGAGATAAAAACATTTAAACAGTTACAATTTTCATGCTAAGTGCTAACTCTTTTGGATGCATAAACAGAAATAGTAAAGTAAAAGTAAAGGAATAGTAGGAGTAAGGACCAAATACTCAGCATTTTACTCGGTAGGTCGGTACATACCTTCTTGGTACATACACAAACAAAAAAAAATACAAATCACTATCTTCTTGGTTGAAATATTATTATTAAGTTATTACCCCCTACAATTTTTACTAACCTATCGTTTGGATTTTAGTTCCACGTACCGTGTAAGAAGCACCTAATACGTTTATGTACGTGGCAAGTTAAGTCTCTGCCTTGTAATGTCAGCATAAAAAAATATCACTTATCAGAAAAAAACTGCCTGTCAACACGTCTGACGTGATACCTTTCAAATTTTTAATACTTTTGTTGGGAGAATGTAGAAACATTGATTTTACACGTTTTAAAGTTGTTTTTCTGAAATTATTTACTTTGTTTATGAATATTTAGGTGAAAGCCGTAAAACTGTCACAAGATGGCAGAAACGGCTAACGACTTATCGATCTCCGAGCTGAAAGCGGAGATCGAGAGGTTGAGTCGAGAACTCGACCAAGCGAGTAGTGAAAAAATCCAGTCGGCTCAACTGGGCCTAGTGCTGCTGGAGGAGAAGAGCTCGCTGCAGCTACGATGCGACGAACTAGAGAGTCTGTACGAGAACACGAAGCACGAACTGGAGATCACACAGGAGGTTAGTTGGCCTAGATACCACAATATTTTCACTTGTCATGCCTTGGTGGCTACATTAACGTGTGATAAACTATAATTCCACCAGCATGTGCTGCCGCGCTAATTAAAAGATATTTTACACCTCATCTTGTCCTACTTGATTGTATCCGTCATGCTAATTACTCAAAAATCTACTGAACTGCTACTAATTGGTCAAAAAACTAAAATAATGTAGTTAAAATAAAACAATGTAGTATTTACCACATAATACATTTCATGAAATGTTTTCTTTTTAGTTACACAAATCTGTAATAGGCTTGTACTGCTCATTGACATATAATAAAATCCTCCTACATACATTTTAATCTCCGTGGCACACAATATAATTCAAGTATATAATTATTGTTATAGCTGTATCTAGTTCATCCCAGACTATTACATGCCATAATATATTATCCCACTTACTAATAAAACAGTTCACACAGTTGTTACCATAAAGTTAATATACCTAGCGGAATAGAGCAACAAACTCGAGCTATCAAACGTAACCGAAATTGGTTTTCATCTGTGTGAAAAATGTGTACGTATACACTTACACAAGCATGATTGAACATGAATTCTATGAAATTAAATTGTCAACGGGGCTGATCTGGGCTGATGGATGTCAAAAAAAGAGATGCTGTCATGTATCACACGTCTCTTTATAGTGACATCTCACTTGCTCAGGCCTTTGTTTCTCTATTCTGCTAGGTATATTAACTTTATGATTGTTACACAGTCATCATAATTATGCAATATTAGTTTTTGTCTTGTATGTTAGAAAAGTCCCTATACTGTACTTGGCAAAACATGGCGGTAGTGGTCATTGACTCCCTGAAAAAAACTTGTCATTTTCTAAACCGCCATTGATAATGCTGTGTCAGATGTTGTAAATCGTGGCTTTGCATTGAAATTAATGGACTAAAGCATCTTTGTATAACTATAGTCATTGTAGACACAGTGCGACCTTTTTATCTGTAAGGCGGTAAATCTTTGTGAAATACTTTATAAGGATTTTGTTTCAGGCGTTAATGAAACTAGACACAACACAAAAAGTGACTACACAGAGTGGTATAGAGCAGGAAAATGCACTCCTCAACGAGTCGGCTGCGATGGAAAGCTCCCTCACGCTGCAGATTATCGAGCTGGAGGGTGAAACTAAACAGGTAAGATCCATACTAATATTATAAATGCGAAAGTGTGTCTGTCTTTCTGTCTGTCTGTTACCTCTTCACGCCCAAACCACTGAACCGACTGCTGAAATTTGGCATGGAGATACTTTGAGTCCCGAGAAAGGATACTTTTTTCTCGAAAAAATTTACGGTTCCCGCGCGATAAACGAGTTTTGGGGCATTGGAGTTGCCGGCGTCGTCTAGTATTTTATAAAAAGTTAATAATAAAATATATAATGTTTGCTTTACCATGAGCATAATGGACCATAAAAATTTATTCCTGGAATTCTTGTTAAATCTTATTAATTTCAAAAATATTGAAAATGTTTTATTCAAATTTTTTATCAACTAAGAAGTTCATGATGATGAACTGTGAAGAAAGAACTATGATGCATCTGTAGCATCAAACTAAAAATAGACAAGGCAAACTTAACACCCTATTTTGGAATGGGAGATTAAAAATAGAATCACACTCGGCTGTAGTAGATGTAACTTTTATTTTTATACAGAAAAGGAATTCACTAAATTTGTTGCCTCATACATGAATATATTTTTTTTACGTCCATGGCCTCACATTACATTTTAGATTGTCAAAAATATAACAGAATTTATAAATGAGATTACAGACCTGATGAAGTGGATCAGCTTTATATGTGGCCAATGACCATTAACATCATAATGGCAACAAATTGTAATTAAACATCATGACAAATTATGTATGATTATGTTAATAAGCCTTGTTATGAGTCAAGTAATACTTTGAAGTCTTTATATAAATGTAATATTTTTATTATATTGATTTTAAGAACCAATAAATAATAAATTATGCTTAGAATTATTCTAGCAAAATATTTTGAATGGTATGCTATTATTTTCAACGTCCTTGGTATGTACCTATATAACAATCAATATGAGGAAAATAGTTACACACATTATTATTTATTAGTAGCTGCCCCGGCAAACATTATTTTGCCATATAAATTATTTCTAGTATCAATATAAAAAGTAGATAAAAATTAAAAACCTATTCTCAGGCCTAACTAATGTACTGTATACAAATTTCATTAAAACTGGTTGAGCGGTGAGCCATTTTGGAGGAGTTCGTGCACAAACACTGTGAGTTGTGACACAATATAATAGATGGTAATTGTTGTCACCGCAGCTGCCATGTCAGGTGCAGGACTTGACGCCATGTAGTACTCCTAAAATATTGAAGCCTTCATTGTTAAATATCAATAACCTGTTTAGAACTTGTTTACAGGGTGCAAATTATTAAAGTACCTTCTTTTATGGTCTAGAAAATGTCTTGTCTCTTGCCATCTTGAAGTACAAATTGTATTACTATAATTTGAGACTAATGAAAAACTACATTCTCTGTTGGTAGTAAAGAATTGTTCAACTTTATTGTATCAGACACTAAAATCTTGTGTCAGCATAAGAATGCAAATATCAGATAATGAATTCTCACAGTAAATATATTTTGTGAAAATTACCTTGAGATAAAGGTTAAGTATACGAAAATACGTTTTATCAGAACTACTAGACGTCCCACACGGATTTTAATATTGGTGCTGGTGAAGTAGGGTATAATTATCGTAGTCGAGTTACAGTTTAAACATTTATATTATTGTTAATATGAAATGTTGATGCTTATTAACTTAATTTACTCAAATTGGTAAGTGTAACTACCGTAGGGTAGGGTAGGAGAATGGGAAACGATTCATTAAGGACCAATTGACTCGAGTCAATCATCCTGAACCATGTGAACAAACCTTATCCCTTATAGTTAAACACTAGTTGACGCCCGAAACTCCGTTGAGCCAAAATTGTTTATAGCGCGGGAACTGCACAGTTTTCCGGGATAAAAAGTTATTTCTTGTCCTATTTCCTTTCCGAGGACTCAAAGTATCACCATACCAAATTTCAGAAAAATTCGTACAGCGTACGTTTATGCGTGAAGAGGTAACAGACAGACAGATATACACACTTTCGCGTTTATAATTTTAAGCAAGGATGAGGAGAAGTGGCGCTCCGAGTTCCGACCCGCAGGATACCGTACGTTGCAGCATAATGATATTGGTATAACGCGTAATTTCGCCAACACGGACTGTTTATTCAACTTCTACACGAAAAAAAATGTTTTACAAAATATTATACTTTCTTGCGAGTTGCCTGTTTTGTCCCTGTGCTCCATAAAAGAAGTTAGCACTTCCGCTACCCAGTCCCATATAAGGCATAACTCAACATTATTATGTGCATACCAAAATATACCAAAATCCGTTTATCGCGCGGGAACCGCACATTTTTCCAGGACGAAAAGTATCCTAGTTATGTCCTTTCCGGGGACTCGAAGTATCTCCGTACAAAATTTCAGCAAAATCGGTTCAGCGGTTTGATGCGACAGTGTGTCTGTCTGTCTAATAATGGTAGGAGGCAATAGACAGATACACTTTCGGTAATATTAGTATGGATTTGAATGTTATGAAACAGCTTAGGTACAGTACAGCCCTCACAGTGGGTTCATAATGCTATTCTGATCTCGTTAGTCAAATACACAAGTATGCGAAGGCGGGAAATAGGTTACAATAAAAATATGAACGCCGAATCTGTGTTGCAACACCAGATTATTTCCGAACTAAAATAAACTATTCAATCATTCGCAAGTTCGGAAATTTAGTTCAATGTTAGAAGTCGAGGAACGCGTTTAGCCCGTTAATACGTAGACTTTCTGGCTAGGCTATTGTTCATTCAGAGTTAAGACTAAAATCTAGAAATATCTCAACCCAAGTACGTGTTTCCGGGAGCATTAGCCAGATTAACACCAATTGCGAAGTCAGAAACTTCAAACTATAGAAAGAGTATACAAATTGTGATGAATGCACTGGCATTAGACAAGATATGAAGAACACGAGGAAATTTGAAGGTATCGCTGAAACGATGGCAGTAAAGGCAGATTGGATTTTGAGGCCAAATGCGCTATAAAATCTCTGTTTAAAGTTGCGTGGACTATAAAAATATATGCCCAAGTGTGCCTGTAGTTCACGGCTTTTATTGAATGATGTAAGAAGATCTTAGGAAGATGAATTTGAGATGCAAATATGACCATCTTGAATGGCCAATATGGCATACCAATAACGGCAGTATGACACATACGGACGAAAATAATATATGGAATCTTGACTTTTGCTATCATGAGAACTGAAGTGGCCAAAAGTTCGCTAGACTACCCGAATATCTTGAGGCACTTAAACACTTGAAATACCGAATTATGAGCCATATACAGAGCTAATCCCACTTCAGGCTGAGTAATAGTCTACGCCCCATATTAACGAGAGCAATTGATATGACTCACTGTGTGGACCCCGCTAGTCTTTATCAGTTGGCTTCTGACCTAACACACGGCCTAACAATCAGTGCATCGAACATACACATACTGGGTGGATGGATCTCAATAGAGGAAATATCTTATTAGTCGAAGAAAAGGCAAGGAACAACAATTTGATCCACTTACGCATCTTCTGAGGTCTAAATTATAGTCAGCAATCAACGCTTCGAAAATACTTTAAGTTAAACAAACCAGGAATACGAGGAATCTACGTTCGGAATGGCCTCGTCTTTATCAGTTGCCTCTGCACCTGGTGGAAGATGTAAGCAAGAAACGGCACTTGGAAAGATCTGGAAAAATCTGGACTTGTCAGAAACAGTGCTCCTTAGTTAAATCCGTGTTTTTACCCGACTGCCGCGCCGGGAGGGTTATTTAATCAGTGCTTCAATATAAAGAAGAGTTAGTGCCTAAGTGATGAAACTGTGCCCAAAAGTAAGCCTTTAGAGCTGAGTTATAGACGCGACTGTGTAGAAGTGCACCAAAGAAACTAATTCTTACCTTGATGTGTGAATGCTGTTTGTGAAAAAGGAAGATGGGGGATACTGAGGTACTTGTTGGTCGTCATATTGTATATTATGTACACTTTAATGTATTGGACCTCTGCCAGAGAGTTTATTATATTGTCAGCTCGTGCGTTTTTAGGTTATTCTCATGTTTTCGTAAGTGAACGGAAACGTTGGAACTTGGAAAGCATTCTTCATTTGCAATCTTCTTATTTCTTTCATGTAGTAGGTATTTAGTATTTGCTGAGTTCTAATAAGTTAACAGTTTAAGTTAAAATGATCATCATTTTACTATCATCTTAAATCTTTATCGATTGCCGTAACATTTGTATTATTACTAGAGGACGTGAACTTTGTATCACTTCCCTTGTAATATAAATCTTCTGTGGACTTCCACAAATATTTCAAGACTCATAAGTCTTAACTCATAAGCCAAATCGGCTCAGCAGTTCTTGAGATACACATACCTACATTTAGCGATATTTTTTTTCTGTGGGTACTCTGTACAAATTGAGTAAACATAATTTC